>OZ010618.1:21186732-21786732 GCA_963932285.1 Caenorhabditis macrosperma
AAAATAATAGGAAAATGCACGATTAAATTAATAAATACCTTGACTTTTCTAACATTTAAACAGAAAAATAATAGGAAAATGCACGATTAAATTAATAAATACCTTGACTTTTCTAACATTTAAACAGAAAAATAATAGGAAAATGCACGATTAAATCAAGAGTAAATAACAGAATAATAGGAAAATGCACGATTAAATTAATAAATACCTTGACTTTTCTAACATTTAAACAGAAAAATAATAGGAAAATGCACGATTAAATTAATAAATACCTTGACTTTTCTAACATTTAAACAGAAAAATAATAGGAAAATGCACGATTAAATTAATAAATACCTTGACTTTTCTAACATTTAAACAGAAAAATAATAGGAAAATGCACGATTAAATTAATAAATACCTTGACTTTTCTAACATTTAAACAGAAAAATAATAGGAAAATGCACGATTAAATTAATAAATACCTTGACTTTTCTAACATTTAAACAGAAAAATAATAGGAAAATGCACGATTAAATTAATAAATACCTTGACTTTTCTAACATTTAAACAGAAAAATAATAGGAAAATGCACGATTAAATTAATAAATACCTTGACTTTTCTAACATTTAAACAGAAAAATAATAGGAAAATGCACGATTAAATTAATAAATACCTTGACTTTTCTAACATTTAAACAGAAAAATAATAGGAAAATGCACGATTAAATTAATAAATACCTTGACTTTTCTAACATTTAAACAGAAAAATAATAGGAAAATGCACGATTAAATTAATAAATACCTTGACTTTTCTAACATTTAAACAGAAAAATAATAGGAAAATGCACGATTAAATTAATAAATACCTTGACTTTTCTAACATTTAAACAGAAAAATAATAGGAAAATGCACGATTAAATTAATAAATACCTTGACTTTTCTAACATTTAAACAGAAAAATAATAGGAAAATGCACGATTAAATTAATAAATACCTTGACTTTTCTAACATTTAAACAGAAAAATAATAGGAAAATGCACGATTAAATTAATAAATACCTTGACTTTTCTAACATTTAAACAGAAAAATAATAGGAAAATGCACGATTAAATTAATAAATACCTTGACTTTTCTAACATTTAAACAGAAAAATAATAGGAAAATGCACGATTAAATTAATAAATACCTTGACTTTTCTAACATTTAAACAGAAAAATAATAGGAAAATGCACGATTAAATTAATAAATACCTTGACTTTTCTAACATTTAAACAGAAAAATAATAGGAAAATGCACGATTAAATTAATAAATACCTTGACTTTTCTAACATTTAAACAGAAAAATAATAGGAAAATGCACGATTAAATTAATAAATACCTTGACTTTTCTAACATTTAAACAGAAAAATAATAGGAAAATGCACGATTAAATTAATAAATACCTTGACTTTTCTAACATTTAAACAGAAAAATAATAGGAAAATGCACGATTAAATAATAAATACCTTGACTTTTCTAACATTTAAACAGAAAAATAATAGGAAAATGCACGATTAAATTAATAAATACCTTGACTTTTCTAACATTTAAACAGAAAAATAATAGGAAAATGCACGATTAAATTAATAAATACCTTGACTTTTCTAACATTTAAACAGAAAAATCATAGGAAAATGCACGATTAAATTAATAAATACCTTGACTTTTCTAACATTTAAACAGAAAAATAATAGGAAAATGCACGATTAAATTAATAAATACCTTGACTTTTCTAACATTTAAACAGAAAAATAATAGGAAAATGCACGATTAAATTAATAAATACCTTGACTTTTCTAACATTTAAACAGAAAAATCATAGAAAAATGCACGATTAAATTAATAAATACCTTGACTTTTCTAACATTTAAACAGAAAAATAATAGGAAAATGCACGATTAAATTAATAAATACCTTGACTTTTCTAACATTTAAACAGAAAAATAATAGGAAAATGCACGATTAAATTAATAAATACCTTGACTTTTCTAACATTTAAACAGAAAAATAATAGGAAAATGCACGATTAAATTAATAAATACCTTGACTTTTCTAACATTTAAACAGAAAAATAATAGGAAAATGCACGATTAAATTAATAAATACCTTGACTTTTCTAACATTTAAACAGAAAAATCATAGGAAAATGCACGATTAAATTAATAAATACCTTGACTTTTCTAACATTTAAACAGAAAAATCATAGAAAAATGCACGATTAAATTAATAAATACCTTGACTTTTCTAACATTTAAACAGAAAAATCATAGAAAAATGCACGATTAAATTAATAAATACCTTGACTTTTCTAACATTTAAACAGAAAAATCATAGAAAAATGCACGATTAAATTAATAAATACCTTGACTTTTCTAACATTTAAACAGAAAAATAATAGGAAAATGCACGATTAAATTAAATTGTCACGGCCGCATTCGTGTTTACACAGAGAGAGGGGGGTGTCGGGGGAATCAGTGAGGGGATGTGGGTAGTGTCTCCCATCTCTCTCTCTCTCTCTCTGCGCAAATACGAATGCGGCCGTGACACACACCAGAGAACACATCAATAACTGCCTCTGCTCGTCTGCGTCTCTACGCTGCCGCAACATGCGACACACTCACTACCCACAAACTGCGGGCAGGCCAGACACGTTTCTTCTGAAAGCGCACTCTCTCGCATGTCCTTGTTGCCGCATCGCGCGCGGTCACCACTCACTCGCCCCTTCATTCTTTCCCCCCGTGAGTCCCCAGACGGGTTGACTCTCCTTCAGAGCCCTGATATGGGTTCTTCCCCTATTCATCACTAAATTTCCATCGATTAATGGTAACACTGGAGACCGGTAAGCACTTTTTTCAATTTATTATGAAAAAAAACACAGTTTCGAAATAAATTATGTAGGTACATTCGTTTTTCTGTCGTCATTAATTCTTCAATATTTGATAATTTTGCTTTCAAACTGTAATCAGCCGAATCGAGGCGGCCTTCTCTTCCTGAACTCGCCGTTTTTTCAGATATATGCTACCAAAAACACCTATCTCGTGGAGGTCGTGGAAAACCACGAAACAGCGACGCAAAGGATCAAGAAGATCGTGTGTGGGCCCGCATCAATGCAGGAGCATTCGTCGAGAATGCTGGTGAGTACATTAACATTGACTTCAAAACGAAAAACCACAAAGAATGCATCAAATATGCGGATTATTCAAGACAAAATTTTCACCCTAAGACTGACTTCGTCGATTACTTCAGGAAAAACATAGTTCAGCTGTCCAAATTTTGTAGATTTGACTAGAAATTGGGAGCAATAACCCTTCAGCGAGCAGGGACAACCATCGTGGCAAGAATAGAAAACAGTATATTGGGCATCAATGCAACAACAAACAAAGATACACAGAATCGTAGAACGCCCATCCAACTCAAATGCGCTCCTCCGCTCGATTGGTGTCTCCGACTCGTACCCTTCCACACATAAAAGGCAAAATGCGCAATTGCATTCGCGTTTCTTTGCTAGAAATTCAGAAAAGACGCGAAATAGCAAAGGTGTCGCGGTCAATGCAAACGTGCTCTTCTGCTCCATTGGCATCTTCTCCCCGTTCGTGAGACGTTCCTTGCGAGCGTCGATTTGTCATGGCGCGCACTTCCAATGCAACATTGAATTCAAATTCGGCTGAAATAAATCTCTTGTCTGCGTCTAAACTTAATCCAACTATTTCAAACTTCGTAGAAACGCAAAGAGCGGAAGGGCGCGTTTGCATTGGATGTGCGCCATGTGTTTCCGTGTGCTCGTGGATTTGGTTTCAGCGCGAGTCTTGCAATGAACATACGGAGATAAATAGTGTGTGAAGAAGGAAACGCAGATAAATAGAGACACTTTTGCGCCAGAAAAAACGAGAGTTTCACACATGACGAACGGATGATATGAAGCGAGAACTGATAGAATCTGGCCTCGCTTCCAACAAAATCAACCCAAGACTCCTTCCAATCGGACCCTCATTTGTTCATTTTGCAGATTGCGGACACAGCTTCTGTGATGAATGCATCGGCAAACGACAGAAGGTCAAGTGTCCGATGGACAAGAAGCAGACGACGATCGGAAAGGGAAAAACCCTTCCGCGCAACTTTTCGATTATCTGGACTGATTGATTTGTTTGCTCGTGATAAACTGTTCATTTATCTTATCTTTCATGCTTTATCAATTGATCACATGATTGCAATATTCATGATAACGATATATTTCCTTCTTTTTTATCTGCGATTTACCACATTTTTTCACAGTGTTGGTAAATTTCTGAATAGTTTACCTCAGATTTTGGAAGCTTTCCAGAAAGTCACCGAGAATGAAGATAGTATCACACAAGGTTTCAGAAGTTTTTGCTACGTGTCCAGGGTTATATTATATACAGTATTTCCATCGAAGTGGCGCGACAGCGACGTATCAAAGAAGAGCTCTGCCGGAGAATCAATATATCTCGAGATTGATAAGAGGTATCAAAAAGTTGTCAACAGCAAACTTGTAGATCACAAGTAGGACTGCAAGTTTGCAGTTTACAACTTTTCGATATCTGATATCACTCTCGAGATATAATGATTCTCCGGTGGAGCTCTGCGGAGTCATGTCGATGGCGTCCGAAATGGCGCTGAACAGCCTTACCGTAGTTTCTTTAAAGGCGCATATCGATTTAAAAAAAATTTTGTGTTCTCGTGGCGAGACCCGATTCCTCCAATCTGCAAATATCTTTGCGAAGTTGAAAAGTGCGTCAGCATTAGAAGACCCCATTCTCCAACTTGAGCACTTTTCGGAGGAAGGCAGCCATAACACTATGTGGGGTGGGTATATTGAGTGTTGTGAGTTACAATAACATTGGTAAAACTGGGGGTACCCGGCCATTTTCAAAAAATATTTTCGTTTTTTAGTCAACTCGATTTTCGAATTTTTGTGGATTTGAGAAAATTCAACTTTTCAATTGCATTTCTTAAAAGACCATTCCATAGGTATCATTTTTTCAGTTGAACGTTTTTTGATATCTCTTATCACTTTCGAGATATCGACTCTTGAAGGAAGAGCATTCGTTACACTAACATGGGCCACAAAATCGAAAAAATGAGCAAAAATCGATAGAAAACATTTTAATTTTTTAATGCGTTTTCCGACGTAAAATGACGAGTTCTTTTCAGTTCTGAAGTCAGTTTGAATGAATAACCCTCCGTTCTTCTGATATGGCCTCTTTCATATTAGTACACACTGGAAAACCGGAAATTCCTGCAGATTCGATATTAGTTTTCGCTATCTATTCAATTTCATGTTTTCATCTAATGTTCATATTATCATTTTTTGAGTTTATCAAAAGGTGTGTATGTGATAGTTCCAATGAAATCTCCACTATTTCGAGCCATTTTTTCGATTTTGTGGCCTATGTTAGTGAAACGAATGCTCTTCCTTCAAGAGTCGATATCTCGAAAGTGATAAGAGATATCAAAAAACGTTCAACTGCAAAAGTGATACCTATGGAATGGTCTTTTAAGAAATGCAAATGAAAATTATAATTTTCTCAAATCCTCGAAAGTTCGAAAATCGGGTTGACTTAAAAATGAAAATACTTTTCGAAAATGGTCGGTTACCTCCAGTTTTCACAATGTTATTGTAACTCTTAACAGTCAATATACCCACCCCACATAGTGTTATGGCTGCCTCCCTCCGAAAAGTGCTCGAATTGGAGAATAGGGTCTTCTGATGCTGACGCACTTTTCAACTTCGCAAAGATATTTGCAGATTGGTCAATTAGTCCTTATTTTTATTAGAAACTACACTTTGTGAGCTACATTTTCGTTTTTTAACAAAGTCGCAAACTCGAATTTGAAATTTTTTATGATTTTTCAAAGTTGACACATCTCTCATTTGACAAAAAGTTGAATTTTTCAAAATTTCTCTGGAATATGGAAAAGAGGCAAACTTTTGAATAGTGCGTTATTATACCCTCCCAGGGACTATCATTTGCCGACACTTTTTATTCTGATCCCTGGGTAACACTTGGGATACTTTCCTTCTCAGTGCATTCTGGAATTTTTGAGGATTACTGTCAACAGTGAAAATCTGGAAAATCAGGAGGACGAAACTCGAATGTTGAATGTCACCAGGTCGACCCAGAAAGGCGACACCAGATACTTTTAACGCACCAGTAACGTTCTGGAAACACAAGATTTTAAACTTTATTAATGACACTCTTTGACGAATCGGTTGTCTGCTTTGCAGCTACCTTTCTCTTTCGTGTTTGCGACCTTTCGGGCCATCACTGACCGGCTCTTTTGAACCGTGCCTCACGTGAAATCTCACGTATATTCACAGATGCTCTGGAGGTACTTGGTGAAGCTCGGACGGAGAACGAACGGGAGGAGTCAGAATTGAGCTTTCGTACTGCTTAGCCAGATCATAAAGACCTGGCCTGTGATAAGTTTTTTGAAATTTTCTTCTGTTTTCTCGCAGTTTTTTCTTGGCCATAATTTTGGTCAGTGACATCTCAGAAAGGGGTATTTTGAGACGGCGCATCGATGAGAACGATCGGCGAACGATTCGGATGTATGCGCCGCCGACCATTTTCAGACCATTTACATTTTTTCGATTTTCTGTTGACACAAATATTTTTCTGAAAAATCGGATTGTAAACCGATTGGGCTGAAAATCGTCTGGGGGCTTCTCGAAGATGCCCCAAAGGTAAATCAGTTTGATCTGTGCAGAAATATTCAAGCGCCGGAGCTCCGTGCTCCGACAAAATTTTGGTCTGTAACAAATTTTTGGAAATTTTCTTTTTTTTCGCAATTTTTTCTTGGCGATCATTTTGGTCAGTTGAAAAGGCGGGTTGATAACAGTAACAGAGTTCAGAAGAACCATTAGAGAAATATGCTCTTGGAGCCAATTACTCAGAGAGTGCACACGGAAAGCACCATTCGGATGCACTCGTCCAACGAGATTGGCCTTGGCTTTGGCTTCTGTAAGCTGCTTCGGACGCAGACCCATCACTAAACCGTCCACTTTGAAAATCGAGTTTTCGTGTGTGGCAAGTTTAGCTTACGCATGTGTAATGAATTCCTTATAGTCTGGTCGCAAGGAATGCGGTGCTTCGAAGAACTGCTTCGATTGCTCCCAGTTTTTTTCGCCAGTTACCCCGTCGCATGAGTATCTTCATTCTTAAAACTAAACGTTAATCAGCGCAGGGGTGTGCAGTACTCTAATGAGGAGGTCAACATCAACACGGAGTCAACATCGAAGACTTACTTTTAATCATATCAGTTGAGAATCGCTGCTTGGCTGACAATTGTTAATGGAAATGTATCAGGAATAGAGGTTTCATTTCGAACGTAAGCGAGTTGCGAGTAGACTGAACGCCGTTGAGTATTCTCACTCTGAACATCCCTCTCCAATTGTCTCAAGCTTCCTCTTCCATCTTAGCATCTTCTTTTTCAAGCTTCTGATGCTTCTCTTAAATCTGGGGCATCAACACTTTTTGCTGTCCCATTTTGAGGAAGAAAGGGAAGCTAATAAAGAATATGATGTATCCTATGAAAACTTATGAAAATGAAGGAAAGCAATCGAATAGTTTATTTCAAAGCGGTGGTTCGAAACTCAAGCACCAGTTGGCAAGAGGCGCTGAATTCCGAAGCTTTTACACATGAATCTGATGGTCAGGGTGACTTCTGTTTCCGCACAATAATAGAACAAAGTGTTCTGGTCGGTTTCGTCGCGCGTGAGATCCGGGAACGAGCCTGCAGTCAATTGGAAGCGGGGGCTGCAGAAGAAGCTCACTTTGGAGAAAGTCTCGGTTCTCGCGTAATGCTGAAAGTGAGTGTTTTTGGTGAAAGAAATTACATCAGAATGCTCTTACATCCAGAAGTTGCTCGACGGTCTCCTTGCTGATGGTATCAATGCGAAGTGAGAGAACCGGAACATCCCAGTAATCACGAATGTTATCCAGTGGACAAGACCAGAACGTGATAGTGTGGGCGTTTTTCCATTGCAAACTTCCAGTGATCTCTCTGGTATCGAACCTGGCATTCATCGACTCGTTCTTGAAGTGAGTGATTTTCATGAGCACAGTCTCGTCAAGTGCGTGCAAGAACAGTGTGAAATCGACGCCTGTGCTCTCGCGCGAGCTGTGGACGGAGAGCTCCTTCACCTTGAAGCGACGATTCAGAGATCGAAACATTTCCGCAATTGCGGCACGGGTCTCAAAAAAAAGCGCTCCAGGTTTCCTCTGAGCCGCCAGGATAAACCTTGCGTGTCAAGCTCCAGCTTATCGATGACCAAATTAGGATGCGAAAGAATGTCGCAGAGAATTCGAGCCGCCACACGACTCCCATTTTCGTAGATGACGCTTTTCCTAATCACTGTTCCATTTTTGTAGAAGCAATCGACTCGGAATTCGTGAGTTGTCCTATGCACACAGAGAAGACTAATTTCGCGGTCTTTGGTAAAACAGAAATCACGGATGGACCCGCAAGTTGAGCGGAGCTTGACTCTGGAAAAACCTATCGTTTTTGGGGTACGTATTTTTGTGTTCTGTACCTCGCGTTATATCCGGCAGCATCGAATATCTTATCGGCGATTTCGAGTGGCATGTCCAGCAGAGACTTTTGCTCCCGGTTATCCATTGTTCTGGAAGTTCAACATAAAGTGGGAAGAGTTTCAATTGCGAAACGGGGACGGAGAAGGAAGGAAAACAACTGATGCATCGGAAACGATCCCATTTCGAGGTGAGGAGGTAGGCACCACAACGTGTTTCTTAGAACTTCGAATTTCGGTAAAATTTCAATTGGGATCTGTTCAAAGTCTTTATAGAAGTACGTTCCTAAAAAATCTTTCAAAAATATTCGGTGGTTCTCGAGTTATAGCCATTTTAATGCGCGATTTTTTAGTACTGATTTTCTGGAGGGAGGGGGCGGGGCCGCCGGCTGCAAGAGTGCGGCGCGCTTTTACCCGGATTTATTTTCTTCTGCGAATCGAGCGGAAATATGCGAAAGGAGGCCGATTTCTGTGATCTCGTGATAAGTAATGAAGAAAACGAATGAAAATAGGAACGTGGGTTCATTTTACGTTGATTTTCGATAACTTTTTACACCGGAAAGTGGGAAAAACGCAAATTTCGAGAAAATAACTAACAATTTGGAAAAATAAAAATTTATTTAAAAAAAAAAACGTAAACTATTTAACAAAATAAATTAAAAATGATTAATCTAAAAAGAGAGAACCGTCTTGAATCAAACTTTCGAAACTTTCCAACGGGATTCTGTGCGTCGTCTCGTCGTCTTCGTACTTCAAAGTGATGAAGCCTCCGCTCACGTCTTCCACGTAGCCACTCTTGGTTGTCACAGCCGCTCCTGAAGCAGGCAGTCTCTGACTGAAACGAGCTCCGATGAACTGATGATCGGCGGCGGCAAGTAGCTCTCCGTCTTCTGCGTCCAGTGCAATGAGCTCGCGGAGCTTCTGGACGAGCTGTTGGAGGGGGAGGGGCTTCTGGTTGGCGGTGATCGCGTAAAACTTCGTCGTCGGTGGTGGTTGCTCGAGAACTTTTTGCCTGAAACGCAATTGGGAAACGACCGCTTCTCTCTTTTGTTTTTCGGTTGGATATTTTTCGATGTTGGAATCGATTTCCTCATCAGTTTTCCAGAAACCGTAACGGACAATGTTCTCGGTGCAGGTTCGGCGGTCATTTGTCTTTTTAGTTTGTTTTTTAGAGGCGGTCTGGTTTTTCTCCCGGATCTTCTGGAGAATCACCTTATCGATATCGACTTGCCGTGCGGCCGCATCACTTCTCAATTTGCTCAGAGCACCACGAGATTCTGTCAGAATGGAGTCCTGAACATCCTCTGGCAGTGCACGAAGCCAATCGAGAGTGTGATTTTTTGTGATGAGAGTGAATGCGACCCTCACGTCAAGTCTCATATTGGGTTTCGTATCGAAAAGATGAGAAACCAGACCGAAAACAGACTCAACATTCCGATTGGTAGCAGGAGCAGCTTTGGTGCTCTCTCGAATATCTTCAGCTTCTTGGCAATGCATTCCTCCCGGTAGGAAGTCAGCAAAAGCTCTGCTGAAGTATTCGAGAGAGGCACTGGAAACTAGAGAAGCTGCCTGCAATCCCATTTCGGACGGATCCGTTCCCACCAGAGCCCTGAGCAACAATCCAGATGTAGTCGGACTGTCTGCCTGAAGGTTCGGCGTTGGAGCGATTCCGTCGAAAAAGGACCCCGGGTGCTGCGTACAATCCCTGAGCCAATTTTGGAGCTGCAGAGCGTAGCGGCACGTGCTCAAAATGTGCTCGGAGTTCTCCGCCAGCCTCCACAACGGAGCAGTGATGAGCTGATCGCAGAAGCCGAGCAACTCCAGATGAGCAACGATCATTGGAGTGTTTAGAAGCTCTCGGATCCTTTTCAGTTCCGGCTTAAAAGCTTCACACTCCTCAGCGAACTCTCCGAGGTGATGACGGTGGAAAAACACCCGAGAGGCGAGCAGAAATACAATGTTAAACCTGTTCCCCAGAAAACTCTCGAAGACAAATCTATTGACGCACTTCTCCTTACACCACGCGGTCCAGGCACTCAAAATTCCGTGCAATCCGGAGCCGCGCTGTCCGAACAATTGCGCGACAAGTTTTACTAGTGCGAAAACTGTCGGCTCATCCAACTGTTTCACCTTGCTCACTACCAGCTCATGTTCAAGAAGGCACTTTAGCACAATCTTGGTGAAGTTTGAAATCACGTGGAGCTGGCAGAAAAACTGTGAAAATTTCAAGAATTGCTCCTTTTCTCCCTCCGCCCAGTTAGCAAGAACCGCGTCCATTCTGTATTTTTCAACAATTTTGTTGAATTTCAGCTCAGTTTGAGCCAAATCAGACATGGTGCTGTTCACAGACACCACGAACTTCTTGAAAAAGTCCGTGGGAGCGCCAGGCAACTGCTCCACAGAGGAAACCAGTGCATTGAAGGCTGTCTGTGCAGACTTCTCGGCCACCTGCTCGATTCCGAGACAAGTGAAGGTACCATCAGCTGAATGGACCCCGAAAGTCTGCAACTTCATGGTCCCCTTAGTTGTTTCGTCCGATGCTAAACAGACTGGTTCACCTTTCTCTAGAATATCACTGAGACGAGCCTGAACATGGGTTTTCCCAACATAAAGAGCGGCCAATGCGAAATTTCGGCAAGTGGAGGCAGAAGGAGTGGAAAGTAACGAAATGCCGACCAACTGGCTGACAGCCCGCATAACCGCTCCAATTTTGGAATCCGCCACACCGAGGCTTTTCAATGCAATGACGGTCAAAGCGGTCAGGTTCGAGAAGCCCCTACCCTCTCGCAAATCCACAACTCTGTTGGACATGGAGTCCACCTGAGATTGCAGAGCGAGGAGCCGGTTCTCCTGTTCCCTTACCGCTCTTTTCGCCTTTGCCAACGCTTTGTATTTAGATGCGAAAAGTTTCAAATACTTTTTGTTCAAAAGTTGAGCATTTTTCAGCGATTTTCTAATACGGGATTCAAGGCGCTCATGATAAAGTTTCCAAGATTTCAGAGCTTTAGTGTCTTTTTCGAGATCTTTGTTCTTCTTCTGCAGGGAATCGAGAGGGCAATTACAGTGTTTATTCGAGTCAGGTGCATTTGATGAACCGCTTACCGGTGGTGCATCGGTCTGACAAGGAAAGTGTGTCACCTTGCCGTGGGTTTTCAGAATGAGACCTAGTTCATCCGATAGAGTTTGACATGGCGCGTTCGACCCTGTTTTTCGATTTTGCGGAACGACCTCGAGAGCCGAGTTAGAAGCTCGCAAAGTTGCTCCGCGCGCGTAGGCGTAATATGTATGCACCTGTGACTGCTGGGAGAGTGTGGTCGCATGGCAGAGGGGTAGTGGGGCAGAGTGGTAATCGAGCTATGCTGGTTCGAGTTTTTTTCTTTCAATCTCTTTTGTTTTCTCTATGTTTCATGCAGAAATTCATATGTTCTCGAAACACATTTGGTAAAACAATTTTTCAGAAAACAGCATAGAAGATGGGAAAAACAAAAGAGATTGAAAAAACAAAAGAGAACTCGAACCAGCATAGCTCGATTACCACTCTGCCCCACTATCCACTCTGCTAACCAGCCACACTCTCCTAGCGGTCACAGGTGCAAACATATTACGCCCACGGGCGCTGGCGAGCCCACGAGCCCACGAACTTTGCGAGCTTCTAACTCGGCTCTCGAGGTTGTTCCGCAAAATCGAAAAACAGGGTCGAACGCGCCATGTCAAACTCTATCGGATGGACTAGGTCTCATTCTGAAATCCCACGGCAAAGTGAAACACTTTCCTTGTGAGTTGATTGCTCGACGCCGACAAGTGGAGCTCCACAATTATCATTGCTCACACCAACATTACTGTCAGAGCACACTACATTTCTCGAGAAACAACTGTTTTTGCTACTGATCCCGTCAGAATTGAAGAAACTACGATCGAACGCCACTGATTTTTCAATTATAAAAGACTCATCTTTCCATTTTCTTCCGTCTTTCTTGGCCAGTGTCATCTCTCTCCGCACTTCCATCGCAGCTCTCCGGAACCTGGCGCACTCCGATTTCTCAGCATCCTCTGCGAACCCGAGTAGTTTCCGTGTGATCCGATGAAGTTGAGCAATGTTGGGCTCCAAATAGAAGAGCGATAGAGTTGTTTCGGCACGAGTTGCAGAGTTCCCGTGAGCTCGAATCGTTCATCAATTCCGTAAGATTTGAGAACTGAGCGATGATGATCTTTCTGCTCCGGGATTGATACGAGTGGACTTTCTGAAGGACAAAATAGTGTCACAATGAGTTTCATTTCTTACCTGCTTTCCAAATTTTCGCTGGTGGCTCTTCTTTGTCAGTTTCAGACATTTTCAAGTGTAAAATAGGACGAAAAAGTTAAAAAAAGAAAAAAATTACAATGTAAAATACGATAAATCTGTAAACACCGTGACGAAAAAGCACGTACATGCTTTAAAAAAAGAAAAAATCTGATGAAAACTCGAACCCCCATAGAGCGATCGTCAATCGCCCACTCGCCCACTGCGCCATGCGCACCTGCGGGCGTTGAGAAGGTTTGCGCATACATATTGTCGACCCACGCCACTGAATTTGGACGCAAAAAAGTAGGAGCTGTGAAAGTGAAAAGTGGCATAAAAATTTTTCGCTAGAACCGATTTTCTTGTTTCTATAGTAAATTTGTAGCAAATTTTCCGTAGATTCCGAATCTGCTCTCGGAATATGTGTAATCGACCTGCTAAGGCCTCAAAAGAACAAAAATATGTGATTTCGGTGGAACACGATGTTTTTGGATTGCATCAAAAGATCTTCAAACAAGTCCTAGGGCTCCAAAAATTTGCATGGGACTTCTTAAAGACTTGTTTTATGATTTCCGCTCATAAAATTAGGGGGTCATCGCTGAAAAATTTTCCCAATTTTTCAACGCAGTTTGAGCCATCATAAAACATTTTCGCTAGAACGAATTTTGATTCTGACTTCAAAAACGGATTCTACGTATCAAAAACTCTCAGAATCATTATTCAGAAGTAGTGTAATCGACTTTTATCCGGGGTAAAAATGCAAATTTCTGAGTTCCATTTCGATTTTCTCAATTTTTTTGCTCAACCAGGCGTTTTCTGATAAAACTGATAACGCCAATCGATTCTACGTGCTCGAATACGTATACTTTAGTCGTTTCTATGGTGGTCGACCATATATTGGCCGCAGTACAGGCCCACAAACAGGCCGAATGGGGACCTCCAGAAGATTTCGATCGACCACGCCCCCTTTCGTTGTGGTCAGGGATGCACGGAATTCCGTTTCCGTCTTCCGTCTTCCGTCTTCCGCACATTTTGGCACTTCCGTTTCCGTATCCGTTTTCCGTTTAAAATTTAGTCTGTTCCGTTTCCGTATCCGTTTTCCGTTTAAAAAAATTGTCATTCCGTTTCCGTTTCCGTTTCCGTTTAAAAATTTAGTGTGTTCCGTGCAACAGGGGTTTTTCTGTCAGTTGCGAATTCAGCTGTCAAGCGTGGCCTAACCTTCTCACTTTATTTTCAGAGAGAAGTTCGATGAATAGAAAACTATTATCTGTCCTGCACAAGTTAAAACTTCTGCGCTGACCGCGACTCAGTCACCCACGCGTTCTCTCGCCACGAAAACTGTTTTTTCGATGAAAGGTACGGTAGAAAAAGCTTCATCTTCGCGTGTTCGCGGCGAGAGAGCACGTCGCTGGTACACTCGCAGAAGACTCATTTTTGTATAGTAATCGTCGGAGGACAATTTGAGAACAGTCGAAGTTTGAGAAACCGTCCGTCAAACCGTTTTTAAAGCTGCTCAGGACCTCTCAAAACGAGGTACCGTAAACTTTCAGTGGAGCGCACTTGCTGACTACGTCGGCCGCAGCACCCCGTGTCAACGGAGTGCGTCGACAAACTCATCTTTTGCAATTTGAATCTCGAAGTCAACGGGTTTTCGCCATTTGTTCGCCATTCGTTTTTTTTGCTATTAATCTCACTTGTTGCCGCACCGTTTTCAAAAAAAAAACTCGTTCTCCTAGCTTCTTTTTCCGTCTTCCGTTTCCGTCTTCCGCACATTTTTGGCTTTCCGTTTCCGTCTTCCGGAAAAAATCTCAGCCGTTCCGTTTCCGTTTCCGTTTTCCGTTAGAAAAAATTTTCATTCCGTTTCCGTTTCCGTTTTCCGTTTAGGAAAATTTTCACTTCCGTGCATCCCTGGTTGTGGTGCCTACGCATAGGCGAGCACTTTTGTTTTTAAATCAACAAGAGACAAGGAAACACAGAAAAAGGAGAGAAAACGAGAGATATCGTCGACATATGCGGAAACATTCTAGAACGAAATGAGTCATTCTCGATATTTCGAAATAGATGAGTTTGCAGGCAAAATTGCGGGCCGTTTCTCTAGACAATGACTCATAATCACAAGGAATTCGGAAAACAATAATACCTTGGAGTAGAGTAGCGGCGAGGAGGGGGGAGGGGCACACACACACCGCAGCAAGCAGTCCGTTGGCGACGAAATGAACACAGCCGGTGACAAAAAAGATCGAGTACATAGTTTCTAGGGGAAATGCCCACCGGGTTAGCGCCTGTGTTTCGATTAACAGGGCAAAAGAGTGGTGCAGGAAAAACGGGAATGTGAGGAATCAACACGAACCAAGGGACACGAGAAATTGAGAGAAAACGAGAGATATCGTCAAAATGTGTAAAGATGGCAGCATTCCAGAACGAAGTTTCGACATAAACGAATGGACTGTTTGTCCGGACATACCTCATAATCTTGGCGAGGGGTGAGAAGAGGGGGGGGGGGTGCACACCGCGTCAGCGCCAGTGTTTTGACCGGTCGACACAAAGAGGCGACATAGCCGAGGGAGAGGGGGGGGGGGGGAGCTTCTGTAGTAGAGAGAGCGTGCGGGACGAGAAGTACGAGAAGAGACCAACAGAATCCAGTGGAGCGCGTTTGCGTATTCTCTAACAAAATGAGTCATTTTCGATATTTCGAAATATACGAATTTGCAGGCAAACTTGCGGACTGTTTGCCCGAATGTAGCTCACATCCGAGGCAATGGGTGAGGAAAAAGGGGGTGCGCACACCGGGTCAGCGGCAGTGTTTTGACCGGTGGCCCGAAGAGGCGACATAGCCGAGGGAGAGAGGGGGAAGCTTCTGTAGTAGAGAGTGATGAAACGATTGAGACAGAAATTTCCAGAACTATTTCGAAATTCATCAATGGAGCGCAATTGTATTGGGTTTGATGATTCATGGAAGACACTGTGTTTCAGAGGCATTTCCAGGATTTGGACACCATGGATCCCTTTGAATTGGTCCAAAAGGCTGGAGCGAGGGCAGCGGACGTTAAACAAACAAGCACTGGTAAGTGATAAGAGAAGACAGTGGATAATGTGGATAATGCAGAGACGCGGACAGTGTCGTCGCTTGGAGAGTGGACAACATTTTTATGGGGGGGGGGGGGGTTCGGCCATCCTGAAAAGTGGGCGGGGCCTGTCTTGCAACCGTCGCTCAAAAATTCGCAACTCTGCCGCACGCCTTAATCCAGGCATCGAATGTGAATTGTTCGTGTCAAGTTGTGCAATTTTATTTTGTAGTTCTCCCTTCCGGAATTTCAAAACGCAAATCTGACCTGGATTTTTTCTTTCACGTAGCTTCGAGTTTTGGTGTTTTCTGTAGTGCGTACTCAATTTCTCGAATTGAAAGTCACCGGCTAGCGGAGCACAGGAGCGGAGGACAGGAACTGATAACGGATTATTTTCGTGTTTTGGAAAGGGGTCAGTTGTAGCATACGAGTTCGAGGATGAAAAAATGAGGGAGAATCGGGGAAATTCCAACGCAGGAGCTGCCAGTACGTCTACAATATTGAGCTCTGTTTACCTAGCATCCGGTTCAAAATGCTTCCCAGAAGCCCTCCAGCATTCTATAACTTCCAAGACCTGCGACAAACTCTAAAACGTCATGTCCTCTGTAACTAGTATCAGGTTCCAAGCAACCACCAGAAGCTTCCCGTGATTCTAAGTCCTTTAAAACCTGAAATAAAACTTGAACTATATTTCTGAAGTGTTTTAAAACGCAGACGCTCCGTGCAACAAGTCCACAGTTCAAGGTGCCCTCGAGAAGCCCTCCATCACTCTACAGGCTCCAAAATCTTGTAATGAGCCCCAAAATGACCTTCTGAGAATCCCTGTAACCCTCTGATCTCTATCACTGGTCGAGAAGTTCCTTTTATTTTTGTTTATTGGGAGATATATTGACGACAACGATATCATGGTTACAACAAAAACGGGACAATGTTAGAGATCATCGATGATCTCTATGATCCTATGAGATCTAGAAAACATGCTGATAATAGGTGATATTATAAAAGGGGACATATGGCTAAATATGAGACAATTGGGGACTAGGGACTCGTGATATTGAGACGTCATAGGTGACAAGGACAAATTGACAGATCAGTAACTTCCGGCAGACGACGCGTTGAACCAGTTACGATAATCTCTCCGTCTCGCATTGTCAAAGAAGGTTTTCACCTTGCTCTTGTCCACCACCAGCTCCTCGGCGCCTTTTTTGATCTGCTCAGGGAATTGGTGGATTCTGCAAAACAAGGGAATTCGAAATTTGACGTATTTTTCTTTAAAACCAACCTTCCAACTTTGGCTCCATTCAGGTTCATTCAGGCTCTTGGTCTTGACAGCTCATCATGAGCCACTCGTAGAGGCACTCATAATGTTCCTGGCTCTTCTTCAGATTTTCCCGCCGCTTCTTCAGCTCGAGGTGGACCCTCCGGCTCAAGTTCACAGTGTCAATAACACCTTCTGGCCTGGTCAACGGAAGGGTCAGGGCATGGGCATAGCCGACTTTGAGCTCCTTTTCGCGAATCTCCGCTCGCTGCTTCGCCAAAAATCTCCTTCTAGTTAACTGAAATTGAAAACACTATGATAGTGATGTATTTTGACTCATATCTCAAAACTGATAAAAAGTATCAAATCAAAATTTTGTCAACAAGAAAATTGTTCAATGATTGAGTTTATCAGTAGTTGACAACTTTTCATCAACTCTCATGGTTCGTGAGATATCAATGGATTAGTGATAGTTATACTTACCAATCATCCCCGCAGAGACCAGCTCGCCAATTTTTGAAAAGGAGACTCCGTTTGTTTGATCGCCGGGCTCTGTAACATCATAGCAATTAGTGATATCAAAAAGTGATCAACTGAAAAATTACTCAGTGACTGATAAGGATCTTATGTCTAGTTGACAGTTTTTATGATAACTCTATCGGTTCTCGAGACATCCACTGATAAAGCATGCTAACCTTGAAACAGCACCTCCTCTTCCGGATTTCTGAAGAGTATGTCCATTTCGCGGTCCCGAATTCCATTCGACGTCTTCATCGTTTTCAGACTGCCGGTTTCTTCAGCCGCTTTGTACGGGTTGAACCTTCTTTTCACAGGGAACCCATTGGCCGGATCCTCATAGTGAAGCGGCTAGACCGGAGTTGAATCCACTGGGACACGTGGCATATATTCCATAGAATCGGCTCCTCGGTCATTCGCTCATTATTTCTTGGAGCAGCTGGATACATCGCGTGATAGGAGTTCCCGAAGAGCTCATTCAAGCCAGATCAGCTGTCCCGTTGCCCTCGAGCTGTCCGAGGTAAGCATTATCGTCATCTCGCAGAGGCCTTTCCGGTGAGAAAAAGTTGTCTCCCGGGTTGAGAGTATTGTGACAGCGGAACGTAGTCTCTTGGAAGCTTGAGAATGTGTCCGAATTGGCCACAAGAGAGTTGAAGTAGAAATCCATGTTTGCACACTGAAAAATTGGTTTTCTACTGGGAAATGAGAGAGAGAGAAAGATGGGAGAAATAAATGAAAGAGGGAACTTTGTTCCGTTTGGACTCATATGAGACCGATAAGAGATATCGGAAAGTTGTCAACTGAGGAAATGTTAAGAAATGGCTCATCATGGTTTTCGAGATATCGATTTATTAGCGACGCGTACCAAATTTGGTGGGAATAACGAATAAACGAACGAGAAGAGTAGTAAGAAAACAAGTGACGGAAGGGGAGAGAGAGGGAGAGAGTGTGAGGAACGCCAATATCGTTGCACAACACCTCTCCCCGTCTTCTCTAAATTTGACGACGTTCTTCCTCCTAGAGACTGTTCTGGAGGAAGAGAGGCGGGGACATGGATCAATAGAGTATAGGTCGAGCGCTATTTTACAGGTGCTGTGGGTGGCCCAAGGAAAGGATGGTTGTCCTGAGATCATAAACACATTCACGTCATAACCATAACTGTCAACTGAAACGGGGAATTAGGCCGAACAGAGTTTCTCCCGAGTTCAGTTGATTTCGAGGAGACATTCGTTTACTCAAATTGAGTGCGTCTCTTTGAATTTAAGAGCTATCGATAAGCAATCGAAAGAAAATTTGATCATTTTCAAGTGTTCTTATCAATTCTGATGGATGAATATGTGTCATTTGTCATTCTTGCGGAGGTTGAAAACAGGTCAACCCGTCACGGGAGCTTTGGCGGTGTGCTATTTGAATTCCCGCTTTGCCGGTTTGCAAATTTTTCAAATTTGTCTGCGAGCGTTGCCTGAGTAGTCAACGTTTAGCGCATATAATTAGGCGTTGAATACTCAGGCACCGCTAGCAGCCAAATTTGGAAGTCTTGCAGTCCACCGCACATATCTAAAGCTCTCGGGACAGCTGACGTTTAGTAAATGGAGTGTTGCTTTTTCAGATTGCAAAGTGATAAAAAGAAATCGATTGATATAGGAAGGAAGATGTGCGGGAAGAGAAGATTAGTGCAGAACACACAGAGAACGGGAAACGATTCAGAAAAGACTAACTAAACACTACAACACAACGCACATAAATGACAGAAGGGGAGAGAGTGTGAGGAACGCCAATATTGTTACACAACACCTCTCCCACGTCTTCTCCACATTTGACGACGTTCTTCCTCTTAGAGACTGTTCTGGAGGAAGAGACGGGGACACGGATCAATACAGTATAAGGAGTGCGGTCAAGTGACCCAGAGAAGGACATTTTACCCCAAAAAGCTCTCTGAAACTTCAAATTTCGGTTCTCCAACGACGAATTGAACCTTTGACATACATTTCAGAGCAATCTGCAGAAATTTCCAATAACAATGAAGGAAAACACCATTTCTCAGTTTCACAGCTTTCATTTATTCTGTTCGTTGCAAAATATTCGATTTGCATTCATGATAGAGATCATACAAAAGAAAATAAAAGATTAATGGTTTCCGGTGGATGGGAACGCGTTGAACCGGTTCCGGCGATCTCTCCGTCCTGTTCTGTTAACTTTGGAATTTCAGCCATGTCGACTGCACCAAAGAAAACTGTGCTTTATCACGCGTGAATATTTTTATTACGCCGTGAACTTTTTCTTCGTTCTGGAAGGTTCCGGACAAACCTCTTTCACGTGGAATCTCCACGTGAACAAACGGTCGGATTGCAATGATGCCTCGCATCGAGAATTCGTGGAATCCGGGTAAAAAGCATGCGAACTGCTCGGGAAACCGGGAACCTTGCAGATTAAATGGTTGCTCCTGATCGGAATCAAGAACCCACAGATCTGGTTCATACGAGACGCCTCCGCTTCATTCTGTCTCCAAGGACCGAAATCAGCCAGAATTGTCGTGACAACAACTTCTTCACCACCAAGGGATCCGAAGAGGTCAAGAAAGGAGTCGGACCGAAGTTAGGACTTGTGAATGTGAACATTCACCGCGGCCGAAGCATCTTGGCCGAAGCCGGACCGTGTTCTCAGTCTGAGTGTCTCATGGTTCATGTCTCTATCTCAAGGGAATTTTTGGTCGATGCACCATGTCGCGCAGAGGTGGTTCAGTGGATCTGCGAATGCACTCATCAGTTGAGAGAGAACTTATAGAGACTTTTTCGAGAGTGAGGAAAGAGATAAACACGAAAGTCTTATCAACTCGTTTATCAATCAAACAGAGGATCAAAAAGTGAGATTGAGTCGTGCCCAGCGTATTCACCGAAGGTGAGCACGGCTGGAAGCCGAACTGAAGTTTCTTCTCGCATCTGGTCGTCGAAGGGGCGGGCGTCCACGTTTCATCTAGGGCAGGTCGGTCGAGGTGATGTCAGGGCACGTCTATTGATCGAAGGCAAACGAGTACATCTGACGAGGGCGTGGTCACGTGTCGGCGATGCTCCTTCCGTGGATGACTTGAGCACTGATGATGAGAGAGGGCGAGAGTTGACGAGTCGAGTAAGAGTAGTACACCAATTTGAGAAGGCAGTTGTCGAGTCGTTGAGCGGGCTAGATGAAGAGTCGGTCGAGAGAGAGAGAGACCTAAAGGGTCCCTCGAATTCTGAAAGCTCAAAAGATAAGTATCTGTTCTACCCACTACACTTATGTTTGACCCCTGGAAGCTACTGTTACCACTGTCGCAGCTTCTGCTTAACAGTTCGCATGCATTTCCAATATGTTGTTTTCAAGTATTTCTGTAGAAAAACACCATCGCATTGGCAATGCGGCATAGCAAATTGAAAAGTAATTTAAGAGCTATCGATAAGCAATCGAAAGAAAATTTGATCATTTTCAAGTGTTCTTATCAATTCTGATGGATGAATATGTGTCATTTGTCATTCTTGCGGAGGTTGAAAACAGCTCAAACTGTCACGGGAGCTTTGGCGGTGTGCTATTTGAATTCCCGCTCTGCCGGTTTGCAAATTATTTTAAATTTGTCTTGCCTGAGTAGTCAATGTTTAGCGCATATAATTAAGCGTTGAATACTCAGGCACCGCTCGCAGCCAAATTTGGAAATCTTGCAGTCCACGCACATATCTGAAGCTCTCGGGACAGTTGACGTTTAGTGAATGGGGTGTTGCTTTTTCAGATAGCAAAGTGATAAAAAGAAATCGATTGATATAGGAAGGAAGATGTGCGGGAAGAGAAGATTAGTGCAGAACACACAGAGAACGGGAAACGATTCAGAAAAGACTAACTAACCAATGTAACACAACGCACACAAATGACAGAGGGGAAGAGAGTGTGAGGAACGCCAATATCGTTGCACAACACCTCTCCCCGTCTTCTCTAAATTTGACGGCGTTCTTCCTCCTAGAGACTGTTCTGGAGGAAGAGAGACGGGGTCACGGATCAATAGAGTATAGGTCGAGCGCTATTTTACAGGTGCTGTGGGTGGCCCAAGGAAAAGATGGTTGTCCTAAGATACACGAATCAATACAGTATAAGGAGTGCGGTCAAGTGATCCAGAGAAGGACATGTTATCCCAAAAAGCTTTCTGAAACTTCAAACTTCGGTTCTCCAATGACGAATTGCACTTTTGACATACATTTCAGAGCAATCTGCAGAAGCTTCCTATAACAATGAAGACACCATTTCTCAGTTTCACAACTTTCATTTATTTGGTTCGTTATTCGATTTGTATTCGTGATAGAGATCATACAAAAGAATATAAAAGATTAATGTTTTTCAATGGATGAAAATGCGTTGAACCGGTTCCGACGATCTCTCCGTTTCGCATTGGCGAAGAAGGAAGACCTTTCTCTCATCCACTTCCAGCTCCTAGGCGGCTTTTTTGATCCGATGAGGATTTGGAGCATCGCCTTCTTGACGAATCTTGTGCAGGAACGACTTTTGATCAGCGGTGAAATTGAAGCGGCAGAGAATGGCTTCGGAATAAGATAACTGGGTGGAGGAGGAGGCTGCGGCGGAGGCGACGGTGAATTGTTGAATTCTGGAGAACGAGGAAATTCGAAACTTGATGTATTTTTCTTTAAAACCACCCTTTCAACTTTCTTCCCAGCGAGCACTTGCTCTTCTGCTGGAATTATTAGATGCACTCGTATCTCACAGTGCAGGAATAGTGGAGAATGCAATAAGTAGATCATGAACGAATTCGAGAGTCTCTGAGTAGTCCCGTGGCTTTGGATCCAAGAGAAGGCTCGAAAGAACCACTCGACTTTCATTTGACGTCTTCATCGTTCGTCCTTCCGCTTTATCAACCGTTTTGTAGGGGTTGAAACCCCTCTTCACCGTGCACATTTTTTCGTCGGACTGACGGCAGATCCTGGAATGCCTTCCGGAGTGGCTCAACAATCGGAGCATGTGGATCCTGTTGAGTTGGATAGACCGGATAGCACGCAGGTTCTTGCTCAGGTGTTCGATTGCCGGTAAAATGCCGGTGACAAGAGACGTCAGGCAATTGTCAGTGGCAAATACGGATTGCCGGCTAACGGCAGCGGTAAATCACGAAATCTCGCCGGTGGCGGGGAATGGCAGCTTTGCCAGTCACCAGCAGCGGCAGATCGGCGTGCCAGTAGCGAATCAGTGGCGACGTGCTGCCGATTATTCGCCACTGGCAGCGACTCCGCCCTTCACACGTAAAGTACGGCGAGAGGCGGAACCCGCGAGGTGTCGGCTACGGTGTTGAGAGGGGTGGGAGAAGCAAGCAGAGGTGGCGGATTAATACTATCAAATTGAATATTTGACCAAATTCCGATGGTGGCCTAGAAACCCAAATGGCTGGACCTGGCCTAGAACCAGACCAGAAATCATTAAAAGTCATGTACTAAATTTAATCCATCTGGTTTTTTCATGGCCTAGAAACCCCATTTCGTGGCCTAGGATTACGACAAATATTTTTTGACACGTGGATTCGTGCTCAGCGTAAAATTATGCGTCGATTGATGTAACTATGTGTTTTCTATGTGCTATTTCTGTTCTTGTTCATGAATTACTACGGAAAAACGTTTCAGGATTTCATATAGCTTGATGATTTGCCAGAATATGTGAAGGTGTGGTGACCGAATATTGCATGCTTTGTTTTTAGGGTCTACTCGGAATCGATTGATTAGGAAAAATGATGGATGAAGGTGGACGAGTGTACATGTGGTGTTCCAGAGGGAATACACCCCCTCCCAAATTGCCATCAGAAATAGGATTGTTACTCATTCACCTTGTTTCGAAATAGGTGTCGAATCTTGGCGGAATCTTTTTATTTTATTATGCAGACATTTTACAGGAATACGACAGAAAAGATGGGTTAAAAGTATTGGATAAATAAAGAAATTACAGAAAATTTAGCAACCACAAGGCGGGTTGAGTAAAATGTGATGATTCCGAGACAAGCGGGAGACGAGAACATCTGGAACGTAGCCTTATGGAATTTGTGAACATTTTCAAAGATTTCTTACCGCCTGAGTAATGGGGTGTTCATCACTTCTTGACAGCTTCCTTCTCCTCCACCTTCGTCTGCTCCGCCATGAGTGGCTCGATGGGCTTCTTGGCGGGTGTGCTCGCCGGTCTCAGATGGCGTGGAGGCCACTGCGTCGGCGGGCGGCGCAGTGGGCCAAAACGTGGGCCACGACGTGGGGCCGGTGGTGGAGCCTTTGACGACTTTCCTCCCATTTCTGAAAAACTATGGTTGATGGTTAAGATGGGATTTATGGCGAGTCTACGATAGGGGAACAGGGAATGTAACACAAATGAATGGAAAACCGTTCTCCGGCAAGTTTACCGATAGCAAGGGAGAGAGAGAGAGTGAAATCCAAAATGTTTGGTTTTTTTCTGATTTAGCGTTGAGTAATGCTTTGTTTATGGGGTGGGACTCTGCACCGATTGATACATTGATTAGAGGGAGAATGATAGAAGAAGGTGGAAACATGATTCATCGATGATAAATGCTGGAAACTCAGCTCCAAAGCCTTTTGGATGCACTTTTTCCAGGAGATTCCAGCCGTTTTGTATCTCGCCTAAGTGAGACTGGTTGCCTAGTCGCGTGAAAAAGATACACGAAGAAAATGCGAAATTAACGCATAAAAAAACGACCACAATGAGTGGGGCACAGGATCAATTCTGGGGACATTTTTTGAGCAATTGCCACGTGGCCCACGTGGCCACTTTAGAATTGACACAATAGAGGGGAGGCGACAGAAACTCGGCGGTGAATTAAATGGAATAGATCACTCACATCATTCTCCAGTGTTTACTTTAATTTTTTAAATTCAGTGCAAATCGTTTAGCTGCCATATCAGGCTGCTTCCTTCATTCAATCCATTCATTCTTCTCCTTCTTCTTCTTCTTCTTCTTTTCCATTAGTGGGGATTTAAAAAAATCGTTTGATAAAAATGAGCAGCATATCAGCTGGCTCCAATTGTGGAAACTGTATTTCGTCTGAAAAAAGACGATTGTTCATTGAATTTTCTATACTAGAGACTGACTCACCCTTTTTCTCTTCTCATTCCCCTTCCAATCTTCTATCACAGCTCTTATGAAATACCAACGGCGTCCATATCAGGTCGGCCGGGAAGATGGTCGCATTGACCACAAGTTTGATATCTGTAACTTTTTAAAAATGGAGAGAAATTGGAGGGAAATTGTGAAGAAAAAAGAGGAAAAATTGAGCAGAACAAGGTGGAAGACTCTGGAAACGATGAACAGGGAGGGAGAGTGAAGAAAAACAACGAGAAATGGGCAAATATTTGAGCAAGACAGGGATTTCTGTTGAGGTAATTGAAATGATGACTCATCACAAGGACGCCATGGGTAGAGATGAGTCATCGATGATTCATTGTCGGTATCCTTTGAATTCGCCCTTTCCCGGAGACCACCCAGTCAACAGAAATTGGTTGAAGAAAAGTCGTTTTTCGAACTGAGAATAGAAATTGGCCATTTTTGAGATATGATTCTAGAAAACCTAAACAATGTTACCGGTCCAGTTGAATGCTCCCTGTAAAAGTTCCAGCTCGAACAGACCATTTTGAGCCGAGTCAACGCGAAAAAAAGAAGAAAAGGGGGAGGAAGACAATACCCTCGCGGCACAGCAAAAAGTGGGGAAGAATGAGCGGAGGAGGGTGACTCAGAGTGAGAGAGCAGACGGGTAGAGAGGAAGGGAGAATGGCTGCGACGAGGGGAAAAACAATGGCGTGTGTGTGTGTGTGACTCCGCGGCCTTTTATACGGAAGAGTGAAAGAGTGAGAGAGCAGAGAGGCGAGAGGAAACACACATGCCCTCGTTCTCACTCATCGCCGCCCTTCTGACCACTTCTGGACCCCTCTGATTTCCGGAACTTCCCATTCCCTTATTCACCCCTCACACTCACAACCCAATGAGTCATCGATGACTACCCATGGTTCCCTAGTGATGAGTCATCATTTCAATCACCTAGTTAACAACGTCATTAATTTTAAGCACCATAATGATGACTCATCACTACTGCGCCATAAGTAGGGATGAGTCATCAATGACTCAGTGTTGGCATCCTTTGATATCACATTTTCCCCGGAGACCACCCAGTCAGGAATACTTCTCAGTTTGCTACCACTCTTCTCTGGGAAATTAGCGAAAAATTAGGCTGCTCTTTTTTTTAAATTAGCAGCAAATATGTTTCCAAACATTCATTTTTCAAGATATGATTATAGAAAAACTAAACAATGTTACCAGTTCAGTTCCAGCTCGAATAGACCATTTTGAGCCGAGTCAAGGCGAAAAAAGAAAAAAAGGGGAAAGGAAGTCAATACATCTTGAAGGGAGAATGACGGCGACGAGGGGAAACAATGGCGTGTGTGTGTGCCGTCGCTGCTTTATATACTGAGGAGCGAGAGAGCGAGAGAGAGCAGACGGGTAGAGAATGAGGATGCGGGACGAAGGTGTTTGAACTCTCTCTCTCGCTCTCTGCTCTCTCTCACTCTCTCGCTCTGCCGTATAAAAGGGCGCGGAGCCACCCTCCTCCGCTTATTCTTCCCCTTCTTCCAACAAAAACTGTTCTGAAACTATTTATTCTTCATCTCCTAACATCCCTCTGTCGATTGATGCGCATAACATGACTATTTGGGCATATTCCGTTGGTGGCCTAGAAACCCAAATGGCTGGACCTGGCCTAGAACCCGACAAAAACTGTTCTGAAACTGTTTATTCTTCATCCCCTAACATCGCTCTATCGATTGATGTAAAAATCTTGAAATTTGGTGACTTTTTTTCATGGCCTAGAAACCCTTTTTCGTGGCCTAGGATTTACGTTAAAAATTTTTCGACCACGGATTCGTACTCAGCGTAAAATTCTGCTTCGATTGATATAACTATGTCCATACTTTTGAAAACCATAATTTCGGCAAAAATTTGAATTCCCGCCATAATGGAAGGTCTCGCCACGGAAGGTCTCGCCACGATGTCCCTTTAACTACAGTAACTCAGAGCTGGTCCCAAACTTCTCCTAAAAGGTGTCATTCTTCTCATTCTTCCCATTTTGTGCTCCCTCTTCTCCCCCTCCTCCCTCCCCTCCCCTCCGGCCCTTTCACTCCATTCAAAATGCGTACGTACGTTAATTTTGATGCTGATTCCGATGCGCATATTCTCATCTTCCTATTTCCAACGGATCCACCCGAAAAAGTGAGTTTTTTCGTAATTTCTTGAAAAATGGCCTATTTAATTTCACCATTTCGGTTTCACTCGAACAAAGTTTCTGAAACTCACCAAAAGTGGCCATCTAACCTCTCTGAGTAATTTCCATAAGTAATTTGGAACTTTTAACGGTCAATTTTCAAAATAGAGAGTATTGAAAATTGAAAATTTTCCAAAAACTCGAAAAATTGACTTTTTTTAGTTATTTTTTTTCCAAATGCCTCCCAAATTTTTGTGTATATGTAAACAAACACTGCAAATGGATTGGAATAGGTTTTGAGAGCCTAGAAAAATATATAAAAATAATAAAAATCAAATACTTCTGAAAAATAACAATTTGTTTCCAGAGAAAGCCCGAGGACCTTCGAATATCCGTCAGTGGAGCAGACATTGGACCAAAAGACTTCTGGGACCTTCTGGAGACATCAACAGTGACTACTGTTTGGAGCTGAGTGCGATTTAAAGGTGCGTTCCTCAGGTATGCCTTTTTTTCGAAAATAAATAGGGATTATTTTGGGATAACTCGTAGTTCTTTTTTGAAATTTTGGAAAATTTCGCTGCAACTTCAGCAAATAGTTGGGGAATATTAGAAAACTTTTGAAAAACATATTTTTAAATTTTGCTGGGCTAAAAAAATAAAATAAATTTAGTGAAAATGCACAAAACTTAGGAAAATTTTCGAATGTTTTGGGATAATTGGCATTTTAAGCAATTAGAATTGCGAATATATTTCTAAGTTTCTGATTTAGGGCACAAATAGTCTGAGATTCTAAAAAAAATGCATTGATTCAAAAAATCAGCGCTATGATTGCGCTGAACGCAGTATTTTCTTACAAGGAACCGTCCCAACATGTAACGCGGGGATTTTGATGAAAGTAGGGGGGATAGGTAGTACTATGAGAGGTATGATCACCCATAATGGGAAATTGCTGCGTCGGGCCTCGTTCTCGAGTTATGGTCAAAATAAATTTTTTCGAAAATTATCGAAACTTCAACTTTGAAGAACCATAACTGGCTTCAAAATTGACGTAGCAGGCTGTTCAAAAAATGAAAATGTAAGTAATCATCTCTAGTTTACAATCCACTAATGACTGTTCTATCAAATTATCAGTCACTATCAGAAATTATCAGTTTTCTGAAAATGGTCAAATCCTATCTCAAAAACTGACCTTTTAATCTCTCTGGAAATTTTTCCATTCGATCCGCCGTCCAATTTTGAGCATTTTCCTTATGTGCCTATATACTAGTCATCGGATGGATTTTGAGAAAAATGAGGAATACTAAAAATGACACCTAAATTTTCGTGAAAAATGTAGGTTTTTCCGTTGTTAGCGAAATATGTTTCGTTTTTTTGCAGTAGTTATGATTAGAAAAACTGTGAAATCACTATTGCAATGTGTTCCGCACATCCCTACCAATCCACTTATCACTTCAATGTTTCTACAGCGTTTTTCACCGGTACCTGTTTTTGTCATTCTGAAAAAGTTGAACCTTTTTCTGAGTGGTCGCAGTATACTTTCAGCATGATTATGGGTCTTTTTAAGCAAAAATACACGGCTCAAAATAGAAATAGTGAAGTTTCTGGACATGAACTGTTCAACAGCAATATCCGTAAAACTGCTGCAGTGGCAATGTTTCACTTTTCATAAATGAAAACTGTCAGCTCTATACCTCAAAATGTTGGGGTTTTTGCATTGACACCGGTATCTTATATTAAAAATTAATCCGACACTGAAACCAGAAATCGCCAACGATGTCAACCTGAACACGATGACAAAGAAAGACGCTCAGAGACTCTCCCACACACAGTTCGTCCAAAAGTTCCTCTCCGGGAGCCCGCCCAACAATCTACTCAACGCCAGACCGCCCAGAATAGCCAGAGAGGAAAAGAAACTCCCACGAGCTACTCGCACGGAACTCGCCCGCTTACGATGCGGTCACTCGTTAATGGTACAAGCTTATGACGCCAAGGTCCGAGGCTCGACGATAACCAAATGCACAAAATGTGATGACACTTCTGGCTCAGCAGCTCATCTGCTCAGCTGCCTGGCAACTCCGCCCATCAATCAATGGGACCTCTGGAAGAACCCGAGGCTATCAGCTGACGCCCTGGGTCTTTCTCCAGACACCATTCGACCCGGGAGGATCAACTACTGGCCCCCCCTGACCTCCGTTGCAACAACAACAACAACAACATTAAAAATTAATGAGTTTCTCACAGAAAGAATAAACAAAATTTGGAAATGAAATATTTGAGAAAAGTGAAACATTGCCACTGCAGCAGTTTTACGGATATTGCTGTTGAACAGTTCATGGCCAGAAACTTCACCATTTCTATTTTGAGCCGTGTATTTTTGCTTAAAAAGGCCCATAATCATGCTGAAAGTATACTGCGACCACTCAGAAAAAGGTTCAACTTTTTCAGAATGAAAAAAACAGGTACCGGTGAAAAGCTCTGTAGAAACATTGAAGTGATAAGTGGATTGGTAGGGATGTGCGGAACACATTGCAATAGTGATTTCACAGTTTTTCCAATCATAACTACTGCAAAAGAATGAAACATATTTCGCTAACAGCGGAAAAACCTACATTTTTCACGAAAATTTAGGTGTCATTTTTAGTTTTCCTCATTTTTCTCAAAATCCATCCGATGACTAGTATATAGGCACATAAGGAAAATGCTCAGAATTGGACGGCGGATCGAATGGAAAAATTTCCAGAGAGATTAAAAGGTCAGTTTTTGAGATAGGATTTGACCATTTTCAGAAAACTGATAATTTCTGATAGTGACTGATAATTTGATAAAACAGTCATTAGTGGATTGTAAACTAGAGATGATTACTTACATTTTCATTTTTTGAACATCCTGCTACGTCAATTTTGAAGTCAGTTATGGTTCTTCAAAGTTGAAGTTTCGATAATTTTCGAAAAAATTTATTTTGACCATAACTCCAGAAGGAGGCCCGACGCAGCAATTTCCCATTATGGGTGATCATACCTCTCATAGTACTACCGATCCCCCCTACTTTCATCAAAATCCCCGCGTTACATGTTGGGACGGTTCCTTGTTAGTTTTTCTAATTTTTGTTCATTTTTTTCCTTTCTTTTTTGTTTTTTTTTCCTCGAAAACTTGCTCTTATGAGCATCGGAAACTTGCTCTTATGAGCATTCCCTCCTCCGTCTTCGAGTCCTTCCGATGGCTCTTCTTCGCTGATCCTCCGAAAAACAGTGATTTTTATCACTGAATCCGTCCTTCCGTCAATTCGCCGCTCTTGGAGCACTCGTCTGCTGCTGAATCGTCTCTGCCGTGGTCTTCATCCATTTTCTGCGTTTTTTGCTGTTTTCCGCGCCCTTTCGCTGCCATTGCCGTGTGTTCTCTTCCACTTTCCTTCCGTTCGTTCTCCGTTTGATTTCTCGCTTCTCTCCACTCTATTCGCCTCCTCTAGTTCCTTCTTTCAGTTCGTCCGTCGACTGTCAGCCGTTTCCATTGCGATGTCTTCCGAAGCCGATCAGCAGTTCCTTAGCCGACTACAGAGCTTCAGCGGGCGTCTTCTCGACAACAAGTACCGTATCCTGGCAGTCATGGGTCATGGGCGATTCAGAGGAGTTGTGTCGGCTGCCAACGCTCAAACTGGACAAAACGTCGCTATCAAGATCCCACGTGAGGATGGTCCAGCACTGGTCCATGAAGCCTATATCTTTTCTCTCCTTGGCAACACGAAGTACACCGTCGACTGTTTCGATCAGAAGGAGGACCTTTTGGATACTCGCTTTCTCGGTTTGCAAGCCTTTTCGTCTTGAATCTTTAGTAAAAGTAGTGTTTTCAGTGATGTCGTTGGAGAAGCAGTCACTTGCCGAGTACTACCAGTTCCATCCGGCCATCTCAAACGGAGTCGTTGCTGCGATTTCGATTGATCTCATCAAGGGACTGAGATTCATGCATAGCCGCGGAGTTGTTCATCGGGATGTCAACCCAGGAAACATTCTCATCCCTCGTTCTGAAGGAGTAAGTGTTATTTCCAGTCTACTAGCTTCTAGTTGTCACTTTTCCAGAAGCTTCGCGCCATTTGGACCGACTTCGGAACCGCTGGAATCAGAGAGGACGGGGATTCGTGGCACTGTGTCTACGACACGGCTGAGTGTGTGCCGAACTTCTACACGCCGCTGTACGTTGGAACAGGAAGAGCTCCGACACACGTGGAAATGGATGACATGTGGAGCATGACGTACTTGATGCTCTTCCTCAAGCGCAGTTCGATCGTCACTGAGGATCCCGTGGCTTGGCAGCAGGTGAAGAAGGACTTGGTGAGTTAAAAAAAGATAGTCTCCTAATATAAATATCTATTGTTTCAGTTTGTCAAATTGGAACAGATACTTCCGGAACCTGAGCGTCCTTTCGAGAAGGTCTTCTGGCAAATCTACTACCGTGGTCGCAACGCCGGACCTCGTTGCAATCTGGATTGTTACAAGAGAGCCAAGAGATACCTCAGGATCGTGCCCGGATACTCTCGCAGTCTGCAGCTGTAGTTCCTTTGTGTCATTCCCATCTTGTACAATTTGTTCGTTTGTTTTCTTTTCCCGGTGCTCATTTAGCCCCGTTGTTCTTCTCGTGCCGGCCTGCGTGCCCAGTTCTTTTGGTTTTTCTGATCTGTGAATAAATTCTTGGTTCCACACTGAAATGTTTTCAATTCGCCGATGATGCTAAAGATCTCTGATCTTAAGAGCGGAGGTACTTCTTCGTGTACTGCACCTCTGCGTGGTGAAGAAGATCAACAGATCTTTATGATCTGGCTAAGCAGTATGAAAACGTGTTTCTATCTGAACTTTGAAAAAAGAGATTCCTGAAAGAAGGGGATGACGGACTCATTCGGCGAAACAGTGTTGTTGCGGCGAAAGACTCACACATATCTATTTTTCCCATCCAATTCACAAACTGAGATCATTGGGGGAAATGCTGAAGTCTATCTGAAAACAATCTAGGTGAATTGATAACCAATGATAACGGAGCGAAGATAAGAACCGTGTGAAATAAACGGGTTTCCAGGTCATTGAAAACGATGACAGAGAAGTCAAATAAGGAAGAAACGTTTTTTATTCACTGTTTTATCGCCTAAAATCACATTTATTGAGACAAGAGATCCCAAGAATTGCTGTCGATTCAGAATAGACAGCACCGGGTCCTTCTTTAGCACACTCAATGGGCTCTGCAGCCTCAACGTTCTTTTTTCTGTTAGCCGTATCGTACGGACGACTAGGTCGCATCTAAACCCCACCCACGTGAACTTTGGCTTCGAAATCCAATTTGACTTGTCCTCCACCACAACACCGGCTCGGTTCAAATCTGTTTGTTCGTATCATTTTCACCGCTCTGAGCGCCATTTATCTGCTGTGCGCCAAAATGAAACCTTTCTCAATGTATACAGGGTGGCGCAAAAGTATAGGTGCATCGAAAAACCGATGTAACTCGATTGAAATAAATGAAAACGACACCGGATTCAACCAAAACTTTATTGAATATGTACAAAACAAAACTGCATTGTCACTTTTTGATTTTTCCTTCTTGATTTTTGATGACATCCTTGAGATGGCGCGGGTAAGCATCGGTCATTGTACGCAGGTAGTCCCCGTAGAGATCGTCCCAAGCTTTCACCAAATCAGTTTCTGACAACTTCAAATTAGCGTGACGACGAACACAGACACATAATTGAAGGTATCCTCAAACGACATGGTCCAGCGGATTCAAATCCGGTGACGACGATGGCCATTCCGATCCCTTGGTGAATCTCCTAAAACGAGCTTCGCACAGCTGTTGAGCCGTTTTTGCTGTGTGAGAAGAAGAAAAAATTTGTTTGAACGTCCAACTGCTTTCAAAATGTTGCTGAGACCATGGCACAACTTCTTGTTCAAAAACTCGCACATCTGATTGACCTCCACTCCGGATTTATGAAAATGAGCCTTTCGGAGGCCATAAATTCTGGAGGGTGAAAGACTCTGTGAATTGTTCCATCTTTTTGATCAGCATCTCTAGCAAGCATTCTGTGATTTTGAGAGTTGAATTCGGCTTCCACTATGAAAAAATTCGCATAGGTGAGCAGCGTAGCCAAATGTTCACCTCTCACCGTACGGACAATGAGAGGTTTGAACTTGGAAACTTGTGCTGACATTTTTTTCTCACATAAAATCTCAGCTTTTCTGACTTTGTGATGAGACATGAAAAGACGATCCTTGACGATCCTCGACACCGAGTCTCGAGAAATTTGCAGAATCGCATCACAGAGCTTGCAAGTGCCAACTATGCTACGGAAAATGAGAACTGCAAACTAAAATTTTGGGAAATAATAAAACAATAAGCATACAGTATAACAAAAAAAATTGACCTGAAAAAAATCTTGTCGGCTTCCGCGGTCGTCCGTTCTCCTTGCAACGTGGCCAGCCCATTCCAGTTTTCGTCTTATCACGTGCTTCAGCGGGTCCTTGACTTGCGAGAGCTTCCTCATGTCTTCGCGGTGGAGATCTCTTGAGCGTTGTTCGGTCAGGGTGATCCCGACGATCCTTCGTTCCAGAGCAGCGTGGGTAATTCGGATTCGTTGGAGGTGGGCTTTCGTTGGTGACCATGTTTCTCCGGCGTAGCAGAGTGCCGGTAGGACGGTCGTGTCGAACAGATTTGCTCGGGTTTTCGGGTCGGCTCCATGTCATCCCAGTTGGTGACGATTCCGTGCTCAATTGGGTACTTGAGGGTCAAGATACCTGAAAGACTCAAATTAATTGTCGGTTACGTTGGTCAAAATGATTACCTCTCTTTGCTTGGGCCTCGTCTCCAACGTACGAGTCCTTCTGCCCCATACCGACCATGACTCCCTGGTGACGTGGTCTTCCGACGATGGATGGGAACACGACGCGTGGAGCGTCGTCTCCGGCGAATCCGGCCTTACACATTCCGGATCCATTGTCCACCACCACGGCGACAACCTCGTCGTCACACATTTTGATTAACTTTTAATGTATCTGAAAAAATGAAATGAATAATTTTGGAATGGTGTTTGAGAGAGCGAAGTAAATGTAAGATTTTTCAACGAGATGTCAATTGGAACAGGAAATGTAGTGAGAAGACCAGGGGGGGGGGGGTGCAACTGCTCACATATTCTGCAACATAGAGAAGAAGCGAGGAATAGAGATGAAGAGGAGCGGGGAGCCAGGGAAAGATAAAAGAGAAGGCAAGCGACAAACGGTCCTATTCGAAAGGTGGGAAAATGTGTGAGGGCCTCTCTATGTATGTGCCCATACGCAATGCTGATTCATAAGTGAAGGAAGACGAGGACCGCCCTGCCGGCGCTAGAGAAACCGAGGAAACTTCTCAAGCACATTCCGGATCCATTGCCGATAACGAGTGTTGTCACGTCATAGCCGTACGTGTTCGACGTTTGATGGAGAGTGGAGTCTAGACGGGGGCTAGAGTGCTTGATTTCCCGTCCTCGTGGTCTATATATACTGAGTCGCGACGCGCACGCCCCGCCTTTTTCCGTTGGTTGCGAGACTCCGCCCCTCGGCGAGAGATTGAGGGAGTTTGGAGGGTGGTCTCTCCGGCAAGACAGGACCACTTTCATGTTCTTTCTTCGAGTCGATTTTTGCTTTGTCAAACACACCCGGTGTTCTGAAAATGAGCCCTCAATACTTCTATAGCACTAGTTATGTTCTACAAGTTCGTAGTTGACAACTTTCTGATATCTCTTATCAATTTCGAGATTTTATCATTCTCCCGCAGAATGTTCCTCGGTTGCACGGTCATTTCGATGACATCCCATAGTTTTTACATTTTTCACCGAGGAAATGTTCTGCGGGAGAATGATAAAATCTCGAGATTGATAAGAGATATCAGAAAGTTGTCAATTACGAACTTGTAGAACATAACTAGTACTATAATAATGCTGTTGACACTTTTTCGCTATCTGTTACCAATCTCGAGACATATGGATTCTTTTGTAGGTCCTCTTCGGTTTATGAGCCATTTCGGTTTGCGAAGTTTGAAAAATGGAAAAACTATGGGATGTCATCGAAATGATCGTGCAACCGAACATTTTGAGCTTCTTCGTGCTCCCAACTTCTACATAAGTTTTCAAACACGCTAGAAACAATCTGGTAAAGTTTCATGGCGATCGGAAACCTCTGACTTAAGATATGCTCCAAAAACCAAAATATGATAGCTTTTTTTCCGGTACTGTATAATCATTCTCCAACAGAACATTCCTCGGTCGCGGGGCCATTTCGATGGCATCCGATAGTACGAACACTGGAACACCCTAATAGAATCCTGGGATAAGTAACTATGAACCGAGAGAAGAAGAACATTTTTGATCGACCAGAGAATGTTCTCTTTCCAACGGAACGCTGCACGGAGTCATCACGGAAGCCAAGCGAAACTTTGAGCGGAGCTGTTTCTACATGTCCTTCCAGTGTTTCCTCTAGAATGACATGGACCATAACAGCTTGAGATGGTCTAGGAACTTCCCGTTGATAATTTATTCGAAATCGCCGTTCTTTGTTTCGCCAGAAATGTGTGTCTCCGCATTCTGAGTCATCACCCACATCGCAAGATTGTTTCGAAATAGAGGTGTTTTGGCCGTCCCAGACAGCCAACATGTTGTGTTTTTTATCTCGTTCCCGTTATTCATGAAATCAATTAAACCAGCTTTCCATGTGCCTTTTCAGTCATAGATCACAGTATGCACAAGAAAACACCAAAAGGATATTCAGTTCGTCTACAAATTGCCTTTTTCAACCATCGTCACTTTGGGAAAGGATTGGAGACAGCCAACATGTTGTGTTTTTTATCTCGTTCCCGTTATTCATGAAGTCAATTAAACCAGCTTTCCATGTGCCTTCAAAAGGAAGTTTTGTCCATACCTCTCATAAGTAAATGCAGTTGGAATATCGTTACATTCTAGATCTCGCCGCATCAGTTTACTCATGTGTGACCACACCCCATTCTCTTCTTTTCCTTATTCACTTCTTCGTGAAGTATCTATAAATTTAAAAAAATTAAAAAAAATTACAACGTTGTATCAGTGATGTTTTTTGAATAAAGCCAAAGAGTTGGCGGAAAGAACTTTGCCCGTCCGGGGAGAAGTAGCTACAATCTACTGGAACGTTGTCTGCAAAGATTTCTGCCGACAAACAAGTGCAAATGCTTTCATTCGCATTTCAGAACTTATAGACCACCGAAGGAAATATTCCGAAACGCCAAGAGGGATCGATGACAACGTTGATGGTTGGTGCATTTTCAACAGAAAACGTTCATTCGGTTAAATGGACCCGCGCAATGTTCATCTCTTGTGGAGCAGATCGACTTACTAGCTCTCATAGTCAGATTGCATTTTTTTCTGACAAACAAAATTGAGCCCGAAACATTTTGGTTTATAAATTATGTGTATAGCAAGTGGCAATTATAAACAAATATGCACAAAAGAAGAAGGGACCATAAAAATTTGGTTACAATTGAAAAATGAAGGTGAAAAAGGAAAATAGAGAGAACCAATTGCGGCAAAGTACTTAGAAGCACTTGCGATGGACGATGGATGGGCCGGACTCGTCGTACTCCTGCTTAGAGATCCACATCTGTTGGAACGTGGAGAGGGAAGCGAGGATGGATCCTCCGATCCAGACGGAGTACTTGCGCTCTGGCGGGGCGATGATCTTGATCTTCATGGTGCTGAAATATTGGAAATTAAAGCATGTTACAATGATACTGGATGTTTTTACCTCGGAGCCAGAGCGGTCATCTCCTTCTGCATGCGATCGTCGATTCCTGGGTACATAGTGGTTCCTCCGGAAAGGACGGTGTTGGCGTACAAGTCCTTACGGATATCAATGTCGCATTTCATGATCGAGTTGTAAGAAGTCTCGTGGATTCCGGCAGACTCCTTACCCAAGAAGGATGGCTGGAAAAGAGCCTCTGGGCAACGGAAGCGCTCGTTTCCGACGGTGATGACCTGTCCGTCCGGAAGTTCGTACGACTTCTCGACGGAAGAGGAGGAGGCGGCGGTGGCCATCTCCTGCTCGAAGTCGAGAGCGACGTAGCAGAGTTTCTCCTTGATGTCACGGACGATCTCACGCTCAGCGGTGGTGGTGAATGAGTATCCGCGCTCAGTGAGGATCTTCATGAGGTTGTCAGTAAGATCACGTCCGGCCAATGTGCCTTTTCAGTCATAGATCACAGTATGCACAAGAAAACACCAAAAGGATATTCAGTTCGTCTACAAATTGCCTTTTTCAACCATCGTCACTTTGGGAAAGGATTGGAGACAGCCAACATGTTGTGTTTTTTATCTCGTTCCCGTTATTCATGAAGTCAATTAAACCAGCTTTCCATGTGCCTTTTCAGTTAAAGATCACAGTATTGTGAACGGCTCGCCGGACGCAACCCTCCCCTCAACGGGGTCAGCTGCCTAAGAAGGAAGAAATAGCGTGAGCGAGAGAATAGAGAGGCCACGCCCCTAACATGAGGGGACATGGCGCTCGCTCACTCTGAGGAGGCTGGAGGAGGGGAGACGGGAGAATGTAACGCTCTCGCTCCGAAGGACTCCCTCAGATATATTACCCAACTTATTCAATGACTATATTTATCTATATTTATATTTACCCTGAATAAACTAATAGAGGAGAATATAGTGCGTTAAGTAGAAGGCAAGGTTGATAATACGAGGGCCCGGGGAACTAGCCCCCTCACATGGAGGTCCCACCTTGGAAATCTCTTTCACACGAGATTTCTTACTCCATGTTATTCCCTTACACCTAATTCACTAAGCACTGGACGACTCCTAGTTCCATTCCATTCCCCAGGACATCGTCCCCAGTTATTCAATTCTATTATATTCATCGTCATATTATTCATCATCATATTCACCAATCGACGCTTTATACAAGTCAGTTTACTCCATTATCACGATCTTCATCTACTCTTATCTACATTTAACCATTTTCGTTCCTCTCTTATCACATCATTTTCCTCTCTGTTATGACTTCACGGTTTTGATATCGGCTAGGATAAGGCTTTAATGATATGGGTAGAATGTTTGGAAAAGTGGATTGTCAACCAAGCTAGCAATATTACACGAGTGACAGCGGCATTGGTGGTTTTCCCCTGTCCCTGCTGAGTCTTGGCGGTGGTTCAGAGACACTTACCCAATTCCAGCTTTGATAAGAAAACCATTCATTCAGCGACTTCAACTAAATTTTACGATGAGTTGTAGTCAGGGATCCGTCACTCACTCGACGTCAGAGTGTCGGGATCTATATAAGTAGCCAATGCTAGCCCCAGAAATATTCCAGTTGCAACGCCCTCGGGAAAGGGTAAAGGACGCAACCACGGAGAAACTGTCACTCGGCAACCTCTAGTGCGTCTTATTATTCCCTCAACTCTCTCAAAAACCAGACGGTGTAATCAGAAAGAATTTCCCTCACCATCATGCTAGTGCATACAATTTCGACCAGGTTTCTTTCTGATGTTCGGTCTCCACGCGGTTCCGCGTAACAATAGTGTGCTACGCCGAATTTTAGTTCTGTCACCTATGGACTAATACATCCCAAATTAGTTCCAAAAGCGTGGAGGAGTAGAACATCGATGGGACGTCCTGACGGCGGCAGAGTCTGACATACTCCCTGTCCGATCGGCTACGTTCTGCGCAGAAGAAAGCTTTCGGTTCGTGCGTGTCTCTTTTGAAGGGCCCTCAGAAAGACACATCCACCGGTCAAAACACGAACTCTTACTCACACCGACACACGTCTGAGAGATTTCACAAGTGAATTAGCATCACAACGTTCGTGGGATCACTTGAGGAGCGCTCCCAGCTCTTGAAATCTGGAGGGCAGAAGGAAAACTCTGCATACAGTAGGATTCAGCGCCGCCCATGCGGGCTCTGAATGGCTGAGAGACGTAGCTTGCAAGGGAGCAAAGTACGAAGGGAAATGACGCAACTACCGTAGTCGGTTGTTTACGAGAAACATCACGCGACTGAGGCGGCCTGTAATATTGAAAATGTCACGAGCACACCACGCGCGCGTGACAAGCGGGGGGCAGAAAAAGGATAAACGGACGTAGAGAGTGCGGCGCACTACGAGACGACGCCGTGCCCTGCTGCCGTCACGAGCATAAGAGACCAGATGCCGGACACATGCTCCGCACATGGTTGGTCCCGAAGATCGGATTCAATTGTTTACCAGAGCACAGGATCCCCCCTAAGAGACCAGATGCCGGACACATGCTCCGCCCATGGTTGGTCCCGAAGATCGGATTCAGTTGTTCACCAGAGCACACAACATTTTCTTTTCTCCACTTGATCATCAACCGCTACATCTCAAGAACATCCGTGCTACACTGAATCCTTTCTCCGTTCTTTCGATTCTCTCCAACCGTGACCATGCTCAAAAAGTGACAACCCGAATTTACAGCTTGGTATACACAAACGACAGATATTATTCTTGTGCACAACTGCGACAAACAACATCTGAAAAAAAAGGAAAACAAGTGGGTTTCCATTTAAAAATTGTTTTGAATAGTTGAGCATTAGAGAGTCTACCGAAAATCTGAACATTTGTTCTCCTTCCTATTTAACATCCTCGGTGATTTGTTCACCATCTCCTTTCTTCGTCTGAATAAGTGGTCACGCTGGCCAAGCAGAAAGTGGCAGAGCGAGCCGAGCGACTCGCACAGAGAAACGCAAGGAAACTTCTCGAGCAGGAACTGATAGAAGCTGAGAGGGCAAGGAGCCTTCAAGTCGCCGAGTACCGAGGAGAACGTGGTCTCTATACACCGAATACCGGTACAACCTCAGCTTATTCCTCTCCACTCTCGTCGTCGCATTTCTCGACTCCTCTTGATCCAACTCGTTTAACTGTCCATCTGCCACAGGAATATTTTAGAACCCCTTTGAGTCCATCCGGTTCTCTGTTTCCACTTCAGTCGAATTTCACCACTCAGTTTCACCCTCCGAGACGCACCGTTGATTTTTCACCGGAGTCACCGGTCAATCCGACTACTGCATCAAATCATCCATCGTCGTCCAACCCACCGACTACTCCGCTAAGCCGACTAGTTTCGTCCCATTCGTCGAATCGCATACAGCCGAGCCAACCAACTACGCCGACTGATCCCCTCGCTACCTCACTAGAATCCCCTGGTGAAAACCAAAATCGAGGCCGGCGACAATCCAACAACCTCGCAGCCAGAGGTACGCCGAGAAGAAGCAACAGCAGAAGCCTCTTTGCTAGATTTTTCTCCTTCAATTTCCAACGAGGAAGTGAGAAAACACAAAACCCCACTGAGGCCCGAGAGAGCAATATCTCGGAGCTAATCACGGAAACAAAGCCGAGCGCCCCGCCAGAAGAGATGGCGAAGCCGCTTGCAGCGGAATTCCAGTGGGAGGCGAAACAAATCGCTAGTGGCGACAGCCCGCAACAGGCTCTGAAGGCCGTCCAAGGCCATATCACCAAATTCGGCGAAGGTAACACTCCGGCTCTTCGAAATTGGCTAGTGGATTTCGCAAATGTACTCCACCGCTTGAACATCAAGTCCGAAATCGGATCACGCCTCATACCATTCTTCCTTGAGGGCACCGCGAAAGCGAGATATAACCAGCTGGGCGCAGAAAGAACGAAGTCGTGGGAGGTTAGTGTGACCAACCTCCTACAGGCGTTCGAAGTTCCAGGAGATCGGGAACTGGCGCAACAAGAACTCTCAACTCTGAGCCAAGGAAGAATGACGATTTCGGAATATGCGAAGAAGCTACGAACATTAGGAGAGTTCGCATACGAAGGCGTAGCGAAAGAGACTAGGGATAGTCTCCTGGCGGCTCACTTCTTACACCACTCCGCTCGTCACATTCGTAACAAGCTCATGGAGAGCGACAACATCCCGAGATCTCTCGAAGAGATTGTCCGAAAGGCGGAGCGGATTCAGCGAATCCACGATGTGCAGGAAGCGCAGAAAGCGGACGATGAGGAAGATGATCTCATCGCGGCGATCACACAACTGGTTGTAGATCGAAAACAACAGCTGTCCGGACAGCAACGCAACCAATCGTCGTTCCACCGACAATCGGATCGTCAACCAGACGACGTACGCCGAAGGTTCAACTTCCAGAGAAGAGCTCCCAACAATTTCCAAAACAAGAAACAATGGAAACGGGACCAACCAGGGAGCAATCAACAACATCAACGGAACCAACCGGTCCGTCAAGATCGTCGTAGCAGCCCGAATCGTCGTTCACAGACTCGAGAACTCTTGGCATGCATTTTGATTGCCATCTGTCTCATAACACCGACCTCCGCATCGAAACCACAAATTTGTGGCTTCCAAGAGGGTGGCAACATCTTCGCCCCTCCTGTAATGCTCGCGTGTGTAACACCAGACACACCACTTCTCACAACGACGGCCGAAATTTTCGAAACACGGATCGACCCAAGCAAGCAGCTAGCACATGCGTGCTATCGCGATACGATCAAGGTAACCACCACTTCGTATCTGAAGATATGGACTACCGTCGATTTCACATCAAGAACCCGCGTTTCCGTACCCGTTAGTGTCTGCCGAGAGGCAGCCAATAAGAAGAAGTACGAAGGAGCAGAACTTAAGGAGGGACCTTTAAGCCTGTACCGGAGCGATATCATCCGATCCGCTACAGAGAACAACACGGCTTGGTGGGGAACCACCGAATTCGAAACGTTCGAATTCACCGTCATAGTAGGCGAAGTTGCCAGTTTCGACGGAATGAATGCCATCTCCACTCTAGGTGACCTATCGAAGTGCACTTACCCTTCCGGACAGTGCAAACTAGATCAGACAACCATCATCTGGATGGAAACTTCTCCCAGCAAGCAATGCAAATACCACGCCACTACCACAGTAACCGCCGTCATATCGAGCGACTTTATCGCGGTACCAGAGCTTGCGATGTTTTCGGCCATTCGACAAGAACCGAAATTCACGCAAACTGAGGGAGAAGGATGTCTAGCAGGAAACGTGTACTTCACTGACGACGGAAGAATGCTGAGATTCCCAGACTTACCTCGCGATGCTTATCTGCCGGATTATATACGAACGCTAAAGGACAAGAAGATTCGCCGTCGCCGCTCATTTTTCACGATCACTGGTCCCAATAACACCACTCTCACCGTGGATATTGGAGAAAGATTCGCCACGCCACTGATCAAACGACTCTTCAACGTTGATCATATTAACTTGATCCCCCGGTTCGACACGGACCCGATTGTTGACGAACGCATCTTGAGAGAAATCAAGACCTTTGGGGTCACGGATGAGCTCTTACAAGACCGCGCCACACTCTACGAAGAGGAACGCCGTCATTCCCTTGGACCTCAATTGATTGTTCTCAAGATAATTAGATACCGTCAATATGCACACCGAACTAAACAGAGGATCCAAGCAATCACTGCCAGAGCCCACACCGCGGCGGAAATGGAAATGATCAAGTTGATAGAGCAAAATGACCCGACTATTTTCGACACATTGTTAGCCGAAGAGTTTGGGAAGACGACACACAACACTATCGCCCCACCGGCAGATTATCGATATCCTCGAATTGACGAGAACCGCATGAAGAAGATTCCAGAAATCGCTAGATACATCGAACCTTCATACGTCCCACCCACTCCGGTACCAACTACCACAACGACTACAAAAGTACCAACGACCACTCCGAAACCGAAGGCGCCACTGATTGTTACCCCACCAGGAATGTCAGCTATCACGGCTGCACCTACGCAATCTACAACGACTAAGTCGCCAAAGAAAAAGGAGAATGTCACAGATCCTCGTCACAACGAACACGAAGACTCAAGCTATGTCGACAACCCTTTCCAAGGAACCAACGAAGAAGTGTTCATGCACACTTGCAAACAACAACAGGACTCTACTTCGACTTTCTTGGCAATGATGCGCATTGATCCAACTACAGCTGTACGCCACCTGTTCCGCAGAAACAACGTTGCCGCCAAGCGGATTGGGGATGCTCTTCTGATCACTCAGTGCAAAGAAGTCAACCCAGATGAGATCCACTGGAACAGGAAAATCAATGGCACTTGCTACGCATCAGTTCCCATGTCAGTCGGAGGGAAAATATGGTTTCTATTGGAAGGAACTAATGACTTGGTCACCAGTTCGTACACAATCCCATGTGAAGAACTTCAGTACAACAAATTGATGTACTACGACGAAGGATCGTGGAAAACGGATTCCGGAGCAATTGTAAAAATCCAACTATTGGGACGACCAATTCATCAACCACAGCAACAATTCTTGTTCGAATCTGCAACCATCATTGGATCAGATCTGAGCGGAAGCCGAGGAGCCTACTCAGTGGCTGAACAGCAATTGAATGCGCTCAACCGAAGACGTATGGAGCGAATGGTGGATAAAATCGGAAAAGCGATTGGAGGACGAGTTCAACAAATTTCCTCAGAGATCCAGCTTCAAACGGATAAATTGGCTGATACCATCGAATCCATCAAGAAGAATACTGGTAACCGTGTCAGAGACACAATCAAGGAGCTCACATTCGACCTTACCATGTTCTTATTATGGTTAATCATTCCTCCACTAATCATCCTGGCGATCATTGCTGGCGTGTACATCTACTGCCACTTCCGTGCTAGAAAGGCAATCGCAGGAAGAGCAGACCGGATACTAGAGAGGGCTGCCAACCGATTGCTGAAGATTAATCATGTAGACATGGATTTCATAGCCAATGACGTCCGAGAAGAATACCCGATCCCAGGAGTGAATGCTGTTCGACACAACCGATCAAAACTACCAATTATCAAGATGGAACTCGCTGGGAAAAAGATCAATGGTCTGTTGGACACTGGAGCTGCGATTAGCTACTTGCCCATTTCCCAAATTCAACCAGAACAACTTCGGAAGACACACATTCCAACCGCACAAGCTGCCAATGGTTCATCAATCCACTTCCTTGGAACGACGAAATTACCGTTGCGGATTGGTAGTCTAGAAATCGAACATACTTTGTACGTCTCCGAAGACAACGATTGCCCAACGGAACTACTTCTTGGTTCTGACTTCATCGATCGAGTTAACGACCAAGGACATTTGGTTTCCTTTGACATGAAAAGAAAGAAGGTCTACATAGGAAAGGAAGCGGTTCGCATCTGTACCGTTCAAATCAAGGAAACTATAAAACCACTTCGCGTCCATATCTCAAATACCTTCACTATTGCACCAAACTCAGAAGCAATAGTACCAGCAAAGTTGGAGAACTACAACGAATCGCTGGGAAAGGAATTTATGATTGAGGACAATCGGAAAGAAGGAAATGACCTTTATATGATTGCAAGAGCAGTAGTAGCACCAGACCCGCAAGGCAGAGTTATGCTACAAATCTTCAACGTCTCGGCTACACCAATCTGTCTGAGAACGAACCAAGCACTTGCAATAGCTAGTCCTCTAGAAGTGACCTCAGAACACGAGGAATACGTTCCACCAGAAGCACACTGGGAAAAGAATCTCCCACACTTTCCACAACCGATTCCGCCAGGATACAAGGTGTCTGACAACATCGACTTGGACAAATCTACCATCACGGACGAGCAGAAAGCTCAACTGAAAAACATCATCGACAAGCATGCGAATGCCTTTGTCGGACCAGATGGAGAATTAGGATGTTACACCGGTCCTATTCGACACCGAATTGACTTTGTCAAGGACGCCAAGATGCCACCACCGCGGAACTATAGGGTACCATTGGAAAAGCAAGCGGAAGTCTCCAGACAAATTGAAGAAATGGAAAGACAAGGAATTGTCCGCCCATCGGCTTCCCCATTTGCGGCTCCCATCGTCTTGGTACGGAAAGCAGACAAAAGTTCTTGGAGATTCTGTATCGACTTTCGACTCATCAATCAGATCACTGAGCCAGTTCAATCGATCCTTCCAAATATCCAGGAATTACTCGACGTCACTGCCAACAATGTCATCTACACCACATTGGACTTCGCCTCCGGTTTTCACCAGATCCCTTTACTGGAGGAACACTGTGAACGCACAGCGTTCGCATGTTTCAAGGGCGTGTTCGAATACATCAGAATGCCCATGGGTTTGAAAGGAAGTCCCGGAACATTCCAACGTATCATGCATGCGATGATGAAGACACTGAAGGCACGAGCATTCTGTTACGTTGACGATATCATCTTAACGTCCGAGTCCGTCGAACAACACCTCGAAGACATCGATGAACTACTCACTGCAATTGAAGCTTCTGGTATGAAATTATCACCAAAGAAGGCGAAATTCGCACTCAACACGATCAAATTCTTGGGATACATCGTTTCGGGAAATGACATCGAACCTGATCCGGAAAAGGTGACAGCCATCGTCAATTACCCGACCCCGCAGAACGTCACTGATGTTCGTTCAATTGTCGGGTTGATCTCCTACTATCGCCGATTCATCAAAGATTTCGCGAAAGTAGCGAGCGCACTAACCGATCTCACCAAGAAGGATCGCGAGTTCGAATGGACAGAAGAACAGGAGACTGCTCTGAAAACTTTGAAGACCGCGCTCACGACTCACCCCATCCTTGTCGCCCCGAAGCTAGGATTTCCGTTTGTCGTAGAGACAGACGCCTCAGGGAAAGGTGTGGGAGCCGTCCTTCATCAGGCTCAGGACAAAGAAGGCAAAGACTTGAGAGTGATCGCTTATGCCAGCAGAGTTTACAATAAGCACGAACGAAACTACCCGGCGATCGAATTGGAAGCTTTAGGAATTGTATATGCCGTCGAGAAGTTTCGTCCCTACATTGATGGTGCTGAAACGACTGTCGTCACTGATCACGCCCCTCTTAAAGCTCTAATGCATCGGAAGGACCTGGTCGGACGACTAGCGAAATACCAAATTACTCTGCAAGGAGCTAACGTCAAGATTGTTTACCGAGCAGGAAAAGCAAATGTCGTTGCGGATGCTTTATCGAGAAACCACCCCATTCCATCGGTGAATTCAGTAGGATTGATTGATTTCACTCGCATCAAGGAAGAACAGGAAAAATCGGCTGAACTTCAAAAGATCGCCACTACAGTGGGCCAATACACCGTCCAGGATGGCATCGTCTACCGGAAAAACGAAGATGACTTGCCGACCATCTGTCTTCCACCCGACACCGCATATGGCGCAGAACTTGCGAAAGCTGTCCACTGTTCCCTCAAGGAATGTGCACATCTAGGCCGCGACAAGACGACTCATCGAGTCCAGCAACTCGTCAACTGGTCTGGAATGGACAAACAAGTTCGTAACGTTGTCAACAACTGCCTAGAATGCCAGGTGAACAAAGATCCGGCACATCAACGCACGAAAGCAATTCTACACGAATTTCCGAAGATCACGGCACCTTTCACACGAGTTCACTGCGACATCGTCGGACCACTTCCAACTTCACCGAACGGAAATAAGTATATCTTGGTGGCAACATGCGCGTTTTCCAAGTTTATTGTTGCCGAACCAATGGAAAACCAGAAAACCACTACGGTTTTGAACGTCCTGAACGATCGACTCTTCTGCCGATTTGGAATTCCAAAGATCCTCGTCACGGATCAAGGAACCAATTTTATGTCCGATATGTTTAAGGAAAACATGAAGAAGATCAACTGCCAGCATCGGTACTCTACAGCATACCATCATTCGGCAAACGGACAGGTGGAAAGATCCAATCAAACCATTGAAACGCTCATGAGACAGTACACCGAAGGAGGACACGACAACTGGGATTGTCATCTGCAACAAGTTGTCCACGCTTACAACACCTCCAAACACGCAACGGTGAATGTTTCCCCCTTCAAGATCGTTCACGGATTCACACCAGGATCACCAATGACTAACGAGCTTCCATACATCCGACAGGATACGACTCCACAGGAACATGCGCAGAAGCTTGCCGACAACGCGAAAGCAACTGCAAAGGATGTTGCTAAAGCAATCGAAGAGAAGACCGAAAAACGGAAGCAGATTCACGACAACCTTCCAAATATCAAGGACACAAGATTCGAAGCCGGAAACTTCATCTTGTTACGGAAAGGACAGAAGACCAAGTTAGGAAAACAGTTTGTCGGACCGTACGAAATTCTGAAGGTTGAAGACCCGAACCTCTTCATCAACATCCCGGGAAAAGCCACCCGGAGCGGTAAATCTTCCGTCCTCAAGATCCATAAGGATCGCGTGAAGATTTCCCCGAGTCCGACCATTTGACATGGTCTTTCCGTCTACCGTAGAAATCCCATAATCGTAGCTTCTATGTAACCAAGCAACCATAGCCTTGTTTCGCATCTATCCTAGCCAGCCGATATCTAACCTGAAAATAGTCTAGTGAAGTCACATATATATATAAAACTTTCCAAATGATTGGGTATGCGAGAAAGCAACAACAAGCTTCATCCCATCAAACCGAAAAGGAAACAGAGAGAGAGAAAGAGAAAAAAAGGGAGAGATGAGAAGAAGGAAAAGGAGACAGCTCTAGACCGGCTCCTCGGGAGCACTAGCAATAGCAGCGGTCTGAGTGGTGGCGTCGGAACGTCCCTGACGAAGGCACTGATCCTTCCATTTCTTCAGCCATCTGTCGAAACGGAAGATGAGAGCCAACGTGAGCAAGGTCAGCAGGAGACACGAGACAACGAGCAGGATCTCTACAAACAAGAACTACAGGTGATGAAACGAATGGTTTCAGACTCACGCCAAGTCGGCCATCCGGCCTCATCGAGAACCACGGACGGAGAAGTGGCTCGTGCTTCAGAGCAGTCGTCTCCGGAGTACGACGAGCGGCAGACGCAGACCGGGGATCCGTCGGGCGCGCCCCAGCATGATCCGTGACCGGAACAGCTGTTGGGACAAAAAGACAGAAGATACCTGGGAGGCATCGAGCAGTGAAAGATTGAGGAAATCCGGCCTTTTATAGCCGCTCTTGCTCATCTTTAATTGTTGGTAAACAACAGGTTGTAAACAACACGAGAGGTCGTAAAAGAGTGACGTCATCAGAGACGCAGGCGATCAGCGGAAAATTCAAAAATTTTGCTTTCTACAGACCTCTCCGCGATCGAGTGACCCGTCCACGCCAATTATCACCACGGCGACAACGACCAGATCAACGGCACAATCGATACCGGCCAACAGAGGAGAAGCGGAAGCAATACCGTCGTCGACAATGGCAAAATATACCCAAGAAGATCGTCGTCCGTGTGAAGGAAGAACAGCTACCACCGGAAAGACGCAATGCTTCCCCCTTGGTCGAGACTTGGTCAGATAGGCCACAACCACCACCGCAACCGTTACCACCACTGCTACCACATCAACACGTTGTCACGCAGATGATTCCCCCTCAGAACTGTAACAACGCTCCACAATTTTCCTTCCCGATCCAATACCAAATTCCTCTTCCCCACTACCCCCCAAATCCTCATTTCTATTATCCCCATTACCCCCAATGTCAAGTGTGTAACCATCACCCCCATTAACCACTTCCCCTACGCTTTAATTGTACTTATTAACTTGAGCATTCAGTATTTTAACTTTAATCCACGCTTTAATATGTATTAGTATTTCTTCCCACTCGGGCAGAGGACCGCCCAATCTTTCCAACGGGGGGGATGTGAACGGCTCGCCGGACGCAACCCTCCCCTCAACGGGGTCAGCTGCCTAAGAAGGAAGAAATAGCGTGAGCGAGAGAATAGAGAGGCCACGCCCCTAACATGAGGGGACATGGCGCTCGCTCACTCTGAGGAGGCTGGAGGAGGGGAGACGGGAGAATGTAACGCTCTCGCTCCGAAGGACTCCCTCAGATATATTACCCAACTTATTCAATGACTATATTTATCTATATTTATATTTACCCTGAATAAACTAATAGAGGAGAATATAGTGCGTTAAGTAGAAGGCAAGGTTGATAATACGAGGGCCCGGGGAACTAGCCCCCCACAGTATGCACAAGAAAACACCAAAAGGATATTCAGTTTGTCTACAAATTGCCTTTTTCAACCATCGTCACTTTGGGAAAGGATTGGAGACAGCCAACATGTTGTGTTTTTTATCTCGTTCCCGTTATTCATGAAGTCAATTAAACCAGCTTTCCATGTGCCTTCAAAAGGAAGTTTTGTCCATACCTCTCATAAGTAAATGCAGTTGGAATATCGTTACATTCTAGATCTCGCCGCATCAGTTTACTCATGTGTGACCACACCCCATTCTCTTCTTTTCCTTATTCACTTCTTCGTGAAGTATCTATAAATTTAAAAAAATTAAAAAAAATTACAACGTTGTATCAGTGATGTTTTTTGAATAAAGCCAAAGAGTTGGCGGAAAGAACTTTGCCCGTCCGGGGAGAAGTAGCTACAATCTACTGGAACGTTGTCTGCAAAGATTTCTGCCGACAAACAAGTGCAAATGCTTTCATTCGCATTTCAGAACTTATAGACCACCGAAGGAAATATTCCGAAACGCCAAGAGGGATCGATGACAACGTTGATGGTTGGTGCATTTTCAACAGAAAACGTTCATTCGGTTAAATGGACCCGCGCAATGTTCATCTCTTGTGGAGCAGATCGACTTACTAGCTCTCATAGTCAGATTGCATTTTTTTCTGACAAACAAAATTGAGCCCGAAACATTTTGGTTTATAAATTATGTGTATAGCAAGTGGCAATTATAAACAAATATGCACAAAAGAAGAAGGGACCATAAAAATTTGGTTACAATTAACTTTGATCATCACGGAAGCCAAGCGAAACTTTGAGCGGAGCTGTTTCTACATGTCCTTCCAGTGTTTCCTCTAGAATGACATGGACCATAACAGCTTGGTTCTCTCTATTTTCCTTTTTCACCTTCATTTTTCAATGCTTGGCTTCCTTTTATCTTTCCCTGGCTCCCCGCTCCTCTTCATCTCTATTCCTCGCTTCTTCTCTATGTTGCAGAATATGTGAGCACTTGCACCCCCCCCCCCCCCTGGTCTTCTCACTACATTTCCTGTTCCAATTGACATCTCGTTGAAAAATCTTACATTTACTTCGCTCTCTCAAACACCATTCCAAAATTATTCATTTCATTTTTTCAGATACATTAAAAGTTAATCAAAATGTGTGACGACGAGGTTGTCGCCGTGGTGGTGGACAATGGATCCGGAATGTGTAAGGCCGGATTCGCCGGAGACGACGCTCCACGCGTCGTGTTCCCATCCATCGTCGGAAGACCACGTCACCAGGGAGTCATGGTCGGTATGGGGCAGAAAGACTCGTACGTTGGAGACGAGGCCCAAGCAAAGAGAGGTAATCATTTTGACCAACGTAGCCGACAATTAATTTGAGTCTTTCAGGTATCTTGACCCTCAAGTACCCAATTGAGCACGGAATCGTCACCAACTGGGACGACATGGAGAAGATTTGGCACCACACCTTCTACAACGACCTCCGCGTTGCTCCAGAAGAGCACCCAGTCCTCCTCACTGAAGCCCCACTGAACCCAAAGGCTAACCGTGAAAAGATGACCCAAACCATGTTCGAGACGTTCAACGCCCCGGCCGTGTACGTCGCCATCCAGGCCGTACTATCTCTCTACGCCTCCGGACGTACAACCGGAGTCGTTCTCGACTCTGGAGATGGTGTCACCCACACCGTCCCAATCTACGAAGGATAGGCCCTCCCACACGCCATCCTTCGTCTTGACTTGGCCGGACGTGATCTTACTGACAACCTCATGAAGATCCTCACTGAGCGCGGATACTCATTCACCACCACCGCTGAGCGTGAGATCGTCCGTGACATCAAGGAGAAACTCTGCTACGTCGCTCTCGACTTCGAGCAGGAGATGGCCACCGCCGCCTCCTCCTCTTCCCTCGAGAAGTCGTACGAACTTCCGGACGGACAGGTCATCACCGTCGGAAACGAGCGCTTCCGTTGCCCAGAGGCTCTTTTCCAGCCATCCTTCTTGGGTAAGGAGTCTGCCGGAATCCACGAGACTTCTTACAACTCGATCATGAAATGCGACATTGATATCCGTAAGGACTTGTACGCCAACACCGTCCTTTCCGGAGGAACCACTATGTACCCAGGAATCGACGATCGCATGCAGAAGGAGATGACCGCCCTTGCTCCGAGGTAAAAACATCCAGTATCATTGTAACATGCTTTAATTTCCAATATTTCAGCACCATGAAGATCAAGATCATCGCCCCGCCAGAGCGCAAGTACTCCGTCTGGATCGGAGGATCCATCCTTGCTTCCCTGTCCACTTTCCAACAGATGTGGATCTCTAAGCAGGAGTACGACGAGTCCGGCCCATCCATCGTCCATCGCAAGTGCTTCTAAGTACTTTGCCGCAATTGGTTCTCTCTATTTTCCTTTTTCACCTTCATTTTTCAATTGTAACCAAATTTTTATGGTCCCTTCTTCTTTTGTGCATATTTGTTTATAATTGCCACTTGCTATACACATAATTTATAAACCAAAATGTTTCGGGCTCAATTTTGTTTGTCAGAAAAAAATGCAATCTGACTATGAGAGCTAGTAAGTCGATCTGCTCCACAAGAGATGAACATTGCGCGGGTCCATTTAACCGAATGAACGTTTTCTGTTGAAAATGCACCAACCATCAACGTTGTCATCGATCCCTCTTGGCGTTTCGGAATATTTCCTTCGGTGGTCTATAAGTTCTGAAATGCGAATGAAAGCATTTGCACTTGTTTGTCGGCAGAAATCTTTGCAGACAACGTTCCAGTAGATTGTAGCTACTTCTCCCCGGACGGGCAAAGTTCTTTCCGCCAACTCTTTGGCTTTATTCAAAAAACATCACTGATACAACGTTGTAATTTTTTTTAATTTTTTTAAATTTATAGATACTTCACGAAGAAGTGAATAAGGAAAAGAAGAGAATGGGGTGTGGTCACACATGAGTAAACTGATGCGGCGAGATCTAGAATGTAACGATATTCCAACTGCATTTACTTATGAGAGGAATGGACAAAACTTCCTTTTGAAGGCACATGGAAAGCTGGTTTAATTGACTTCATGAATAACGGGAACGAGATAAAAAACACAACATGTTGGCTGTCTCCAATCCTTTCCCAAAGTGACGATGGTTGAAAAAGGCAATTTGTAGACAAACTGAATATCCTTTTGGTGTTTTCTTGTGCATACTGTGATCTTTAACTGAAAAGGCACATGGAAAGCTGGTTTAATTGACTTCATGAATAACGGGAACGAGATAAAAAACACAACATGTTGGCTGTCTCCAATCCTTTCCCAAAGTGACGATGGTTGAAAAAGGCAATTTGTAGACGAACTGAATATCCTTTTGGTGTTTTCTTGTGCATACTGTGATCTATGACTGAAAAGGCACATGGAAAGCTGGTTTAATTGATTTCATGAATTACGGGAACGAGATAAAAAACACAACATGTTGGCTGTCTCCAATCCTTTCCCATAGTGACGATGGTTGAAAAAGGCAATTTGTAGACGAACTGAATATCCTTTTGGTGTTTTCTTGTGCAGATCGGACGGTCACAAATGCGTCGGAACGACGGTCAAGTGCCTCAAAGGACGCGTCGACACAAACTCTCGGATCAGTATCCAGACGGACAAGCTGCGATCCCTAGCCGCGAAGGATACGTACAAGTATCTCGGAGTGGCGACGGGATCAACTGGGAGGACCACGGAAATGCAAAAGTTGGTGGCCACTGTCAAAGACATTGAGATGCTACAAAACACGGATTTGGCACCCCACCAGAAGTTGGATGCTCTCAAATGCTTCATATTGCCGAGACTGACTTACATGTACCGAAACGCGACGCCGAAGCTCTCTGAAATGAGAGAATTCGAGAATGTGGTGATGAAAGCGTGCAAGGCGATGCATAACATCCCGTTCCGAGGATCGCCAACGGAGTACATCCAGGTTCCGATCAAAGATGGAGGACTTGGAGTTCTCTCGCCAAGGTTCACATGCGTCATAACTTTCCTGTGCTCCATGCTAGCCCGAATATGGCACAAGGATCAAAATATCCGCCAGATGTACAGGAAAGCGCTGGCACGTATCGCCGCAAAACACCTGGAACTGAGAAGGAAAGTATCCCAAGTGTTACCCAAGGATCAGAATAAAAAGTGTCGGCAAATGATAGTCCCTGGGAGGGTAGAATAGCGCACTATTCAAAAGTTTGCCTTTTTTCCTTATTCCAGAGAAATTTTGAAAAATTCAATTTTTTGTCAAATGAGGGATGTGTCAACTTTGAAAAATCATAACAAATTTGAAATTTGAGTTTGCGACTTCCTTAAAAAACGAAAATGTAGCTCAAGAAGTGTAGTTTTCAATAAAAATAAAGACTAGTTGATCAATCTGCAAATATCTTTACGAAGTTGAAAAGTGCGTCAACATCAGAAGACCCCATTATCCAATTCGAGCACTTTTCGGAGGGAGGCTGCCATAACACTATGTGGGGTGGGTATATTGACATTTTTTCGATTTTGTGGCCTATGTTAGTGAAACGAATGCTCTTCCTTCAAGAGTCGATATCTCGAAAGTGATAAGAGATATCAAAAAACGTTCAACTGCAAAAGTGTTACCTTTGAAATGGTCTTTTAAGAAATGCAGTTGAAAATTATAATTTTCTCAAATCCTCGAAAATTCGAAAATCGGGTTGACTAAAAACTGAAAATATTTTTCGAAAATGGCCGGTTACCCCCAGTTTTGACAATGTTATTGTAACTCACAACAGTCAATATACCCACCCCACATAGTGTTATGGCAGCCTCCCTCCGAAAAGTGCTCGAATTGGATAATGGGGTCTTCTGATGTTGACGCACTTTTCAACTTCGTAAAGATATTTGCAGATTGATCAACTAGTCTTTATTTTTATCGAAAACTACACTTCTTGAGCTACATTTTCGTTTTTCAACGAAGTCGCAAACTCAAATTTGAAATTTGTTATGATTTTTCAAAGTTGACACATCCCTCATTTGACAAAAAATTGAATTTTTCGAAATTTCTCTGGAATAAGGAAAAAAGGCAAACTTTTGAATAGTGCGTTATTCTACCCTCCCAGGGACTATCATTTGCCGACACTTTTTATTCTGATCCTTGGGTAACACTTGGGATACTTTCCTTCTGAGGGCACCAGCGACTCTTCAGCAACAATGTGACTACCTGAATGCAAAGAGGATCTCCAAAGGAGGATACAATCTCTTCTTGCGGATGAATGAAGCGGTGCGAACACTAAGTCGAAACCAGGGAGCACCACTGTTCCATCTGGAGTTTATGCCGAAAGACGATGACATCGCCCTGAACGTTCGAGTGACGGAGAACTCCAAGGAAATCCTCCTGACCAAGGCCGACGGAGAGAAGCTGCTTCAACGACTCACGGACATGACGAGGGGCGCCCTGCTCAAGAACTTCCTCAACACCAAAGACGTCAAGAGCAGGGTGGTCCAGGTGCTCCAACAGCATCCGCAGTCGAATCGATTTGTCAGAGACGGACGGGACATCAGCATTGCAGCGCAGCGGTTCGTCCACAGGGCGCGGCTGAACCTGCTCCACTGCAATGCGAACACATACGACCCGAAAATGCCGAAGGGCTGCAGAAGATGTCCGGCCACGTTCGAGTCGCCCATCCATATTCTTCAAAACTGCCACTACCAGCTGGCATCGGGAATCACGGAGCGACATGACAAAGTCCTCCAGATGGTTCTCGAAGAGATCAAAGAAGGATCGAAATCGGAGTACGAAGTCACTGTGGACATGGAGGCCGGCGCAGGAAGACACCGGCCGGATATTGTGCTGAAAAGTAAGAAAGAGGTACTCATCGCGGACGTGACAGTCCCCTACGAAAACGGAGAAAAGGCGATGAAACGAGCTTGGACCCAGAAAATAGAGAAGTACCAACCACTCGTTAAACAATTCGCAGCCAGCGGAAGGAATGTCAAGATCCTGCCAATCGTGGTGGGAAGCCTGGGTACATACTGGCAGCCGACGACCGATTCGCTGAAGGAGCTGGGCCTGAAGACCACGCAAATACGTACTCTGATCCCCGATATGTGTAGGTGCACTCTGGAAATGTCCAAAAACATCTACTGGAAGCACATACTCGGGGACAGGTACAAGATGGTCGACAGGCTGTGCTGGAGAAGTGCCAAAGAAAGAGCCAAAGATGATCAGCGTGCGAAGAAGGCTGCAAAGTTCGCAAAAGAATACGGCGGTGACTGGCAGCCGGAGACGCAGAACGACATCATGGAAGTCGACGACGACTCAGAAGTGGAAGGAACGAAGAAGGAGAAGAGAGGAAGAAGAAAGACAGGCGAAAGAAGAGGAAAGAGCACTGCGAAAGAAGAAGTCGGAAGAAAGCGGAGAGATGGCAGGAGCAGGAGCAGGAGCAGGAGTACTCGCGAGCCGAAGGAAAGAAGAGGAAGCCAAGCCAGAGGACGCAAGGAGCGGAAGAGCAATAAGGAGGCAAGCAGCAGAAGGACGGCAAGAGAATGGGTGTCTGAAGGTGAGGCTGAAACGAAGAAGATGAGGGAGCAGGTGAGAGGAAGGTGGAGTGATAAAGGATGGAGATCGGAGGCGGAACTGATGGACGAAGAGACGCAAAGAAGACGAGTCAAAGTCAGGTTCAGCGACGACGACAACGACGAGTACAACGCCTGGAGGAGCTGGAAGGAAAGGATGAGGCGAGAGGAGGAGAGGATGGGCGAGTCTGATAGAAGGAGGCGAGAAGGATGGATGGCAGCTTGGCTGGATACGGAAAGGATGAGGCGAGACGGAGGATGGCCCGATCGTAGGATGCGGCGTGATGGGGACGATCGGGTGGACGAGACGGAATGGAGGATGAGGCGAGATGGAGGTCGGATGGCGGAGGATCGGAGGTCGGATCGGAGGATCGGGATGAGGCGAGATGAAGGATGGAACGATGGCCGACGGAGTGCGTGGGACTGTTGAGTCGATCCCAGGGCCACCTAGCAACCATTTAATACACGAAAATGGTCATGCGGGTGGATCAACCCTGTGGTGAGACTCCCCACGTCACTCAACTTTACTAACTACTTCTTTTCATGATTTTCATGTGTAATGACCCTAAGCCTTCTGGCTTCCCTTTGTAATCCCCCTAAAATGTTTGTTGAATGATTGAATTGTTTAATAAACTACTAACTAAAAAAAAAAAAAAAGTCGGCCGGGTTTTGTGAAAAGTTGGGATCTGATTACATATTCGGATAGAGCTCAGCGAGACGATACAAAATGGCTTTTTACTTACTAATTTTGATCCACGGACGACCGTTTTGTGAGGGGTCAAAGTTACGGTTTTCACCGATAAAAAGCCGCCCGCTGGATTTTGAGAAAAATTAGGATCTGTTGACATATTCGGATAGATCTCGACGAGACGAAAAGAATTCTCTTTTTACTTATCCATTTTCATGGAGGACAACCGTTTCTAGAAAGGTGGAAGTCACGGCCATCACTGAACTCACTGCGCGATAAGAATGAACAGTGCCGCGGAACCCTCGAAAACAGCGAGGACACCAACACCCTCAGGCGCCACCCCTCTAATCGAGTGCGTGGCCCAGTGGGTAGCGCGCTCCCTTTTGGATTTTGGGTGTCAGGTTCGATTTCGCCAGAAGGAAAATGTTTTTTGTTTCCATTCGACACATGAATTTAATGGTCAATCGACAGTGATCGTTATATTTGGAATGTTATTGACTCTGTTAGTTGAAGTTGGGTTATTTTTTGGTCAATGTGTCAAAAGGGCAGCGAAAAGGTTGAAGAATTCAAAAAGGACAATATTTCACGAAGCGGTCGAAAAGATTTAGGGCCTTTCTTACGGAAGGATATTAAATTGACCTAAAAACGTTTAAGCGTATAGTTGTTGTTTAGGGAAAAGTTTACGAAACGAAGGAGATTGCGGAGCCCAGCCAGAGAGGCGGCGTTAGCCGCCTCGAATTGGCTGGTTTAATTGATTTCATGAATAACGGGAACGAGATAAAAAACACAACATGTTGGCTGTCTCCAAACCCTTCCCAAAGTGACGATGGTTGAAAAAGGCAATTTGTAGACGAACTGAATATCTTTTTGGTGTTTTCTTGTGCATACTGTGATCTTTAACTGAAAAGGCACATGGAAAGCTGGTTTAATTGATTTCATGAATAACGGGAACGAGATAAAAAACACAACATGTTGGCTGTCTCCAATCCTTTCCCAAAACGACGATGGTTGAAAAAGGCAATTTGTAGACGAACTGAATATCCTTTTGGTGTTTTCTTGTGCATACTGTGATCTATGACTGAAAAGGCACATGGAAAGCTGGTTTAAGTGATTTCATGAATAACGGGAACGAGATAAAAAACACAACATGTTGGCTGTCTCCAATCCTTTCCCAAAGTGACGATGGTTGAAAAAGGCAATTTGTAGACGAACTGAATATCCTTTTGGTGTTTTCTTGTGCATACTGTGATCTATGACTGAAAAGGCACATGGAAAGCTGGTTTAAGTGATTTCATGAATAACGGGAACGAGATAAAAAACACAACATGTTGGCTGTCTCCAATCCTTTCCCAAAGTGACGATGGTTGAAAAAGGCAATTTGTAGACGAACTGAATACCCTTTTGGTGTTTTCTTGTGCATACTGTGATCTTTAACTGAAAAGGCACATGGAAAGCTGATTTAATTGATTTCATGAATAACCGGAACGAGATAAAAAACACAACATGTTGGCTGTCTCCAATCCTTTCCCAAAACGACGATGGTTGAAAAAGGCAATTTGTAGACGAACTGAATATCCTTTTGGTGTTTTCTTGTGCATACTGTGATCTTTAACTGAAAAGGCACATGGAAAGCTGGTTTAATTGATTTCATGAATAACCGGAACGAGATAAAAAACACATATATATCTCTCTCTCTCTCTCTCTACCACCCTTTGAGGAGCGAGTGACCGCGCAGGTGTCAGGGCGCTTTGAATCAACGAGGCCAAACAATGACTCACATTGCGAAACAATGCCAGTCGAATGTGGTGGAAGGGATAGAAACTGGAACGGTGATGTGAACGGCAACGTGTTCCGCGGCGTAGTAGTTATCAAAAAGTGGAACTAGAGGAACATTTGAAATTTCTTCCAGTGTTTGCTCTAGAATGACATGGACCACAACAGCTTGAGATGGTCCTGGAGCTTCCCGTTGATACTTTATTCGAAATCGCCGTTCTTTGTTTCCCCAGAAATGTGTGTCTCCGCATTCTGAGTCATCACCCACATCGCAAGATTGTTTCGAAATAGAGGTGTTTTGGCCGTCCCATGTGTCCCCAACGTTTCGCTGTCTTGCCGGAGAGACCACCCTCCAAACTCCCTCAATCTCTCGCCGAGGGGCATAGTCGCGAAACCAACGGAAAAAGGCGGGGCGTGCGCGTCGCGACTCAGTATATATAGACCACGAGGACGGGAAATCAAGCACTCTAGCCCCCGTCTAGACTCCACTCTCCATCAAACGTCGAACACGTACGGCTATGACGTGACAACACTCGTTATCGGCAATGGATCCGGAATGTGCTTGAGAAGTTTCCTCGGTTTCTCTAGCGCCGGCAGGGCGGTCCTCGTCTTCCTTCACTTATGAATCAGCATTGCGTATGGGCACATACATAGAGAGGCCCTCACACATTTTCCCACTTTTCGAATAGGACCGTTTGTCGCTTGCCTTCTCTTTTATCTTTCCCTGGCTCCCCGCTCCTCTTCATCTCTATTCCTCGCTTCTTCTCTATGTTGCAGAATATGTGAGCAGTTGCACCCCCCCCCTGGTCTTCTCACTTCATTTCCTGTTCCAATTGACATCTCGTTGAAAAATCTTACATTTACTTCGCTCTCTCAAACACCATTCCAAAATTATTCATTTCATTTTTTCAGATACATTAAAAGTTAATCAAAATGTGTGACGACGAGGTTGTCGCCGTGGTGGTGGACAATGGATCCGGAATGTGCAAGGCCGGATTCGCCGGAGACGACGCTCCACGCGTCGTGTTCCCATCCATCGTCGGAAGACCACGTCACCAGGGAGTCATGGTCGGTATGGGGCAGAAGGACTCGTACGTTGGAGACGAGGCCCAAGCAAAGAGAGGTAATCATTTTGACCAACGTAACCGACAATTAATTTGAGTCTTTCAGGTATCTTGACCCTCAAGTACCCAATTGAGCACGGAATCGTCACCAACTGGGATGACATGGAGAAGATTTGGCACCACACCTTCTACAACGACCTCCGCGTTGCTCCAGAAGAGCACCCAGTCCTCCTCACTGAAGCCCCACTGAACCCGAAGGCTAACCGTGAAAAGATGACCCAAACCATGTTTGAGACGTTCAACGCCCCGGCCGTGTACGTCGCCATCCAGGCCGTACTATCTCTCTACGCCTCCGGACGTACCACCGGAGTCGTTCTCGACTCTGGAGATGGTGTCACCCACACCGTCCCAATCTACGAAGGATATGCCCTCCCGCACGCCATCCTTCGTCTTGACTTGGCCGGACGTGATCTTACTGACAACCTCATGAAGATCCTCACTGAGCGCGGATACTCATTCACCACCACCGCTGAGCGTGAGATCGTCCGTGACATCAAGGAGAAACTCTGCTACGTCGCTCTCGACTTCGAGCAGGAGATGGCCACCGCCGCCTCCTCCTCTTCCCTCGAGAAGTCGTACGAACTTCCGGACGGACAGGTCATCACCGTCGGAAACGAGCGCTTCCGTTGCCCAGAGGCTCTTTTCCAGCCATCCTTCTTGGGTAAGGAGTCTGCCGGAATCCACGAGACTTCTTACAACTCGATCATGAAATGCGACATTGATATCCGTAAGGACTTGTACGCCAACACCGTCCTTTCCGGAGGAACCACTATGTACCCAGGAATCGACGATCGCATGCAGAAGGAGATGACCGCTCTGGCTCCGAGGTAAAAACATCCAGTATCATTGTAACATGCTTTAATTTCCAATATTTCAGCACCATGAAGATCAAGATCATCGCCCCGCCAGAGCGCAAGTACTCCGTCTGGATCGGAGGATCCATCCTTGCTTCCCTGTCCACTTTCCAACAGATGTGGATCTCTAAGCAGGAGTACGACGAGTCCGGCCCATCCATCGTCCATCGCAAGTGCTTCTAAGTACTTTGCCGCAATTGGTTCTCTCTATTTTCCTTTTTCACCTTCATTTTTCAATTGTAACCAAATTTTTATGGTCCCTTCTTCTTTTGTGCATATTTGTTTATAATTGCCACTTGCTATACACATAATTTATAAAACAAAATGTTTCGGGCTCAATTTTGTTTGTCAGAAAAAAATGCAATCTGACTATGAGAGCTAGTAAGTCGATCTGCTCCACAAGATATGAACATTGCGCGGGTCCATTTAACCGAATGAACGTTTTCAGTTGAAAGTGCACCAACCATCAACGTTGTCATCGATCCCTCTTGGCGTTCCGGAATATTTCCTTCGGTGGTCTATAAGTTCTGAAATGCGAATGAAAGCATTTGCACTTGTTTGTCGGCAGAAATCTTTGCAGACAACGTTCCAGTGGATTGTAGCTACTTCTCCCCGGACGGGCAAAGTTCTTTCCGCCAACTCTTTGGCTTTATTCAAAAAACATCACTGATACAACGTTGTAATTTTTTTTAATTTTTTTTAATTTATAGATACTTCACGAAGAAGTGAATAAGGAAAAGAAGAGAATGGGGTGTGGTGACACATGAGTAAACTGATGCGGCGAGATCTAGAATGTAACGATATTCCAACTGCATTTACTTATGAGAGGTATGGACAAAACTTCCTTTTGATTACGGATCCATTGCGGCGGTATTTCTCAAAATATTTGTTTCAAATGCTGTCGAGGAAGAAACAATTGAAGGAAATAATGAACCAGTTTTGGTTTCTTGGGAAGAAAACAGTGACACTAAGTTTTCGTCTCAATTTTTGGTGATTGAACAATAGGAGGGCGTGACCTTCTATGACTGAAAAGGTAGTTGGAGAGCACTTTAAAACGATATTACATACAGGCGCCGTTGTATTCGGGATATGAAAGGTGTCGTGAGAAAGAGTTATCAAAAAGTTGTCAACAGCAAACTTGTAGTCCTAGTTATGGTCTTCTCTTGTGACGTCTCTAAAAATTGTCTTTTCCCCGTGGTTAGAGTTGGAATCAGCATTTCGAATACCAACAGTTTCATTCTGTCCAACTTTGCGAGTGTCTCAGCCTTCGTAATGGAAGTCTATCTGAAACTCACCACCCCACACTCGCTTCCTCCCGCGTGATTCCTCCTTTGGCCATCTCCCCCTCTCCTCGAATCGATAATGATGCCACAGAGTACACGAAGCAGACTGTCGGGAACACAAATAATAACCACCGACTTCTCCCTTCTGTGTGTTTAGGGAAATCCAAAAACAAAAAAAAAGGAATATTGGACGTGCCAGGAATTGAACCCGGGAGTCTCTTGTCTCGTATGTCAGATAATTATTACCGCAATCTGGTCGGCGTTACAGAGTCCCCTTCGAGGGTAGAGGACTTCGAGGGTAGAGGGACTTAGAGGACTTCGAGGGTAGAGGTGGCCGAGAGGTGGAGAGAGGAGAGGAGAGAAGGAAGAGAAGGGAGGAAGGGGACTCTGTTGGCTCTGACTACGAGACAAGTGTGTTAACCACTACACCACACGCCCGCGTGCGAGACCCGTCCTCGGGGCGGTTATAACATGGGGGTAGAGGGAGGAGGACGGCGAGAGGTGGAGAAAGGGGGACTCTGTTGGCCAAAAACGACAGAAGGGAAAGACGAGACACCTGAGCGGTCACTCGCTTCTCGAAGGGTGGCAGAGAGAGAGAGAGAGAGAGAGAGAGCAGAAGATACAATTTTATTGATGAGCTAACTAAGAACGTCTTTTATATGATAAGCTTCTGGATATGTTTACAATACTAGGAAAATACAGTAATTTCGCGCGGAGACGCAGGGAAAAAGAGAGCGAGAGAGAGAGGGAGAGAGTACAGTGACGGAAGAATGGTGCAGAGAAGCAGAAAAACAACAGTAGCGGCTGAGTTTGTAGAAGATTCCGGAAGATTATTGCGAGAGAGGGTAACTCGCTACTCTCTGCCAAATCTCGGCCGAAATCTTTCCGCAACCTTTTCCCATCCATCGCCATGTCATCGAGGTGTCATGGTTGGAATGGGAAAAAAGGACTCGCACGTGAGAGACGAGATCCAGTCCAAGAAAGGAATCCTCTCTCTCAAATACCCGATCGAGCACGGAATCGTCACCAACTGGGATGACATGAAGAAGATCTGGCAGCATACCTTTGTAACGGTGCAACCCACCCCTATATAAACCCCCACGAAGGACTGATAAGAGGTCTTACCCTCCTTGGTCGGCGCCTCGGCGCCGACGCTCTACTACTCTCCTTATTCCCAATAAACCTTATAACTATACTAGCGTGTTCTCTGTATTCTATAATAGCGACCCGGCCAAGTCGTTACATTGGTAGCAGCGAAGTGTTTTCGACGGATTTTACACCATATCCTCGGAAAAAGTAAGTCCCAGTAGTATAGCCTGTTCAATCTTGATTCCATGAGCAATTCGAATTGCCCCTAAGTTTTAGTTTTCGTTTCGATGTGAGAATACGGCTCAGTAAGGTTACTAACCGATAGATTAAGCGTAGTAGGGAGAAGCGTGAGGCCCCCGCCGGCCCGATCAACCGGCGGTGCAGTAAATACAAGACTACAGGGTCTCATTCCCTCTTTTCGGTACTTCTTTTTGCTCAACGAGGGGAAGGTAGTGCCCTTCTGCGAGCCCCCCAAACCCATTGATTCCCTCGTCTCGGGACAGAGACGAGGATACCAGGTAGTGTGCAGAGTACGGAAAAAAGGAAGCCGCAGTCCAGTGCGTGACAATCTGGACATCGCCGCCGTAGCGACTGCAAGACGGACACCCCTGTTCTGGAGGGGCAAGAACCAGACATCCCCGCCGGAGGGACTGAAGCCGGACACCCCTGTTCTGGAGGGGCAAGAGCCAGACATCCCCGCCGGAGGGACTGAAGCCGGACATTTTTCTTTTTTCTCTCTTTATTACTTTACCCAATTTTCATCCTATCTGCAGATCAACGGAGCAGATGACGTTCTATTTTCATTGGAGGCTCTCTTTGCGTATCCCCATTTGTGACGGCCCTCGTATAGGTCCTGAGCAAACCCCCAAACTTTCACGAGCACGACAATCGGAGAAACGTCATCCACATGTCATCATGGGGTACACCACAGTACTCCGGAATTCATCATTCACATGTCATCATCGATCACGCAAACCGGAGACGACTACGTCAGAGGCCTACACATTGCTACGAAGTTGCCACGCGGTCCTGCCGCTGGTTGTAAACGTACCAATTCCGGTATGATAAGGTCGGTCGGCCATACGTTTTACAACTCGCGCGCGGACTCGACGTAAACAGAGCCCGACGAGCAAGATGCAACAAGCGATAAGGACACTCGAATACAACACCATGTCGTCACACAGGTATTTACAACCATCCGCGGAGGAATTCACACAGCAGATAAGATGCGAGCAAGGACCACAAGGGGCGGAGCCGGCAACTACAGTCAACATCCTTACAGACAGTCTTGGTTCCATTCTCAACGACGTTGTCTATTCAACCCTCTATGTCGGCTAACAATAATCATCCTCATTACAGATTTGTGTATTCGTCCCCAGTTTCCCGCAATCCGCATCAACTTCGCCCACAACCGCCATCGCCCACAACTCAGGGTACCATCATCCGCCAGTGCAAGTGGTCCTTCGGACATCACTGCAGCACCCATCACCCCCCCCCCAGTCGTGCGAGCAGTCTTCGTGACGTTCCACGACCCCCCACAAACTCACCTACCACCGTCACTTCGTGATGGAGACCCCAGCCACACCGCGCGATCTGCGCCATATCACCCGCGCCATCGAAGCTCTCGAGCGCACCTCGATCTATCAAGACCAGCGCCTTCAGACACTAGAAGATAACACCGCGTATCTCACTCGCCAACTCGCGATAATAACCCCACACTTCGTAAACCTTGAGGACATAGAACATGCTGAGCCGTTAGCCCCGCTAATCGTCAATGCCCCCGCTCCGTTAGGTTTAGAAGCACAGGAGGCTCTCGCAAGGGACGCGATTGATGCGGAGATCGACGAATGGAATGCGCTACGCGCCTTAGGAGAGCACCCGATCCAGCAAGACCTCGAGGCGCCAATCGACGCCGTAGACAATGACAACCCACCGCACGTAGCTATGCTTAAGGCCATCAAGCTGGAGAAGTTCTCCGGGCGCGAAAATTTCAACCGATGGGTGGAGCGGTATGAGGACTACTTAGCTGTGACTAACCCAAACGCCGATGATCGCACCAAAGCGCTACTGTTGCGCTTCTTTGTAGAAGGCGCCGCGCAAATATTCTTGAATGTGAAGCCCAGGGAGACGCCATACGCCGATATTAAGCGATACCTTTCCGAGAAGTTCACAGCCAACCAGAACGTTGCGCTTCGAGCAGAGCTGAAATCGTGTAAGCAGGAGTCACATGAGAACGTGAACGAGTTTCTAGACCGCCTCACGCGTATTTTTGCATCAGACGCAGCCCAATGCGAGTGCAGCCGAATTTGAGACGCGCATCATGCAGGAATTTGTTGAGCGCATCCGCCCCGACATGTTGGCTGTCTCCAATCCTTTCCCAAAGTGACGATGGTTGAAAAAGGCAATTTGTAGACGAACTGAATACCCTTTTGGTGTTTTCTTGTGCATACTGTGATCTTTAACTGAAAAGGCACATGGAAAGCTGATTTAATTGATTTCATGAATAACGGGAACGAGATAAAAAAACACAACATGTTGGCTGTCTCCAATCCTTTCCCAAAGTGACGATGGTTGAAAAAGGCAATTTGTAGACGAACTGAATATCCTTTTGGTGTTTTCTTGAGCATACTGTGATCTTTAACTGAAAAGGCACATGAAAAGCTGGTTTAATTGATTTCATTAATAACGGGAACGAGATAAAAAACACAACATGTTGGCTGTCTCCAATCCTTTCCCAAAGTGACGATGGTTGAAAAAGGCAATTTGTAGACGAACTGAATATCCTTTTGGTGTTTTCTTGAGCATACTGTGATCTTTAACTGAAAAGGCACATGGAAAGCTTATTTAATTGATTTCATGAATAACGGGAACGAGATAAAAAACACAACATGTTGGCTGTCTCCAATCCTTTCCCAAAGTGACGATGGTTGAAAAAGGCAATTTGTAGACGAACTGAATATCCTTTTGGTGTTTTTTTGTGCATACTGTGATCTATGACTGAAAAGGCACATGGAAAGCTGGTTTAATTGATTTCATTAATAACGGGAACGAGATAAAAAAACACAACATGTTGGCTGTCTCCAATCCTTTCCCAAAGTGACGATGGTTGAAAAAGGCAATTTGTAGACGAACTGAATATCCTTTTGGTGTTTTCTTGAGCATACTGTGATCTTTAACTGAAAAGGCACATGAAAAGCTGGTTTAATTGATTTCATGAATAACGGGAACGAGATAAAAAACACAACATGTTGGCTGTCTCCAATCCTTTCCCAAAGTGACGATGGTTGAAAAAGGCAATTTGTAGACGAACTGAATATCCTTTTGGTGTTTTCTTGTGCATACTGTGATCTATGACTGAAAAGGCACATGGAAAGCTGATTTAATTGATTTCATGAATAACGGGAACGAGATAAAAAACACAACATGTTGGCTGTCTCCAATCCTTTCCCAAAGTGACGATGGTTGAAAAAGGCAATTTGTAGACGAACTGAATATCCTTTTGGTGTTTTCTTGTGCATGCTGTGATCTATGACTGAAAAGGCACATGGAAAGCTGATTTAATTGATTTCATGAATAACGGGAACGAGATAAAAAACACAACATGTTGGCTGTCTCCAATCCTTTCCCAAAGTGACGATGGTTGAAAAAGGCAATTTGTAGACGAACTGAATATCCTTTTGGTGTTTTCTTGAGCATACTGTGATCTTTAACTGAAAAGGCACATGGAAAGCTTATTTAATTGATTTCATGAATAACGGGAACGAGATAAAAAACACAACATGTTGGCTGTCTCCAATCCTTTCCCAAAGTGACGATGGTTGAAAAAGGCAATTTGTAGACGAACTGAATATCCTTTTGGTGTTTTCTTGTGCATACTGTGATCTATGACTGAAAAGGCACATGGAAAGCTGATTTAATTGATTTCATGAATAACGGGAACGAGATAAAAAACACAACATGTTGGCTGTCTCCAATCCTTTCCCAAAGTGACGATGGTTGAAAAAGGCAATTTGTAGACGAACTGAATATCCTTTTGGTGTTTTCTTGTGCATGCTGTGATCTATGACTGAAAAGGCACATGGAAAGCTGATTTAATTGATTTCATGAATAACGGGAACGAGATAAAAAACACAACATGTTGGCTGTCTCCAATCCTTTCCCAAAGTGACGATGGTTGAAAAAGGCAATTTGTAGACGAACTGAATATCCTTTTGGTGTTTTCTTGAGCATACTGTGATCTTTAACTGAAAAGGCACATGGAAAGCTTATTTAATTGATTTCATGAATAACGGGAACGAGATAAAAAACACAACATGTTGGCTGTCTCCAATCCTTTCCCAAAGTGACGATGGTTGAAAAAGGCAATTTGTAGACGAACTGAATATCCTTTTGGTGTTTTCTTGTGCATACTGTGATCTTTAACTGAAAAGGCACATGGAAAGCTGATTTAATTGATTTCATTAATAACGGGAACGAGATAAAAAACACAACATGTTGGCTGTCTCCAATCCTTTCCCAAAGTGACGATGGTTGAAAAAGGCAATTTGTAGACGAACTGAATATCCTTTTGGTGTTTTCTTGAGCATACTGTGATCTTTAACTGAAAAGGCACATGAAAAGCTGGTTTAATTGATTTCATGAATAACGGGAACGATATAAAAAACACAACATGTTGGCTGTCTCCAATCCTTTCCCAAAGTGACGATGGTTGAAAAAGGCAATTTGTAGACGAACAGAATATCCTTTTGGTGTTTTCTTGAGCATACTGTGATCTTTAACTGAAAAGGCACATGGAAAGCTTATTTAATTGATTTCATTAATAACGGGAACGAGATAAAAAACACAACATGTTGGCTGTCTCCAATCCTTTCCCAAAGTGACGATGGTTGAAAAAGGCAATTTGTAGACGAACAGAATATCCTTTTGGTGTTTTCTTGAGCATACTGTGATCTATGACTGAAAAGGCACATGGAAAGCTGATTTAATTGATTTCATTAATAACGGGAACGAGATAAAAAACACAACATGTTGGCTGTCTCCAATCCTTTCCCAAAGTGACGATGGTTGAAAAAGGCAATTTGTAGACGAACAGAATATCCTTTTGGTGTTTTCTTGAGCATACTGTGATCTTTAACTGAAAAGGCACATGGAAAGCTTATTTAATTGATTTCATTAATAACGGGAACGAGATAAAAAACACAACATGTTGGCTGTCTCCAATCCTTTCCCAAAGTGACGATGGTTGAAAAAGGCAATTTGTAGACGAACAGAATATCCTTTTGGTGTTTTCTTGAGCATACTGTGATCTTTAACTGAAAAGGCACATGGAAAGCTTATTTAATTGATTTCATTAATAACGGGAACGAGATAAAAAACACAACATGTTGGCTGTCTCCAATCCTTTCCCAAAGTGACGATGGTTGAAAAAGGCAATTTGTAGACGAACTGAATATCCTTTTGGTGTTTTCTTGTGCATACTGTGATCTATGACTGAAAAGGCACATGGAAAGCTGATTTAATTGATTTCATGAATAACGGGAACGAGATAAAAAACACAACATGTTGGCTGTCTCCAATCCTTTCCCAAAGTGACGATGGTTGAAAAAGGCAATTTGTAGACGAACTGAATATCCTTTTGGTGTTTTCTTGTGCATACTGTGATCTATGACTGAAAAGGCACATGGAAAGCTGATTTAATTGATTTCATTAATAACGGGAACGAGATAAAAAACACAACATGTTGGCTGTCTCCAATCCTTTCCCAAAGTGACGATGGTTGAAAAAGGCAATTTGTAGACGAACTGAATATCCTTTTGGTGTTTTCTTGTGCATACTGTGATCTATGACTGAAAAGGCACATGGAAAGCTGATTTAATTGATTTCATTAATAACGGGAACGAGATAAAAAAACAATAACATGTTGGCTGTCTCCAATCCTTTCCCAAAGTGACGATGGTTGAAAAAGGCAATTTGTAGACGAACTGAATATCCTTTTGGTGTTTTCTTGTGCATACTGTGATCTTTAACTGAAAAGGCACATGGAAAGCTGATTTAATTGATTTCATTAATAACGGGAACGAGATAAAAAAACAATAACATGTTGGCTGTCTCCAATCCTTTCCCAAAGTGACGATGGTTGAAAAAGGCAATTTGTAGACGAACTGAATATCCTTTTGGTGTTTTCTTGTGCATACTGTGATCTATGACTGAAAAGGCACATGGAAAGCTTATTTAATTGATTTCATGAATAACGGGAACGAGATAAAAAACACAACATGTTGGCTGTCTCCAATCCTTTCCCAAAGTGACGATGGTTGAAAAAGGCAATTTGTAGACGAACTGAATATCCTTTTGGTGTTTTCTTGAGCATACTGTGATCTTTAACTGAAAAGGCACATGGAAAGCTGGTTTAATTGATTTCATGAATAACGGGAACGATATAAAAAACACAACATGTTGGCTGTCTCCAATCCTTTCCCAAAGTGACGATGGTTGAAAAAGGCAATTTGTAGACGAACTGAATATCCTTTTGGTGTTTTCTTGTGCATACTGTGATCTATGACTGAAAAGGCACATGGAAAGCTGATTTAATTGATTTCATGAATAACGGGAACGAGATAAAAAACACAACATGTTGGCTGTCTCCAATCCTTTCCCAAAGTGACGATGGTTGAAAAAGGCAATTTGTAGACGAACTGAATATCCTTTTGGTGTTTTCTTGAGCATACTGTGATCTTTAACTGAAAAGGCACATGGAAAGCTGGTTTAATTGATTTCATGAATAACGGGAACGAGATAAAAAAACAATAACATGTTGGCTGTCTCCAATCCTTTCCCAAAGTGACGATGGTTGAAAAAGGCAATTTGTAGACGAACTGAATATCCTTTTGGTGTTTTCTTGTGCATACTGTGATCTATGACTGAAAAGGCACATGGAAAGCTGGTTTAATTGATTTCATGAATAACGGGAACGAGATAAAAAACACAACATGTTGGCTGTCTCCAATCCTTTCCCAAAGTGACGATGGTTGAAAAAGGCAATTTGTAGACGAACTGAATATCCTTTTGGTGTTTTCTTGTGCATACTGTGATCTATGACTGAAAAGGCACATGGAAAGCTGGTTTAATTGATTTCATGAATAACGGGAACGAGATAAAAAACACAACATGTTGGCTGTCTCCAATCCTTTCCCAAAGTGACGATGGTTGAAAAAGGCAATTTGTAGACGAACTGAATATCCTTTTGGTGTTTTCTTGTGCATACTGTGATCTATGACTGAAAAGGCACATGGAAAGCTGGTTTAATTGATTTCATGAATAACGGGAACGAGATAAAAAACACAACATGTTGGCTGTCTCCAATCCTTTCCCAAAGTGACGATGGTTGAAAAAGGCAATTTGTAGACGAACTGAATATCCTTTTGGTGTTTTCTTGTGCATACTGTGATCTATGACTGAAAAGGCACATGGAAAGCTGGTTTAATTGATTTCATGAATAACGGGAACGAGATAAAAAACACAACATGTTGGCTGTCTCCAATCCTTTCCCAAAGTGACGATGGTTGAAAAAGGCAATTTGTAGACGAACTGAATATCCTTTTGGTGTTTTCTTGAGCATACCGTGATCTTTAACTGAAAAGGCACATGGAAAGCTGATTTAATTGATTTCATGAATAACCGGAACGAGATAAAAAACACAACATGTTGGCTGTCTCCAATCCTTTCCCAAAGTGACGATGGTTGAAAAAGGCAATTTGTAGACGAACTGAATATCCTTTTGGTGTTTTCTTGTGCATACTGTGATCTATGACTGAAAAGGCACATGGAAAGCTGGTTTAATTGATTTCATGAATAACGGGAACGAGATAAAAAACACAACATGTTGGCTGTCTCCAATCCTTTCCCAAAGTGACGATGGTTGAAAAAGGCAATTGGTAGACGAACTGAATATCCTTTTGGTGTTTTCTTGAGCATACTGTGATCTATGACTGAAAAGGCACATGGAAAGCTGATTTAATTGATTTCATTAATAACGGGAACGAGATAAAAAACACAACATGTTGGCTGTCTCCAATCCTTTCCCAAAGTGACGATGGTTGAAAAAGGCAATTTGTAGACGAACTGAATATCCTTTTGGTGTTTTCTCGAGCATACTGTGATCTATGACTGAAAAGGCACATGGAAAGCTGGTTTAATTGATTTCATGAATAACGGGAACGAGATAAAAAAACAATAACATGTTGGCTGTCTCCAATCCTTTCCCAAAGTGACGATGGTTGAAAAAGGCAATTTGTAGACGAACTGAATATCCTTTTGGTGTTTTCTTGTGCATACTGTGATCTATGACTGAAAAGGCACATGGAAAGCTGGTTTAATTGATTTCATGAATAACGGGAACGAGATAAAAAACACAACATGTTGGCTGTCTCCAATCCTTTCCCAAAGTGACGATGGTTGAAAAAGGCAATTTGTAGACGAACTGAATATCCTTTTGGTGTTTTCTTGTGCATACTGTGATCTATGACTGAAAAGGCACATGGAAAGCTGGTTTAATTGATTTCATGAATAACGGGAACGAGATAAAAAACACAACATGTTGGCTGTCTCCAATCCTTTCCCAAAGTGACGATGGTTGAAAAAGGCAATTGGTAGACGAACTGAATATCCTTTTGGTGTTTTCTTGAGCATACTGTGATCTATGACTGAAAAGGCACATGGAAAGCTGATTTAATTGATTTCATTAATAACGGGAACGAGATAAAAAACACAACATGTTGGCTGTCTCCAATCCTTTCCCAAAGTGACGATGGTTGAAAAAGGCAATTTGTAGACGAACTGAATATCCTTTTGGTGTTTTCTTGAGCATACTGTGATCTATGACTGAAAAGGCACATGGAAAGCTGGTTTAATTGATTTCATGAATAACGGGAACGAGATAAAAAAACAATAACATGTTGGCTGTCTCCAATCCTTTCCCAAAGTGACGATGGTTGAAAAAGGCAATTTGTAGACGAACTGAATATCCTTTTGGTGTTTTCTTGTGCATACTGTGATCTTTAACTGAAAAGGCACATGAAAAGCTGGTTTAATTGATTTCATGAATAACGGGAACGAGATAAAAAACACAACATGTTGGCTGTCTCCAATCCTTTCCCAAAGTGACGATGGTTGAAAAAGGCAATTTGTAGACGAACTGAATATCCTTTTGGTGTTTTCTTGTGCATACTGTGATCTATGACTGAAAAGGCACATGAAAAGCTGATTTAATTGATTTCATGAATAACGGGAACGAGATAAAAAACACAACATGTTGGCTGTCTCCAATCCTTTCCCAAAGTGACGATGGTTGAAAAAGGCAATTTGTAGACGAACTGAATATCCTTTTGGTGTTTTCTTGTGCATACTGTGATCTATGACTGAAAAGGCACATGGAAAGCTTATTTAATTGATTTCATGAATAACGGGAACGAGATAAAAAACACAACATGTTGGCTGTCTCCAATCCTTTCCCAAAGTGACGATGGTTGAAAAAGGCAATTTGTAGACGAACTGAATATCCTTTTGGTGTTTTCTTGTGCATACTGTGATCTATGACTGAAAAGGCACATGGAAAGCTTATTTAATTGATTTCATGAATAACGGGAACGAGATAAAAAACACAACATGTTGGCTGTCTCCAATCCTTTCCCAAAGTGACGATGGTTGAAAAAGGCAATTTGTAGACGAACTGAATATCCTTTTGGTGTTTTCTTGAGTATACTGTGATCTTTAACTGAAAAGGCACATGGAAAGCTGGTTTAATTGATTTCATGAATAACGGGAACGAGATAAAAAACAATAACATGTTGGCTGTCTCCAATCCTTTCCCAAAGTGACGATGGTTGAAAAAGGCAATTTGTAGACGAACTGAATATCCTTTTGGTGTTTTCTTGTGCATACTGTGATCTATGACTGAAAAGGCACATGGAAAGCTGATTTAATTGATTTCATGAATAACGGGAACGAGATAAAAAACACAACATGTTGGCTGTCTCCAATCCTTTCCCAAAGTGACGATGGTTGAAAAAGGCAATTTGTAGACGAACTGAATATCCTTTTGGTGTTTTCTTGTGCATACTGTGATCTATGACTGAAAAGGCACATGGAAAGCTTATTTAATTGATTTCATGAATAACGGGAACGAGATAAAAAACACAACATGTTGGCTGTCTCCAATCCTTTCCCAAAGTGACGATGGTTGAAAAAGGCAATTTGTAGACGAACTGAATATCCTTTTGGTGTTTTCTTGAGTATACTGTGATCTTTAACTGAAAAGGCACATGGAAAGCTGGTTTAATTGATTTCATGAATAACGGGAACGAGATAAAAAACAATAACATGTTGGCTGTCTCCAATCCTTTCCCAAAGTGACGATGGTTGAAAAAGGCAATTTGTAGACGAACTGAATATCCTTTTGGTGTTTTCTTGAGCATACTGTGATCTTTAACTGAAAAGGCACATGGAAAGCTGATTTAATTGATTTCATGAATAACCGGAACGAGATAAAAAACACAACATGTTGGCTGTCTCCAATCCTTTCCCAAAGTGACGATGGTTGAAAAAGGCAATTTGTAGACGAACTGAATATCCTTTTGGTGTTTTCTTGTGCATACTGTGATCTATGACTGAAAAGGCACATGGAAAGCTTATTTAATTGATTTCATGAATAACCGGAACGAGATAAAAAACACAACATGTTGGCTGTCTCCAATCCTTTCCCAAAGTGACGATGGTTGAAAAAGGCAATTTGTAGACGAACTGAATATCCTTTTGGTGTTTTCTTGAGCATACTGTGATCTTTAACTGAAAAGGCACATGGAAAGCTGGTTTAATTGATTTCATGAATAACGGGAACGAGATAAAAAAACAATAACATGTTGGCTGTCTCCAATCCTTTCCCAAAGTGACGATGGTTGAAAAAGGCAATTTGTAGACGAACTGAATATCCTTTTGGTGTTTTCTTGAGCATACTGTGATCTTTAACTGAAAAGGCACATGGAAAGCTGATTTAATTGATTTCATGAATAACCGGAACGAGATAAAAAACACAACATGTTGGCTGTCTCCAATCCTTTCCCAAAGTGACGATGGTTGAAAAAGGCAATTTGTAGACGAACTGAATATCCTTTTGGTGTTTTCTTGTGCATACTGTGATCTATGACTGAAAAGGCACATGGAAAGCTGGTTTAATTGATTTCATGAATAACGGGAACGAGATAAAAAAACAATAACATGTTGGCTGTCTCCAATCCTTTCCCAAAGTGACGATGGTTGAAAAAGGCAATTTGTAGACGAACTGAATATCCTTTTGGTGTTTTCTTGAGCATACTGTGATCTTTAACTGAAAAGGCACATGGAAAGCTGATTTAATTGATTTCATGAATAACGGGAACGAGATAAAAAACACAACATGTTGGCTGTCTCCAATCCTTTCCCAAAGTGACGATGGTTGAAAAAGGCAATTTGTAGACGAACTGAATATCCTTTTGGTGTTTTCTTGTGCATACTGTGATCTTTAACTGAAAAGGCACATGGAAAGCTGGTTTAATTGATTTCATGAATAACGGGAACGAGATAAAAAACACAACATGTTGGCTGTCTCCAATCCTTTCCCAAAGTGACGATGGTTGAAAAAGGCAATTTGTAGACGAACTGAATATCCTTTTGGTGTTTTCTTGTGCATACTGTGATCTATGACTGAAAAGGCACATGGAAAGCTTATTTAATTGATTTCATGAATAACGGGAACGAGATAAAAAACACAACATGTTGGCTGTCTCCAATCCTTTCCCAAAGTGACGATGGTTGAAAAAGGCAATTTGTAGACGAACTGAATATCCTTTTGGTGTTTTCTTGTGCATACTGTGATCTTTAACTGAAAAGGCACATGGAAAGCTGATTTAATTGATTTCATGAATAACGGGAACGAGATAAAAAACACAACATGTTGGCTGTCTCCAATCCTTTCCCAAAGTGACGATGGTTGAAAAAGGCAATTTGTAGACGAACTGAATATCCTTTTGGTGTTTTCTTGTGCATACTGTGATCTTTAACTGAAAAGGCACATGGAAAGCTGGTTTAATTGATTTCATGAATAACCGGAACGAGATAAAAAACACAACATGTTGGCTGTCTCCAATCCTTTCCCAAAGTGACGATGGTTGAAAAAGGCAATTTGTAGACGAACTGAATATCCTTTTGGTGTTTTCTTGTGCATACTGTGATCTATGACTGAAAAGGCACATGGAAAGCTTATTTAATTGATTTCATGAATAACGGGAACGAGATAAAAAACACAACATGTTGGCTGTCTCCAATCCTTTCCCAAAGTGACGATGGTTGAAAAAGGCAATTTGTAGACGAACTGAATATCCTTTTGGTGTTTTCTTGTGCATACTGTGATCTTTAACTGAAAAGGCACATGGAAAGCTGGTTTAATTGATTTCATGAATAACGGGAACGATATAAAAAAACACAACATGTTGGCTGTCTCCAATCCTTTCCCAAAGTGACGATGGTTGAAAAAGGCAATTTGTAGACGAACTGAATATCCTTTTGGTGTTTTCTTGTGCATACTGTGATCTATGACTGAAAAGGCACATGGAAAGCTTATTTAATTGATTTCATGAATAACGGGAACGAGATAAAAAACACAACATGTTGGCTGTCTCCAATCCTTTCCCAAAGTGACGATGGTTGAAAAAGGCAATTTGTAGACGAACTGAATATCCTTTTGGTGTTTTCTTGTGCATACTGTGATCTATGACTGAAAAGGCACATGGAAAGCTTATTTAATTGATTTCATGAATAACGGGAACGAGATAAAAAACACAACATGTTGGCTGTCTCCAATCCTTTCCCAAAACGACGATGGTTGAAAAAGGCAATTTGTAGACGAACTGAATATCCTTTTGGTGTTTTCTTGAGCATACTGTGATCTTTAACTGAAAAGGCACATGGAAAGCTGGTTTAATTGATTTCATGAATAACGGGAACGATATAAAAAAACACAACATGTTGGCTGTCTCCAATCCTTTCCCAAAGTGACGATGGTTGAAAAAGGCAATTTGTAGACGAACTGAATATCCTTTTGGTGTTTTCTTGTGCATACTGTGATCTATGACTGAAAAGGCACATGGAAAGCTGATTTAATTGATTTCATGAATAACGGGAACGAGATAAAAAACACAACATGTTGGCTGTCTCCAATCCTTTCCCAAAGTGACGATGGTTGAAAAAGGCAATTTGTAGACGAACTGAATATCCTTTTGGTGTTTTCTTGAGCATACTGTGATCTTTAACTGAAAAGGCACATGGAAAGCTTATTTAATTGATTTCATGGATAACGGGAACGAGATAAAAAAACAATAACATGTTGGCTGTCTCCAATCCTTTCCCAAAGTGACGATGGTTGAAAAAGGCAATTTGTAGACGAACTGAATATCCTTTTGGTGTTTTCTTGAGCATACTGTGATCTTTAACTGAAAAGGCACATGAAAAGCTGGTTTAATTGATTTCATGAATAACGGGAACGAGATAAAAAACACAACATGTTGGCTGTCTCCAATCCTTTCCCAAAGTGACGATGGTTGAAAAAGGCAATTTGTAGACGAACTGAATATCCTTTTGGTGTTTTCTTGTGCATACTGTGATCTATGACTGAAAAGGCACATGGAAAGCTGGTTTAATTGATTTCATGAATAACGGGAACGAGATAAAAAACACAACATGTTGGCTGTCTCCAATCCTTTCCCAAAGTGACGATGGTTGAAAAAGGCAATTTGTAGACGAACAGAATATCCTTTTGGTGTTTTCTTGAGCATACTGTGATCTTTAACTGAAAAGGCACATGGAAAGCTTATTTAATTGATTTCATGAATAACGGGAACGAGATAAAAAAACAATAACATGTTGGCTGTCTCCAATCCTTTCCCAAAGTGACGATGGTTGAAAAAGGCAATTTGTAGACGAACTGAATATCCTTTTGGTGTTTTCTTGTGCATACTGTGATCTTTAACTGAAAAGGCACATGAAAAGCTGGTTTAATTGATTTCATGAATAACGGGAACGAGATAAAAAACACAACATGTTGGCTGTCTCCAATCCTTTCCCAAAGTGACGATGGTTGAAAAAGGCAATTTGTAGACGAACTGAATATCCTTTTGGTGTTTTCTTGTGCATACTGTGATCTTTAACTGAAAAGGCACATGAAAAGCTGGTTTAATTGATTTCATGAATAACGGGAACGAGATAAAAAAACAATAACATGTTGGCTGTCTCCAATCCTTTCCCAAAGTGACGATGGTTGAAAAAGGCAATTTGTAGACGAACTGAATATCCTTTTGGTGTTTTCTTGTGCATACTGTGATCTATGACTGAAAAGGCACATGGAAAGCTGGTTTAATTGATTTCATGAATAACCGGAACGAGATAAAAAAAAAACAACATGTTGGCTGTCTCCAATCCTTTCCCAAAGTGACGATGGTTGAAAAAGGCAATTTGTAGACGAACTGAATATCCTTTTGGTGTTTTCTTGAGCATACTGTGATCTTTTACTGAAAAGGCACTTGGAAAGCTGGTTTAATTGATTTCATGAATAACGGGAACGAGATAAAAAAACACAACATGTTGGCTGTCTCCAATCCTTTCCCAAAGTGACGATGGTTGAAAAAGGCAATTTGTAGACGAACTGAATATCCTTTTGGTGTTTTCTTGTGCATACTGTGATCTATGACTGAAAAGGCACATGGAAAGCTGATTTAATTGATTTCATGAATAACGGGAACGAGATAAAAAACACAACATGTTGGCTGTCTCCAATCCTTTCCCAAAGTGACGATGGTTGAAAAAGGCAATTTGTAGACGAACTGAATATCCTTTTGGTGTTTTCTTGTGCATACTGTGATCAATGACTGAAAAGGCACATGGAAAGCTGATTTAATTGATTTCATGAATAACGGGAACGAGATAAAAAACACAACATGTTGGCTGTCTCCAATCCTTTCCCAAAGTGACGATGGTTGAAAAAGGCAATTTGTAGACGAACTGAATATCCTTTTGGTGTTTTCTTGTGCATACTGTGATCAATGACTGAAAAGGCACATGGAAAGCTTATTTAATTGATTTCATGAATAACGGGAACGAGATAAAAAACACAACATGTTGGCTGTCTCCAATCCTTTCCCAAAGTGACGATGGTTGAAAAAGGCAATTTGTAGACGAACTGAATATCCTTTTGGTGTTTTCTTGAGCATACTGTGATCTTTTACTGAAAAGGCACATGGAAAGCTTATTTAATTGATTTCATGAATAACGGGAACGAGATAAAAAACACAACATGTTGGCTGTCTCCAATCCTTTCCCAAAGTGACGATGGTTGAAAAAGGCAATTTGTAGACGAACTGAATATCCTTTTGGTGTTTTCTTGAGCATACTGTGATCTTTTACTGAAAAGGCACATGGAAAGCTTATTTAATTGATTTCATGAATAACGGGAACGAGATAAAAAACACAACATGTTGGCTGTCTCCAATCCTTTCCCAAAGTGACGATGGTTGAAAAAGGCAATTTGTAGACGAACTGAATATCCTTTTGGTGTTTTCTTGAGCATACTGTGATCTTTAACTGAAAAGGCACATGGAAAGCTGATTTAATTGATTTCATGAATAACGGGAACGAGATAAAAAACACAACATGTTGGCTGTCTCCAATCCTTTCCCAAAGTGACGATGGTTGAAAAAGGCAATTTGTAGACGAACTGAATATCCTTTTGGTGTTTTCTTGTGCATACTGTGATCTATGACTGAAAAGGCACATGGAAAGCTGATTTAATTGATTTCATGAATAACGGGAACGAGATAAAAAACACAACATGTTGGCTGTCTCCAATCCTTTCCCAAAGTGACGATGGTTGAAAAAGGCAATTTGTAGACGAACTGAATATCCTTTTGGTGTTTTCTTGAGCATACTGTGATCTTTAACTGAAAAGGCACATGGAAAGCTGATTTAATTGATTTCATGAATAACGGGAACGAGATAAAAAACACAACATGTTGGCTGTCTCCAATCCTTTCCCAAAGTGACGATGGTTGAAAAAGGCAATTTGTAGACGAACTGAATATCCTTTTGGTGTTTTCTTGCGCATACTGTGATCTTTAACTGAAAAGGCACATGGAAAGCTGATTTAATTGATTTCATGAATAACGGGAACGAGATAAAAAACACAACATGTTGGCTGTCTCCAATCCTTTCCCAAAGTGACGATGGTTGAAAAAGGCAATTTGTAGACGAACTGAATATCCTTTTGGTGTTTTCTTGAGCATACTGTGATCTTTTACTGAAAAGGCACATGGAAAGCTTATTTAATTGATTTCATGAATAACGGGAACGAGATAAAAAACACAACATGTTGGCTGTCTCCAATCCTTTCCCAAAACGACGATGGTTGAAAAAGGCAATTTGTAGACGAACTGAATATCCTTTTGGTGTTTTCTTGTGCATACTGTGATCTATGACTGAAAAGGCACATGGAAAGCTGATTTAATTGATTTCATGAATAACGGGAACGAGATAAAAAACACAACATGTTGGCTGTCTCCAATCCTTTCCCAAAGTGACGATGGTTGAAAAAGGCAATTTGTAGACGAACTGAATATCCTTTTGGTGTTTTCTTGAGCATACTGTGATCTTTAACTGAAAAGGCACATGGAAAGCTTATTTAATTGATTTCATGAATAACGGGAACGAGATAAAAAAACAATAACATGTTGGCTGTCTCCAATCCTTTCCCAAAGTGACGATGGTTGAAAAAGGCAATTTGTAGACGAACTGAATATCCTTTTGGTGTTTTCTTGTGCATACTGTGATCTTTAACTGAAAAGGCACATGAAAAGCTGGTTTAATTGATTTCATGAATAACGGGAACGAGATAAAAAACACAACATGTTGGCTGTCTCCAATCCTTTCCCAAAGTGACGATGGTTGAAAAAGGCAATTTGTAGACGAACTGAATATCCTTTTGGTGTTTTCTTGTGCATACTGTGATCTATGACTGAAAAGGCACATGGAAAGCTGGTTTAATTGATTTCATGAATAACGGGAACGAGATAAAAAACACAACATGTTGGCTGTCTCCAATCCTTTCCCAAAGTGACGATGGTTGAAAAAGGCAATTTGTAGACGAACAGAATATCCTTTTGGTGTTTTCTTGAGCATACTGTGATCTTTAACTGAAAAGGCACATGGAAAGCTTATTTAATTGATTTCATGAATAACGGGAACGAGATAAAAAAACAATAACATGTTGGCTGTCTCCAATCCTTTCCCAAAGTGACGATGGTTGAAAAAGGCAATTTGTAGACGAACTGAATATCCTTTTGGTGTTTTCTTGTGCATACTGTGATCTTTAACTGAAAAGGCACATGAAAAGCTGGTTTAATTGATTTCATGAATAACGGGAACGAGATAAAAAACACAACATGTTGGCTGTCTCCAATCCTTTCCCAAAGTGACGATGGTTGAAAAAGGCAATTTGTAGACGAACTGAATATCCTTTTGGTGTTTTCTTGAGCATACTGTGATCTTTTACTGAAAAGGCACATGGAAAGCTGATTTAATTGATTTCATGAATAACCGGAACGAGATAAAAAAACAATAACATGTTGGCTGTCTCCAATCCTTTCCCAAAGTGACGATGGTTGAAAAAGGCAATTTGTAGACGAACTGAATATCCTTTTGGTGTTTTCTTGAGCATACTGTGATCTTTTACTGAAAAGGCACATGGAAAGCTGGTTTAATTGATTTCATGAATAACGGGAACGAGATAAAAAAACACAACATGTTGGCTGTCTCCAATCCTTTCCCAAAGTGACGATGGTTGAAAAAGGCAATTTGTAGACGAACTGAATATCCTTTTGGTGTTTTCTTGTGCATACTGTGATCTATGACTGAAAAGGCACATGGAAAGCTGATTTAATTGATTTCATGAATAACGGGAACGAGATAAAAAACACAACATGTTGGCTGTCTCCAATCCTTTCCCAAAGTGACGATGGTTGAAAAAGGCAATTTGTAGACGAACTGAATATCCTTTTGGTGTTTTCTTGTGCATACTGTGATCTATGACTGAAAAGGCACATGGAAAGCTGATTTAATTGATTTCATGAATAACGGGAACGAGATAAAAAACACAACATGTTGGCTGTCTCCAATCCTTTCCCAAAGTGACGATGGTTGAAAAAGGCAATTTGTAGACGAACTGAATATCCTTTTGGTGTTTTCTTGAGCATACTGTGATCTTTAACTGAAAAGGCACATGAAAAGCTGATTTAATTGATTTCATGAATAACGGGAACGAGATAAAAAACACAACATGTTGGCTGTCTCCAATCCTTTCCCAAAGTGACGATGGTTGAAAAAGGCAATTTGTAGACGAACTGAATATCCTTTTGGTGTTTTCTTGAGCATACTGTGATCTTTTACTGAAAAGGCACATGGAAAGCTGATTTAATTGATTTCATGAATAACGGGAACGAGATAAAAAACACAACATGTTGGCTGTCTCCAATCCTTTCCCAAAGTGACGATGGTTGAAAAAGGCAATTTGTAGACGAACTGAATATCCTTTTGGTGTTTTCTTGAGCATACTGTGATCTTTTACTGAAAAGGCACATGGAAAGCTGGTTTAATTGATTTCATGAATAACGGGAACGAGATAAAAAACACAACATGTTGGCTGTCTCCAATCCTTTCCCAAAGTGACGATGGTTGAAAAAGGCAATTTGTAGACGAACTGAATATCCTTTTGGTGTTTTCTTGTGCATACTGTGATCTTTAACTGAAAAGGCACATGGAAAGCTGGTTTAATTGATTTCATGAATAACCGGAACGAGATAAAAAACACAACATGTTGGCTGTCTCCAATCCTTTCCCAAAGTGACGATGGTTGAAAAAGGCAATTTGTAGACGAACTGAATATCCTTTTGGTGTTTTCTTGTGCATACTGTGATCTTTTACTGAAAAGGCACATGGAAAGCTGGTTTAATTGATTTCATGAATAACGGGAACGAGATAAAAAAACACAACATGTTGGCTGTCTCCAATCCTTTCCCAAAGTGACGATGGTTGAAAAAGGCAATTTGTAGACGAACTGAATATCCTTTTGGTGTTTTCTTGAGCATACTGTGATCTTTTACTGAAAAGGCACATGGAAAGCTGGTTTAATTGATTTCATGAATAACGGGAACGAGATAAAAAAGACAACATGTTGGCTGTCTCCAATCCTTTCCCAAAGTGACGATGGTTGAAAAAGGCAATTTGTAGACGAACTGAATATCCTTTTGGTGTTTTCTTGTGCATACTGTGATCTATGACTGAAAAGGCACATGGAAAGCTGATTTAATTGATTTTATGAATAACCGGAACGAGATAAAAAACACATATATATATATCTCTCTCTCTCTCTCTCTACCACCCTTTGAGGAGCGAGTGACCGCGCAGGTGTCAGGGCGCTTTGAATCAACGAGGCCAAACAATGACTCACATTGCGAAACGATGCCAGTCGAATGTGGTGGAAGGGATAGAAACTGGAACGGTGATGTGAACGGCAACGTGTTCCGCGGCGTAGTAGTTATCAAAAAGTGGAACTAGAGGAACATTTGAAATTTCTTCCAGTGTTTCCTCTAGAATGACATGGACCACAACAGTTTGAGATGGTCCTGGAGCTTCCCGTTGATACTTTATTCGAAATCGCCGTTCTTTGTTTCTCCAGAAATGTGTGTCTCCGCATTCTGAGTCATCACCCACATCGCAAGATTGTTTCGAAATAGAGGTGTTTTGGCCGTCCCATGTGTCCCCAACGTTTCGCTGTCTTGCCGGAGAGACCACCCTCCAAACTCCCTCAATCTCTCGCCGAGGGGCAGAGTCGCGAAACCAACGGAAAAAGGCGGGGCGTGCGCGTCGCGACTCAGTATATATAGACCACGAGGACGGGAAATCAAGCACTCTAGCCCCCGTCTAGACTCCACTCTCCATCAAACGTCGAACACGTACGGCTATGACGTGACAACACTCGTTATCGGCAATGGATCCGGAATGTGCTTGAGAAGTTTCCTCGGCTTCTCTAGCGCCGGCAGGGCGGTCCTCGTCTTCCTTCACTTATGAATCAGCATTGCGTATGGGCACATACATAGAGAGGCCCTCACACATTTTCCCACCTTTCGAATAGGACCGTTTGTCGCTTGCCTTCTCTTTTATCTTTCCCTGGCTCCCCGCTCCTCTTCATCTCTATCCCTCGCTTCTTCTCTATGTTGCAGAATATGTGAGCAGTTGCACCCCCCCCCTCCCGCTAGTCTTCTCACTTCATTTCCTGTTCCAATTGACATCTCGTTGAAAAATCTTACATTTACTTCGCTCTCTCAAACAACATTCCAAAATTATTTATTTCATTTTTTCAGGTACATTAAAAATTAATCAAAATGTGTGACGACGACGTTGTCGCCGTGGTTGTGGACAATGGATCCGGAATGTGCAAGGCCGGATTCGCCGGAGACGACGCTCCACGTGTCGTGTTCCCATCCATCGTCGGAAGACCACGTCACCAGGGAGTCATGGTCGGTATGGGGCAGAAGGACTCGTACGTTGGAGACGAGGCCCAAGCAAAGAGAGGTAATCATTTTGACCAACGTAACTGACAATTAATTTGAGTCTTTCAGGTATCTTGACCCTCAAGTACCCAATTGAGCACGGAATCGTCACCAACTGGGACGACATGGAGAAGATTTGGCACCACACCTTCTACAACGACCTCCGCGTTGCTCCAGAAGAGCACCCAGTCCTCCTCACTGAAGCCCCACTGAACCCAAAGGCTAACCGTGAAAAGATGACCCAAACCATGTTCGAGACGTTCAACGCCCCGGCCGTGTACGTCGCCATCCAGGCTGTCCTCTCCCTGTACGCCTCCGGACGTACCACCGGAGTCGTTCTCGACTCTGGAGATGGTGTCACCCACACCGTCCCAATCTACGAAGGATATGCCCTCCCGCACGCCATCCTTCGTCTTGACTTGGCCGGACGTGATCTTACTGACAACCTCATGAAGATCCTCACTGAGCGCGGATACTCATTCACCACCACCGCTGAGCGTGAGATCGTCCGTGACATCAAGGAGAAACTCTGCTACGTCGCTCTCGACTTCGAGCAGGAGATGGCCACCGCCGCCTCCTCCTCTTCCCTCGAGAAGTCGTACGAACTTCCGGACGGACAGGTCATCACCGTCGGAAACGAGCGCTTCCGTTGCCCAGAGGCTCTTTTCCAGCCATCCTTCTTGGGTAAGGAGTCTGCCGGAATCCACGAGACTTCTTACAACTCGATCATGAAATGCGACATTGACATCCGTAAGGACTTGTACGCCAACACCGTCCTTTCCGGAGGAACCACTATGTACCCAGGAATCGACGATCGCATGCAGAAGGAGATGACCGCCCTTGCTCCGAGGTAAAAACATCCAGTATCAATGTAACATGCTTTAATTTCCAATATTTCAGCACCATGAAGCTCAAGATCATCGCCCCGCCAGAGCGCAAGTACTCCGTCTGGATCGGAGGCTCCATCCTCGCTTCGCTCTCCACTTTCCAACAGATGTGGATCTCCAAGCAGGAGTACGACGAGTCCGGCCCATCCATCGTCCACCGCAAGTGCTTCTAAGTACTTCGCCGCACTCGATTTTCACTTTCTCTTTATCATATTTTTCATATGTCAACAAATTGTTACGTTCCCTTTTGTGACGATAGTAAATTTCGCTCTATCATCAGTTCAAAATCGTGAGAAAAAAAAGTTATCGTAAAAATTACAAATTCACTAGAGAGGGGAAACTGCCTCTTTGAAAAGGATCCTCAACAAATTTAGCAAGTGCTCCGAGAGCATTGAAGCCAGTGGCACGGCAAGGGGAAGGTGAACCATCTGGAAACGAAGAATCTTGAAATGCTCTAACACGGGATTTTGTTGCGAGTCCAGAATCGATTATAACGAGACCTTGTGGGATGAAAAGATGGGGGACTGAGCTTTAAAAAAGCTGTCAATTGGCTCCGCGAGTCCAGTAAACACGAACATTTGATGAATCAGGAAAAGTTGTTTGGGACAATCAACCATTTTACAGCTTTTTTCTGTCAATGGGTTCCTTTTTTTCGGGAGGCTCAGGTGTGCCTCTCTCCATCAGATTTATCCCACTGGATCTCATTCCAAACGGATCTGGACTCCGTACATAACACCCCCCTCTCCCTCATTTTCAAACTAAGTTTCGATCACTAACGTTGTGAATATTGTCCTATATATCGGCTTCTTCTCGATCGCACACCGTTCCGGAGCGGCGCCATAGCTGATCTTCCTGGAGGGCTTGAACCTTCGCTTCTGTGGTCTTCCAACGTTTTTTTTTGCAGTGGATCGCATAGATGGTTGAGGTGAGGATCTAAAATGACATGAATCATAACAGTTTATCATGAACCTTGAGCTTGATACTTTTTTCGAAATAGCCGTTCTTTGTTTTCCCTAAAGTGTGCCTCTCCGCATTATTAGTCATCACTCACATATTCTATATTTCAAAAATCTTGCTACCTGCGCAAACGCGCTCCGCTAGACTGAACATCTTCCCGGTGTTTTCTTGTGGTCCCCGTGATTCATGACTGAAATGGCACATGCAAAGCATATTAGAATGATATTATGACTCATCGGAGTTCAATATCAGGATAGAACAAGTTGGCTGTTCCTAGACCCTTATTAATGGGACGATGGTTGAAAATAACAGATTGTACACGTACTGAACATCTTATAGGTGTTTTCTTGTGGTCCCCGAGATTCATGACTGAAATGGCACATGCAAAGCATATTAGAATGATATTATGAGTCATTGGAGTTCAATATCAGGATGGAACAAGTTGGCTGTTCCTAGACCCTTATTAATGGGACGATGGTTGAAAATAACAGATTGTACACGTACTGAACATCTTATAGGTGTTTTCTTGTGGTCCCCGAGATTCATGACTGAAATGGCACATGCAAAGCATATTAGAATGATATTATGAGTCATTGGAGTTCAATATCAGGATGGAACAAGTTGGCTGTTCCTAGACCCTTATTAATGGGACGATGGTTGAAAATAACAGATTGTACACGTACTGAACATCTTATAGGTGTTTTCTTGTGGTCCCCGAGATTCATGACTGAAATGGCACATGCAAAGCATATTAGAATGATATTATGAGTCATTGGAGTTCAATATCAGGATGGAACATATTGGCTGTTCCTAGACCCTTATTAATGGGACGATGGTTGAAAATAACAGATTGTACACATACTGAACATCTTATAGGTGTTTTCTTGTGGTCCCCGTGATTCATGACTGAAATGGCACATGCAAAGCATATTAGAATGATATTATGAGTCATTGGAGTTCAATATCAGGATGGAACAAATTGGCTGTTCCTAGACCCTTTTTTATGGTGACGATGGTTGAAATAACAGATTGTACACGTACTGAACATCTTCCCGGTGTTTTCTTGTGGTCCCCGTGATTCATGACTGAAATGGCACATGCAAAGCATATTAGAATGATATTATGAGTCATTGGAGTTCAATATCAGGATGGAACATATTGGCTGTTCCTAGACCCTTATTAATGGGACGATGGTTGAAAATAACAGATTGTACACGTACTGAACATCTTATAGGTGTTTTCTTGTGGTCCCCGTGATTCATGACTGAAATGGCACATGCAAAGCATATTAGAATGATATTATGAGTCATTGGAGTTCAATATCAGGATGGAACAAATTGGCTGTTCCTAGACCCTTTTTTATGGTGACGATGGTTGAAAATAACAGATTGTACACGTACTGAACATCTTTTAGGTGTTTTCTTGTGGTCCCCGTGATTCATGACTGAAATGGCACATGCAAAGCATATTAGAATGATATTATGAGTCATCGGAGTTCAATATCAGGATAGAACAAATTGGCTGTCCCTAGACCCTTTTTTATGGTGACGATGGTTGAAAATAACAGATTGTACACGTACTGAACATCTTCCCGGTGTTTTCTTGTGGTCCCCGTGATTCATGACTGAAATGGCACATGCAAAGCATACTAGAATGATATTATGAGTCATCGGAGTTCAATATCAGGATGGAACAAGTTGGCTGTCCCTAGACCCTTTTTTATAGTGACGATGGTTGAAAATAACAGATTGTACACGTACTGAACATCTTTCCGGTGTTTTCTTGTGGTCCCCGTGATTCATGACTGAAATGGCACATGCAAAGCATATTAGAATGATATTATGAGTCATTGGAGTTCAATATCAGGATGGAACATATTGGCTGTTCCTAGACCCTTATTAATGGGACGATGGTTGAAAATAACAGATTGTACACGTACTGAACATCTTCCCGGCGTTTTCTTGTGGTCCCCGTGATTCATGACTGAAATGGCACATGCAAAGCATATTAGAATGATATTATGAGTCATTGGAGTTCAATATCAGGATGGAACAAGTTGGCTGTTCCTAGACCCTTATTAATGGGACGATGGTTGAAAATAACAGATTGTACACGTACTGAACATCTTATAGGTGTTTTCTTGTGGTCCCCGAGATTCATGACTGAAATGGCACATGCAAAGCATATTAGAATGATATTATGACTCATCGGAGTTCAATATCAGGATGGAACAAATTGGCTGTTCCTAGACCCTTTTTTATGGTGACGATGGTTGAAAATAACAGATTGTACACGTACTGAACATCTTTCCGGTGTTTTCTTGTGGTCCCCGTGATTCATGACTGAAATGGCACATGCAAAGCATATTAGAATGATATTATGAGTCATTGGAGTTCAATATCAGGATGGAACATATTGGCTGTTCCTAGACCCTTATTAATGGGACGATGGTTGAAAATAACAGATTGTACACGTACTGAACATCTTATAGGTGTTTTCTTGTGGTCCCCGTGATTCATGACTGAAATGGCACATGCAAAGCATATTAGAATGATATTATGAGTCATTGGAGTTCAATATCAGGATGGAACAAATTGGCTGTTCCTAGACCCTTTTTTATGGTGACGATGGTTGAAAATAACAGATTGTACACGTACTGAACATCTTCCCGGTGTTTTCTTGTGGTCCCCGTGATTCATGACTGAAATGGCACATGCAAAGCATATTAGAATGATATTATGAGTCATTGGAGTTCAATATCAGGATGGAACATATTGGCTGTTCCTAGACCCTTATTAATGGGACGATGGTTGAAAATAACAGATTGTACACGTACTGAACATCTTATAGGTGTTTTCTTGTGGTCCCCGTGATTCATGACTGAAATGGCACATGCAAAGCATATTAGAATGATATTATGAGTCATTGGAGTTCAATATCAGGATGGAACAAATTGGCTGTTCCTAGACCCTTTTTTATGGTGACGATGGTTGAAAATAACAGATTGTACACGTACTGAACATCTTTTAGGTGTTTTCTTGTGGTCCCCGTGATTCATGACTGAAATGGCACATGCAAAGCATATTAGAATGATATTATGAGTCATCGGAGTTCAATATCAGGATAGAACAAATTGGCTGTCCCTAGACCCTTTTTTATGGTGACGATGGTTGAAAATAACAGATTGTACACGTACTGAACATCTTCCCGGTGTTTTCTTGTGGTCCCCGTGATTCATGACTGAAATGGCACATGCAAAGCATACTAGAATGATATTATGAGTCATCGGAGTTCAATATCAGGATGGAACAAGTTGGCTGTCCCTAGACCCTTTTTTATAGTGACGATGGTTGAAAATAACAGATTGTACACGTACTGAACATCTTCCCGGTGTTTTCTTGTGGTCCCCGTGATTCATGACTGAAATGGCACATGCAAAGCATATTAGAATGATATTATGACTCATCGGAGTTCAATATCAGGATGGAACAAATTGGCTGTTCCTAGACCCTTTTTTATGGTGACGATGGTTGAAAATAACAGATTGTACACGTACTGAACATCTTCCCGGTGTTTTCTTGTGGTCCCCGTGATTCATGACTGAAATGGCACATGCAAAGCATACTAGAATGATATTATGAGTCATCGGAGTTCAATATCAGGATGGAACAAGTTGGCTGTCCCTAGACCCTTTTTTATAGTGACGATGGTTGAAAATAACAGATTGTACACGTACTGAACATCTTCCCGGTGTTTTCTTGTGGTCCCCGTGATTCATGACTGAAATGGCACATGCAAAGCATATTAGAATGATATTATGAGTCATTGGAGTTCAATATCAGGATGGAACATATTGGCTGTTCCTAGACCCTTATTAATGGGACGATGGTTGAAAATAACAGATTGTACACGTACTGAACATCTTCCCGGTGTTTTCTTGTGGTCCCCGTGATTCATGACTGAAATGGCACATGCAAAGCATATTAGAATGATATTATGAGTCATTGGAGTTCAATATCAGGATGGAACATATTGGCTGTTCCTAGACCCTTATTAATGGGACGATGGTTGAAAATAACAGATTGTACACGTACTGAACATCTTATAGGTGTTTTCTTGTGGTCCCCGTGATTCATGACTGAAATGGCACATGCAAAGCATATTAGAATGATATTATGAGTCATTGGAGTTCAATATCAGGATGGAACAAATTGGCTGTTCCTAGACCCTTTTTTATGGTGACGATGGTTGAAAATAACAGATTGTACACGTACTGAACATCTTCCCGGTGTTTTCTTGTGGTCCCCGTGGTTCATGACTGAAATGGCACATGCAAAGCATATTAGAATGATATTATGAGTCATCGGAGTTCAATATCAGGATGGAACATATTGGCTGTTCCTAGACCCTTATTAATGGGACGATGGTTGAAAATAACAGATTGTACACGTACTGAACATCTTATAGGTGTTTTCTTGTGGTCCCCGAGATTCATGACTGAAATGGCACATGCAAAGCATATTAGAATGATATTATGACTCATCGGAGTTCAATATCAGGATGGAACAAATTGGCTGTTCCTAGACCCTTTTTTATGGTGACGATGGTTGAAAATAACAGATTGTACACGTACTGAACATCTTCCCGGTGTTTTCTTGTGGTCCCCGTGATTCATGACTGAAATGGCACATGCAAAGCATATTAGAATGATATTATGAGTCATTGGAGTTCAATATCAGGATGGAACATATTGGCTGTTCCTAGACCCTTATTAATGGGACGATGGTTGAAAATAACAGATTGTACACGTACTGAACATCTTATAGGTGTTTTCTTGTGGTCCCCGTGATTCATGACTGAAATGGCACATGCAAAGCATATTAGAATGATATTATGAGTCATTGGAGTTCAATATCAGGATGGAACAAATTGGCTGTTCCTAGACCCTTTTTTATGGTGACGATGGTTGAAAATAACAGATTGTACACGTACTGAACATCTTCCCGGCGTTTTCTTGTGGTCCCCGTGATTCATGACTGAAATGGCACATGCAAAGCATATTAGAATGATATTATGAGTCATTGGAGTTCAATATCAGGATGGAACAAGTTGGCTGTTCCTAGACCCTTATTAATGGGACGATGGTTGAAAATAACAGATTGTACACGTACTGAACATCTTCCCGGTGTTTTCTTGTGGTCCCCGTGATTCATGACTGAAATGGCACATGCAAAGCATATTAGAATGATATTATGAGTCATTGGAGTTCAATATCAGGATGGAACAAGTTGGCTGTCCCTAGACCCTTTTTTATAGTGACGATGGTTGAAAATAACAGATTGTACACGTACTGAACATCTTCCCGGTGTTTTCTTGTGGTCCCCGTGATTCATGACTGAAATGGCACATGCAAAGCATATTAGAATGATATTATGAGTCATTGGAGTTCAATATCAGGATGGAACATATTGGCTGTTCCTAGACCCTTATTAATGGGACGATGGTTGAAAATAACAGATTGTACACGTACTGAACATCTTCCCGGCGTTTTCTTGTGGTCCCCGAGATTCATGACTGAAATGGCACATGCAAAGCATATTAGAATGATATTATGACTCATCGGAGTTCAATATCAGGATGGAACAAATTGGCTGTTCCTAGACCCTTTTTTATGGTGACGATGGTTGAAAATAACAGATTGTACACGTACTGAACATCTTCCCGGTGTTTTCTTGTGGTCCCCGTGATTCATGACTGAAATGGCACATGCAAAGCATATTAGAATGATATTATGAGTCATTGGAGTTCAATATCAGGATGGAACATATTGGCTGTTCCTAGACCCTTTTTTATGGTGACGATGGTTGAAAATAACAGATTGTACACGTACTGAACATCTTCCCGGTGTTTTCTTGTGGTCCCCGTGATTCATGACTGAAATGGCACATGCAAAGCATATTAGAATGATATTATGAGTCATTGGAGTTCAATTTCAGGATGGAACATATTGGCTGTTCCTAGACCCTTATTAATGGGACGATGGTTGAAAATAACAGATTGTACACGTACTGAACATCTTCCCGGTGTTTTCTTGTGGTCCCCGTGATTCATGACTGAAATGGCACATGCAAAGCATATTAGAATGATATTATGAGTCATTGGAGTTCAATATCAGGATGGAACATATTGGCTGTTCCTAGACCCTTATTAATGGGACGATGGTTGAAAATAACAGATTGTACACGTACTGAACATCTTCCCGGTGTTTTCTTGTGGTCCCCGTGATTCATGACTGAAATGGCACATGCAAAGCATATTAGAATGATATTATGACTCATCGGAGTTCAATATCAGGATGGAACAAATTGGCTGTTCCTAGACCCTTTTTTATGGTGACGATGGTTGAAAATAACAGATTGTACACGTACTGAACATCTTCCCGGTGTTTTCTTGTGGTCCCCGTGATTCATGACTGAAATGGCACATGCAAAGCATATTAGAATGATATTATGAGTCATTGGAGTTCAATATCAGGATGGAACATATTGGCTGTTCCTAGACCCTTTTTTATGGTGACGATGGTTGAAAATAACAGATTGTACACGTACTGAACATCTTCCCGGTGTTTTCTTGTGGTCCCCGTGATTCATGACTGAAATGGCACATGCAAAGCATATTAGAATGATATTATGAGTCATTGGAGTTCAATATCAGGATGGAACATATTGGCTGTTCCTAGACCCTTATTAATGGGACGATGGTTGAAAATAACAGATTGTACACGTACTGAACATCTTCCCGGTGTTTTCTTGTGGTCCCCGTGATTCATGACTGAAATGGCACATGCAAAGCATATTAGAATGATATTATGAGTCATTGGAGTTCAATATCAGGATGGAACAAGTTGGCTGTCCCTAGACCCTTTTTTATAGTGACGATGGTTGAAAATAACAGATTGTACACGTACTGAACATCTTCCCGGTGTTTTCTTGTGGTCCCCGTGATTCATGACTGAAATGGCACATGCAAAGCATATTAGAATGATATTATGAGTCATTGGAGTTCAATATCAGGATGGAACATATTGGCTGTTCCTAGACCCTTATTAATGGGACGATGGTTGAAAATAACAGATTGTACACGTACTGAACATCTTCCCGGTGTTTTCTTGTGGTCCCCGTGATTCATGACTGAAATGGCACATGCAAAGCATATTAGAATGATATTATGAGTCATTGGAGTTCAATATCAGGATGGAACATATTGGCTGTTCCTAGACCCTTATTAATGGGACGATGGTTGAAAATAACAGATTGTACACGTACTGAACATCTTATAGGTGTTTTCTTGTGGTCCCCGTGATTCATGACTGAAATGGCACATGCAAAGCATATTAGAATGATATTATGAGTCATTGGAGTTCAATATCAGGATGGAACAAATTGGCTGTTCCTAGACCCTTTTTTATGGTGACGATGGTTGAAAATAACAGATTGTACACGTACTGAACATCTTCCCGGTGTTTTCTTGTGGTCCCCGTGGTTCATGACTGAAATGGCACATGCAAAGCATATTAGAATGATATTATGAGTCATCGGAGTTCAATATCAGGATGGAACATATTGGCTGTTCCTAGACCCTTATTAATGGGACGATGGTTGAAAATAACAGATTGTACACGTACTGAACATCTTATAGGTGTTTTCTTGTGGTCCCCGAGATTCATGACTGAAATGGCACATGCAAAGCATATTAGAATGATATTATGACTCATCGGAGTTCAATATCAGGATGGAACAAATTGGCTGTTCCTAGACCCTTTTTTATGGTGACGATGGTTGAAAATAACAGATTGTACACGTACTGAACATCTTCCCGGTGTTTTCTTGTGGTCCCCGTGATTCATGACTGAAATGGCACATGCAAAGCATATTAGAATGATATTATGAGTCATTGGAGTTCAATATCAGGATGGAACATATTGGCTGTTCCTAGACCCTTATTAATGGGACGATGGTTGAAAATAACAGATTGTACACGTACTGAACATCTTATAGGTGTTTTCTTGTGGTCCCCGTGATTCATGACTGAAATGGCACATGCAAAGCATATTAGAATGATATTATGAGTCATTGGAGTTCAATATCAGGATGGAACAAATTGGCTGTTCCTAGACCCTTTTTTATGGTGACGATGGTTGAAAATAACAGATTGTACACGTACTGAACATCTTCCCGGCGTTTTCTTGTGGTCCCCGTGATTCATGACTGAAATGGCACATGCAAAGCATATTAGAATGATATTATGAGTCATTGGAGTTCAATATCAGGATGGAACAAGTTGGCTGTTCCTAGACCCTTATTAATGGGACGATGGTTGAAAATAACAGATTGTACACGTACTGAACATCTTCCCGGTGTTTTCTTGTGGTCCCCGTGATTCATGACTGAAATGGCACATGCAAAGCATATTAGAATGATATTATGAGTCATTGGAGTTCAATATCAGGATGGAACAAGTTGGCTGTCCCTAGACCCTTTTTTATAGTGACGATGGTTGAAAATAACAGATTGTACACGTACTGAACATCTTCCCGGTGTTTTCTTGTGGTCCCCGTGATTCATGACTGAAATGGCACATGCAAAGCATATTAGAATGATATTATGAGTCATTGGAGTTCAATATCAGGATGGAACATATTGGCTGTTCCTAGACCCTTATTAATGGGACGATGGTTGAAAATAACAGATTGTACACGTACTGAACATCTTCCCGGTGTTTTCTTGTGGTCCCCGTGATTCATGACTGAAATGGCACATGCAAAGCATATTAGAATGATATTATGAGTCATTGGAGTTCAATATCAGGATGGAACAAGTTGGCTGTCCCTAGACCCTTTTTTATAGTGACGATGGTTGAAAATAACAGATTGTACACGTACTGAACATCTTCCCGGCGTTTTCTTGTGGTCCCCGAGATTCATGACTGAAATGGCACATGCAAAGCATATTAGAATGATATTATGACTCATCGGAGTTCAATATCAGGATGGAACAAATTGGCTGTTCCTAGACCCTTTTTTATGGTGACGATGGTTGAAAATAACAGATTGTACACGTACTGAACATCTTCCCGGTGTTTTCTTGTGGTCCCCGTGATTCATGACTGAAATGGCACATGCAAAGCATATTAGAATGATATTATGAGTCATTGGAGTTCAATATCAGGATGGAACATATTGGCTGTTCCTAGACCCTTTTTTATGGTGACGATGGTTGAAAATAACAGATTGTACACGTACTGAACATCTTCCCGGTGTTTTCTTGTGGTCCCCGTGATTCATGACTGAAATGGCACATGCAAAGCATATTAGAATGATATTATGAGTCATTGGAGTTCAATATCAGGATGGAACATATTGGCTGTTCCTAGACCCTTATTAATGGGACGATGGTTGAAAATAACAGATTGTACACGTACTGAACATCTTCCCGGTGTTTTCTTGTGGTCCCCGTGATTCATGACTGAAATGGCACATGCAAAGCATATTAGAATGATATTATGAGTCATTGGAGTTCAATATCAGGATGGAACAAGTTGGCTGTCCCTAGACCCTTTTTTATAGTGACGATGGTTGAAAATAACAGATTGTACACGTACTGAACATCTTCCCGGTGTTTTCTTGTGGTCCCCGTGATTCATGACTGAAATGGCACATGCAAAGCATATTAGAATGATATTATGAGTCATTGGAGTTCAATATCAGGATGGAACATATTGGCTGTTCCTAGACCCTTATTAATGGGACGATGGTTGAAAATAACAGATTGTACACGTACTGAACATCTTCCCGGCGTTTTCTTGTGGTCCCCGTGATTCATGACTGAAATGGCACATGCAAAGCATATTAGAATGATATTATGAGTCATTGGAGTTCAATATCAGGATGGAACAAGTTGGCTGTTCCTAGACCCTTATTAATGGGACGATGGTTGAAAATAACAGATTGTACACGTACTGAACATCTTATAGGTGTTTTCTTGTGGTCCCCGAGATTCATGACTGAAATGGCACATGCAAAGCATATTAGAATGATATTATGACTCATCGGAGTTCAATATCAGGATGGAACAAATTGGCTGTTCCTAGACCCTTTTTTATGGTGACGATGGTTGAAAATAACAGATTGTACACGTACTGAACATCTTTCCGGTGTTTTCTTGTGGTCCCCGTGATTCATGACTGAAATGGCACATGCAAAGCATATTAGAATGATATTATGAGTCATTGGAGTTCAATATCAGGATGGAACATATTGGCTGTTCCTAGACCCTTATTAATGGGACGATGGTTGAAAATAACAGATTGTACACGTACTGAACATCTTATAGGTGTTTTCTTGTGGTCCCCGTGATTCATGACTGAAATGGCACATGCAAAGCATACTAGAATGATATTATGAGTCATTGGAGTTCAATATCAGGATGGAACATATTGGCTGTTCCTAGACCCTTTTTTATGGTGACGATGGTTGAAAATAACAGATTGTACACGTACTGAACATCTTCCCGGTGTTTTCTTGTGGTCCCCGTGATTCATGACTGAAATGGCACATGCAAAGCATATTAGAATGATATTATGAGTCATTGGAGTTCAATATCAGGATGGAACATATTGGCTGTTCCTAGACCCTTATTAATGGGACGATGGTTGAAAATAACAGATTGTACACGTACTGAACATCTTCCCGGTGTTTTCTTGTGGTCCCCGTGATTCATGACTGAAATGGCACATGCAAAGCATACTAGAATGATATTATGAGTCATCGGAGTTCAATATCAGGATGGAACAAGTTGGCTGTCCCTAGACCCTTTTTTATAGTGACGATGGTTGAAAATAACAGATTGTACACGTACTGAACATCTTCCCGGTGTTTTCTTGTGGTCCCCGTGATTCATGACTGAAATGGCACATGCAAAGCATACTAGAATGATATTATGAGTCATCGGAGTTCAATATCAGGATGGAACAAGTTGGCTGTCCCTAGACCCTTTTTTATGGTGACGATGGTTGAAAATAACAGATTGTACACGTACTGAACATCTTCCCGGTGTTTTCTTGTGGTCCCCGTGATTCATGACTGAAATGGCACATGCAAAGCATATTAGAATGATATTATGAGTCATCGGAGTTCAATATCAGGATGGAACAAGTCGGCTGTTCCTAGACCCTTATTAATGGGACGATGGTTGAAAATAACAGATTGTACACGTACTGAACATCTTCCCGGTGTTTTCTTGTGGTCCCCGTGATTCATGACTGAAATGGCACATGCAAAGCATATAACGCGTTCTCCGTAAGGATCGAGTATGGTCATAAGGGGGTGGGCCTTAGGGTGTTCTAGATGAGTTAGAGTCGAGAATTTCTGGGAGTATGTTCATTGGGACTAGTATGACCCATCTGCACCGACTTAGCCTCCGGGCTCCACCTGGAGGAGTACGGTAGGTGCTCAAAGAGCAAAAAATCGACTTTTTTGTTTGTGCTCCAAAAAATCTGAAAAAATTCTGAGATGTCAAAGACACTTATATGTATGCTTTCCCAAAATGTCGAGTTTGGGAACTCACTCATTCTCGAGAAAAAATTCGAAATGTTGATTTTTTGATAACTTTTTGGAGAAATGTGGACTTTTCGGGTCTTAGTAAGAGTTACCGGCAACAGTTATTTGTTGCGAAACAAACCCATATACCATCGCTTTAAAGTCCACAAGACGTGGTTCCAAAAGATTTCCGACTTTATAGTTTTTTTGACCATTTTTTGAGATGACGTTCACAGAACCGAAATACTTTTTCTTGCTCTGGAGCTCTCCGAAGGCTGTAAATTCGTCTAATGGTGCCTTCATGCTTCTAAAACAAGTATCCACTCTTGAATCGCCAAAAAAATTTTTTTCGGATTTCTTATGATTCCGAATGCGTCTGGTGTTATGGTTTTTAGAAAATCATAACTTGGCTCAAAATGTACAGATCCGGCTGTGAATTCTTGAAACAACACGCCATTGTGGTCCCTTTCGATTCCACTCTCAGTTTCGACAAAATTGAAAAAAAATGTTTCTACAATTTTGGGGGTCTCAACCATGGAAAAATTTTGAGCCAAAATTTTTTTTTTTCAATTCGAAAAAAACTAAAAGTGCAATCAATGAATGTCACTGTGGCATGGGTTTTCTGAAAATTTCAGCATGAATCAGGCATATTCAGATAAGTTATTACCGCCGGAGATGCTTTTGGTACAAAAAATTTGGAAAAAATTGAAAATTATATTTTTAATTATTTGAAGACAGGAATTGTTTAAACTCGTTTTGAGGCACTTTTGGTCAAAATAAGAACAACAGAAGTCTACAATCCATCCAAAATACGGCTTTTAGTGAATTTCACAACAAAAAATGGTCAGAAAAACTATGAAGTCGGAAATCTTTTGGAACCACTCCTTGTGGACTTTAAAGCTATGGTATATGGGTTTGTTTCGCAACAAATAACTATTGCCGGTAACTCTTACTAAGACCCGAAAAGTCCACATTTCTTCCCAAAATCGACAAAAAATGAACATTTTGACATTTTTCTCAAAGATCAGGACGTTCCTGGTCTTGAAATTTCGGGAAAACATATACATTAGTGTCCTTGACATCTCAGAATTTTTTCGGATTTTTTGGAGCACAAACAAAAAAGTCGATTTCGTGCTCTTTGAGCACCTACCGTACTCCTCCAGGTGGAGCCCGGAGGCTAAGTCGGTGCAGATGGGTCATACTAGTCCCAATGAACATACCCACATAAAAATTAGCCCCTAACAAGGGAACCATTTTACCTTAGCTCTTTAGGATTGGCTATAAATGTGCATATAGATTCTTGAGGTGATTCTAAACAACTCTTCAGTTGGAAAAAGTTGCCCGTTCGGCCTCCCTTCGAGATATTTGCGTTTGAAAATTGCTGAAATTTTGCACGGATTAACGTGGAAAACGGTGTGAGCGCCACCGCGCACATCAACCCACCTATCCACCACTTTCAGCAGTGGGTCGGTGGCCGAGTGGGGTAGAGGCGCGGGTCGTGTGCGGCAGCTTGTTGGTTCGGTCCCCGCTGATGCTATACTTTTTTTGCTTTTTATTTCCGGTCACCTTTTGCTGAAAAAACCAAAGTCCGAAAATTTTTTCCAAAAATTTTTCATTTTTTTACAATTTTCTTTCTCGGATTGTGAGTGATAAAAAATCACCAAAAAACTTTTTCACAAAAGCGTAACAGTAGTCATCGTGATCACAACAGAAATATGGACAAACGTGAGTTTTCCAAATGAAATTTCAACATGATCACAGATTTCATTTCTTGGAATAAAAATGACAATCTGTCAAAAATGAATATTTGTGTCAGTCGTAGACAAAATTATGCTATGCTTTTGTGAAAAAGTTTTTTGGTGATTTTTTATCCCTCACAATCAGAGAAAGAAAATTGTAAAAAAATGAAAAATTTTTGGAAAAAATTTTCGGACTTTGGTTTTTTCAGCAAAAGGTGACCGGAAATAAAAAGCAAAAAAGTATAGCATCAGCGGGGACCGAACCAACAAGCTGCCGCACACGACCCGCGCCTCTACCCCACTCGGCCACCGACCCACTGCTGACAGTGGTGGATAGGTGGGTTGATGTGCGCGGTGGCGCTCACACCGTTTTCCACGTTAATCCGTGCAAAATTTCAGCAATTTTCAAACGCAAATATCTCGAAGGGAGGCCGAACGGGCAACTTTTTCCAACTGAAGAGTTGTTTAGAATCACCTCAAGAATCTATATGCAAATTTATAGCCAATCCTAAAGAGCTAAGGTGAAAAGGTTCCCTTGTAAGGCACACCATACTCGAGTCTTACAGAACGTGTTATATTAGGCTTCTCAGACGAGTATTCAAAACATTTTGAATTTTCAAAATTTGACATAACTTCTCCGTTCAGGGGCGACTTGCATCTTAAATTCCACATCAAGCAGGTGTCTCTTGCACTCCCCGACAATCTATGAGTTGTATTCGATTGGAGGCATTTCAGAGCAACGACACTCCGCCTAGTCTTCCGTGTAATCTAACCTTGATTTCTTGGGACCGCAAAATTAGAACTCAATTCTGGTTGACTGATGTGAATAGAAGGGCAATATGAACTTAACCGAACTGGCCCTCATCACTTTGAAATGAAGAAATGGTGGTTTCCTTCAGAAAGATGAACTTTTCAATTGCAAATTTTGTGTTTGATCAGTTTCGGTTAAGTGAATGATTCTGCAGAAAACAGAATGAATACTTGGGGAAAGGAATCAATGCAAAGCTCATCTTCAATGCAATTTGATAACTTTAAATCCATTTTACATTTGAAAAATCATCGTTTTTCAGGTTTCCTTATAGAAATTTCACTGTCATCAAGGAATGCGCCAGGTGCGTCAAAAAGCGCGTCACTGTGGGTCAAATTGGCGTAGACCGGGTGTAGGGCGGCGTGTAGCCCAGAGAAATTGAGATACCAAATACATATTCCTCTTGTTCTGTTAAGAACAATGATAATTATAAATCAAAATAATTTTCTATTTGTTCATTTATTGTGTTACATCAGATAAAGTACATGATAATCATATAAGTTGAATGATAATGACAGAAAATGAAATGTTAAATCAAAATTAATACAATCAGTTTTATTGGCGATGCACGCAGCCTGTTTACCTCTTTTGTCACCTTTTCTGAAACAAAGTTATTTATAGAAGGTGTTTGAAGGATTCGAAGAAACTCACATATGTTCACGTGATCAGTTCTCGCTGGATTACGGCTTCATCAGCCACTTGAATCGTTTCCCTCGATACTTCCATCCAGCTTGTTTGATGTGCTCGGCTTGTTTGATGTGCTTGGCTCGTTTGATGTGCTCGGCTGTCGGAGCTTCATTTCCCCTCCGCGCATCCACGTAAAAGTTTTGATAATCTGTGAAGTGAACCAGTTCGGAAGGAGGTTGATTTCGATAGGCCAGAACTGTTTTCTTCCTGTTCGCTGCCGCTTTCTGTTGGTTGTATGCGGACCAACAGTGTGCTTGGACTACTTCAATTGTGCTGACGCCCGTAGGAGGAGCAGTTTCTGAAAACGCATTATTGAAATTCGGATGTTCTGAAGATAACTTACTGGCAAAGAACATTTATTGATTTGTTGTTCCTCTATCTTGAAATCCGTTGTTTTGCAGTTGGTGCACGAGTAGCTCTTCGTCATGTTGACGTTCTCCTTAGTCGCAGTGTAGTGCAACTGAAATAACTGATTGTGATTCGTTTCAATTCACATTTTCAAGCTGATACGGTTTATTGAAAAACTGCCAACTAGCAAAATGTTGAGTGATCGAATGATGGAGTGGAATGATTTCAGAAAGCAGCTAGAAGATGGGCGGAGCTTACGTGTAGTGGTGCCATCCCCACATAGTTCTTTTGCAGTTCCACCTGAAGATAATCGACCGGTTTACAGCTGTCGATAATGCGTGCCCGATGCTATCTAGATGTAGGAAGGGGGAACTAACAGAAGGTGTTAATTGAACAGATCTCAGATTTTAAAAATTGCGAACAGCAGGTGGAGAAGAGAATGATGTGGCGATCCTAAGGAGAACAAAAAACAAAGAAAATAAAACGTGATCTGTAATGTTCATGGCACGAAAACACTTTTCAAAATCACTTTCATCACTTGAAATTCAACATAGTTCCTGAAAAGCCTAACAACGGATATGTAGCTCACTCAAAACGGCAATCCTGTCAAGTCAACTGCAATTCACTCATATACATCCATTTTTTCATGAAATATCTGATTCTCTCTGGTTTGAGTCTTTCCTTGAATTCTTCAATAAAATTCTCTGTGAATTAGATCTCTTTGTTTTTGCTCGATGATACAACAAATTTCCCGAAAACCCGTCCAGTACAACCCACCAAGTCCAGTAGAAAAAGCAAAATGAGTATGATCTCGGGCGGGCTCGAACCGCCGGCCTTCTGTGTGTTAGACAGATGTGATAACCACTACACCACGAGATCGCTGGAAGAGAGGCGAGTATTTGCAAGTAAAGTGTGCGGGTGCGGCGGCAGTTTGTGCCTTTCTATCTTCTTCTCCTCTTCCTTTCAATGAAGGTAAACATTGTGGAAAATCGTTTCAAACCCTATTCAGAGCTTATCCTCGAGGCTCAACACGTTCACGCCTTCATATGCTGGCCCCGTCGTACCTTGAAATTGGCTTTTGGGGGAAAATTATCTTCTCAAACAACCTTTTCATGCTCTTTGGACCAAAAACAGAGGGACACGTGGACTTTGTGCAGAACTTGATGGACCTGGAAAAAATTACTAACTTTAGGATCAGGAGAAAAAGAGGAATCAACTGATGGATGAAACGTTCATGGGGGATTTCACGATTCTTTTGATAGTATGTCGTCGGTCCGTCAGGTTCCGTTTTGATCCTGTGACGGATAGATATGGTAATGAACCGGTCCCAGTTGATCTAGTTGATTCGGATACTGTGCTCTGGAACGTAGAAGTGATGTCAGATTTTGGAACTTCAAAATATTAAAAATACTCGCCTGAGAAACCTAAGATATGCCAAAAAGGGATGGGCCGAACCGGGGATTGAACCCGGGACCTCTCGCACCCAAAGCGAGAATCATACCACTAGACCATTCGGCCACATGAATGACTGTTTCCTTTTCTGATGAAGCTTGCGGAGACTTTGCTACGCGGACAAGACACCCAGCCGGTTTTGGCGCGGAAAGAGGAGACAAACACCACTTCGCGAAATTGTCCGCGCGGAAACACAATCTTCATTTGAATAGATGAAGCATTGAAATGTGGCCGAATGGTCTAGTGGTATGATTCTCGCTTTGGGTGCGAGAGGTCCCGGGTTCAATCCCCGGTTCGGCCCATTCCTTTTTTTGCACATATTAGGCTTCTCAGTTCTCAGAGAGATCCGTCACAGGATCAAAACGGAACCTGACGGACCGACGACATACTATCAAAAGAATCGTGAAATCCCCCATGAACGTTTCATCCATCAGTTGATTCCTCTTTTTCTCCTGATCCTAAAGTTAGTAATTTTTTCCAGGTCCATCAAGTTCTGCACAAAGTCCACGTGTCCCTCTGTTTTTGGTCCAAAGAGCATGAAAAGGTTGTTTGAGAAGATAATTTTCCCCCAAAAGCCAATTTCAAGGTACGACGGGACCAGCATATGAAGGCGTGAACGTGTTGAGCCTCGAGGATAAGCTCTGAATAGGGTTTGAAACGATTTTCCACAATGTTTACCTTCATTGAAAGGAAGAGGAGAAGAAGATAGAAAGGCACAAACTGCCGCCGCACCCGCACACTTTACTTGCAAATACTCGCCTCTCTTCCAGCGATCTCGTGGTGTAGTGGTTATCACATCTGTCTAACACACAGAAGGCCGGCGGTTCGAGCCCGCCCGAGATCATACTCATTTTGCTTTTTCTACTGGACTTGGTGGGTTGTACTGGACGGGTTTTCGGGAAATTTGTTGTATCATCGAGCAAAAACAAAGAGATCTAATTCACAGAGAATTTTATTGAAGAATTCAAGGAAAGACTCAAACCAGAGAGAATCAGATATTTCATGAAAAAATGGATGTATATGAGTGAATTGCAGTTGACTTGACAGGATTGCCGTTTTGAGTGAGCTACATATCCGTTGTTAGGCTTTTCAGGAACTATGTTGAATTTCAAGTGATGAAAGTGATTTTGAAAAGTGTTTTCGTGCCATGAACATTACAGATCACGTTTTATTTTCTTTGTTTTTTGTTCTCCTTAGGATCGCCACATCATTCTCTTCTCCACCTGCTGTTCGCAATTTTTAAAATCTGAGATCTGTTCAATTAACACCTTCTGTTAGTTCCCCCTTCCTACATCTAGATAGCATCGGGCACGCATTATCGACAGCTGTAAACCGGTCGATTATCTTCAGGTGGAACTGCAAAAGAACTATGTGGGGATGGCACCACTACACGTAAGCTCCGCCCATCTTCTAGCTGCTTTCTGAAATCATTCCACTCCATCATTCGATCACTCAACATTTTGCTAGTTGGCAGTTTTTCAATAAACCGTATCAGCTTGAAAATGTGAATTGAAACGAATCACAATCAGTTATTTCAGTTGCACTACACTGCGACTAAGGAGAACGTCAACATGACGAAGAGCTACTCGTGCACCAACTGCAAAACAACGGATTTCAAGATAGAGGAACAACAAATCAATAAATGTTCTTTGCCAGTAAGTTATCTTCAGAACATCCGAATTTCAATAATGCGTTTTCAGAAACTGCTCCTCCTACGGGCGTCAGCACAATTGAAGTAGTCCAAGCACACTGTTGGTCCGCATACAACCAACAGAAAGCGGCAGCGAACAGGAAGAAAACAGTTCTGGCCTATCGAAATCAACCTCCTTCCGAACTGGTTCACTTCACAGATTATCAAAACTTTTACGTGGATGCGCGGAGGGGAAATGAAGCTCCGACAGCCGAGCACATCAAACGAGCCAAGCACATCAAACAAGCCGAGCACATCAAACAAGCTGGATGGAAGTATCGAGGGAAACGATTCAAGTGGCTGATGAAGCCGTAATCCAGCGAGAACTGATCACGTGAACATATGTGAGTTTCTTCGAATCCTTCAAACACCTTCTATAAATAACTTTGTTTCAGAAAAGGTGACAAAAGAGGTAAACAGGCTGCGTGCATCGCCAATAAAACTGATTGTATTAATTTTGATTTAACATTTCATTTTTCTGTCATTATCATTCAACTTATATGATTATCATGTACTTTATCTGATGTAACACAATAAATGAACAAATAGAAAATTATTTTGATTTATAATTATCATTGTTCTTAACAGAACAAGAGGAATATGTATTTGGTATCTCAATTTCTCTGGGCTACACGCCGCCCTACACCCGGTCTACGCCAATTTGACCCACAGTGACGCGCTTTTTGACGCACCTGGCGCATTCCTTGATGACAGTGAAATTTCTATAAGGAAACCTGAAAAACGATGATTTTTCAAATGTAAAATGGATTTAAAGTTATCAAATTGCATTGAAGATGAGCTTTGCATTGATTCCTTTCCCCAAGTATTCATTCTGTTTTCTGCAGAATCATTCACTTAACCGAAACTGATCAAACACAAAATTTGCAATTGAAAAGTTCATCTTTCTAAAGGATACCACCATTTCTTCATTTCAAAGTGATGAGGGCCAGTTCGGTTAAGTTCATATTGCCCTTCTATTCACATCAGTCAACCAGAATTGAGTTCTAATTCTGCGGTCTCAAGTAATCAAGGTTAGATTACACGGAAGACTAGGCGGAGTGTCGTTGCTCTGAAATGCCTCCAATCGAATACAACGCATAGATTGTCGGGGATTGCAAGAGACACCTGCTTGATGTGGAATTTAAGATGAAAGTCGTCTCTGAACGGAGAAGTTATGCCAAATTTTGAACATTCAGAATATTTTGAATACTTGTCTGAGAAGCCTGATATGTGCAAAAAAAGGGATGGGGATTGAACCCGGGACCTCTCGCACCCAAAGCGAGAATCATACCACTAGACCATTCGGCCACATGAAATATTGTTTCCTTTTCTGATGAAGCTTGCACAGTCTTTGCTACGCGGACAAGACACCCAGCCGGTTTTGGCGCGGAAAGAGGAGACAAGCACACCGCTTCGCGAAATTGTCCGTGCGAAAACACAATCTTCATTCGAATAAATGAAGCATCGAAATGTGGCCGAATGGTCTAGTGGTATGATTCTCGCTTTGGGTGCGAGAGGTCCCGGGTTCAATCCCCGGTTCGGCCCATTCCTTTTGCATTTCTGGATTGTACATGGATGATGCTTTGGGAGACTCCCGGAGTCGAATAAAACTTCGAACAATTCTGAGCTCACTGACATGAACATTGACCTTCACTGAAGATGCAGACATAGTGGAAAACCATCTGCAAATACAGCTTGAACTAAAGTTTAGTGAGCTTGTAAGTAGAAGAAATTAACGAAGCGAATCAAGTTCACAAAAAAGGAACAAGCAAAACGCAAATTTCCATGAAAATTGTTCACCGCATTTCTATTGGATTTTGTTTGTTGTCTCCTCTCGTTGCTCACCAACCGCGGAACGCAGGCAACTATCGATCGGTGGGTGTTTCTTGCCGATCATGTGTTCCTCGCTAATAAAAATGATTCAAAGTCGATTTTCTTAACAAGTCTGCATTCATTTCAACGGAATGATCGGCAAATACTCAAAAACTGATTGTTCTTACTGTTTAGTAGAGTGGAAACTTTTTTTCAGGGTATTTCGTCTCGCAAAAGGTGCCGCAAGCTAGTGAATAGTGCTTCTGGAACAGCTACCACTTTCTCCGGCCACAGGCATAAAGTTGAAATATTGAAAAAAAAAAACGTTCGCAATTCATTTACTTGTCTAGTTTTGGCTGCGACGTTTGCAATATCTGAATTCAAAAGTGATGTGTATCACGTTTGCTTTTTTGCTGTTTCTCCGACCAAGTCATCGTCTTTCTATTGAAATGCATTAGTTTTACTGAATTCATCTGCTCAAACTGATCTGTATTCGCGCCAATGAAACATTTTTCAATGGGGAGCACTATTCGCTCGCTTTCGGCACTTTTTACGCGACGAGTTTCACGAGTACTTTTTTTGAAAATTATACTCGATGAACAGAAAAACTCAACAGTACATAATACTTTTTGATTTTTTATGACATTCTTCGGGGTGATTTTTTTCGTGTCGATGCTCTTGTGGAGAATATATGTAGCACCAACTTTTGACACGTTTTCACCAGAATTCGACGTTTCTTGATAATCTTTTGATGAGGCTCACTAAATGAAATCATCATTTCCTCCAGAAAATGTATTTTTTGTTGCGTTTTTTTTCATTAAAAAACATATTCCGGCACCTTTTGCAAAACGAAATGCCCTAAAAATTGCTTCCACTCTTCAGTAAAAGCAGTAAAAGTAAAAAGTTTTTGGATACATAATGCTTATTCAAACTAATTGAACGCTATTTGCGAAAATTGACTTTGATTCGTTCAAAAAAGCCAAAAACACATGATCGGCAAGAAACACACACCGATCGATAGTTGCTTGTGCTGAATTTATTGGTTTTTGATTTGGAAAATGAAAAACAAAAAAAATGCAATGAACAGTTTTCAATCAATACGAACGAATAAAGCTTTTTTTCGCAAGTTCAACAAAAATATCTGCGTCGAAAACAAAGCTTACCAGTTCAGTTCGACGCCATTTCACAGAAATTCGGTCGAAAATTTGAATAGTCTGCGAAACTATGATTGTTTGTCTCGAAATGATGTTGGAGCTACGATTTGTTGTTTCTTATGAATGACTGCCGGCGGCGACCAATTTTTTGAAAATTATACTGGACAAACAGAAACACTCACCAGTAGTGACTTCATTTGAGATTCTCCGGGATTCTCGTAGCGATGCTTCCGTGGAAGACAGCTCCAACTTTTGACTCATTTTCATTCTAGTTCGACGCTTCTCGCTTGCTATCCTTCCAAGCCGCTTTGTCCATTGGAAATGTTGTTTTCTCGCGAAAATAGATTCAGTTTGTTTTTTTCTTCCACTCACAAGCACATTGCAGCAATATTCTACGTTGGAATAGCCTGAAAAATAACTATTCAATGAACCGAACAATAAAAATGATTGATTTATCTGAAAATCAGTTCATGCCGTTCTTCAGTGAATTGGTCGTTTTCCTTCGGAAATATATTTCATTCGGCTTTTTCAACTATTCGCAAGCATAATTCTGAAAAGTTCCACTTGTTTTTCAGAACGAACACTATATTCGAACAAGAAAACTGTTTGACGGCTTGCCGCAACAATTCACTATCGGAATAGGCTGAAAATAGGGATTCCCTCTGAATCAAATTAAGAAACCTGTTGGTTTTCCAACTGAAAACAAGGTTTTCATTTAATTTTGAACGATTTTGCTTTGAGTGATTCGACTTTTATCCATTTTAAGTGGCGCAAAACGAACGATTTTCGAAAAACACTCACCGATCGATAGTCGTCCACGGCTGCTGCCCACCGCTATAACAAGACAAGAACAATTGCAAAGAGAGATATTCTTGCCGTCTCGAAAAAACCATTCTCAAGAGAAACAGAAATCAACAAGGAAGAAAACATTGGGTTATTTATTCAAAAAATTAATACCACGATATTAAACATCGGAAATTGGGAAGTACAGCTGACACCGATGAAACATGAACTCGGGAGTAATTTCGGGAAAATTTTCGGCATTATATTCAGGAAAAATGGTACTTAGGGAAATTGGGGTTCTTGTATAAAAAATTGATGGAATATATGCAAACAGTGCTGTTTGGGACACGGAGTAGGAATTACTGTTCGAGAATTGTGACGACGATAAGCCGCAGTTCGAGAAGGGTTTCACATCTCCATTCATTTGTAGAAGCGGTGGTTCCAAAAGATGGCATCTGAAAAATAATCAATTATTTGGTTTCCTCCAAGCGAATAGGGGAATTTTCAAAAATCGACTGACTGGATTTTTCATTCATTTATCAAATATTTTTAAAAAATTGAAACTCACATTTCTTATTAAATTCTTTAAGCATCATCTTCCGTATCGGTGTTTTCCCAAGCCGTTTCTCCGGAAGACGAGGGGAGATCCGGTTTGACGAATTGGTCTCTCGTCAGAATAGGTAGAGGATCTCTACCAGTGATCGCTGCGTAAATTTCATCAAACGTTGAATTCGGAGGCAAGCGAGGACGATCCACCGGAGACGAGACCTGTGGAGCAACTGAGGATTTTGGAACATCTGACTTTCTCAGGTTGAGCCCGGATTCAGTGAGAATAAGATCGCGTTGGCGACGATATTTCTTAAGAAGTTTCTCGAGCTTCTTAGGAGGCAGTCACTCACTTTTCGGGAAGATGCGACGAGGATGTTGGAGCAGCTGACTTTTTCATCTCTGATTCCGAGGATAATTTAGAAGCAGAAAACGGTCGATTTGATTGTGGACCTTCTTGTGCAGTGAGGGGGCTTTTTCCGGGAATAGGCGGAGCCACATCCGAGCTGGTTTCTGGATCAAGCGAAGCCGGCTTCGAGTTCGGTGGTATTGATGATGCCATTCTTGAGAATTTCTAGAAAATTGTATGGGAAATTAGCAAACCGAAAGCCGAAAGCTTACTTTTCGTGAATTTTAGGATATTTCTGTTTTGGGTAAAAATACAAATTCTAGAGGAAATTTACGAAAGAAATGTCTAAAAAACAGCGAGATTTTTATCAATTTTCGAAAGTTTCAACATTTAGTGTGCATTCTTTTTTCTAGATTTTTTGGAACACTTCCTGTTATTTTTCGTGTAATTTTCCTATCGAAAAAATCGAAATTATCATTTCATTAAAAATAATTTTGAAAACTTACGAGTTAGTCGTTTTATCCGGCGAGAAACACAGAAAAGGAAGCGTGGAAGACGGAAATTCAATGGGACTGCCGGCGTGGCTGGCGAGACTACAAACACCATCAAGCGAAATTGCATCCATCGCCGCTGCGTCGGGGGAACAGAGAAACGGCTGCTTTGTCTTCCTCTACTCTCCCGAACACACACAAGCAGCCGGGCAGCCGCTGTCCGCCGATCACATCTACCCGCCGCATTTTTGCGAGACCACCGGGTGTCGTGGCGGGCGCCTGTGAGCCAGCTTCTTGGCGGTAGACAAGTGTGGATGGAGTGAGAGGAGAAGTCCTGTGTGTGTCGCTGTCAACGGCGACGGAGCGTCCGTGCCAACCGCTGCGTCGCCAGGGGTAATCTGTCGGAAGACGGGCTGTCCCGGGCGCATAAGGAGAGGTGCATGGCTCAGGGCCGAAAGGCAGCAGGCAAAAACCTCCGCGCGGTGCAGTGGTCGGATAGCGCTTGTGAGTTGACACGCACACACAGCCTCTTCGAGACCTCCGGACTGCTTGCCATTTTGCATTTTTGAAACCGGAGAGATAGAAAATATGTTGGAGTAACGCTAGTAGGAAGAAAGAATACTGTATGGTTAGGGAGGCAGACTACATGCATGAAACAGGGGAAATAAATTTTTCTTTAGAGGTGTCGGGTCTCTGTGCTCACTGGTTCGATTGCGTTTTTCAAATTTTCCCGAAAACTTTTTTTGCGTACGATACTAGAAAATTAAAAAGTCGGAAAGACGAAGAAAAAGCTGAAATTTAAAACGCGGACACGAACCAGAAAGAGCACAGTGACCCGTAAAACATGAAAATGGACCGAAACTCCAGTATTTCAAAATAATATTAAGCAGGTTTTGAAAACGGATATATGTCTTACTAAAGGACCTCCTTAAACATATGAAGTCTGTTTTCCAAAGTTGTAAACTTGATTTGAAAGGGTCCCTTGTTAGATGAAGGCGACATCCAAGCTCTTGAAAACAAGAGCACAGAACACATAGATTAAACTCGCATCTCTTATCATTCTTGAGATTTATCAGAATTACTTAACCGTAAAACATTGTTATGGTTTTTTTAACATTACTAGAAAAAGTCATAAAATAGAACATAGATTAATCAATAGTAATTATATCATGGTCGATCGTCGCGGCTCTCTTGGCTGGCATCGACGGCTGCAGCTCTTCGTCGATATATCACTTCATCGCCTTCCTTGTCATCTCCACATTCTTCTTGAGTTGCTCCCATCCTGGTCGAAGTCGTCGCATTCGGAGGAGGTGGCCCGGCTGAGGGACGGGGGCCTCAGTCCCCTCCATTTCGGCGATGCGTTTGAGGACCTCATAGGCCCTCATCCTCAGTGCCTCCATCTCGGGGTCCCATAAAAGCGTCAACTTCACGACGCCCTTCTTGATTTTGTGCTTTTCGAACAACTCAAGTGGCGCATCGATATTAAGCAAATAGCCCAGCGTTGACATCCTTTGTGATCCTTCGAACAGGTTATGGCTCAGTTCGCCCATCCAAGAATCGAGCTGGAACACATATGTTACCTTTCAATAATTGATTGATAAGTCAAAAAACTATCAGTGATATCAAAAAATGTTCAACTAAAAAAAGGTTTTAGAGATCATTTTCGATCGATCAATATATTTGTCAATGCAAAAATATTCAAGTTTCATCGAGTTCTGTGTGTTCAAAGTTGTGCTAGCTTTCAGGTGATAAGACTAAACTCTAGATAGTTCAATAAAAAATTGACACACCTTTTTCTGCTTCTTCTCCATTTCCTTAGCCTCACGAAGTTCAATTCTCCTTTTCTTTTCCGCGTCGTCGATTTTAACGCGAGTTTTCTGTAAATGTTATCTATATATTACTTGCTATTAGAAAGATTTCCTATCAGAACTCTTAGAAATCTGGACAAATTCGAAAGAAATTCAGTTTCCAGCTTACTTGGTTCCGGGTAGGGGAGACCCTGGTCGGCACGATTGCAGTGGCTCCGTTGACTTTGCTGGCCTTGACGTTGGCAATGGAGACGACGTTCGAGTCAGCGGAGGAGGCGGCAGCCATGGTGGTGAGATCGGCGGCTCTCTTGGCAGCGTCTCTCTTGGTAGCGTCTCTCTTGGCAGCGTCTCCCTTGGCAGCGTCTCCCTTGGCAGCTTCTATCTTGGCGGCTTCTTTCTTGGCAGCTTCTTTCTTGGCAGCTTCTTTCTTGGCAGCTTCTCTCTTGGCAGCTTCTCTCTTGGCAGCTTCTTTCTTGGCAGCTTCTCTCTCAGCAGCTTCTATCTTGGCAGCTTCTCTCTTGGCCTTGGCGGCGGCAAAGAAACCTGGGGCACCGAAGGTGGTTCTGGTTTTGTCGACGTTGGCGATGGAGACGACGTTCGAGACCGCGGAGGAGGCGTCAGCCTCGGTGGTGGGAGCGGCGGCTTTTCTGGCAGCGTCTCTCTTGGCATTGGCGGCGGCAAAGAAACCTGGGGCGCCGAAGGTGGTTCTGGTTTCCCCGACGTTGGTGGGGGAGGCACCCCGTAGCTATAAGATCCAAAGTTGAAAACTCTACATTATTATTGTTTTCGCTCACCTTCTTCAACGATTTGTTCATATCAACAGGAGGTGCCTCTTTGTAGGTGGCACGGAGAGCCTTGGTGATGGGAGCCTTGGTGATGGGAGCCTTCGTGGTGTTGACCGATCCAAATGCAGATCCGGTTCCGAACCGAGGGAGGCTTCCGAATGGGGTGTCCTGGGCGGAAGACATGACATACGCGGAGACAGATAATACCTGCAAAAAGTAGTTGTAGGAATGGAACGTAGAAAGAGAAGAGAAGGAAACGGGAAGATGAGGAGAAAAGAGTGATATTGAAGAGAAAAAAGGGCACTTTGGAGGGTGAAACAAATTTTCAAGAGAATTTGAGACTATTTTCAATAAATTTTAGAAAAATTCGTCAAAAATTGAGAAAATAATTTTTAAAAAATCTAGATCATTTTAATTTTTTTTTCTCATTTTTGACAATTTCAGAAAGATTTTGAAAAAAAATTCTTTCAACATTTGAAAAAAAAGTCTGTTAGAAATGTTTCAAAACAAATTATAAAAAATATAAAGTTTCAGAAACATTCTAAAAAATTCAGATTAACTTTAAAAAAGTTTTAGAAAAATTCTAATAATTTTGAAAAAATACTTATCAAAATTTAGAACATTAAAAAAATTGAACATGATGCGAACTCATGATGACGTCATCAATTTTCATTTTCTTCTCATACTCGTTTTTAACGAAAATTCTCTCGTTCGCTCACTCCTGCTCTCGCTATCAACTTTTCAAACCACTTCTTATTAGAAATTCCCTTCGCTTTGATTTACGACAAGGAAAGTTGCGTAAGGCGACTGATAAGACATTTCGCTCGTGTTTTCTCTTTCTTTTTCTCTCTCACTCGCATACTATTTTCCTCACAAACGCAGGCACAATGCCACCAGTGCTGTGATCATATCAATAGACAAAATTCTCTGAGATTATTTCCCAAAGTTGAATTTCATGTACTTTTATTGCGAAAATGCTTGTTTGATTATGAATGCCCGCCATTCGCTCTTCTTCGATACGGCGCGCTTGCATACCGATCCAAAAAGTGCTGTCTAAATTTGACGTGTCTTTGGTCTCACGTCTAAATTTGATGTGCCCATTCAAAAATGAAGACGGAAATCAAGCCAAAAAGCAGAAAATGTGCTTCAGAAGGCGTCAGACTTCACCGATCGCTTATGCGCCACGAGACAAGAAAAAGTTTCGGAAAACGTTGAGAAAGGAGAAGAACTGTAGCTGGGATAATAACAGGAAACCGCGGGACTAGAGACGGCACGAGGAGGAACGACAGAAAGGGAGGGGGCACGCGAGTGTCCTTATATACGTGTCAGCGGTGCGGGGGGGGGGGGGGACAATAAATCGATCGCGGGTCATCCGGCCCCGCTCTCTTTCTCTCTCTCTCACGCATGAGCGTGGCGGGACCTCCACAGCTCGAAAGTCCCTGTCCCTTTAAGGAACGTGTGTTCTGCGTGTCCTCTAGAGGGTGAGGACCGGAAGGTACTTGCACCAACTAAACACTTGGAACTGAAAATATGAATAGTTAGGGAATGAAAAAAAGAGTTCTCGAACTGACCATGTACTTTGCCTGTTTCGCCTTCTTCGCGTTCTCCAATCCCTCCTCAACCGACGTTTTCCTTTTATGCCTCGCCTCCTTTTTGTCGTCTCCAATGTTGAATATCTTTAGATCCTCAAACACGAACTCTCTCTCCATGATGGTGGCGCCGAGCAGATCTCTTGCGACGCTTCCTGGCTCACATTCGATCTCACCTCAACCCATTCTGATCTACCCTCGTTGAACACCTGCATCTCGTTAAGGGCATTGTGCAGTTTCATCCAGAAGCTGTAGTTCTTGAGGTGAACGTAGATCGAAGATGTTTCAGGGAGATTCACTGAAAATGTGGGATTTCAAGGGGAGAATGGACTAACTGTTGGGCATTCGGTTGAGCATCCTGGGGGGGGGCATAGTAGGGGAGCTATGATTATGCCCTGAGAAATATGCCTTTTAAATCTGTGTCACAGGATTCTGCCACTTCCAATAGCCCGCAGGGTTCAGTCAGTGACTGGAACTTTGAACAAGCTGAAACTGATTCTCAGTTGTCATTTCTTCAGTCTTAAATGTTTTCTATGTGCCATTTCAGTCATAGTACACGTTGACTACTTGAAAATACCTTGAAAACTGTCAGCATATCTTTATCCATTCCGTTCACTGTTTGTTCTCTCATAATTATTCTTGATGGACTCTTTCTTTAGATATTCTCTCTTTCTTTTTTTTGATTGTGTTTTTCTCAAAAAAAAAAAATGCTTTTTCACATTGGGCGAGAGTGTTTCTAAACGATAAAAAAGTTTTCTCCACTTTCTCCCGTCCAAATAGAGCCGTTTCCCGCACCGCCTCGTCGCCTGATTCTACACTATTCCCCCGCTCTTTTCCCCATCCGTTCCAGGAATTCTCTTCCTTTTCCGAACTGTTTCAAAAATATGAAAAAATGTTTCCTCTCTCTGCATCACACACAGTGTCTCTCCGCTTTTCCCGTTCCCGTTCCAGCGGAGATCTTTTTTCTGCTCGTTTTCTCCGATTCTCCGTGATCGGGTGTTGTCTCCAGCAGCTGCTTCCAGGCCATCTCTCCGAAACATATACTATCTGCTCGTTCTGCTTATACTTGTGCGAATGATGGTTATTGTTGTGAAGCCCCGCCCCCAGCCTTTATAAGGAAGCCCTCTCGCTTCTCCCGACCATTCCTCCGTCCACCTCTAACGAGGGGGGCCTCCACCCGAAATGCCACGTCGACAGCGATCCTGCACAGCAACAATGGTCAGACGATTCACGGAGCCGCCTCGTTCTCCACAGTTATCTCCAGATATCGGACAACGCAAACTGAAACGAATGCTTACGTCATTCGATGTTCTGGAGATTACTGTAGGAGAGAAAGGTTGGTTTCCCGAGTGATACAACCATCTCTGTTGTACAGAAGAGCTCGAAACGTGGCATGAGGGTCAATGATTTTATATTTTATTCACCCGCTCTAACTTGTGATAGAGTGGGTTCCGCCTGCATCAGAGTGATGATATTTGCTCTAGCAAAAAGAAACGATTCCCCACTGAATTCCCACACTCCCCTTCTCTAGCCACCTGATCTGGTTGCTGTATATTTTATTCGATTGTTACTGAATTTCTATGGATTTTTTTCACCTTGGTGAGTGAAAGTTGGAGAGCGTTACCAAATAATTACTCATACCATTTCCAGACTGAACACTTGCAAACTGAAGGCAACAAACATGGGAATGCACCTTCAGCCTCCAATTGGTCAAAATGCCATCGTTGCATTTTTTCCGTACATCCGGGCAGTCTGTTAGTTGGAAAATGTCTCGAGTTCCTGATCCTAAATGTTTGATTTCAGACACCGATCTGGAGAAATTTTTTGTAACAGTATCAGCAGCTCAACGCAAAAGTTGAAGACCAAGTGGCAAATGCAATTGCATCTGTCTGGTGAGTTTTTTTATAACGGTATCTGAACAACGTTCGTTCAATTTGAATATTTAAGGAAAACACCCCAATAATGGTTTTATCGGGGACTTCCACATTCAAGGATGAATATATTTCAATGTCGAATAGAAGTACAATGACAAAAAAATCCGAGTGAGTTGATTTTGAAAAATGCTCTGAACAATGTGTCTTCCAGTTCGGAATTCGTGGATCCACGTCAACATCACTGACCTTATTTTGTATTGACGTTTAATAAATTCTGAACCTCTCTTCTGATGCTGTTCACACTTGAATTTACCGAAAAAAACAGAACGTTAGCTTGCCCGTGTTTTCCTTTATTGAAAAGTTCACGGGAATTCTTTTGAGATTTCACAAGTGACAGTCTCAATTGACAATTTTCATCGAAATTGGGAGAATGTCATGTGATGGGCGAGCTTCCACAATGCCCATGATAATTGAGAACAAAGAGTCAGTCCACAGCATCCTTGAATCTGACTGATTCTTTTGAAAGTTAATATTGCCGTGAAAATTCAGTGGTTTTTTGAACTTGAATACTTACCGGAGTAGTTTGTTCGATTTGTATCACAACCGCTCGATTTTCGGGAATCTATCATATGCCGCACCATGATGCGATCCATCCGTTATTAATTCGATATGTGACCAAACAACTGACTCTGTTCGGTCCCTTGACTTCACATTGCCAAAACTTGAGAGCCAATCAGAGATAATTGAAGAACCAGCAAGACTTATGGGCATTGAGACACAACACTCGAATCCGAATCCGAACTGCATCCGAAAGAACATCCACGACCTTTCCGAGAAAAAATGCTCGAAAAGATGTCGAGTAGATGTTCAGAAAAAATTGGCTGTGTTTCCAGAATCAAAGTGGGGATGATAATGTTGCAGAAGTTGCTGGATTCGGGTTTCCAGTAAATTCACACTGATGCTGGGGTGTTCCTCGGGTGGTGTTAGTAAACGCTTGTGTTGTTGTAGTCGTTGCATGAAGATATTTCGACGATGAAACAATTCTGCAAGATGTGGAAGAAAGTAATTTCATGAAGAGCTCTAATTGTTAAGCCAGAAGTTCATTTTTGATGGTCTTGTCGGCCGACCTCTGTCGCCTTCCTCCATGCTGCCCGCGTGTCGACACGCGTTGAAAGCAACAGACAGGGGGGGGGTGACTCGGTTGATTTGCCTTTGTCAAACTATTCGACAAAATAATTTCAGCTGAGCGACCGTGGACTGCTTAATATTTTAGAATCCGTTAGCAGAACTCCCTCCATCCAACTGAAGCTCGAAGTAAAAGCAGACATCTTTTCCAGAAGTCCTCTCTTCTTGTGGCTTTTCCGGTCGAGCATTTCCTTTTTCTCCGAGAAATCGAAGTGGGCGCGGAGCAGCCGGTGGTCGCTGCCGATGTCGAAGAACGAGACTGTGTGGACGTCAGTGCAGCACTTATATTCTCAAATAGTTTGGCCGAGTAACTTTGGACCACCCTGTAAGAAACCCCGGTCTCCTTCTCGATACCTCCCTCACCTTTAAACCAAATATCGCCAAACTTCCGCCTTTGCCCTTTTTCGTTCCCTTCAACTTCTAAACAGATTCAAGTCCTCACCGCCTTCTTTTATCACAATTATCAAATTCTCTTCTGTCCGCAAACGCCGTATCTCTCGTTCACAAAATGCTTACAAGTCTCGTCCATTTTCCTGATCTAGATATCCATGTTCGCCTCACAACTTCCACTCGTCGTCCCATGCTGCCCATCTTCCTTATCCTCCTCACGAATGACTTCTTCTCAGTTGTAACTCCCCTAAAGAACAACCCCTTTCTTAACCAGCCCTCATTTCTCCTCCACCGCAGTTGATTAGTAACTTCTAACCCCTCCTCCCATTTCCTCGTTCTCATCATTCTCTTCTTTCTCAACTAACCGTTTCCCTGCCCCTTCCCTCCCTCTGGCTCTCGCTTCTTGCGGGGCTAAGCCAGTCCGCTTACACTCCATTTCCGAAGTATTGTGCAATAAATGAATGGTTCGCATACTAGATAGCCTGATTAGACACCTGCAATGGTCAACTGGAATTCTTGAAGTAATTGATTGAAACATTGTTTGTATTGCTTAGCCAGATCAATGACTGATCTGCTTATCTTCTTCACCACGCAGAGGTGCAGTACACGAAGAAGTACCTAGTTGGTCGTGAAGGCGCTGGATCATCTGGAGCATCGACAAGCGTCTGAATCTGCGTGGAAGTTCTTCTAGGATCCTCACGAGCAACTCTTCCGATGTTTTGATCCATCGTTCTTGTCGTTATGCGAGGTCTTCCTGGAGATTTTCGAACAATGCACTGGTTCTGAACGTTCAAAATAGTTTGAACATGTCCAAGTTTCTGTTTTGAACCTTGAATCTCTGAATAATTAGTGAAATTGAGAACTGGAACTGTTGGGCAAGGGCTGTCAACGTTGTTCCTTGTTTGTAGCCGTTGACATCTGCTTTTTGTACCTCTACAGAGGCTGCTTCCGCTCCTGATGTTCTACCCATGTCTGGAAATAGTTAGGGCATGATATCTCATAACCAGGGTTTGGAAATAATAGCGTTTACTCAATATTCTAAAAAAAATGAAAAAATTGAAAAAAAAAAAAATTTTTTTTAATGATGACAACTCTATTATCAAATCGATAATGTTTATCGTCCTTATCGACTTCAAAAAATTTCAGAGTGATCTGACTACTTTCAGAAAAGTTACGGTCAAAAAACCATGTTTTGACTTCTTTATGATCAGCACTATACATGCCAAACTGACCTTGGTTCAGTGCAAAAAGTATACGAGAATGTTTTTTTGCACCCAACACGCTCACGGTCGACGCTAAAAAAATTTCAAAAAAAAATTTTTTCTAAGCCCGGACACTAGAAAACAATGAGTGAGAGCCCGGTCTAGCGTCGAGCGCCAGCGCGATGGGTGCAAAAACACAGGGTCGTACACTTTTTGCTCTGCACCGAGGTCAGTTTGGCATGTAAGAATCTAGGGTGGGGAACTGATCAGACATATATATGTCAGGAGGGTGGTAGTTGTTTCGAAAGTTGGTGAGTGCGTCGGAAGACGTATGTTTCGCTGACATTTTGACGGCTGTCTTCTGTGTTTTCGTTGTCAAATGAACCCGGTTTGAGGCGCTGGTCGTATCAGCATTTCGGGGTCAGAGTAGCAACAAGACACATTGGACACGTGCTACATGTTCCCAATTGATAAACAGCGATCTCTGGAGGGCAACGCGTTTGCTTGTCGTCCATTGTTTCGCGGCGTTGACTGAAATCGTGCGGGTTTGGCGTTGAGGCGCTCAGATTCGTCGATGGAAGTTGACGTTTTTTTGCATTTCTATCGGAAATGTACAACAAATGTTGTTGGTTAAAGACGATATGCTCAAGAAATAAATAAAGTCATGCATTCTTTGATTTATCAATGAAATTGCGGACGGCTCATTAGAGCAGATATCACCTTATTCGGAATCCAGACATGGATAACTGTGGATATATTGGAGCTAATACATGCAACTATACTCCAACGCAAGACGGGGTGCAATTATTAGAACAGACCAAACGTTTTCGGACGTTGTTTGTTGACTCTGAATGAAGCAGTTTACTGTCAGTTCCGATTGACTCTATCCGAAAAGGGTGCCTGCCCTTGAAACTAGATGGTAGTTCATTGGACTACCATGGTTGTTACGGGTAACGGAGAATAAGGGTTCACCTCCGAAAATTACGACGAAATCTCGTCGTTTTCTTTTTTACGCGCCGCTTTCCTATTTTCACGCGCCGCTTTCCCCTCTTCCAACATTGTTATTTCAGCGTGTCAAGATGTCGGATGCTCAGCAGTTCCAGCAGTCGTTGGTGGCCAGAAAATATTCCGTTCTGGAGGGAAAGTACATGGTTGGGCCGGTGCTTGGAATGGGGACGTACGGTGGAATCACGAAGGGGCTGGTTCTTGCAACCGGTACAGAAGTGGCTATCAAGTTTTCCCGCCCTTCGGACAAAACGATCGTCCAAGAAGCGCGAGTTTACGAGCAACTCCAAGAGAACCGCCATACACCATCGATGCTGCACAGCCAGCTCGATCCGCGTCTCGGACGCTTTCTTGGTTTGTTAGATTTGGAATTCTGAACTAGGCGTAAGAGTACTGTTTTCAGTCATCAGTCTAGAAGAGAAGAGCCTTCATGATGTTTTGAGCCAGCATGGCAAGCTTCCCAACCCGGTCGTTGCTGGAATCATGGTCCAACTAGTCGAGGGACTACAGTTTTTGCACTCTAAAGGCGTTGTTCATCGAGATGTGACGCTGGCAAACGTTCTTGTTTCTCGTCATCCAGACGTAAAAGTTCACAGTCTCCAACAATATCCTGATCATTTTTTTCCAGAAAGCTCGATTCCTGCTCGCAGACTTCGGTCTGTCCACTGTTCGAAAAGCAGCTTCCTACGAATCGTTGGTGCAGCTACATGGAGCAGCTCCGGTCTTCACGACCCCTTTCTTCGTTCTGAAAGGGCAGCCTCATGTAGAACTGGACGATTTCTACCAACTCACGTATATGTTGCTACTTCTGACCAACAGTGTTCTTCTGAAGGTAAAGAGCCTTGAAGAGTGGAAAGCGGTCAAGTTTTCCCTGGTGAGTTTGATGTAAAATAATCATCTTCTGATTGAACTTCATTTCAGGTAAATCGCCTTCGTGAAACGCTGCCGACGGAGCAGGCTTGCTTCGAGAATTTCTTCAGGGACATCCAGTCCCAGCCCCGCCTCGACCGCTTTGGCATGGGACGCTCAGTCGACACGAGGCAGATTCTGGAGCATCTCAAGGAGATCGAGAACTGGCACATGCCGATCGCGTTCTAGTTGCATTCCTTTCTGCTCATGTGTCATTCCTTTGTCTTTCTGCGGCCTGTGTGCCTTCAACATTCTTTTCTCGTGTCATTTTAATTTGATTGTCATTCTTTTTCGGGCCTGCGTGTCATTTACCTGTGAATGAGTTGTTTGTTTTCAATTACATTGGAATTTGTTCAATTCGCCGATGATGCTGAGGATCTCTGATCCTAAGAGCGGAGGTACTTCTTCGTGTACTGCACCTCTGCGTGGTGAAGAAGATCAACAGATCAGTTATTGATCTGGCTAAGCAGTACAAACAATGTTTCAATCAATTACTTATCAAGAATTCCAGTTGACCATTACTACTTACTTGGATATTGGAGGTGTCTAATCAGGCTATCTAGTATGCGAACCAATCATTTATTGCACAATACTTCGGAAATGGAGTGTAAGCGGACTGGCTTAGCCCCACAAGAAGCGAGCGCCAGAGGGAGGGAAGGGGGCAGGGATACGGTTAGTTGAGAAAGAAGAGAGTGATGAGAACGAGGAAATGGGAGGAGGGGTTAGAAGTTGATAATCAACTGGGGTGGAGGAGAAATGAGGGCTGGTTACGGAAGGGGTTGTTCTTTAGGGGAGTTCTAACTGAGAAGAAGTCATTCGTGGGGAGGATAAGGAAGATGGGCAGCATGGGACGACGAGTGGAAGTAGTGAGGCGAATATGGAGATCTAGATAATGATAATGGACGAGACCTGTGAGCATTTTGTAAACGAGGGATAGTTTAGATTTGAGACGGTGTTTGCGGAAAGAAAAGAATTTGATAATTGTGAGAAAAGATGGCGGTGAGAACTTGAATCTGTTTAGAAGTTGGTGGGAACGGGAAAGGGCAAGGGCGGAAGTTTGGCGATATGTGGTTTTAAGGTGAGGGAGGTATCGAGAAGGAGACCGGGGTTTCTTACAGGGTGGTCCAAAGTTACTCGGCCAAACTATTTGAGAATATAAGTGCTGCACTGACGTCCACACAGTCCCGTCCTTCGACATCGGCAGCGACCACCGGCTGCTCCGCGTCCACTTCGATTTCTCGGAGAAAAAGGAAATGCTCGACCGGAAAAGCCACAAGAAGAGAGCGTACGCCTCCCTCGATGCAACGGCGGCGGCTTCGAAGAGTGTGGAAATCCGGAGATAAAAGCGAAGGTGCTCGACGTCACAGTCCTGCCAGCGATCACGTACGGAACCGAAACATGGGCTTTCACAAAACGATCGTCCGAAAAACTGAGGATTGCCCATGCAGCTCTAGAGCGAGCTCTTGTGGGCATCACGCTGGGAGAGCAACGCGAAAAAGGACTTCATCGCGAGGACATCCGAAAGATTCCGAAGGTTCGAGACCCTCTGAGACACATTGCGAAGCAGAAGCACGGCTGGGCGGGTCCCACGGCGAGACGAGAGGACGGTAGACGTGGTATCCAAGATGGAAGAACGAGTAAGGATGCTTCAAATGGCAATAACCCTTCAAAACACGATTGTTTTTGAAAATTCAAACTAAAAAAGAGGAAATGGTTTATTCACGATTGAACTTCTATTGAAATTTTATATCACATTTACCTTCCTTTCTCGGAAGAGCAGTGTAAAGTAGCACATGTACAAGCCAAGACGCGGACAAGCGATGACCGACTCCCGAGTAGGGATGTTTCAAATGGCAAAAACCCTTCAAAACACGATTGTTTTTGAAAATTCAACTTATAAACGAAGAAATGGTTTATTCACGATTGAACTTCTATTGAAATATTATATCACATTCACCTTCCTTTCTCGGAAGACCAGTGTAAAGTAGCACATGTACAAGCCAAGACGCGGACAAGCGATGACCGACTCCCGAGAAGGGATGTTTCAAATGGCAAAAACCCTTCAAAACACGATTGTTTTTGAAAATTCAACTTATAAACGAAGAAATGGTTTATTCACGATTGAACTTCTATTGAAATATTATATCACATTTACCTTCCTTTCTCGGAAGACCAGTGTAAAGTAGCACATGTACAAGCCAAGACGCGGACAAGCGATGACGGACTCCCGAGTAGGGATGTTTCAAATGGCAAAAACCCTTCAAAACACGATTGTTTTTGAAAATTCAACCTAAAAAAGAGGAAATGGTTTATTCACGATTGAACTTCTATTGAAATTTTATATCACATTCACCTTCCTTTCTCGGAAGACCAGTGTAAAGTAGCACATGTACAAGCCAAGACGCGGACAAGCGATGACGGACTCCCGAGTAGGGATGTTTCAAATGGCAAAAACCCTTCAAAACACGATTGTTTTTGAAAATTCAACCTAAAAAAGAGGAAATGGTTTATTCACGATTGAACTTCTATTGAAATTTTATATCACATTCACCTTCCTTTCTCGGAAGACCAGTGTAAAGTAGCACATGTACAAGCCAAGACGCGGACAAGCGATGACCGACTCCCGAGTAGGGATGTTTCAAATGGCAAAAACCCTTCAAAACACGATTGTTTTTGAAAATTCAACTTATAAACGAAGAAATGGTTTATTCACGATTGAACTTCTATTGAAATATTATATCACATTTACCTCCCTTTCTCGGAAGACCAGTGTAAAGTAGCACATGTACAAGCCAAGACGCGGACAAGCGATGACCGACTCCCGAGTAGGGATGTTTCAAATGGCAAAAACCCTTCAAAACACGATTGTTTTTGAAAATTCAACTTATAAACGAAGAAATGGTTTATTCACGATTGAACTTCTATTGAAATTTTATATCACATTCACCTTCCTTTCTCGGAAGACCAGTGTAAAGTAGCACATGTACAAGCCAAGACGCGGACAAGCGATGACGCCGACTCCCGAGTAGGGATGTTTCAAATGGCAAAAACCCTTCAAAACACGATTGTTTTTGAAAATTCAACCTAAAAAAGAGGAAATGGTTTATTCACGATTGAACTTCTATTGAAATTTTATATCACATTCACCTTCCTTTCTCGGAAGACCAGTGTAAAGTAGCACATGTACAAGCCAAGACGCGGACAAGCGATGACCGACTCCCGAGTAGGGATGTTTCAAATGGCAAAAACCCTTCAAAACACGATTGTTTTTGAAAATTCAACTTAGAAACGAAGAAATGGTTTATTCACGATTGAACTTCTATTGAAATATTATATCACATTTACCTCCCTTTCTCGGAAGACCAGTGTAAAGTAGCACATGTACAAGCCAAGACGCGGACAAGCGATGACCGACTCCCGAGTAGGGATGTTTCAAATGGCAAAAACCCTTCAAAACACGATTGTTTTTGAAAATTCAACTTATAAACGAAGAAATGGTTTATTCACGATTGAACTTCTATTGAAATATTATATCACATTTACCTCCCTTTCTCGGAAGACCAGTGTAAAGTAGCACATGTACAAGCCAAGACGCGGACAAGCGATGACGCCGACTCCCGAGTAGGGATGTTTCAAATGGCAAAAACCCTTCAAAACACGATTGTTTTTGAAAATTCAACTTATAAACGAAGAAATGGTTTATTCACGATTGAACTTCTATTGAAATATTATATCACATTTACCTCCCTTTCTCGGAAGACCAGTGTAAAGTAGCACATGTACAAGCCAAGACGCGGACAAGCGATGACGCCGACTCCCGAGTAGGGATGTTTCAAATGGCAAAAACCCTTCAAAACACGATTGTTTTTGAAAATTCAACCTAAAAACGAAGAAATGGTTTATTCACGATTGAACTTCTATTGAAATTTTATCAGCAAATTTTGGTGAAAAATCGCCGATTCGATGTAAAATGCGAGAGGAGGAACTGTCGGGTCTGCCCCACCTTAGGGCTCGGAAGGTGCAGCATTAGATGAGCGATCTACAAAATAACATGCCACTGCGGAGCTTCTTATTTTGGCGAGACCGGCAGACCATTGGCGGAGAAGGTAAACGAGCACTACCGAGCAGCAGAGAAGCCGCTAGTCCCGTCGTACAGGACAACGACGTGGTCGAAGCACTCACTGGAAGAATACGGGGGAGAGCCACTGTCCCTGAACCTGAAGCTGTTGGATGTCGAGAGGAACACATGGAAACGACGAATCCTTGAAGACACCCATATCAAGATGGACAACCCAGTCCTAAACACGAAAGAGGAACTGACGGACATGGTGGCTAACCTGGGGATCCTCCAGATCTAATGTTCTTTCTCTCTCGCTCTGTGTCTCTCCCTCATACTACTAGTCTCGACCATATCGATCCCGCACGCCTTCAGCGCGGACTCTACCCCTCCCTCATTATTACCCTCCCCTCCCTCATCCCACACCTCTCCATCCCAAACCTTTTTCTTGCCATGCCATTTCTACCACCCTTTTCTACCCCTTTTTCTACCTTTCATTTGGCCAGTCCACATTTCCTTCCGCTTCGTCTTCCTCGTTTCCCTTGTCCTCTTACCTCCCTTTACACGTTTTCGTTAAGGTAATTAAACCAACCCTGATGATGGCTATAACAGGCCGAAACGTCGGTTCACCTCTATCATCCAAGCCTGTAAAAACGGACGGCCGCGGCTTTTTTTCAATTCAAATCGAAAAAAGCCGGGGTCGACCCCGGCCGGCTGCAGTTACTGTAGAAACTTTCGTGGAATTTCCAGTTTTTTGCGAAATAAATGGAAAAAACGGGATTTTTTCAGGAAAGCTTCATAGAAGCAGTTTATTTCTATAAAAACATTCTCATAAAACATATTGTGCAATTTTTTGAATATTAAATCTGTATTTTCAGAGGGTTTATCAAATTTTTTCAATTACACTTCTTTTTTGACGTTCTGATGTTGTCTAAAAGGCTCTTTGTTCTGAACTTGCAGTAAACAGAAAGGAAAACAATGTAAAAACGATTGGAAATGAAAAAACATCGGAAAACACAACATTTTCATAATTTATTGTTGCGAAATCATAAATTGTCAATAATTTTGAGAAAAAACAATTACTTTTACAAAGTTTTCCCAAAAAAATCCCCTCTTTTCGGGTTATTTCGCAAAAAACGGAAATTCCACCAAAGTTGCGGCCAATACTTGCGGCCAGCCGCGATTTTCTACGGGCTTCATATCATCCTACCGGTGCTACCTAAATAAAAGGATCTTAAAGCAACCCGCTCTTATTACTGATGAGCTCCAGTACTTCCACAGTTATCCATGTCTGGATTCCGAATAAGGTGCTAGAAAAGTTAAAAAAATTTTTTTTCCTAAGCCCGGACGCTAGAAAACAATGAGTGAGACCGGTCTAGCGTCGAGCGTGGGCGGAATGGGTGCAAAAAAAACAGGCTCGTAAGCTTTTTGCTTGAAACTAGATACAGTTCGACGAAATCTCATCGTTTTCTTTTTTTACGCGCCGCTTTCTCGTTTTTACGCGCCGCTTCCTCCTCTTCTCTGCTTTCGCATGAATTAGTTCGTTCTTTCAGCCGCAGTTCTCGCTTTTTATCTGAAATGTCCGCTGAATTCCGTGCTATGCTCGCCGCTGGTCCCAACGACGTCATCGACAACCAGTTCCGCATTGTTGACCTGCTTGGCCGCGGGTCGTATGGGGCTGTCATGGCGGCAATCGATATCAGTACTTCGAAACACGTCTCTGTCAAGTTCGGAAAGCAGGACGACCAGACGCTGTCTCACGAGGAACGAGTCTACAGTCACATCGGCGAGAATCCGTTCACAACATCCTTCGTTCAATCAAGATTGGCATCCGTCCCTCTCCCTTTCATTGGTTTGATAACTTTCGAAATTCCAGATTGTTAGAAATAGTTATGTTTTCAGTGCTGTCTTTGGAGAAACAATCGCTTAGCAGTTTCTTTAAAGACCATCCTTTCATCTCGAATGGCGTTCTCGCCTCCATTGCTTTCGATGTGATGCACGCTCTCAACTTCCTCTACCTCCGCGGTGTCGTCCACCGTGATCTCAACCCGGGGAATATTCTCATAAGCAGATCGGAAGGAGTGATTACCATATCAGTTTACAAGTATCTAGTCGTCTGTATTCAGAAACTCGGCTTCGTGCTCACCGATTTCGGACTTGCCGGGCTGCGCAGAGATGACGGGTCTTATGAGAATGTGTTCGACGCGGCGATTATGAATAAGTTGACGCCCTACTTTGTGTTCATCGGCCAGCCATACATGCCGATCGACGACTATCACCAACTCGTCCTCCTCATCCTAGGGTTGAAGAGGTCGGTCTTCATGGATGCGCCCACAGACGTTATAATGGCCCGCAAGCACAATCTGGTCAGTTTTGATGGAAATAATGTATTCTGATGTTAATCAAATTGATTTCAGTTTTTCAACTTGTACGGAACTCTGCCGATGGATGACTACGACTTTCTCAACTTCTTCCTCTGTGTCTACTCGAAACCTCGCCAAGGAGTTCCCGATTGCACAGAGATGATTCCGTACCTGATCTCCATCCCCGGCTTCCAGATGGGTCTTAGACTTTGAGCATCTCTTTCTTCTCATCCGGTCCCAATATTTGTTCTTTCTCTCTTTTTTCAGGATCTTTGCCTGTTTCGGCCGATGTGCCTCGTTACCCGTGTCATTCGTATAAAGGGGTTGTTTGTTTTTTAATTAAATCAGTTGTTAATTCGCCGATGATGCTAAGGGTTTCTGATCCTAAAAGCGGAGGTACTTCTTCGTGTACTGCACCTCTGCGTGGTGAAGAAGATCAACAGATCAGTTATTGATCTGGCTAAGCAGTACGATCATTTGTTCTTAACAATGAATGCATTTGTAACTGTGAAATATTTCAGTGATAAACGTTCCTACTAGGAAGATAAGTCAAGAAATTATGTATGTAGATTGATTCGAGTTATGTAAATAGGTCTTCTTTCTGAAAGTACACGACGGTTTTCTGACTTTTTCTTAACATTTACATGGATTCTTCCCTGATAAGTAACTCTTGAAACCTAATTTTTAAAAAAATGGTGTGGGCACAAAGAACTGTGCGTCTTTTAGTCGAAGATAGTCACAAGCTTCATATGATAAGATAAAGAGAAAGTGAGACAAAAGTTACCGTAGTTTCAAGCCAATTCATGTAGCTACCGTGTAGCAACGGGATATGTGATATCTTAACAAACATTGAGAAAAGAAGGGAAAGCATAGAAAAGAGTTTGAGTTGCTTTTAAAACGAGTAGAAGCGTAATGTTGTGTTCAAAGTAGCTCGGCTTAGTTCAGCCCGGATTCGAACAACGCTCAGGTTCTAGCATAGTTTCAGTGGAAACCGTAATTCTAAATCCTGATCGCAATAAACATATCCTTCAGGTTCGGTGTTCGCGTACATTGCGGACTTGGGTTACTTTTCGAAATCTATGCTGAATCTCGTTTTTATTCACTTTGAACAGTTTCCCAATCCCGACAGTCTCAGCCAAGCTACTTTGAACGAAACACGAAGACTAACAATTAAGTCACTGCTGTGTGTTTTCTCATTGCTTCTATAACTTGTCTTTGACGCAGTTAGTACTTTCTTGGGAGTTCATCGCCTCTTTATCAGCAACATGTCTTTGGATCATCACCTGTAATTAGATTAATCATATAGTTAATTCTGTCTAACCAACTCACCGGCTTCTCGTAATGAACATTAGGTCCTGTTCGACTGCGCACAAACTTCAAATTCTCATTGTGTTCCCAAGTCTGAAAAGAGTTATTCCACTGCAACCTCATTAACACTGACCATATTATCTCCGATTTCCATGATTCGGTAGCCTTCGCCCGCCCCGTCTAGAAGTGTGCCCATGTATGTTTGGTCACATATCGAATTCATAACGGATGGATCTCATCATGGTGCAGCATATGATAGCTTCTCGAAACTCGAGCGGTTGTGATACAAATCGAACAAGCTACTCCGGTAAGTATTCAAGTTCAAAAAATCACTGAATTTTCACGGCAATATTCAAAAGTCAAAAGAATCAGTCAGATTCAAGGATGGTGTGGACTGACTCTTGGTTTTCAATTGCCATGGGCATTGTGGAAGCTTGCCCATCATATGACTTTCTCCCAATTTCGATGAAAATTGCCAATCGAGACTGCCACTTGTGAAATCTCAGAAGAATCCCTGTGAACTTTTCAATAAAGTAAAACACGGCCAAGCTAATGTTTTGATTTTTTCGGTAAAATCAAGTGTGGACAGCATCAGAAGAGAGGTTTAGAGTTTATTAAATTTTAATACAAAATAATGTCCATGGATCGGTGATGTTGACGTGGATCCAACTGGAAAACACACTGTTCAGAGCACTTTTCGAAATCAACTCACTCGGATATTTGTCCTTGAATGTGGAAGTCCCCGATAAAACCATTATTGGGGTGTTTTCCTTAAATATTCAAATTGAACGAACGTTGTTCAGATACCGTTATAAAGAAACTCACCCGGCAGATGCAATTGCATGTGCCACTTAGTCTTCAATTTTTGCGTTGAGCTGCTGCTACTGTTACAAACAATTTCTTCAGATCGGTGTCTGAAATCAAACATTTAGGATCAGAAACTCGAGACATTTTCCAACTAACAGACTGCCCGGATGTACGGAAAAAATGCAACGAAGGCATTTTGACCAATTGGAGGCTGAAGATCCATTCCCATGTTTGTTGCCTTCAGTTTGCAAGTGATCAGTCTGGAAATGGTTGGAGTGATTATTTGGTAGCGCTCTCCAACTTTCACTCACCAAATTAGAAAAATGCAATAAGAATATGGGGTAAAAACCCATTTATAAAAAAATCCATAGAAATTCGGTAATAATCGAATGAAATATACAGCAACCAGATCAGGTGGCTAGAGAAGGGGAGAGTGTGGGAATTCAGGGGGAATCGTTTCTTTTTGCTAGAGCAAATATCATCACTCTGACGCAGGCGGAACCCACTCTATCACAAGATAGAGCGGATGAATAAATCAAAAAATTATTAACCCTCATGCCACGTTTCGAGCTCTTCTGTACAACAGAGATGGTTGTGTCACTCGGGGAACCAACCTTTCTCTCCTACAGTAATCTCCAGAACATCGAATGACGTAAGCATTCGTTTCAGTTTGCGTTGTTCGATGTTTTGGAGATTACTGTGGAGAACGAGGCGGCTCCGTGAGTCGTCTGACCATTGTTGCTGTGCAGGATCGCTGTCGACGTGGCATTTCGGGTGGAGGCCCCCCTCGTGAAGGCGGACGGAGGAATGACCGAAAGACGCGAGAGGGCTTCCTTATAAAGGCTGGGGGCGGGGCTTCGGAACAATAACCACCATTCGCACATGTATAAACAGAACGAGCAGATAGTATATGTTTTGGAGAGATGGCCTGGAAGCAGCTGCTAGAGACAACAGCCGATCGGAGAAAACGAGCAGAAAAAAGATCTCCGCTGGAACGGGAACGGGAAAAGCGGAGAGACACTGTGCGTGATGCAGAGTGAGGAAACATTTCTTCAAATTTTTGAAACAGTTTGGAAACGGAAGAGAATTCATGGAAGAGATAGGGAAAAGAGCGGGGGAATAGTGTAGAATCGGGCGACGAGACGGTGCAGGAAACGGCTCTATTTGGACGGGAGAAAGTGGGGGAAACTTTTTTATCGTTCAGAAACGCTCTCGCCCAATGTGGAGAAGCTTTCTTTGGAGAAAAAAACAATCAAAAAAGAAAGAGAGGGTATCTGAAGAAAGAGTCCATCAAGAATAATTATGAGAGAACAATATTTTGAGCGCCAATTCAGGAATATCAATATTCATGCCAGCTCACATTGTAACATGAAGTTAAGAGACCGACTAAATTTAATCATAATTTTGTTTTCAAGGTATTTTCAAGTGATCAATGTGGACTATGCCTGCCACATAGAAAACATTTAAAACTAAAGAAATGACAACTGAGAATCAGTTTCAGTTTCTTCAAAGTTTCAGTCACTGACTGAACCCTGCGGGGTATTGAAAGTGACAGAATCCTGTGACACAGATTTGAAAGGCAATTTTCTATAGGCATAATCATAGCCAACCCTTCCCGCTCGGGTGCCATCTTTGCCCTGTGCCAAGATTCCCTGGAGCAAATGGAGCTGACATTATGTATACTGTACACTGTCATGTGTCCGCCTATCAGCCGTCCGTGTCCCTCTTGTTCCTCTCGGATCGCGGAGCAATTGAGTAAGAACCAGAGTTGGGCGGAATTCCTTTTTCCGTTTTCCGTATTCCGTTTTCCGCGGTTTCGGGCTTTCCGTTTTCCGGAACTAGAAATGTTTTTTCCGTTTTACGGTTTCCGTTTTCCGCAACTTAAAATTTTCATTACGCCCAACTCTGCTTCAGATGCCCCCAGGCAACACGTGTTTGACAGGGTAGTAGTGCCACTCCACGACGTAACACGAATCTCAACACCTACAACAAATAGTGTGATTAGCATTCGAGGGTCCCGCGGCGAACGAGAGATTACGGTAGTGGTTGTTCTTATCAGAGGGCATCCAGCCGATTGATATGAGTACAGTACCCTCTAGATTTCTTGGGAAATTTGCAGATACACCAAAATATAGCACCTCATCGTGAACCGTGATGAAAGTGTATCCTCCCGCCAGTATCCACTTGTCCCACCCGGGTGCGATTGTGGAGGTGTCCGGTATGGCAGTGCCACTCCACGATGCTCATGACTCCGCCTCTCTTCGCTCGAATGACCCATCCTCTCTTCCCGTTCCACTCACAATCCACTCCTGCTCAGTTTTGTGTGCTTGCATTCCTCGTCTCTCTTGTTCCATCTCTCATTAATCCCTTTTCAGCTACTACCATGTCATCGACCACAGTCTCCATCTGCCTCGCCAATCGAGTTGTGGGAGAAGTTCTACCCAAACACCGAGATGGTCGTGAGGAAGGGCGGAAGGGAGATGTCTCCATCTGCCTCGCCAATCGAGTTGTGGGAGCTCTCGATTACCTCGTCGAAGCTCTGGAAGCAGGTGCTCTCTACAAAATGGAGATGCACATCTTGCGATTGGACGACAAAAGGTACGTCGAATCTTTGGATACAAGGTAGGGGATCAAAACTCGTGAACTTTTAAAATATCAGACTTATCCCAGAATCCGGTCATTCGAAAGATGAAGACAAAAACCACTAAGCACGCGACTGAGAAGAGCAAGAAGAAGCATGGTGGCGGAGCAGAAGTTGAGCTGATGGATAGCTCCGCTCTCCTCACACCTGCTTCATCGGATAGGACCTCTCCGCTACACGTTTGGCTTATCAATCATTACGATCAGCTAACTTCCTTTTTTCATTTTTTTCATGTTCCCGTCACTTATTGTATCACTCTTTTCCCCAGATCTCTTTACTTCACCCGTTTTTCCTGTATTATCTAATTGATCCATAATAAACTTCAGACTTCTCTGTCTCGGCATTTTTGACCGTAGAACTCTAAACATCATAAGACCATATGAGACATGCGTTCCAGAGACTCGACAGTTTCTCACAAGAGTCACAGTCAACATTTTCGACAATTACCTTCGACGTTCCATAGTTCCGAATTCCCTTCCAGTCTGCCATTATTCCCCTTTGCCAAAATTCCCGGCGGGAGCAAACGACTAATGAAAGCTTTGTGCTCTCCCACAGTCACTTGGAACGTCTCACACATTGTTCGCCCCGACGGTTCTCGCGTAATTTCTGTCTCTGACTGCGTAGATTTCCGTTTTATTTGTCTGGACCGGTTTATCGGTTTCATGTAGAGTCCAGTTTTCGTGCATGCTGACGTGGCCATTTTATCCACCTCATCTGAAAATAAATGTGAATAGAAGTCTGAATAGGAAACCATTGAAAACGGCTTCTTACAGTATTCCGGTTTCAATAGCCCACATGATTGAGTCAGTGACTGGAACATCCAAGAAGTTGAAACTGATCCTGATGCATAGAAAATATTTAAAACTGAAAAAAATGACGAATCAGCTTCAGCTCCTTCAAAGTTGATAGACTGAACCCTGTGGGCTAATGAAAGTGACAGAATTCTGTGTTTGAGATTCAAAATGCTTGTAGCTCAGGGCACAATCATAGTTTTGGTATTTTCAAGTATTCAACATGTACTATGACCGAAACGGCGCATAGGAAACATCTGAAACTGAAAAAAATGACAACTGTAAATCAGTTTCAGCTTGTTCAAAGTTCCACTCATTGACTGAACCCTGTGGGCTATTTAAAGTGACAGAATCCTGTGACACAGATTCGAAAGGCATGTATTCCAGGGCACAATCATAATTTTGGTATCTGGATTTTTTTGATTTTTTTTCGGAACTTCGGAAATTTATTGAAAATTTTATTAGATTTTTTCTGATTTTTTTCTGATTTTTTTGAATTAAAAAAAAATTTCGAAATTCTTCTTCAGAAATTTCTTAATTAAAAAAAAATTGTTTTTGGACATTTTTTTTGACTACTGCAATCATTCTGAGTTTTTCTGATTTTTTCTTGATTTTTTTGAATTTTTTTTGAAAAATTTTTTGAAAAATTTTTTCTAAGCTCGGACGCTAGAAAAAAGTGAGTGAGAGCGGTCTAGCGTCGAGCGCCAGCGCGATGGGTGCAAAAACACAGGGTCGTACACTTTTTGCTCTGAACCTAGGTCAGTTTGGCATGTAAGAATCTAGGGTGGGGAACTGATCAGACATATATATGTCAGGAGGGTGGTAGTTGTTTCGAAAGTTGGAGAGTGCGTCGGAAGACGTATGTTTCGCTGACATTTTGACGGCTGTCTTCTGTGTTTTTGTTGTCAAATGAACCCGATTTGAGGCGCTGGTTGTATCAGCATTTCGGGGTCGGAGTAGCAACAAGACACATTGGACACGTGCTACATGTTCCCAATTGATAAACAGCGATCTCTGGAGGGCAACGCGTTTGCTTGTCGTCCATTGTTTCGCGGCGTTGACTGAAATCGTGCGGGTTTGGCGTTGAGGCGCTCAGATCGGTCGATAGAAGTTGACGTTTTTCTGCATTTCTATCGGAAGTTTACAACAAATGTTGTTGGTTAAAGACGATATGCTCAAGAAATAGATAAAGTCATGCATTCTTTGATTTATCAATGAAATTGCGGACGGCTCATTAGAGCAGATATCACCTTATTCGGAATCCAGACATGGATAACTGCGGAAATACTGGAGCTAATACATGCAACTATACTCCAACGCAAGACGGGGTGCAATTATTAGAACAGACCAAACGTTTTCGGACGTTGTTTGTTGACTCTGAATGAAGCAGTTTACTGTCAGTTCCGATTGACTCTATCCGAAAAGGGTGCCTGCCCTTGAGACTAGATGAAGTTCGACGAAATCTCATCGTTTTCTTTTATTACGCTCTGCTTTTTCAATTTTACGCGCCGCTTTCTCCTCTTCTCTGTTTTCGCATGAATTAGTTCGTTCTTTCAGCCGCAGTTCTCGCTTATTCTCTGAGATGTCCGCCGAATTCCGTGCTATGCTCGCCACTCTTCCCAACGACGTCGTTGACAACCAATTCCGCATTGTTGAACTGCTTGGATGCGGGTCGTTTGGAGCTGTCGTGTCAGCAATCGAGATAAGAACTTCGAAACACGTGGCTGTCAAGTTCGGAAAGCAGGACGATGAGACGCTGTCTCATGAGGAACGAGTTTACATTCGTATCGGCGAGAATCCGTTCACGTCATCCTTCGTTCATTCAGGATTGGCATCCGTCCCTCTCCCTTTCATTGGTTTGATAACTTTCGAAATTCCAGACTGTTAGAAATAGTTATGTTTTCAGTTCTGTCTTTGGAGAAACAGTCGCTGAGCAGTTTCTTCGAAGAATATCCTTTCATCTCGAATGGCGTTCTCGCCTCCATTTCTTTCGATGTAGTCCAGGCGCTCAACTTCCTCCACCTCCGCGGTGTCGTCCACCGTGATCTCAACCCGGGGAATATTCTCATAAGCAGATCGGAAGGAGTGATTATCCATATCAGTTTACAAGTATCTAGTCGTCTGTTTTCAGAAACTCGGCTTCGTGCTCACCGATTTCGGACTTGCCGGGCTGAGCAGAGACGATGGATCGTATCAGAGCGTTTTCGATGCGGCGATGATGGAGCAGAACATGTTGACGCCATACTTCGTATTCATCGGCCAGCCATATATGCCCATCGATGACTATCACCAACTCGTCTTCCTTATCCTAGGGTTGAAGGGGTCGGTCTTCATGGATGGCTCCTCAGACGTTATGATGGCCCGCAAACACAATCTGGTCAGTTTTGATTGAAATAATGTATTCTGATGTTAATCAAATTGATTTCAGTTCTTCAACTTGTACGGAACTTTGCCGATGGATGACTACGACTTTCTCAACTTCTTCCTCTGTGTCTACTCGAAACCTCGCCAAGGAGTTCCCAATTGCACAGAGATGATTCCGTACCTGATCTCCATTCCCGGCTTCCAGATGGGTCTTAGACTTTGAAAATTTCTTCCTTCTTATCCTGTGCCATTTGTTCGTTCTTTCTCTCTTTTTTCCTGGATCTTTTCCTGTTTCGGCCAATGTGCCTCGCTCTCTACCAGTGTCATTCGTATAAAAGGGTTTGTTTGTTTTTTAATTGAAATCAGTTTTCAATTCGCCGATGATGCTGAGGATCTCTGATCCTAAGAGCGGAGGTACTTCTTCGTGTACTGCACCTCTGCGTGGTGAAGAAGATCAACAGATCAGTCATTGATCTGGCTAAGCAGTACGAACAATGTTTCAATCAATTACTTATCAAGAATTCCAGTTGACCATTGCAGGTGTCTAATTAGGCTATCTAGTATGCGAACCATTCATTTATTGCACAATACTTCGGAAATGGAGTGTAAGCGGACTGGCTTAGCCCCGCAAGAAGCGAGAGCCAGAGGGAGGGAAGGGGGCAGGGATACGGTTAGTTGAGAAAGAAGAGAGTGATGAGAACGAGGAAATGGGAGGAGGGGTTAGAAGTGACTAATCAACTGGGGTGGTATAAAGGGAGGAGAAATGAGTGCTGGTTAAGAAAGGGGTTGTTCTTTAGGGGAGTTACAACTGAGAAGAAGTCATTCGTGAGGAGGATAAGGAAGATGGGCAGCATGGGACGACGAGTGGAAGTAGTGAGGCGAATATGGAGATCCAGATCAGGATAATAGACGAGACTTGTAAGCATTTTGTGAACGAGAGAGAGTTTAGATTTGAGACGGTGTTTGCGGAAAGAAGACAATTTGATAATTGCGAGAAAAGAAGGCGGTGAGGACTTGAATCTGTTCAGAAGTTGGTGGGAATGAAAAAGGACAAGGGCGGAAGTTTGGCGATATGTGGTTTAAAGGTGAGGGAGGTATCGAGAAGGAGACCGGGGTTCCTTAATTTAGAACATGGAGAGGGGTCGTGAATGTGGTAGAGGTGGTGAGGGTTGGCTGAGTATTTTCAAGTATTCAACATGTATTATGACTGAAACGGCACATAGGAAACATTTGGAACTGAATAATTACAACTGAAAATCAGTTTCAAACTTCCGCCCTTGCCCTTTCCCGTTCCCACCAACTTCTAAACAGATTCAAGTCCTCACCGCCTTCTTTTCTCACAATTATCAAATTCTCTTCTGTCCGCAAACGCCGTCTCTCTCGTTCACAAAATGCTCACAGGTCTCGTCCATTTTCCTGATCTAGATATCCATATTTGCCTCACTACTTCCACTCGTCGTCCCATGCTGCCCATCTTCCTTATCCTCCTCACGAATGACTTCTTCTCAGTTGTAACTCCCCTAAAGAACAACCCCTTCCGTAACCAGCCCTCATTTCTCCTCCACCCCAGTTGATTATCAACTTCTAACCCCTCCTCCCATTTCCTCGTTCTCATCACTCTCTTCTTTCTCAACTAACCGTTTCCCTGCCCCCTTCCCTCCCTCTGGCTCTCGCTTCTTGCGGGGCTAAGCCAGTCCGCTTACACTCCATTTTCGAATTATTGAATAAAGAGGAAGTGAGACAAAAGTTACCGCAGTTTCAAGCCAATTCATGTAGCTACCGTGTAGCAATGGGATATGTGATATCTCAACAAACATTGAGAAAAGAAGGGAAAGCATAGAAAAGGGTTTGAGTTGCTTTTACAACGAGTAGAAGCGTAATGTTGTGTTCAAAGTAGCTCGGCTTAGTTCAGCCCGGATTCGAACAACGCTCAGGTTCTAGCATAGTTTCAGTGGAAACCGTAATTCTAAATCCTGATCGCAATTAACATATCCTTTAGGTACGGTGTTCGCGTACATTGCGGACTTGGGTTACTTTTCGAAATCTATGCTGAATCTCTTTTTTAATCACTTTGAACAGTTTCCCAATCCCGACAGTCTCAGCCAAGCTACTTTGAACGAAACACGAAGACTAACAATTAAGTCACTGCTGTGTGTTTTCTCATTGCTCCCATATGTCGTTGCCGCAGTTTGTACTTTCTTGGCAGTTCATCGCCTCTTTATCAGCAACATGTCTTCGGATCATCACCTGTGATTAGATTAATCATATAGTTAACTCTGTCTAACCATCTCACCGGCTTCTCGTAATGAACATTAGGTCCTGTTCGACTGCGCACAAACTTCAAATGCTCATTGTGTTCCCAAGTCTGAAAAAAAGGAGTTATTCCACTGAAACCCCATTAACACTGACCATATTATCTCCGATTTCCATAATTCGGTAGCCTTCGCCCGCCCCGTCTAGAAGTGTGCCCATGAGAACCGTGTGATCTACTGACAGATTGTAGTCCGCGGACAGAGTCACAATGAACTTCCCAGACGGCGGCACTTTTTGGACGATCTCTTTTCCATCGTTCGTTATCACTGTCATTGTCTTAACAATGAACCCATAATGCAATTAGCTTCTCATCGTCACTCACCTTCACCACGGTATCCACGAAGAAGAAGTTGGCAAAGATCTGGACATAAACCCCTCTCACTGACGTCTCCGATACTTTACAGTGTTCCGGTTGCTTTGTCGTGCATTCAATGTCTTCGTAGATTGGTTTACAGTAGTATTGCTTTGATCCCTGGAAGAGATGAACTAGTTTGTATAACGGAAGACCTTTGCTCACTTTAGTGGATGTGCACGTGACCGGTGCTCCTCCCTCTCCTTTCATTTCATAGTCCGGCAAATCCAGCTTATTGTACTTGAGACCATTATCCGAGAAATATCCTAACGATACAATCTGGAACCACTTCTCTTCATTGCATACGAGTTATTCTGAACCCACCTGTTTCACTTCTCCATTCGATTGATTCTCATCGCACACTGTTGACGGAAAGAAATTCTTCTGGTTGCAACCAATTTCAAAAGTCAGCGCATGCGTTCTGCCCCACAGCGGGAACGTGTTCATGATTAGCTGTAATTGGCGAAAGTTCGGTTTGTAGGACGAGAAGCCAGAAATTACTCACTTTAGTGTCCACATACTTCTTGAATTCCTTATTTACTCCTGCCCGGAACAACATTTTCTTGCTCCTGATACTTGCCTTCGTCTTACAATAGTCCGCGATTTCTCCATCAACGTCATTCCACTCTATTTGGATGCACTGCTTCTGCACCAAGACCGCGGGATGATCGTGGCCGCCGACCAGGTAATCCCAATCCGTCTCGGCTCCACGGCACACGGCAATTGCCAGAATTGCGAAGATCACAGCGGAATTCATCTGAATAGCGATTAATTAGGTCGAAACAGAGCAAAAATACAGAGAAGTGCACTAATAACGACGAGAGCCAAAAACTGTAGCACGAAAAACGAATTTGCTCTGGAAAGGGAGGAGGGGAATGTGGAATCACAGACGAAATAGATGGTAAGGGTAAAAACCACAACGCATCAGATGTCAGGGAGAACAAGGGAGACGAGCTCACCGCAACGGGGGGATTCAAGTGAAACGACTGAATGGGGATGGGGGACAATGGACTGCTCATGTACTTGCCCAAAAGATAAGATGCTCCTGGGAACGATCACACTGCAGAATAGGGCTGAACTCACGGCTGTTGTCGAGATGATGGATGACGTGACAGTCGAGATAGCAATTGACGTCGTAAACGAGCAGACAGTTGTATTGGCATTCACCGACCAATTACCGTCTCTTTGAGCCGGTCCTTCTGAGCGGCCTCTTGCGGCTTCAGGGGCCTCAGAGCAACCGTACTCGTTATCTGTTATTCAGTTATCAATGATTTGAATATCAACAAATGTTATATAATTTGAATTTTATTTTTTCAAAAATAATTTTAACGGATTTCGAACGCAGTTGGAAACGGAGAAGAAATTCAAACCATTCGGATTGCTGAGAATTGAAATTTCAATCAAATCGGTGATGCACTTCCCGTCCTGAAAAGTGAACATTAAGCTGAAAACCGAAACAACTGATTACCGAAGTTGGAGAAATTGCAATTGTGGAAGGTCGCGTTGCTGAAAGTCATGACGGAGTATGCCCTCGCTTGCGCCACCGGGTGAACGACCTTCGGAGTCACATACTTTTTCTTGTTATCTTCAGCCTTCTTTACTTCTTTTTCTAATTCCGCTTTCTTGATCTTGAGAAGCTCAATTTCTTTCTCCAATTTCTTCTTTTCCTCGTGTTTCTGGGCGATTTCCGAATCCAACAGAACTTTTGATAGTTCCTGTTGCGCCTGCCGATTTTCATGCTCGCCCTCGCTCATCTCCTCCTTGACCACAATATTCTGGACGCGCGTGGCATCGTCGTCTGCAAAAATCATCAACTTTGACTAAGATTTTCAAAGAAAAACACACCATTTCTCGGCCGAGATCCTCTCGGGCCCAAAGCATCTGACGACGGGCGCTTTCTCGAGGCAGCGGTGGAGGAGGCGATGGCCTCGGCGATGGCTGCTTCGATGGCCTCGTTGCACTTCACTGAAAGAATGAAATGGTTCAATTTATTATAGAAACCAAATATTTTTTTGATAATGTTTTGGTGATCGACTCGGACAGAATTCTGGCGAACGATCGGCGAGTGCGCCGGTGAAATCGGCCAATTCTCCAATTTTTCGCCGATTTCCCATGAAAAGGCAAGCGCGTCACGCGTCGAACAATCGGCGAATTCGCCGTCCAATCAAAAGTACGACGGTTGAACCCGCGAGATGTCGGCTGCGCTACTAGACTACTAGAGGTGCGACGTTCCCACATTCGGAATTCGAAAATTTCTAGCTGGTTCTCAGCTATTCAGTAAGGTTACGACACGTAACCGTCATTTTTGATCAATGTCATCCGATTCAATCGGTCAGCGCAATAAACAAACGTTACTCGCGAGTCGCGGTTAGTCTCGACGAATTCATATGCTGAAACGGCGAACGATCGGCGGGTTCGCCGATCGTTCGCCAGAATTCTGCTGAGGAGAGAACGATGATTGCCAGATTTTATCGCGATAAATTCGGTGCGTTTTTCGTAGTGTTTTCTGTTGAAGTAAAAGTACTCACTGGCATCTTCGACATGCTTCGGGAGTGGTCCAGTCCCTGCTCCTCCAATTCTTTGAACTCCTTGTCCTCCTCCTCCGTGACTCCCGGGAACTCCTCCTTGTTCATGCTGTGGGCGTCCCCTTCCTCGCTTCTCTTTCTTCTCGACGAGTTTTTCCGGTGGCATTTTACTGAAAAATTGAACCATTTATTAACAGTAATGGCGAGGCGATTGAGGAATTCATAATTTTTCTCAGCGAGAAGTTTGAGAATTATTCAAAGTGTTATCAATACACTTTCAATCAGATGAACGGAAAACGCAGTGCTTTTCTGTGAAAATTTATCTTTTTTCGGTCGAAAATCGAAACTTTTGATGGTTGCGGGTGGGAGAAGAGATAAGAACCAAGTAGAGAGGAAATCTATCGACACATTTCGAACAGTACAATTAATTTCATATATTATGAGCAAAAACCGAATGAAAATAGTGAGAAATTGCTGAAGAGTGCTGGAAAAAAATCAAAAATTCTTCAATTATCATTCGAAAATAGATCAAGAATATTTAGGCTAAAGAACGAGCGTAGTGGAATAGTGGAGTGTTGTTGTGAGGTCTTTCTACTCTGCGTCTCCGCAGTGTCAGTGAACGCAAACAAACGGGCAACGCACACCAGACACTGTGGAGACGCAGAGAAGAAAGACCTCACAACAACACTCCACTATGCCGGCGCGACGTTTAGCCTAGATATTCTTGATTTATTTTCGAATGACAATTGAAGGATTTTCGCTTTTTTCCAGCACTCGTCAGCAATTTTTGACTATTTTCATTCAGTTTTTGCTCATAATACATCAAATTAATTGTACTGTTCGTAATTTTTCGATACATTCCTCAATTTTGCATTCCTCAATCGCATCGACATTACTGTTCATAAATGGTTCAATTTTTCAGTAAAATGCCACCGAAAAAACTTGTCGAGAAGAATGAGAAGCAAGGAAGCCCACGGCGTGAACAAGGAGGAGTTCCCGGGGGTCACGGAGAAGGAGGACAAGGAGTTGAAGGAATTGGAGGACCAGGGACTGGACCACTCCCGAAGCATGTCGAAGATGCCAGTGAGTACTTTTACTTCAACAGAAAACATTGCAATAAAACGCACCAAATTGACTATAAATTGAGATCAAACATCGTTCTCTCGATCACCAAAACATCATCAAACATATTTGGTTTCTGAATTGAACCATTTCATTCTTTCAGTGAGGTGCAACGAGGCCATCGAAGCCGCCATCGCCGACGCCGTCGCCTCGAGAAAGCGCCCGTCGTCGGAAACCTTGGGGCCGAAAGCCTCTCGGCCGAGAAGTGGTGAGTTTTTCCTTAGAAATCTTAGTCAACGTTGATGATTTTCGCAGACGACGCCGTCGACGACGATGCCAGGACCACGCGCGGCCAGATTGCTGTGGTGAAGGAGGAACCGCAGGAGCTGGACGAGCAGGGCGATCGTCAGGCGCAACAGGAACGAGTGAAAGTCTCGTTGGAGGCGGAAATCGCCCAGACACGGGAGGAAAAGAAGAAATTGGAGAAAGAGATGGAGGAGCTGAAGACGAAGAAAGCAGCATTGGAAAAGGAAGTGAGCAAGGCTGAAAATGGAAAGAACACATATGTGACGCCGAAGGAGGAGAACGCCGAGCTCGCTCAGCTCGGTCAGCTCGGTCAGCTCGGCCAGCTCGGTCAGCTCGGTCAGCTCGGCCAGCTCGGTCAGCTCGGTCAGCTCGGTCAGCTCGGTCAGCTCGGTCAGCTCGGTCAGCTCGGTCAGCTTGCTCAGCTCGCTCAGCTCTCTCAAGCGATGGTCAACTCGGCCATCGGTGCCATCGTCACCTCCTCCACCTCCAACGTCGCAACAATGCGCTCATCATCGAATGCTTCGGGGCCGAGAATTGGTGAGTTTTTCTTTGGAAATCTTAGTCAAAGTTGATGGTTTCTGCAGCGGACATCAATGCCAGCTTCGTCCCCGCTCAGCCAGCGACTCAGCCGATGGCCCCCTACATCGTCAATAACAGAACCAACAACGGGGTGCGCAACTTCAGCATTGCTCTCGGCAACGGCAACTTGATGCTTCCAAACATTACCATATACGGCGGCAACATCAATGTCTACTTTGGTGAGCAGTTGTTTCGGTTTTAACCGCAATGTTCACTTTTCAGGAAACCCAGAGTGAGTACAAGGAGTTCCTCTGCGTTCCCGATGAGGCTTGGTCGGAAATGGCCTGTCGGAATTTTTTTTCCGAAAAAAAAGTCGGCAATTTTTTTTTCCGAGTTAAAGTTTCCGAAAAAAAGTCGTTAATTTTTTTTTCCAAGTTAAAATTTCCGGAAAAAAAGTCGGTAATTTTTTTTCCGAAAAAAATTCCCGAAAAAAAGGTCGGAAAACAATGTTCCGATTTTTTTTTCTCAGTCCTCCAAGTCGAAAAAACTACCGAATTAACACATTTTTGTTGAAATAATCATTCGGAAATCGTTTTTCACTTCTCGGAGCAAACTTTTTTCTGTTGATTTTCCGGAAACCAAGTCGGAAAAAAAGTTCCGACGGAAATAATTTCCGAAAAATGAGTTCGGAAAAAGTTCCGTCGGAAATTTCGGAAATTTCGGTAGTTCCGTTTCCGGTTCCGACCAAGCCTGTTCCCGATGCTTAATTCCTCATCCCAAATCTCTTTTTTCCTTACTTCTCTCAATCTAACCCCCCCCCCCCCCTCCCTGACATTCATTCCTGCCGCTCCTCCTGCTCCTCGAACCCGATCCTCTTCTACTTTCCATGATTCTCCCCCGTTACATCCCCGTGTCCACGTCTTCTCTTTTTTCTTCCTCCGCAGCCAACGAACGTTTTGATATTCCTTCCTTGTTACTTCGCTTCGAATATTATTCACTGAACAAGATCATTACGCCTGAATATTCATTGAAAAAAATAAATTTTAGTTGTTCTTTTAATCTTTTCTCGAAAAACCGGAGAAACGCCTGTTAATTTGTTGAAAATCCATGTTATCTCACCCCTTCCCATTCGCAAATCCCAACGAAAACGTCGACTGATAGTGCAAACGCGCTCTATCGGACACCTCCTTTTTGAAGTCACTTTCCGTCGCCGCGCATATTTTCACTCCGTTTTTCCAGGTTTTCAATGCGATTTTTTGAGGATTTATTGGAAATTTAATCGCCAAGTTACGATAGGAATGAATAAACACGGAAAGGGTGAGTTTTTTGCTTGAAAACGCCATGAAAAACAGAGAATTTGTCGAGAAAAATGATTTTGCTCTCGAAAAATCAATTTGAGCCACCACTGCTGTGAAAACCGAGTAAAGTCGATCACCAAGCCATTCTCCTGCTTCTGTGCATCGCATCAGCTTATCCGGCGGCCATTGCTCTCCTATGGCTGCCCCTACTCCCACTGAACACTCACTTTACGCGTTGAAATTCAAAAAACAAGCTTTCAAGCACTGATAACCAAGCTGTGAGCAAGTTGGCGAGAGATTGCGGAACTTTCGGAAGGTTAACTCGCTGAGAAAGTTAAGGAACTTTACCCATCCGCCTAGTCCCATCACTACGATTAACACTGTAACGGAACCGTTTAAGGTTAATCCCTCTGACACCGTCACTTCTCGCATGACGGATCGTCCAGTTACAATAAAGGCAGCGTTCGAAAAGATGGGTCTTGGCATCGAGCCAAGACTTTGGAGATAACCCTGATTGAAAGGTAGCCATACAACGCCATATTATTGGGATTCTAGTTGGGCTTGGATACTGCTATTGACAGCAAAAGCAAAAGCTGTTTGGGAACGAGACAGGACTTCCGAGATCTTACTGAATTCTACGTCTTGCTAGGAAGAGCTGGAGCAACATTGGAAGTATTGGAGAAAATTTATGGACTTATTCAAGTTCCATTTCGATGCTATTTCGCCACGTTTCGCGACGTATTTTTCCAATTCAAACGACGTCGCGAAACGTCGCGAAATGACGCGGAACTCGAGTTTCACGACGTTTCACAACAGTGCTAAATAGTTTTGCGACTGTGGGTCTCGCAGAGATCGCTCGTAAATCTACCCAAAGGCGTTTTTGCACTGTTGTGAAACGTCGCGAAACGTCGTGAAACTCGAGTTCCGCGTCGTTTCGCGTCGTTTCGCGACGTCGTTTGAATTGGAAAAATACGTCGCGAAACGTCGCGAAATAGCATAGAAATGGAACTTGAATAAGTCCATTAGCGCAGAATCAAAGGTTACACACCGATTCCTTTACTCTGGACTATTGAAGAGTCTTGATTCATTTGAATTCGGGAAAATCTACAAATAACTTTTCATTCAATAAAATAATCATTCGACATGAACAATAAACGATTAGTTACTTACGGGTTCTTGCGTGGACGCCCGCGTTTTCTGCTCGATGTCTCCTTGACCGCCGACGTCGTGGCACGATTCGCAGCAGGGACCTGCCCAGAGCGCGGCTCTCGCTCCTCCTTGAAGCTCTTCTCCTGCCTCTCGATCTTTCGTGCATTCTCCTCGGTTCGCTTTTTGTGCTGATCGCTCTTCAGGTCGTCGACATCAACACGCAACAACTTCCTTGGCGGCTCAGCTGAAAAATGAGAAATTATTGAGAAGAATAGCGTTTTTGGGTACGAGGTTGTGAAATACTCACCGAGGATGGAATCGAGCTTCGGACCTAGTGAATCTTGATTCATTGGCTGAGCAGCAACCGGCTGTTGAGCCCCATGAGTTGGCTTGTTGCCGTGCTGCTGGAGGTGAGCCTCATATGCTTGGTAGACCTCGGCGAGCGACCTCGTATCAGGAGTCTCAGCAGTGGCCATTCCAGAGCTTTGGCCCAACTCTTTCAGACATCGAGACACCTGCTCCTTCAAGAACCGATTCTCCTCTGCCAAACACTGGTTCTCCGCCTCGAGGAATTCCAGCAGCTTCTTGTTTTCCTCGATTTTTTTCTTTACTTGAGCTTCAGCTGACATGTCCTCATCAGAGTTGGTGGCTGACATGGGAGTTGGTGGTTGCGCAGGAACTGGTAGTAAATAATGGTTTTACTCAACTGTTTCTCAACGATGCAGAACTCACTCTCATATACCAACACATCACTCAGCGACTCAACTACTGCATTGTTTTCCGAAGGGACTCCTACTGCGTCTGAAACTGATGAATTGATCAATTGGTAACTTGATTGTTCTATTATACTCACCAAGTACACGGTGGAGCTGCTCCTCGACTGGGTTCAACTCTTTTTCGGATGGGGATTGGTTCATTACTTCTGGAAAATGTGAGCGATTATATGTGTCTTGAATAAAGATTAATGCAACTTGAAACTGAGAATGGGAGAAGATGATTGGAAACAGAGCAAAAGAGAGCAGGTTGAGAGTAATGAAAGGAGATTCTCTCTTGAAAACTGGGAGACGAGAGAAGAATCCAGTCACCCCATCAGGAGTGACACAGAAGGGAAGAATGACTGAGATCGCAGACCAAGGGGCTCGTCGTACGAGAAGAGGCGGAGCAAACGGCCCTGGCAAAGAGCACATCGCCTCGTTGTGTAGTAACATCTGGGGAAAACGACAGGTGCGCGAATCGAGAAGTGAGAGTATGTGGGGACAAATCTGAGGTGAGAATGTGATTATTAGAAGGACTATAAGTACTGAAATCAAGGCGACAATTGGTGTTGTTGGTGGTGGGAAGGAGAAGATGAGCTGAGTGCCCATCTAGTGTGTTCTATTTGCAACTGGCAGGTGTTTTTCCCAAGATTGCCTAGTGGTCCCTTCAGAAAAAAGCGTGAATGACCAGGACACTCTTCGTGTTCTTTCTCAGGAGGACTACGGAGAGCTCGTCGGAAAGGAGGATTGGTTGTCAGAATGTAACACAAAACTAATGAAAAACAGTTGATTTTGTAACATGCGTTGGCGGAAAAAAGGCAGAAGTTTTTCATTTGCCGAGAAAAATGATGAATTTTCACGCGAAAAAACACGAACATACATTTTGAGCAAAAACTTGATGAGACTCGTGAAAAATTGCTGTTTCAGCGCTGGAAAAAAACTAAAAATTATTCAATTTACATTTGAAATTATTATAGATGAAGAACATTCACGGTAAAGAACGCACGTGGGGGGAATGGTGGAGTGTTTACTGGCAATTTTTTTTTGGAAATGTCAGACATGGTGCCGACTGGTCACAGAGGAGAGGACACATTCGAATGAAACAGTGCGCAGCGGGGGGGGGAATGGGCACATGGTTTGGGCGAAAAGCTCATACCTGAACGAGGAAAGAGGAGGGCCGAGGTGCGTAGAGGCTAACGTAAAGTCACGTTGCTCCAATTGACAGGGTGGCCACGCGTGTAACGGACTTTGGACCTCCCTTCCCTTCTTGCGGAGTGTGTGGCACTTCGCACGCGTTGAGGCCATCGATATCGACGACCGCAACGAGCTTTGGACAGCGCATAATAGCAGAGCGGGTGGTTTGAGAAAACAACGAATAGGTGGACGAGAAGAGAAAGAGAGGTGGGTCCAGGTGTACAGAGGCAAAAGTAATGCTGCTCCAATTTACGGGAAGGCCACGCGTGTTGTGTTGCAGGGAATCCTAGAAGGTATTGGACGGTGTGTGGAAGGTATATTGGCTAAGCTGAGCGAGATTTTGGGACAGAGTAATCGAAAGGCATTCTGCGGGATTGTACAAAATTTGGCTCGACAAGCGTGGAGATGAGATAATCTGGTGGTTTTACCAGAATCCAAAATATAAAAAAAAACAGAAGCCGCAATGGTGAATGCCAAAAAACGCCGCAGGCGACGGCGGCTAACCGAAGGGGAACGCTTTTTTCACGCGGTCTTAGACAGCTTTGAGTTTCGCTCTCAACAGTCTTGAAATCTAGGATATAGAAAGCTTAACTTATAGTGAAATAAGAGCTGAGAAAACGATGACTCATCAAAAATATTGCAAAAATGGAAAGAATAGAAATGATGAAAAGACGAAGCTAAACGAGAAGAGATCGACTGGTCACAGAGGAGACCTTTCAATGACATTGGTCGCCGAATTCATATCCCACAATTAACGGCTTTAAAAGTCATCCGCCAGTTCAAGGGAAGAAATCATCAAAAATTGACCGAATTCTCAATCTAAGTTTGAATAATTCATATAGGTATACGGATAGTCGCCGACGGCTACGGCTAACCGAAGACGCAAGTTTCTTCGGAGGTAGTCGCATGCGGCTTTGAGTGGCTTTGGATGTCGCTTTTAACATCTGTTTAACATCGGAGAATTCTAAATGCTCAACTTGATGTGAAATAAGGGAAATAGTCGGTGAGAAGAGAATAAGTCATGAAAAAAGTGTGAGAATGGAGAGAATAGAAATAGTGAGGTTAAGAAATAACGAGGCGACGCGCATATGGGCACAGCGGGAATGTCTAAATGGTGTAGACTGGTCACAGAGGAGTGGATACACTCGAGTGAGACGGACAGTGTACGCAGCTGAGCGGTTGAGGGGCATATGGTTTGGGAGAAGTGAATGCGTGGACGAGGAGAGAGAGAGAGAGGAGGGACGAGGGACGCAGAGGAAAAGGTCACGCTGCTTCCATTGACGGGGTGGACCACCATGCTGCCCCCACCCACGAGTTCTACTGACGTGATCCTTGTGTGCTTTGCGTGTTTAGCGCATAAGATTTCAGATGGATTTGTAACGGTGCAAGCGTCCCCTATATAACGTGTTCTCTGTAAGGATCGAGTATGGCCATAAGGGGGTGTGCCTTAGGGTGTTATAGATGAGTTAGAGTCAAGACATTTTGGGAGTATGTTGATAGGGACTAGTACTACCTATCTGCACCGACTTCGCCTCCGGGCTCCACCTGGGGGAGTACGGTAGGTGCTCAAAGAGCACAAAATCGACTTTTTTATCTGTGCTCCAAAAAATCCGAAAAAATTCTGAGGTATCAAGAACACTAATGTGTATGTTTTCCCAAAAAATGGAGTCTGGGAATTTCCTACTTTTCGAGTAAAACGTCAAAATGTTCATTTTTTGGAAGAAATGTGCATTTTTCGGATGTTAGCAGGAGTTAGCGACAGGATTTTATTATCGAAAAACATACTCATATGTAATGTCTTTCAAGTGCACAACAGGTGGTCTCATAACATTCCCGATTCTGGGGGTCTTCAGCTCATTTTCTGGAATGAGTTTGTCTAAATGAAAATACTTTTTCTCGTCTGGAGCACTGAGAAAGGCTCTTTTTCGAGGAAAATGTGTCTTAGAGTTAAAAAAACACAGTTTCTGTTCTCAGTTGCTCAAAAACAATTTTTTCAGATTTTTCTAAATCCAAAGTGTGTCGAGCATCCTGAGTTTCCGAGTTTCATAACTTCACAGAAAATTAATTTTGTCGGACGAAATTCCGGCCGGAAACATCCCAATATGACTTTTATCGATTCCAAAATGAATATCTCCAAAAATTGGAAATTTTGTTTTTTGCAATTTTGGGGGTCTCAACCATGAAGATTTTTCGACCAAAAAAATAATTTTTCTGATTTTGAGAGAATTGGATGTGCAATCAATAGATCTCACTTTTATATGATTTCTCCCAAATTTTTAGTCTTGTTCGTAAATTTTTAGCAAAATTACAGCCATTTATAGTGTCTCGGACATTCGAAATCTTCAAATTTATGAAAAAATTAATTTTCAAGATTTGAGTGTAGGAAATGTTTTAGCATATTACTAATTGTATTTGAGATGAATTTCACCACTTTAAGACGTTCATTCTGCGAAAAACAACGGAGAAAGTCAAATTTTTACCAGAAAATGAGCTGAAGACCCCCAGAATCGGGAATGTTATGAGACCACCTGTTGTGCACTTGAAAGACATTACATATGAGTATGTTTTTCGATAATAAAATCCTGTCGCTAACTCCTGCTAACATCCGAAAAATGCACATTTCTTCCAAAAAATGACGAAAAATGAACATTTTGACGTTTTACTCGAAAAGTAGGAAATTCCCAGACTCCATTTTTCGGGAAAACATACACATTAGTGTTCTTGATATCTCAGAATTTTTTCGGATTTTTTGGAGCACAGACAAAAAAGTCGATTTTGTGCTCTTTGAGCACCTACCGTACTCCTCCAGGTGGAGCTCGGAGGCTAAGTCGGTGCAGATGGGTAGTACTAGTCCCTATCAATATAGTCACATGAAAAATGGCCCCTAAGGCACACCATACTCGAGTCTTACAGAGAACGTGTTATATATAAACCCCCACGAATCACTGATAAGAGGGCTTACCCTCCTTGGTCGGCGCCGACGCTCTACTACTCTTTTTATTTCCAATAAACCTTGTGAACTATGCTCAACGTGTTCTTTGTATTCTATAATAACGACCCGGCCAAGTCGTCACATTGGTAGCAGCGAGTGGTTTTCGACGGATTTTACACCATATCCTCGGAAAAAGTAAGTCCCAGTAGTATAGCCTGTTCAATCTTGATTCCATGAGCAATTCGAATTGTCCCTAAGTTTTAGTTTTCGTTTCGATGTGAGAATACGGCTCAGTAAGGTTATTTAATGATGAATTTAGCGTAGTAGTGAGAAGCGTAAGGCCCCCGCCCGTCCGATATCAACCGGCGGTGCAGTAAACACGAGACTACAGGGTCTCATCCCTTTTTTTTGTACTTCTTTTTGCTCAACAAGGGGAAGGTCGTGACCCTCTGAGAGCCTTCCAAACCCATTGATTTCCTCGTCCCGAGACAGAGACGAGGATACCAGGTAATATGCAAAATACGAAAAAAAGGAAGCCGCAGTCCACTTCGTGACAATCTGGACATCGCCGCCGTAGCGACTGCAAGACGGACACCCCTGTTCTGGAGGGGCAAGAACCAGACATCCCCGCCAGAGGGACAGAAGCCGGACAGTTTTTTTCTCTCTTTATTAAAAACTTCGCCCAATTATCATCATATCTGCAGATCAACGGAGCAGATGACGTTCTATTTTCGTTGGAGGCTTTCTTTGCATATCCCCATTTGTGACGGCCCTCGTATAGGTCCTGAGCAAACCAATAAGATTTCACGAGCACGACAATCGGAGAAACGTCATTCACATGTCATCATGGGGTACACCACAGTACTCCGAAATTCATCATTCACATGTCATCATCGATGACGCAAACCGGAGATGACTACGTGAGAGGTCTACACGTTGCTGCGAGGGTGCCACACAGTCATGCCGATGGTTGTAAACGTACCAATTCGGGTATGATAAGGTCGGTCGGCCATACGTTTTACAACTCGCTCGAAGTAAACAGAGCACGACGAGCGAGATGCAACAAACGATAAGGACACTCGGACTCCAGGATCCAATCTATCGTCATACAGGTATTTACAACCATCCGCGGAGCAACTCACGTCAGATAAGATGGGAGCAAGGACCACAAGGGGCGGAGCCAGCAACGACAGTCAACATAATAAAAGGGTCGGACCCATGATAAGATAGTTTAGTAGATAGATACAGCACACAGCCCCGACTCAGTTGGTGGTACGCCACCCGATCCGACGGCTGTGCCTTTCTACATCCTTTCGACAGTTTTGGTTTCTTTCTCGACATTGTCGGCTATGAGTTGACGTAGAATGAGTACTCTCGTTACAGACTTGTGTATTCGACCCCAGTTTTCCTGCAAACAGCATCGTTTTCGCCCACCATCGACATCGACACAACCGCCATCGCCTAACCAAGGTACGCTATCAGATTATCAGATCAGCGCCTTCACTTGTGGGCACCATCATCCGCCAGTGCAAGTGGTCCGTCGGACATCACTGCAGCGATCTGCGCCATCGAAGCTCTCGAGCGCACTTCGATCTATCAAGACCAGCGCCTTCAGACACTAGAGGATAACACTGCGTATCTCGCTTGCCAACTTGTGATAATAACCCCACACTTCGTAAACCTTGAGAACATAGAACATGCTGAGCCCTTAGCCCCGCTAATCGCCAATGCCCCGGCCCTGTTAGGTTTAGAAGCACAGGAGGCTCTCGCAAGGGACGCGAATGATGCGGAGATAGACGAGTGGAATGCGCTACGCGTCTTAGGAGAGCTCTCAATCCAGCAAGATCTCCAGGCGCCACTCGACGCCGTAGACAATGACAACCCCCGCGCGTAGCCATGCTTTCTATCAAGCTGGAGAAGTTCTCCGGGCGCGAAAATTTTGACCGATGGGTGGAGAGGTACGAGGATTACTTAGCCGTGACTAACCCAAACGCCGATGATCGCACCAAAGCGCTACTATTGCGTTTCTTTGTGAAAGGCGCCGCGCAAATATTCTCGAACGTAAAGCCCAGGGAGACGCCATACGCCGATATTAAGCGATACCTTTCCGAAAAGTTCACAGCCAACCAGAACGTTGCGCTTCGAGCAGAACGTAAATCGTGTAAGCAGGAGTCGCATGAGAACGTGAACGAGTTTCTAGACCGCCTCACACGCATTTTACCAATGCGGGTGCAGCCGATTTTGAGACGCGCATCATGCAGGAATTCGTTGAGCGCATCCGCCCCGATATCAGCTACCAACTGCTGATACAAGGAGTGAACTCCGTAGAAGCGGTCATAGAAAAAACCCGCACGATCGAACGTCTGCTCCCCACCAGAAGTATTCAGCCAGTAGGCGTCATGCGTGTAGCAGCGGCACCAGAAGAACAGACGCAACCGTCAACACGTCCATCACAAGCATCATCGCAGAATCTCGATGAGAGACTGACCTGCTTCTACTGTCACAACAGAGGGCATCGCAAAGCTGATTGTCAACTGTATCTATGTACGAGACTGCGCGTACCAAGAAAGGCGCGAGAGTAGAAGTCATCCTCGAATCGCATTTGCTAGTCCACTTGCTACTAGTCGCGAGTGTGAGTTAGAAGACCAGCTCACCGCCGCTAGGCAACAAGTAGCAGCGCTAACCACCCGTACGAAGCAGCTCGCATCATTGATTTACGACCCCACACCAAAGTAATCCAATGGGGAGAAGGGGGAAGGGAAATCTAGACGATATGATCTGAGACCAAGGAAAAACTGATCTAATGAGAAGACAACATCAATCAAATACAGTTTTCAGACCCAGAACCAACAACCCCAGACGCGCCGAGGCCCGCGTCTCCAGTACTGTCCTCCTCAAACACTTTCTTAATCTTTGAGGACAAAATAAGTTTGGAGGACAGTCGGGAGACGAGGAGCTCAAGGCCCTGGCAGCTCAATTGAGTTTGGAGGCAAAGTCCCGGACACCAGAAGGCAGTCACTCCACCGTCATCGAGGAGATCACCTACTCAGAGGAGGAACTGCTCGGGAAATTGCCAACCGAAGACTCCACATCGACCTCGGAAGAAGCATTCGAAGCCGTCGTTTCAAGGAAGCCAAGGACATTCGAGGACGTCATCAAGGTCCCGAAGATCAAGCGAGAGCACACGTCCACTACCATGGACTACCGAAGGATCATCGGGGCGGGTGCACCACCTTCGGGAGGCCCCTACGTGAAAGGGTTCGTAAGTATGGTATACGACGACAACTTCGTGGTAGAGCTCGACGCGCCGAACGCCGGAGTTCTTGTCCGTTCCAGCAAGCCGACCAAGCTTGTGAGAACGGACAAAACCACGAAGGTCGCACCCATCCCGCTGACCGCGCCAGTGCGGATATACCAGGTGGCAAAGGCCAAGGAACAGGTGTCGAAAGGCATGAAGTCCCTCCTTACCACGTGTGAATGGGCGGCGTTGGATGTTATGTTCGAAAACCCGACGGAGACCATCGACGACGAAGCCATTCAGTACGTGGAACGTCAGACGATCGCGGCGACCACAGGGAGCCGGATTCAGGGTATCCTGATCCGGATGGTCACCGGGAATTTGCCCCGGGGATTCCCCATCTACGCCAGGACGATGACAACCGGGACGGATGGCAGGGCCTACACTGAAGGACAGTTCCATCATGTGGTGGAATACCAGCACCGCCGAGCGACTGATCTACCCAGCTTTGGTAGCAGACGCTGCACTCCGCGCTTACGTCGACCATCGAGCAACGGAACAGAGAACATTGCGGGACGTCATTCAAGAAATCAAGCAGGAGCACCACAGTTTCGGCCGCACGATCGCTGTGGACAAGGAATGGGCAGACGAGAGGAACGGGAGCGGCGAGAGTTGGACCATCGGGTCCCACTTGTCCGCCCTGTTCCAGGGACGAGAGGAAGCTATAAAAGTGCTCGCAACGGTGACCACCGTCCGCCTCGGACCGTCGCAACAAGCGGACATCAGCGGGGAGGGCCATTCGACAAGGTCTCAAGAAGTTCGAAAAGAGTGGGCTGCTGAAGCAATGGCAGGGCAAGGATCTTCCGGTTCGAGCCAAGCGAGCGATCAACAACACTCAGATGGGAACGGACGGCGTCAAACTGGACGATTCTCAGCTGGAGGCGATGCGGGCCATTATCGAATCTCGAGGCTTGTCTATCACGGTTGCACCGCCCGGAACCGGAAAGACGACGGATTTCTTCATTAGGGGATAGGAATGTAACGGTGCCAGCGTCCTCTATATATAAACCCCCACGAATCACTGATAAGAGGGATTACCCTCCTTTGTCGGCGCCGACGCTTTACTACTCTTCTTATTTCCAATAAACCTTGTGAACTATACTCAACATGTTCTTTGTATTCTATAATAACGACAGGGCCAAGTCGTAGCAGATTCACAAAAAGAAATGAGATCAGATTTTAGGAATAATATAGATTTCTGAACTCTTTTTTCTCTTCAATTTCATACCAAATTCATCAAAATTCACCAAAGTTGTCTTGATTTTCTGTCCGGAAAGAGGTGAGTCATCAGAAGAGTTAGAGCGCAAAAATGGGGAGATTAGAAATTGTGGATGAGTGGTCCTTCCTTCCCTTCACGGGTGTGTATAGTGTGTAACCCCGGAGAGATGGAAAGGACGGTCGAAGTGCGCAGAGAAAAAGCGGCTCAAAGACTCGTTGAGTCCCCTGACCGACAACTCGCTTGTAAACTTTCGCGATGTGCAATAGGATTGTGAAGAACAGAGCTGAAACAGAATTCTATTCATCTTGTTCCGGAAACGCGTATCATCGGGTCAATTTCGCAACTTTTGGAGAAATTGTTTATTTCGGTGGTTCGGTTGTTAAACAGAGTCGGTTGTACTGATGTTAATGAAGTTCTCAAGTGGTCACTACGTGGTTGCGATGCCGCTGGTTGACATCAAGAAGTTTGCCAAGCATTGTGAGATGATGAAGTAACTGGAAAAATTGAACATAAGGTTGACAGTGAAAAGGAAACTGCACCTTTTTTGTATGTAAACATTGAAGCTGGAATATAATGAAAGAGCCAAACGGATGGGCAGTGATGTCGGTGTTATTGAAAAATTTGTGAATTTTTTTTCTATTGTTGAGTTAAAAATATGCTCATTGTTGTTAACCAACTTTGATTGGATCAAATAAGCAAAAAACAATTATTTTACCATTAAAAACTTTATTAAATTGATGGAAGTATCGTTTAGGGTATTTTCCTTCGGTTGTGAGGCTGCTGATCGTCTTTCATAGACTTTGACGACTTTGTTCCCATTTCTGAAAAGCTATAGTCGATGGATTGATGATTAAGAAAAGGTCTAGGAGTCGAGTGAAGGGAACAAAAAACTCATTACGTTTCTCCGAGTTTCTAAATTATTTCTTCAGTTTCATGCAAAACGCGTCATTGGGTTCTCGTAAAGAGAAAAAAAACAATTCTCCAATAGAGCGAATTTAACCGATGGAGTAAACGAAAACTTTTTTCGCGTCGTATCAATTATCATAAGATGGAAGAATCATTTTGAATTTCGGATGCAGCGGACTAATGGATCTGTTCACTGGGCCCTTTTTTCGATTTTTTTGTTCTAAAACTGCTGGGGGGGGCTATAGTTAATCCTTTTATTATCCTACGCGAGATGAAACGGACCTTTCAGATGCCTGAGCCATTGTCCACGATAACAAGTTCGTCGTCGCAGCACATGGTTGTTGACTGAGCTTGAATGAACAATTCCCTCTGTCGCGGGGTCTGATCGTTGAACTGGAAAAATAACAAAAATTTATCAATCAACCTAATACTTGAACGGGATAATCTTCCTATGAACAGAATTGAGACAAATGGTTTATGTTCTGATGATTAAGGGAGGGGTCTAGGAGTGGGGTGAAGGAAACGACAAAATCATTACGTTTCTCCGAGCTTCCAAATTTGTTTCTCCAGCTGCGTGCGGGCGTAGAAAGAAAAACAGAATTTTTTCTCAATATGGCGAACTTAAGCGATGGAGCAAACAAAAATTTTTCTCGCGTCGTAGCAATTATCAAAAAGTGGAAGAATCATTTCGAATTTCGTATGCAGCGGAAGATGACTAATGGATCTGTTCCAGGAGGCGATGGTTGCGCAAATCTTCTCAATTTTTCACTGAGCCCATTTTTCGACGTTCTCGTTTCAAAAATATTGGAAGCTATAGTTAACCCTTCTCTTATCCTACGGGGGAGGCAGAAACGTACCTTTCAAATGCCTGAGCCATTGTCGATCACAACTGGATAGCTTTGTCGCTCTGCATGATGGAGAATGAGCTGGAATGAACAATTCCCCTTTGACGTCAAAATAAAAATGATAATCAAATAAACTGACCACTCACCTCAAGAACGTCTTCCTCTTTTCAAATCCATGCGCAAGAATGAGGCGGCGTTGATGACGGTCTCAACGACGTCGGCTCTTGGCTCGAATCCAGAAGCGATCGGAACCACGGTAGCACCAATTCCCGGTTGCTGGCTGCGGAGGGATTGTAGCCGTTGAGCTGAAACCAATCACACCTAGTCCAAGGGAAAACATCAGAATTTAGTCCCAATATGGCAATACGCATTTCCCGAATACTTGATAGTCAACTTAATATGAAAAACATCATCTTTCTTCGAAGGGTATAGAGACAAATGGTTTCTGTTGCTTACTCACCTGATTGAAATGCCTATTTTTCCGGCTAGATCAATCGTCCAAGTTGACTTCACTGTTGCCCAAATCGGAAAAAAATTGAAGTAACTGAAAATTGATTAAATTAGATTCGTATTTGTGGAAAATGCAACTCACATCAATTTGGAAATTCGAGAAAAATCGTATTGAGGGAAACTGCCATATCAGGCGGCTTATCTGGAAAATTTGATTATTTTTCTAGGTTTCAAAATTTGTTTCATATTTTGAATTTACAGCAACATTTGTGAAACACAATTTTGAAAAGTCACTTGCGAAAACTCGAAAAACAACTTTTTTGATTTTTTGACATTTTTCCAAATTATCAAACAGTTCAAGATTCTCATTTTTGATAGTATCCTTCTAGAAATTTTGTGAATTTTTTGACTCATTATAAAACTCACAGGTGATTCAAAAGAAATCGTCACAGCTGACTTATCTGCCTGCTCGAGGGTGATGGCTCCATTTGAAAATCCAAGCTAAGAGCTGTGAGCTCTGAAAGAATTGAATTATAGCGCTGAAACTCTGCGATTCCAGATAAAAGAAGAGAACGAGAATGAAAATGAAACATTTCAAAGTTGATAGGACGCGATTGAGGGGAACAGAAGGATAGATTAGGCGAGCGAAAACATGATGAACGGGAATGAAAAATCTCAGATACGATGCAATCGCCTCTCGGCAAGAAGTCCGTTTACGGTACCAGAACTCTTACGAAAATTATGCCCACTCTGTTCTTTTCTTTCATTTTTTGTGGTCATTCATTTGGAAATCGATCGAAATATTACGCACAGTACAAACTGTTTCACATTGAGACGTTGCGACTGCTGCCTCTGGCGCCGGGTTTTTAATCCTAATCATTAGGTCTTTCGCAATCCAATTGCACCGTTAAATGATGAAGTGGGGAACGGGATGAATGGGAAGAAGAAGCGGCAGCACACTAAGAAGTGGACATATTTCGAAATGCATTGAGTCATCGTGCGTGTTTGCACAGACTGTCGGAGAAGGAAAATCGGGAAGGAAAGACACTTGAGATGACTCAAAATGAGAGAATGTCTACAAGGGAGAGTGTGGGGAGAAAAGAGAAATGAGTAATGGGTACTGAGAGAAAATTAATGAGAGAGAATGAGTGTATAGAGAGCAGAGTGACACAAGGGAGGAAGCTCGAATGTGAGCTGTTTTCATTATGCTGCGTTCAAAATTCCCGGGCTGGACCCAGCCCGGGTTTGAAGAGCGTTCAAAGTGCGCGAAAAACGGCGGCATCCAGCCCAGTTTTCGGCCGTTCACAGTAACCGAAGTCCGCAATAATACGCAAACACCGCGCCTGATAATTTGAATGAAATTTCCTATTTTCGTGTTTATGAATCAGAGATGTATCAATTCCCTTATAAAACAGAAGAAATGTGAGCAAAAAAAATATAAGAAGATTTTGAAACAAGTACATATGCAAAAACATCGAAAAAATGGCCATCGGAATTCGAAATTTGGGCTTTTAAATTTGAACTTTGAACGCAGCATTACGATTCTCATGGAAACAGGCGCTCAAGTCACTCTCTACGTGCCCACTCGGTTACCTTGTCGTTGCGATTGCTGCCGCTGGCCCTGGTTTTGTAGTCCTCACCACTCGGCCGGCTTCGAAATCCATTTGCGCCGTTAAATGATGAAATGGGGAACGTTACGAATTGGAGGCAGACGTAGCAGCACACTGAGAAGCGGACAGATTTCGAAATGCATTGAGTCATCGTCTACACTAGAGAATGGACTGAGAAGGAACATGTCAGATGGGCCACCCTGAGAACCGAATGAATTGGTTCGGGAAATGTGAGTACCTGGGAGGGCAGTATAACGCCATATTCAAAAGTTTGCCTTTTTTCCTTATTCCGGAGAAACTTTGAAAAATTCATTTTTTTGGCACTTGGAGAATAGGCCCTCTTCAAAAAATCATAACTAATTCAGAATTTGTTTAAACGAGTTGGTCAAAAAACGAAAACAGAGCTAATTAATTGTAGATTACGGTAAAAATACAAATGATTACTCAACATTGGAATTGGATGCCGTATGTCAGAAAATGTGCCAATGTCAATAGACCCTATTTCTGAATTTGATCACTTTGCGAAGAGATGGAGTGATAACACTATGTGGGCAGGGTTTCTTGGTAGTTGTGAGTTACAATCATGATATAAAAACGGGGGGTAACCGATCATTTACGAAAAAAATTTCCACTTTTAGTGAGACCCAATTTTCAAAATTTCAAGGTTTTTGGTTTAATCTGAAAGTGAGTTACATAGATTGAAAGACCATGTCTAGGGGACCATTTTTGCAGTTGAACGTTTTTTGATATCTCTTATCACTTTCGAAATATCGACTGAGAAAGGATGTCCACTCAACACGAGAACACGCGTTAGAAAATGCCGAAAAAGTCAATTTTTTGAATATTGTTATTTTGTAAAATTTCCACGAGTACATCATGAAATGGGTTCATACAAACAAATTTCAGCATAAAATCTAAGAATCAACACGTATTTCCTGCAGATTTAGTGGGCTCTCATCTATTCTCCCCCTATTTTGACAGTTTTAGGAAGGGTAGTGCCGGGATTTTCGTCGATTTCTTGAAGATAATTTTGAGATCTCAGTATGTGAATCATTCATTACCACCTAGATCAATACGGTTGAGTAGAATTTATCTTGAATTTCAATCTCCAGGGTACACATTTCCAGTATTCTCTAACCCGTGTTCTCGTGTTAAATGGGCATCATTTCTCAGTCGATATCTCGAAAGTGATAAGAGATATCAAAATACGTTCAACTGCAAAAATGGTCCCCAAGACATGGTCTTTCAAGCTATGTAACTCAATTTCAGATTAAACCAAAAACCTTGAAATTTCAAAAATTGGGTCGCACTAAACGTGGAAATTTTTTTCGTAAATGATCGGTTACCCCCCGTTTTTATATCATGATTGTAACTCAACTACCAAGAAACCCTGCCCACATAGTGTTATCACTCCATCTCTTCGCAAAGTGATCAAATTCAGAAATAGGGTCTACAGACATCGGCACATTTTCTGACATACGGTCTCCAATTTTAAAGCTTAGTAATCATTTGTAATTTTACCGTAATCTACAATTAATTAGCTCTGTTTTCGTTTTTTGACCAACTCGTTCAAACAAATTCTGAATTAGTTATGATTTTTTGAAGAGGGCCTATCCTCCAAGTGCCAAAAAAATGAATTTTTCAAAGTTTCTCCGGAATAAGGTAAAAAGGCAAACTTTTGAATATGGCGTTATACTACCCTCCCAGGTACTCACATTTCCCGAACCAATTCATTCGGTTCCCAGGGTGGCCCATCTGACATGTTCCTTCTGAGTCATTGTCCTCATGAGAGAATGCATTGAGTTATCGGCATCACGTACGAATGCATTGAAATCACAAGCGCGGAATCTAACTGTCAATGTTCTCGGTTACACCTTAGCAAATGGGTCGCTCAGTTGTCCCTTCACACAACTACGCGCAAACAAATTTCTGTGCGACCCCCACCCGATGAGATGTTGAGTGAGCACGTGGTCCCAGATTCTAAAAAAAGAGGCAAGGAGCTAGTGACCGCACAAGCGTCAGGACGTTATGAATCCTGAGGCCACAATTTTCTGTGAAACAATGCAACTCAGATGTGGAATAAGGAACAGAAACGCAACCAATGAGGCAAACGAAAACTCAAGTCGCGGCGAAGTAATTATCAAAACGTGGAACTAGAGAGTAATTTCAAATTCCGGATGCAGCGGAAGATGACTAATGGTTCTGTTTCAGAAGGTGAATTTTGCGAAAATCTTCTCAAATTTTCACTGGGTCTATTATTCAACGTTCCTGCTCCAAAACTACTGGCGGATCAGAGTTAACCCTTTCCCTATCCTAGGGGAGCTCAAACGTACTATACATATCCTGGAACCGGGATCGACCACGAGAGCAGCTATTTCGTCGTTGCAAATGTTCGATGTTTGGTGGAGAGTAGGGTCTGGATGGAGCTGGAGTGTGTGGTTCCCCTCTCTCGTGGCCTATTTATACTGGGTCGCGACGCACGCCCCGCCTTTTTCCGTTGGTTGTGTGACTCCGCCCCTCGGCGAGAGATTGAGAGAGTTTGGAGGGCGGTCTCTCCGGCGAGACAGCAAAACACCGTGTCGCCTTTGTTTCGAAATAATCTTCTTTCGATGTGGGTGATGACTCAGAATGCGGAGAGACACATTTTTGGGAAAACAAAGACTTTTTGAGTCATCGCCCACATCGAAAGATTATTTCGAAATAGAGGCGACACGGTGTTTTGCTGTCTTGCCGGAGAGACCGCCCTCCAAACTCCCTCAATCTCTTGCCGAGGGCAACCAACGGAAAAAGGCGGGGCGTGCGTCGCGACCCAGTATAAATAGGCCACAAGAGAGGGGAACCAGGCAGTCCAGCTCCATCCACACCCCACTCTCCACCAAACATCGAACAGTTGCGACGACGAAATAGCTGATCTCGTGGTCGATAACGGTTCCAGGATATGCATAGTGCGTTTTAGCTCCCCTAGGATAGGGAAAGGGTTAACTATTATCCCACAGTAGGTTCGAAACCAGAAAATTGAAGAATAGGATACTTACTTAGGATACTTAAGAGGCCTGTTGATCACGGCTGTCCACCGTGCAGAGCGCAACAAAGCGACTTCCACTTGTCCCTGTTCTTCGCGATGGTGGTCCAGTGGGTGGTGGTGTCGCCGTGGGTGTTTTTGACGTTCAGGAATTTTGTGAAAGGGTCCATCCATCTCAGCGGTGGTCTCCCTCTTGGCCTTTTCTTCCATCTTGGATACCACGTCAACGTTTCCGTTGTCCATCTACCGTCCTCTCGTCTCGCCGTGTGGCCTACCCAGCCGTGCTTCTGTTTCGCAATGTGTCTCAGAGGGTTTCGAACCTTCGAAATCTTTCGGATGTCCTCGCAATGAAGTCCTTTGTTGTTCTCTCAGCGTGATGCCCACAAGAGCTCGCTCTACAGCTGCATGGGCGATCCTCAGTTTTTCGGACGACCGTTTCGTGAAAGCCCATGTTTGTGTTCCGTACGTGATCGCTGGCAGCACTGTGGCGTCGAACACCTTCGCTTTCATCTCTGGATTTCCAAACTCTTCGAATACGACTTGGGGCGACTTAAAGGCAGCTCATCCGGCTCTCGTTCGTCTCGTTATTTTGGCGTCGGCGTCGTTTGTCGCATTTAGCAGTCTTCCAAGATAAACCTCTATTTCGAAATAATCTTTCGATGTGGGCGATGACTCAAAAAGTCTTTGTTTTCCCAAAAATGTGTCTCTCCGCATTCTGAGTCATCGCCCACATCGAAAGATTATTTCGAAATATGTAGAGGCGACACGGTGTTTTGCTGTCTTGCCGGAGAGACCGCCCTCCAAACTCTCTCAATTTCTCGCCGAGGGGCGGAGTCGCACAACCAACGGAAAAAGGCGGGGCTTGCGTCGCAACCCAGTATAAATAGCCCACGAGAGAGGGGAACCAGGCACTCCAGCTCCATTCAAACCCCACTCTCCACCAAACATCGAACATTTGCAACGACGAAATAGCTGCTGTTGTGGTCGATAACGGTTCCAAGATATGTATAGTACGTTTCAGCTCCCTAGGATAGGTAAAGGGTTAACTATGATCCCACAGTAGGTTTGGAACGGGAACGTTGAATAATAGGGGCAGTGAAAGAATGCCTACGCCGCGCAATGAGCTTTTTTTGCCTCATCGGTTGCGTTTCTGTTCCTTATTTCACATATTAGATTTGCCTTGTTTTGCAAAGAATTGTGGCCTCAGTGATTCATAGCGTCCTGACACTTGTGCGGTCACCCCCTTTTTTTAATCTGGCCCCACGTGCTCAACATCCCATTGGGTGGGGTCGCACAGAAATGTGTTTGTGCGTAGTTGTGTGAAGGGACAACCGAGCGACCCGTTTGCAAAGGTGTATACCTGCGAGAACATAGACAGTTAGATTCCGCGCTTGTGATTTCAATGCATTCTCTCATGAGGACGATGACTCAGTCCATTCTCTAGTGTAGACGATGACTCAATGCATTCTCTAGTGTAGACGATGACTCAATGCATTTCGAAATCTGTCCGCTTCTCAGTGTGCTGCTACGTCTGCCTCCCATTCGCCCCGTTCCTCATTTCATAATTTAACGGCGCAATTGAATTCCAAAACTGCCCGAGTGGTTAGGACTAAAAACCCAGGGCCAGCGGAAGCAGTCGCAACAACAAGGTAACCGAGAATTGTGGCCTCAGTGATTCATAGCGTCCTGATACCTGTGCGGTCACTCGCTCCTTGCCTCTTTTTTTCGAATCTGGCGCCACGTCATACTCGACATCCCATTGGGGTAGTTGTATGAAGGGACAATCAAGTGACCCGTCTCAATGCATTCTCTCCTCTCGTGATGATGAGGACTCAATGCATTTCGAAATCTGTCCGACCCTTAAGCAGACGTTTTGCCGAGAGGTGATCGCATCGTATCTGAGATTTTCCCTTCCCATTCATCATGTTTCCGCTCGCCTACTCCCTGTTCCTCACAATCGCGTCCTATCAACCTTGAAATGTTTCGTTTTCATTCTCGTTCTCTTCTTTTATCTGGAATCGCAGAGTTTCAGCACTATAATTAGATTTTTTCAGAGCTCACAACTCTCATCTTGGATTTTTAAATGGAGCCATCACCCCCGAGCAGGCAGATAAGTCAGCTGCAACGATTTCCATTTAATCACCTGTGAGTTTTATGATGAGTCAAAAAATGGACAAATGTCCGATGAGTACTGTGGGGAAACAGTGTAATTCAAAAAAAAATCGATCAATGTTTTGTTTTTCACTTTGTTACAAGAGGTTGCATATTTCTATACAATTAGGTTTGACTGTAAAAATAAATTGTTTCAGATAAGCCGCCTGATATGGCAGTTCAATACGATTTTTCTTTAATTTCCAAATCGATGTGAGTTTCAGTTTTTCACAAACACGAATCTAGTTTAATTATTTTCCAGTTACTTGAACTTCTTTTCCAATTTTGGCAACACCAGGCCAGTCCTGACCTCTGTGCCAAAAATGGATCAAACCGGTCAGGAGGGCTGAGAAACGGCTGTGGACAAACAAACGGACACACACACAATGACAGACAGACATCCTTTGCCATATAAGAAAGATAATGAAGAGCGACGAAAAGATCCACTTGTGATCAACAATGACTCAGGCATTTGGAAGGTACCTTCCAGCCCTCGTTGGATAAGAGAAGGGTTAACTATAAGCCACCAGTAGTTTCGGAACGAAAACGTCCAAGAATAGGTCCAGTGAAAAGTTGAGAAGGTTTGCGCAACCTCCTGGAACAGATCCATTAGTCATCTTCCTTTTCATCCGAAGTTTGTCATGATTTTAGTTCCACCTTATGATAACTACTACGCCGCAAAAAAAGTTGTCATTTGCTTCATAAGTTCGCCATATTTGAAGAATAGTTCTTTTTTCTCTCTTCGTCAGCCCAATGGAGCTTTTCGTATGCAGCAGAAGGAAACACTTGGAAACTCGGAGTAACGTAATGATTTTGTCGTTCCCTTCACCCCATTCCTAGACCCATTCTTAACCATAAATCCATTGACTATAGTTCTTCAGAAATGGGCACAAAATCGTCAAAGGATCCGCCACCGGCCCCACTGATCCACCACGTCATCTGAGACCGACGAGCACAAGGAAAAGAAGGAATTGGAGGAGAAAACGAAGGAAAAGACTGCAAAGAAGGCTCCATCAATTTAATGTAGTTTTTAATGATAAAATCATTGTTTTTTGAGTATTTGATCCAATCAAAGTTTGTTCACAACAATAAGCATATGTTTGACTCAATGATAGAAAAAATGCACGAATTCTTCAATGGCACCGACAACACTGCCCATCCGTTCGGCTTCTTCATTACTTTCAAGTTTTCCAGCTCACACACATAAGAATGTGCAGTTTCCTCTTCCCATCGACCTCATTTTCCTTTTTCCAAACACTTCACGATGCCTGACAAGCTTCTCGAGTCATCAGACGGAAGACTTACCAGTTGACAACGGAATGGTTCCAAACATGACAGGCTGACTCGCCAAAGACACTCGGTCGTGCACGTTGGACGACATCTACGAGAAAGTGTATTTTCTTGGAGACGGTATCACCACCACCACGACCGACTGTGTTTACCAAAGGAACTACCGAAGTGAACGATTTTTTCAAAAGTACTAAACCCCTTTTGCAAAATGGTGCATCAACCGAGTTTTGTAATCTATCAAACACCCAACGCTTGAAAAGAGCTGATTACAAGTCAACGCGAGTTCGGGATCGTCTTTCTACTGACCACGTCTTAAGGCTCGACGATCTGGATCTTCCTGACAGTGTGCTCCATCTCGATTAGCAGCTCCACGGGGAGTGGGCCTCCTGTTCGTTGGAGAACCCAGCCACGGGCGCTGAAGTACTCCGCCAAGGTCGCTTTCGTCACCTGAACGTTGATAATGAGAAGATTAAGAAAAGCTCAGCTGTTCGGAAGAGCTTGTAGATACGGAGGTCTGGCGGCGGGAATATGGGAGAGAGAAGAAACGAACTGCATAGTGGTCTGAAGGAGATTGCATTTAGTTGTGAGTTGACGGAAGGGAATGAGGTGTTCTTGTCATTATTCATCAGCAAGGTCGAGTCCCTTCCGAACTCGACAGGACTCATTGGAAGGGCAGGAAGAATAAAACTAAAACTGAGAACTTCGGGGAATTATAAGAGATGCGGGGAAATTTTGTTAAGAAGAAGCGCTTTGTCACCCGACCAACGACAAAGGTTTTCATTCAACTACTAATTTATTGAAAAAAAAAATCAAGTATGAATAGATAATTGATGAAACAAACAAATTGAATAATTGTTTCGCCTGGAAGGCTCCTTTCATCATTTGTTCCTGCTGCTTGAGCTTCGTCTTCATACTGCAATTGGGAATAATTGAATAATGGTAATGTATTTTGTCTCATATTTCTGTACTGATCAAAGATAGCAAAAAAGGATAAACTAGGAGAATGTTATGTGAATTATAAGAAGATTGTCAGTAACTATTAGATAATTGTTATGGTTTCTGAGACATTAATGGTTCGGTGAAAGTGTGAGTCTGGAGACTCTGCATAGCCCCCCCCTCTTTTTAAGAGACGTGATAGTCAGGTCTATCTATCCCACCAGATCTCATTCCAGACAGAAATATACTATGTACAATAGCCCATTTTGAAGAGAAACTTCAATCACTAACCTCTTTGTTCACTTTCCAATGCCTCCAGCAGAAATTCCCGGAAATCAGTCTTCTGTGTTCGAATTTGGCCATTGCGCCTCTGTAGAATTTGAAGAAGCTGAACTGCTGCGCGTTTCCTTTCCGTCGCGTCCAATACTTTTGCAATGCAGTATGCTTATTGTAGTACCAATGTGGAGAATGGCCATACAAAGCCAACGAGAAGAGCGTGAACTTCGACAAACGGAAGGGTATTCTTGGTTCCACAAATGGGGGCGCTTGCGAGAAGCCGATGTTCCTCGTGGCCCTCTGCATAAATTGCATTCGAGCATTCGTCCAGTTCAATCCTTTTGAAATGCAGGAAGTCTTCCACGAATTCCTCAATTTTCCTCGATTTTTGCCAGAGCGTCTCTGTAGCTCCGATCGGTTGGAAATGACCATGGGATGCCAAAATATGTTCCTCGTGGTCCTCTGCATAAATTGCATTCGAGCATTCGTCCAGTTCAATCCTTTTGAAATGCAGGAAGTCTTCCACGAATTCCTCAATTTTCCTCGATTTTTGCCAAAGCGTCTCTGTAGCTTTGATTGGTTGCGCGAAGCCGATGTTCCTCGTGGCCCTTTGCAATAAATGCATTCGATAATTCGTATCCAATCCAATCATTTCGAAATGCAGGAAGTCCTCCTCGAATTCCTCGAGTACTCCTCGAACTGAGCCAGGCTCCGATTGGTTGGAAATGACCATGGAATGCCAAAATTTCTCCAGGTCCACCAAGCTGGTACGCTGGAATTAGGGATTGGTTAGTGAATGGATCAATATCGATTGAGGAATCCAAGGGTGATTGACAAGAAGAAAGAAAAGGACGACCGCTGAAGAGAAGAATGGAAAGGGAGAATGAGTGAGGAAAGATGACAGTAGGAAGGGTGCACAGGGGTCTACGGGCGGATGTGGAGTAAACAAGCAACTAGTGTCTAACTGTCTGTGTGTTCACGTATCGCATGCTCTCTCGCTCTCTCCTTCTTTGACCAATGAATCGAGACGATGGAATTTATCGATCGAGTGAGAGAAGGAAAGAAGAGAAAAAGATGAAGGAAGAATAAAAATACTCCTATGGAAATGATACTTTCAGCTTGATTCATTGCAATCTTCATTACGAAGCATGGACGTCCACACTGATAACAGAAGACCTGTTTCGAGCAGGATTGGTGATTGTTGAAGGGAAATGAAGATGAAAATTCTTGTAGTAATGAGAAAAAACAAAAGTCAAAGTTGATCCAGATACTTCTATCGATTCAGTTCCTTAACAGAATCGGTCGCGCAGGTGCTAATATCGTCTCAAAGAAAATATACTTTCTCGTAGATGTCGTCCAACGTGCATGACCGAGTGTCTTTGCCTATAGTGAATCAGCATGTCATGCTCGGAACTATTCCGTCGCCAACTGATAAGTTTTCCAACTGACATCAAGAAGTTTGCCAAGCACTGTGAGATGATGAAGTCACTGGAAAAAGGAAAATGATCGATGGGAAAAGGAAACTGCACATTCTTATGTATGTGAGCAGGAAAACTTGAAAGTAATGAAGGAGCCTAACGGATGTGCAGTGTTGTCGGTGCCATTGAAGAATTCGTGCATTTTTTTTTCTATCATTGAGTCAAAAATATGCTTATTGTTGTGAACAAACTTCAAATAATCAAAAAACAATGATTTTATCAATAAAAACTTTATTAAATTGATGGAGCCTTGTTTACAGTCTTTTCCTTCGTTTTCTCCTCCAATTCCTTCTTCTCTTTGGCAAGACGACGATGTGGCTGTGTCAGTGGGGCCGGTGGTGGATCCTTTTTGTTGGAGCCTTTGACGACTTTGTGCCCATTTCTGAAGAACTATAGTCAATGGATTCATAGTTAAGAAAGGGTCTAGGAATGGGGTGAAGGGAACGACAAAATCATTACGTTACTCCGAGTTTCCAAGTATTTCCTTTTGCTGCGTGCAAAAAGCTCCATTGGGCTGACGGAGAGAGAAAAAAGAACTATTCTTCAATATGGCGAATTTATGAAGCAAATGACAACTTTTTTTGCGGCGTAGTAGTTATCATAAGGTGGAACTAAAATCATGGCAAACTTCGGATGAAAAGGAAGATGACTGATGGACCTGTTCCAGGAGGTTGCGCAAACCTTCTCAACTTTTCACTGGACCTATTCTTGGACGTTTCCGTTCCAAAACTACTGGGGGCTTATAGTTAACCTTTCTCTTATCCTACGGGGGCTGGAACGTACCTTCCAAATGCCTGATCCATTGTCGATCACAATTGAATTTTTTGGTCGCATTTTATGATGGAGACTGAGCTCGAATGAACCATTCCCCTCTTTGGTGGGGTGTCATTTAGCTGGAAAAAGAACAGAAACTTACTAATCAACCTCTTATGAAAAGAATAATCTTCCTCTTAACGGTATAGAGACAAATGGTTTCTGTTGCTTACGCACCTGATCAAAATGCCTATTTTTCCGGCTAGATTAATCGTCCGATCTGACTCCACTGTTGTCAAAATTGGAAAAGTACAAGTAACTGGAAAATAATTAAACTAGATTCGTGTTTGTGAAAAACTGAAACTCACATCGATTTGGAAATTCAAGAAAAATCGTATTGAACTGCCATATCAGGCGGCTTATCTACAAAAATTGATTATTTTTCTAGATTTCAAAATTTGTTTCATCTTTTAAATTTACAGGAACATTGGTGAGAAACAATTTCGAAAAGTCTCTTGCGAAAATTCAAAAAAACAGAAAAAGATCAGTCAGTTCAAGAATCTCATTTTTGATAGTATCCTTCTAGAAATTTTGTGGATTTTTTGACTGATTATAAAACTCACAGGTGATTCAAAAGAAATCGTCGCAGCTGACTTATCTGGCTGCAGGGGGGTAATGGCTACATTTCAAAATCCAAGATGAGAGCTGTGAGCTCTGAAAAAATCTAATTATAGCGCTGAAATTCTGCAATTCGAGATAACAGAAGAGAGCGAGAATCAAAATGAAGCATTTCAAAGTTGATAGGACGCGGTTGAGGGGTACAGAGGGATAGACTAGTCGAGCGGAAACATGATAAATGGGAATGAAAAATCTCACAAACGATGCAATCGAAGTCCGTTTAGGATACCAGAACTTTCATTTCGTGTTTTGTTTTCACGCATGGTGGGAGTTGACGAAGAGCAAAACGAAGAAAAAGGACACGGAATCACCATCGGATTGAGAAGGGAGATGGTCAACGCCCGAGGATCGAATCAGAGACATCGGCGAAACTTTCGTCAAGGGATTTGTAGAACCGATGAAAATATTCGTCAAACAAGAACAAGAGGACAAAAAGAGGAGCAACGAAGTTAGCAAGGAAACAATCAAACAGGATAGCGAGGAAGAGGAAGCAGAAGGTGCACCAATACCAATTGAGGTCAAAGGATGGACGCCCAATAAGATAGTCAGCATCACGATGTTGGGACCCGAAGCGGTGAAGTTCGATCTCATCTGCCCATTCACAAAGTCTTCATACCCCATGGACCAATGGACAGAGCCCCAAGGACAATGGTTCGAGGACCTACGCCAGATGACGTTTGGCACAGGTGGAGACAACGCAATGCACTAGACGCCTAAAATCACTAGATCTCTCCGCACCCATGATTACTCTTGATCCTTATTCACTTCTTCATGAACTATCGAAATAAATACAACTCTTACGAAACTTCTGCCTAATGGACCGTTCTTTTTTTTTCATGTTTTGTCGCGACTGCTGTTGCTGGCCACGGTTTCTTCATTTTAACTACATATTAGCCCTATGGGAAGTATGAATATGAAGAATATGAAAAATATGAAGAACAGAATATGAAGGAAATTTAAATGGGAGCTGTTTTCTTTACGATTATCATGGAAACAGGCGCTAAACAGCAGATGTGTGCCCTCTCGGTTTCCCCGTCGTGGCGAGTGCTGCCGCTGGCCCTGGTTTTTCAGTCCTAACCACTGGGCCAGTTTCGCAATCCACATGAGTGATGATGAGATGGGGAAAGGGCGAATAGGAGGCAGACGTAGCAGCACACTGAGAAGCGGACAGATTTCGTAATGCACTGAGTCATCGCCTACACTAGAGAATGCACTGAGTCATCGTTCCTTGATTGGCCTTTCACAAAACTACGCGAAAAAATTTCCGTGCGACCACACCCCTCTTTTCCCAAGTTGACTGAGCACGTGGTCTCAGATCCGAAAAAAAGAAACAGGAAACGAGTGACAGGTGTCAGGACGCTATGAATCACTGAGACCACAATTATTCGCAAAACAATACAAATCAAATGTGGAATGAGAAACAACAACGCAACCGATGAGGCAAACGAAAACTCAAGTTGCGGTGTAGTCATTTTTCAACTTTTCACCGAGCTCATTCTTCAATGTTCCCGTACCGAAGTAACTGACGGATCAGATTATAGTTACCCCTTTCCCTATCCTAGGGGAGCTCAAACGTACTATACATATCTTAGAACCGTTATCGACCACGAGAGCAGCTATTTCGTCGTCGCAAGTGTTCGATGTTTGGTGGAGAGTGGGGTCTGGATGGAGCTGGAGTGCCTGGTTCCCCTCTCTTGTGGCCTATTTATACTGGGTCGTGACGCACGCCCCGCCTTTTTCCGTTGGTTGTGCGACGCCGCCCCTCGGCGAGAGATTCGGGGAGTTTAGAGGGCGGTCTCTCCGGCAAGACAGAAAAACACCTTGTCGCCTCTATTTCGTAATATTCTTTCGATGTGGGCGATGACTCAGAATGCGGAGAGACACATTGTTGGGAAAACAAAGGCCCGCGATGCCAGAAAAAGTGTCAACGGGAAGCTCCAGGACCATCGTAAGCTGTTATGGTCTGTGCCAATCTCACTCACAGCAGGAAAACCGAAGTTTGGAAAACGAAAACCACAGAAGCAAAGAAACGATGACGTGGAGTTCAAGTCGTGCTGGTAGATCAGCTGGGACGCGGCTCCGGAGCGTTCGAAGCGACAATTTGTGACCGAGAAGAAGCCCAAAAACACGACGGATTCAGAGGACGAGGAGTTGGAGGTTCCGTCGAGACTGGTGACTCCTGATTGAAAATTATTCCGATGAATCCGGTAACCCCAAGGCTGCAGTGGTACCTGTTGTTCCCTTGGCTGTGGTAGCTATTAGAGCACTCATTTGTTTCTCGATTTCCTAAAAATGTGTGTCCCCGCATTCTGAGTCATCGCCCACATCGAAAGATTATTTCGAAATAGAGGCGACACGGTGTTTTGCTGTCTTGCCGGAGAGACCGCCCTCCAAACTCCCTCAATCTCTCGCCGAGGGGCGGAGTCACGCAACCGACGGAAAAAGGCGGGGCGTGCGTCGCGACTCAGTATAAATAGGCCACAAGAGAGGGGAACCACACACTCCAACTCCATCCAGACCCCACTCTTCACCAACATCGAACATTTGCGACGACGAAATAGCTGCTGTCGTGGTCGATCCAGGATGTGCCGGCGAGGATGTGCAGGCGGCGCAGGATGTGCCGGCGTTCCAGGGTGTGAATAGTACGTTTCAGCTCCCCTAGGATAAGGAAAGGGTTAACTCTGATCCGCCAGTAGTTTTGGAGCAGGAACGTTGAATAATTGACCCAGTGCAAATTTGAGAAGAATTTCGCAACATTCACCTTCTGAAAAAAATCCATTAGTCATCTTCCGCTGCATCCGGAACTTGAAATTACTCTCTAGTTCCACGTTTTGATAATTACTTCGTTTGCCTCATCGGTTGCGTTTCTGTTTCTTATTCCACATTTGAGTTGCATTGTTTCGCAGAAAATTATGGCCTCAGTGATTCGTCCTGACACTTGTGCAGTTCGGTCCTTACCCTATTTTTTGACGCTGGCGCCACGTGGGCCAACCGAGCGACTCGTTGCAAAGGTGTGGGCCGAGGGCATAGACAGTTAGATTTCGAGCTCGTGATTTCAATGCATTCTCTCTTGACGCCGATGACTCAATGCATTCTCTATCGTAGACGATGACTCAGTGCATTCTCTATCGTAGACGATGACTCAGTGCATTTCGAAATCTGTCCGCTTCTCAGCGTGCTGCTACGTCTGCCTCCCATTCGCCCCTTTCCCCATTTCATCATTTAACGACGCAATTGGATTGCGAAATTGGCCGAGTGGTTAGAACTAAAAAACCAGGGCCAGCGGCAGCAGTCGCCACGAAGGGGAGACCGAGAGGGCACACATCTGCTGCTTAGCGCCTGTTTCCATGAGAATCGTAAAGAAAACAGCTCCCATTCAAATTTCCTTCATATTCTGTCACTCTGCTCTCTATACACTTTCTCTCTCTCATTCTTTTTTTTTCTGTGCACATTACTCCTTTCTCTTTTCTCCCCACAAACTCTCCCTTGTACACATTCTTTCATTTTGAGCCATCTCAAGTGTCTCCCCCTCTCAAGTTTCTGTCTTTTTTTTTCTGTCTCCGGCAGTCTGTGCTAACACGCACGATGACTCATTTCATTTCAAAAAATGTCCTCTATGCATCGTTTTTCATTCCCGTTCATCATGTTTCCTCTCGTCTAATCTGTCCCCATGTTCCCCTCAATCGCCTACTATCAACTTTGAAATGTTTCACTTTGATTCTCGCTCTCTTCTGTTATCTTGAATCGCAGATATTCAGCGCTATAATTAGATTTTTTCAGAGCTCACAGCTCTCAGCTTGGATTTTGACATGAAGCCATCACCCCCGAGCAGGCAGATAAGCCAGCTGTGACGATTTCCATTTAATCACCTGTGAGTTTTATAATGAGTCAAAAAATGGACAAATGTCTGTTGAGTACTGTGGGGGGAAACAGTAAAATTAAAAAAAAAAGATCAATGTTTTGTTTTTCACTTTGTTACAAGAGGTTGCATATTTCTATACAATTAGGTTTGACTGTAAAAATAAATTGTTTCAGATAAGCCGCCTGATATGGCAGTTCAATACTATTTTTCTTTAATTTCCAAATCAATGTGAGTTTCAGTTTTTCACAAACACGAATCTAGTTTAATTATTTTCCAGTTACTTGAACTTCTTTCCAATTTTGTCATCAATTGAGTCAGCTCGGACGATTAATCTAGCCGGAAAAATAGGCACTTTAATCAGGTGAGAAGCAACACAAATTTAGCTTTCTCACAATACTCATATTTCAATTAAGTTGTCAGCCGTTTCTCCGCTGAAGCGAAGCGAGAATTCAGAAGATGTTCCACACATCTCCGTCATCACCATCGGAAAACAGTGCAATTTCGAAGTCCAACGACAAGGGCCGAAATGAGGAAGAAAAGTCAACGGAACGATCCCATTCTTGACGGAGCTGACGGCCGTTGTGAAAACTTCGTGAGGATGTATGTGTGATTCATTCAGACGGCAAATTGAACTCTGAAAACTGAGTTGTTCATAAAGGAAGTATCCTAGGAAAAGGGGGGGGGGGGTATATAACGATCGGCAGCAAAATCCATTCACTTTTAGTCCCATTTCTATCGTTGTTCGAAAGCCGTTTCAACTTTCCTTCGGCTGAATTGTTTTTCGTTAATTTGGTTTTCAACTTTTCCAGAACAAATAGAAAAGAGAAACTCTAGTCATATTCATCACTATCGCTTTCCTTTTTTCAGCCAATCTTCTTCGAAAAATGAACGTCTTCGCCAACCCGCGACCAGTGGATCCATCCCGTTCGGAAGTGTCGTCAAAGCTCTTTTTCACGACGATCGCCTTCATTGTGGTGGTAAGTCACGGTCAATGCAAAAAATGCAAACGCACTCTTCGTGTTGTCTTTCTCACGACATTTGTTTCGCTGCAGTGGCCGTTAGCGTTTTAGGAGTGTGATCGCCTGAGTAGGCAACAATCATTAATACTTCTAAGTTTTTGTCTCATTTTTTCTTATTTTCATTGACACTTTCAACATGCACTTTTTTCAGGCACATGCCACCGAAAACACTTGTCGAGAAAAAGGAAGTTGAACCGTCGCCTCAGGAAACAAGATCAAGTGGAAGCCCCGCCGACTCCAGATGACTAATTTAAAAATAAAAGTTGTCAACAGCAAACTTGTAGATCATAACAAGGACTACAAGTTTGTCGTTGACAACTTTTTGATATCTCTTATCAATCTCGAGATAAAATGATTCTCCGGTAGACCTCAACTCTGTTATTGGATATACTTTAGGCCAGCACTGTACGAAGCATGGACGTCCAGTCTGATAGCAGACACCCTGTTTCGAGCAGGATTGGTGATTGTTGAAAGGGAATAGAAATGGTCATTCTTGTAGTAATGAGAAAAAACTCGAATATCTTCAAAAACAATATATGCCGCATTCGACTCTGGGAAAGTGGTTGCCGTTCTTCACTTTGGACCTCGTGCTTATGATTTTGATGGCTAGTAAGCAAGGGACCAACTCGCAATTCATAACTATTATACTTTGATTCAGACACTTCTATCGATTGGGTGGATTTTTTTGAAAAAAGAAATGGGCCAATTTCGCAACTTTTGGAGAAATCGTGTCTTCGGTAGTTCCGTTGTTAAACAGAGTCGGTCGTGGTGGTGATGATACCGTCTCTAAGAAAATATATACTTTCTCGTTCTGTTTTCTATGTGCCATTTCAGTCATAGTACACGTTGGCTACTAGAAGTAGCCAATATTGTGCTCATGCCCATAGAAACTTGCCGTTTGAATCTGAAACACAGAAATCTGTCATTATCAATAGGCCACAGGGTTCAGTTAGTGGCTGAAACTTCGAAGACGTTATCCCTGCTTCCAAGTTGTCGTTTCTTCAGTTCGAACTGTTGTTTCATGTGCCATTTCAGTCATAGTACACGTTGGATACTAGAAGTAGCCAATATTGTGCTCATGCCCATAGAAACACGCTTTTCAACTCTCAAACACAGGAATCTGTCACTATCGATAGGCCACAGGGTTCAGTTAGTGGCTGAAACTGTGAAAACGTTATCACTGCTTCCAAGTTGTCATTTCTTCAGTTCGAACTGTTTTTTCATGTGCCATTTCAGTCATAGTACACGTTGGCTTTCAGAAGTAGCCGATATTGTGCTCATGCCCATAGAAACTTGCCGTCTGAATCTGAAACACAGAATTCTGTCACTATCAATAGGCCACAGGGTTCAGTTAGTGGCTGAAACTGTGAAAACGTTATCACTGCTTCCAAGTTGTCATTTCTTCAGTTCGAACTGTTTTTTCATGTGCCATTTCAGTCATAGTACACGTTGGCTTTCAGAAGTAGCCGATATTGTGCTCATGCCCATAGAAACTTGCCGTCTGAATCTGAAACACAGGAATCTGTCACTATCAATAGGCCACAGGGTTCAGTTAGTGGCTGAAACTGTGAAAACGTTATCACTGCTTCCAAGTTGTCATTTCTTCAGTTCGAACTGTTTTTTCATGTGCCATTTCAGTCATAGTACACGTTGGCTTTCAGAAGTAGCCGATATTGTGCTCATGCCCATAGAAACTTGCCGTCTGAATCTGAAACACAGGAATCTGTCACTATCAATAGGCCACAGGGTTCAGTTAGTGGCTGAAACTGTGAAAACGTTATCACTGCTTCCAAGTTGTCGTTTCTTCAGTTCCAACTGTTGTTTCATGTGCCATTTCAGTCATAGTACACGTTGGCTTTCAGAAGTAGCCAATATTGTGCTCATGCCCATAGAAACTTGCCGTCTGAATCTGAAACACAGAATTCTGTCACTATCCATAGGCCACAGGGTTCAGTTAGTGGCTGAAACTGTGAAAACGTTATCACTGCTTCCAAGTTGTCGTTTCTTCAGTTCCAACTGTTGTTTCATGTGCCATTTCAGTCATAGTACACGTTGGCTTTCAGAAGTAGCCAATATTGTGCTCATGCCCATAGAAACTTGCCGTCTGAATCTGAAACACAGGAATCTGTCACTATCAATTGGCCACAGGGTTCAGTTAGTGGCTGAAACTGTGAAAACGTTATCGCTGCTGATATGACGGCTCGTCATCCTCCGGCGCCCACGCTTGGTGGACGGCGGGTATAAAGGGGTCTGGAATTCTTCCTGGTTATGTTCGACATGCTGTTCACCTTATTTCTGGGTCTGGTCGTGTCGGCTATGCCGGTGGAAATCCCGGATTGGGAGATTGTCGGTAATTGTGAAACATGCGATTTTTGTTTAATGTTGAAAGGGTATGTTTTTCTTTGAATGTTATTTTTCATGTTCATATTTTTAGGTATCTCTCCCCATATTATTGTATCGAAGATATAGTAGATGTTCCTTGTCATATACGGTTACGTATGGGGGGGAGCGCCGCCGATGGCTGTCGCGACTCTGTGAACGATTCTGTTTCGGAGTTTGTTTCGGATGAAGGTTTTGGTTCTGAAGAGAGTGGATCCGATTTGGTCCAGACATCTCAGAGGCGAATACCAAGAGAATTGACTATGACAAAACTTTTTTATTTTTTTCAACAAATTTTTCAAGAATTATATTTAATTCTAAAAATTCTTCTGTAGAGTGGGCGAAATTGGCGTCGTCGACTCTGGAAATGACGGGAATTTGGTGAAAGAGAAACGAAGGACTCACCATTTTCTTTTCGCAACTGCGCGATCATCTCATCTTTCTTTTCGAGTGCTTCGCGTGCGTCTTTGTTTATAGATATCTGAAAATCCCTCTTCTTCACCAACTGCGCTATCGCTTGATCTTGCATCTTCATCGCCTCCGCCTTTTCCTTCAGCTTTTCCTCCAACTCTTCTATCTTCTTCTTCATCGCTTCTTCTTCCTTCTTCATCGCTTCTTCTTCCTTCTTAATCGCTTCCTCTTCCTCTGAAACCACTACATGTTATCTCACCCTATCAACCTCTTCAACACCTACCTTTCTCCCGATTCCCGTACAGTTCCTTCAAACCGTTCATCCGGATGCCTGAATTCAATGGTTGCAAAAAAGAACAACGTTTTCCAACTGACCAACACAGTAGACGATGCGCATTGCTTGATCGATGCCGTCGTCGGTCTCCACAGACGCATTCGCCGACGATCCTGCTCCTCCCATCCCGAGCCCCTCCGCCGACGACTCCCAGTTGTTGAGGCGTTTGTTGGCTGTAAGAAATTGGAGTAATTGGGATCTCGATTCAGGAACGTTTCTTACCATTCGATTGGTTTGTCATTTTGAGTTGTTCAAGCAATAAACAGTGAAAGTTTTGTAAAAAATGGTTAGAGAATGAGAGAAAATCAAAGACAAAGAACAATGAGAAGGTATGGAAATGGTGATGAACCATTGCAATTGATAAGAGATAAGGAATGAAATAATGATAACTACTGATATTTATTTGACAGTAATAACAATTTAACAAGAATAATCATATAGAATTAAACAAACTGGTTTCTTTGAGCACAGTCGTTCAGCACACTCCCGATGGACTGGCTCTATCGTGGCGGTCGTCGTCGAGACGGTGTTTCTTCTGAAATCAACCCGTTTTCCAGTTAATCTACTACAATTTGAAAACTCACGCATGCCGCCTCGTTGGCTTCTGAAGAGGGGTCGGTCTTTCTCTTGCCGCACTTCGTCTTCTTTTCCGGCTTCTCGTTCCATTTGGCTTCCTCCAACTGCTTTCTCGAGCGCTGATCTCAACGTGTTCCGTTGGTAGAAATACCTGCGAGCCTGCAAAAGGAATCTTTCTAATCGAATTCCACTTCCAACTCACACGTGCTACTTCTACGCCATCGGAGATCTGTTCAAGTGCTGCCGCCGACTTGGTCAAATCCACATCGAAGTGCTTGTCCACCTGAGCCATCCACAACTCTCTCTTGACCACGAAGGCTCCGTTCTCGTTGATGAGACCCTCGTTCCGGTCCATGTCGATCCGTTTCTGCCACCATCCGAGTATCTGAAAGGAGATGGTGTTTCAGAGAAGTTTCACTCCGGAAAATAGCAAAATTGGAAGACATTCGACGAGTGACGCGTTTCACGCATTCTCCCGGAAACTCAACTTCATTTTTCCATGCTTGAAGAGCTCTCGGCAAAATACTCACCTCCTGTTTGCTCAACGCTGAAGTCTCCGCGAGATCATTGAGTTCCACCTTCAGCAGTGTCGGCTGATCCATGGTCTTGTAGTACCTCTCGAACACGTGCTCTGCCACGTTCTCGAAACGCATTTCTTCGGGGAATTCCTTTTGCAATTCGTTCCAGTCAACCGGTGAAGAAGGGACTGCAGAAGAGGCTAAAGCAGAGGCTGTAGCAGAGTCCACGAGAAGGCAGTTGTTCATTCTCTGGGGGTCTAAAAATTAGAGGGTTTGGAGGAAGTTAACGGATTACTCACCTGACAGAAAGTTGTACACCTTCGCGATCTCCGGATCGCTCCTTATGTACTCGTCCAGATTCGGAGTGACGATGGCGGAAGACGTCGGCATCGCTGCGGGCTTCCGTGGGCAGTTCGCATTCAGCGACGGTACATCGGACGTCTACGATGACGATGACGTGGTGCGGAGCTTCGGTCAACCTCTTCAACAGGCGAATCTGAAAAATTCTGAATTGAGGAAAGAGGAGTAGAACAACGCAATTGGCTGCTGTGTCTGGGACTATGTGCAGGGTGGTCCCCTATGTGTTCATGGTAGATTCTCAGATGAACTCTTGCCAGTTCTCCAAATCTTTCTATGCTCATTCGCTCGAAGGAAAGTATCTGACTGCGAAGGTTCGAAATACAACACAAAGCGGGAGAGAGCCCCTAAACTACCGCGACGCAGCCGCGCGCGCTCGGTTCTTGCTGCAAACACTGTTTTCCTCGTGAAAAAATTCTGTAGAAAACACTTTTTGAATGGGTCAGGAACGGTCAGTCCTGATTCGTTCTTTTTACAGAGAAAAACACTAAATACTGAATGAGAAGGAGAAATTGGTGACTGTTAGCAACGTGTATTCCGAAATCAAGGACCGTACGGCTGGCCGCGGCCCTTTTGCTTCCGAATACGGCTTTCCAGCGGCGTGTCCGTATTACATGTTTTTTGTACCCTCCGTGATTATTCGTCAATTTTTTAAATCAATTTCTCAAATATTGGTGTTCTGTTTAACACCGGTTTTCACTATTTCTAACTTTTCTTACAGTCTAGAACTGACACTTGTTGTTCAAATCGTGGCTGAGCGGTGTTTCTCATGAACAACAATCATTTGCATATAAAAAAGCAGATAGCGTTTGTTGGAAAGAGGAAGTGTGGGAGCAGCTGCTAGAGACAACACCTGATCACGGAGAATCAGAGAAAACGAGCAGAACAAATATCACCGCTGGTACGGGAACGGGGAGAGATACTTTGTGAAGCAGAGAGCGGAAACATTTGCTTATCATTCCGAAACACTATGGAGAAGGAAGAGATTTCATAGGAAAGTTTGTGTAGAGAACGGAGGAATAGTGTAGAATCAGGAGACGAGACGGTGTTCGAAACGACGGCATTCAATCGGGGAGAAAGCAGCGGGGACGTATTTTTTATCGTTCGGAAACACTTTTGGCCGATAGTGAGAACCTCTGTTCACGGGACAAGATCGTGTAAAAACTATGAGCTGCGCTCATTTTTTGTGCAAAAGTTTGAAAACTAGGTGGATAGTTTGCCAATGCTTCGAATAACTCTGTCCCCGGTGTACGAGTGGGCATCAGTATCATGCTCCTTATCTCAAATTAAAACGATGGTGATATTATGCGTTTGTTGGCTCGTGCAGAACTTTTAATTCTGGGAGTCGCCGCGATATTGTGGGGAATTCTTACACTAACCAGCTGAGAATACTAAAGAATGTCGCCAAACAAAGTCGTGAAAAAATGTCCGATTTAAACTTCAACGTCTCAATATGCAATCTCACGTGACAAATGGGCTAAACTTGACAGGCTCCTACTCTCACGTCCACAGTACTCATCGGACCTGCCCTCATCGTTTTATTACTTCTCTAATCATCTTCAACGACGTTTTGACGGAGAAAAGCTTGAAAGAAAACCAGTAGATAAGAAAACAGTATTGATGACTTTTCCCGATTGGGACCCACCGCTGGAGAAAGAAACGAGTCAATTACTCGCGTGTTGATTGGAACAGTTTTGAACACATTCGAAAACGAAACGTCGCAACTCTACTCTCGCGGCCAAGAGTTCAGACAGCTGCTGCAAGACTCCTCTCACTAACGAACCGCCTAATTGATTTTTTCATTCAGAAAATACCAATTAGAAACTGGAAGACATGATGCGCCCTAAATTTGCAGACAACGTTGATCCGCTAGACAACTAACATTTGACTGTTATTTCCTTTTGCTAATTTCTAGGAATACTCTCCTATCCTAGTTGACGTGGCAACAGGTGAAGCGTGTTACTATAGTCTCTATTGCCTGTCGCTGAGGGAGAGAATGTCATTCTTATTGTGGCCTACATTGTGATGTGCACAAGAGGTTAGTCTAATAAACATACTCTGTCTTAATATGCAAATTCAAACTGACCGTGTTCACAGGGCTTCGCTTCCGCCTCGCACTTCGCGGCTCTTGTTGATAACGCTGCTCAGTCTTGTCGATAACGCGGCTAAAGCGAATCCATTCTGAAAAAGAACTGTATTTAACGTTTTTCTCAGAACATACTTACCTCCTGTTTCCAGAATCAGTTTGGAAATTAAATAAAATACTAGGGGAAGAGCCCAGATCAGGGCTCTTATGGGGGGGGGGGTAGAAGGGGAATTTAGGGGGGAATCAAACGAGAGCCCTTGTCAGGGCTCTCGCAAGAGACAGTCAACCCGTCTGGGGACTCGAAAAAGGGGAGAATGAGGGGAGACGTGCGACGGAGGCCCTTTTATACTGGGGCGAGGGGAGGAGACGACAGATGGTTAGACAGGGACCGCCCCGGCGTTGGGGGAGAGAGAGCGCGTGAAGCAGAGAGACGCTGTTTTCTCCCTTTCCCTCTCTTTTGACGCATCATGGGGAGAGGTGGCAGGTGGAGGGCAAGGGGTAAACACCTTTTGTTTAAGACAACGACAGAATCCAGATGGTGTACGATAGACCAGATGGCGTTCTGGAGATGCGACCACATCTGGAGTGGTCTTCACTCGAACGTGAGGTCAACTGATTGTGTGCAATACACGAGAAGGACGGTTACATAACTGAAAAACTCTGCAAGTGATAGTTCTAGACAGCATAATATCAATGGCGACTGGATACAAACAGAGAATCTCTATTCTCTCCAGCTCCCTCGAACCTCCGGCTTTATTGTTTGACGGAGGTGTTGAGCCAGGAGAACGGGAGAATGCCATTTCCCACGACCCTGACTTCCAAGGGGATCTTTCGGAGGGTGTCTAGCGTGAACCATCTATCAGGTGACCCAAAAAGTTTAAAAATAAGAGTGTCTATAAAGTATGGGACGCAGTGTACATGTTCACCTGTTTCTCTTGCTTTTCCTCTGTCACCACCGGTCTTTTACTCTGCAAAATTGAGAAATTCCTCTGACTTCCAATAACAATAATCGTTCTCTTTTCCCCAATCGCCCATTTATAGTCTGCCATCCGTTCCGTTTCTCGGGCGTCGGCTAGTCTGGCGCCCGTCACATGTCTTGAGTCATAGCAGGTGTTTACCCCTTGCCCTCCACCTGCCACCTCTCCCCATGATCAAAAGAGAGGGAAAGGGAGAAAACAGCGTCTCTCTGCTTCACGCGCTCTCTCTCCCCCAACGCCCGGGCGGTCCCTGTCTAACCATCTGTCGTCTCCTCCCCTCGCCCCAGTATAAAAGGGCCTCCGTCGCACGTCTCCCCTCATTCTCCCCTTTTTCGAGTCCCCAGACGGGTTGACTGTCTCTTGCGAGAGCCCTGACAAGGGCTCTCGTTTGATTCCCCCCTAAATTCCCCTTCTACCCCCCCCCCCCCATAAGAGCCCTGATCTGGGCTCTTCCCCTAGTATTTTATTTAATTTCCAAACTGATTCTGGAAACAGGAGGTAAGTATGTTCTGAGAAAAACGTTAAATACAGTTCTTTTTCAGAATGGATTCGCTTTAGCCGCGTTATCGACAAGACTGAGCAGCGTTATCAACAAGAGCCGCGAAGTGCGAGGCGGAAGCGAAGCCCTGTGAACACGGTCAGTTTGAATTTGCATATTAAGACAGAGTATGTATATTAGACTAGCCTCTTGTGCACATCACAATGTAGGCCACAATAAGAATGACATTTTCTCCCTCAGCGACAGGCAATAGAGACTATAGTAACACGCTTCACCTGTTGCCACGTAAACAAGGATTGTAGAGTATTCCTAGAGAAAAAATTACAGTCAAATTTTACTTGGCTTGCGGATCAACGTTGTTTGCAAATTTATGGCGCATCATGTCTTCTAGTCTCTAATTAGTGTTTTCTTAATGGAAAGATCAATTAGGCGGTTCGTTAGTGAGACTTGGCGGCACCGTCTGGGGTGTTGGTCCATTCGATAGTGACACAGTCGTTGTTGGTTTCCACCTGTCCCCGTAGGCGAACGCGTCGCACGAGACGACAAGAAATGCGACCTCTCCGGTGTCGAGGACTCCTGATGGTGGGTCGACTTCGAGACGCGTCATGTTGGTGGTCTCGACGGGTCGACCCGTTGATCACCACTATGTGGTAGGCGTTCTTGACGTCTCCTGTCTCCTGGGGGCATTGCGGATGATTGGTTGTTGGAATGTCTTGCAGCAGCTGTCTGAACTCTGGTCCGCGAGAGTAGAGTCGTGACGTTTTGATTTCGAATGTGTTCAAAACTGTTCCAATCAACACGCTAGTAATTGACTTGTTTCTTTCTCCAACGGTGGGTCCCAATCGGGAAAAGTCATCAATACTGTTTTCTTATCTACTGGTTTTCTTTCAAGCTTTTCTCCGTCAAAACGTCGTTGAAGATGATTAGAGAAGTAATAAAACGATGAGGGCAGGTCCGATGAGTACTGTGGACGTGAGAGTAGGAGCCTGTCAAGTTTAGCTCATTTGTCACGTGAGATTGCATATTGACACGTTGAAGTTTAAATCGGACATTTTTTCATGACTATGTTTGGCGACATTCTTTAGTATTCTCAGCTGGTTAGTGTAAGAATTCCCCACAGCTGGCAAAAAAGGTGTGCCGTTTTGGTTTTTTGAGCTCTGCCGGAGAATCATTATATCTCAAGAATGCTAAAAGATATCAAAAAGTTGTAAGCAGCAAATTTGTAGTCCTAGTTATGAACTACAAATTTGCTCTTGATAACATTTTGATATCTCTTATCAATCTCCAGATATAACGGTTCTCCGGCAGAGCTCTCCTCGGTTGCGGGGCCCTGCGGGAGAATCGCTATATCTCAAGATTGGTAAGAGATATCAAAAAGTTGTCAACGGCAAAATTATAGTCCTATATATGATCTACAAATTTTCTGTTGATAACATTTCGATATCTCCTATCAATCTCGAGACGTGGTATAAGTGGTGTTAGGGTCCTGAAATGCGTTCGAACGTGAAACGATGTCTACTATTGGATGCCATCGAAATGGCCCTGGAGAGCACTGCCGGAGAATTATTATATCTGCAGATTGATGAGAGACGTCCGCCATGCGAACTTCCAATCGCCCGAATGGCTTGACCAGCTTCATTGGCTCTTCCATCTCTTTCGGCTTTGCTGGGACCAACTACGACCACACCATCGGATTGCCCAACTACATTTCTCAGCTGGGAACGATTAGCGTCAAGCGTTAAGCCGACTTTGTGAAGAAGTGAGTTTTATCTCAAAATATAATACAACTGAAGTTTTGATTACTGATATCTCAAAAACCATGAGAGGCATTCAAAAGTTGTCAACTAATCATAGAGACCTTATCAGATAACGAGTATTTGTTTAGTTTATCACTTTTCTATATCTCTTATCACTTTCAAGATAGACGTGGGAAAAGGTGGAGGAGTACTCAGAAATACCTTACTTTCAGATTAAATGGTACCCACTGAGGTAAAGATGTCCAGAGAGCCCGGCAGGTTTTGGAAGAAGCAACTACGCGGCGAAGACGTCGATGTTCTGACGTTCCCCCTCATGGACGGATCCATACGCTGAACTTCGGCCTCCGAATTCTCTACGAGCTGCCGATGCGGAAGATCACACAGAAGAAGTTCTCAAGAGAGGTGCTGGAAATGGGACAAAGTCATCTGTCGAACCTGTTCGCATAATTTTTTACCTTACATTTTACATGACTTCCGATATCTTTCCTGTCACTTTCCCAATGATTACTTATATAGAATTCCAGTTTGATTTTCAATAAACTAACTGATACCATTGATCATCAACTTTATCAATTGCTAGTTACCAAACGCTAATCAGCGCAGGGGTGTGTAATACTGTAATGAGCAAGATCGGAAGCTTACTTTTAATCAAATCAGTTGGGTAATCGCCGCTTGGCTGACAATTGTTAATGGGAACGTACAGAATCTGAAATGGAGGTTTCATTTCGAACGTAACGCCGTTTTATAAAGGAAGACGCTTCATGACCGCGGGAAGCTTTGAAGATGAAGCGTTTTTATATTGTTTGCATAACTATGCAGTTTGGCAAAGTTTTAGCGAGTGACTCGAGGGAAAATGAACTTGTAAGCCTGTCGTCCGCCTTTCTTTGAATCCAATTTCAAAAGAGATTCAAAAGTGAAAGAGATCGTAGCCAAATTCCGATATAGGCAAACAAACACATTCTTTTTTCCAGAAATCGATTATACAGTGCTGTTCGTGAAGATATTTAGGAGTATTTTGTGCTTCTGAAAGAGCATAGCTCTGCAACAAATCGGCGGATTAACTTCCAATTTGGCATATATATTATTTTAAGAGTTCACAAACATATTTCGGGAATACTTTTGTTCATCTCTAAAAATAGACAGAATTTCAATTTTCTCCACACATAACCTACTTCAGGCAAATAATAATCATACATAGTGAACCCCGGTCGAGTGGACTGACGTTTCTGACATCCATAAAACCGTTCAACTCGGAGGTTCTAATTCCGATCGGAAAAGGCGTGCGTCAGGGAGACCCAATCTCCCCAAATCTGTTCTCCGCGTGCCTCGAATCGATCATCAGATCGTGCGATAGGGACAGCTACGGAGTTTCGATCGACGGAAGGGCACTGAATCACTTGCGCTTCGCCGATGACATCGTTCTCATCTCCCACGACTCAGACGAATCAAGCAGGATGCTAGAAGACCTCGTGACAGCCAGTGCCATAGCCGGCTTGAAAATCAACGAGACGAAGACAATGACGCTCAGAAACCGATTCTCCGACTCGAACCAAGTGAAGATCGGAACCCGCCCACTTGACAACACAGACAAGTACATCTATCTGAGAAGACTTCTGAACGCCGAAAACGAGATAGCTCCGGAAATCACTAGAAGAAAGAGCGCCGGTTGGGCAGCGTTTCGGCAGTTGAAGGTCATCTTCGATGAATGCGACAACGTTGAGATCAAGGCGAAACTCTTCGATTCAACCGTTCTCCCCGCAATCACATACGGAACACAGACGTGGGCGTTCACTAAAAAGTCGGCCGAACAACTGAGAGTCGCACATGCTGCAATGGAAAGAGCTCTCGTCGGGATAACACTGAAGGAACAACGAGAGAAGAACCTCCATCGAGAGGACATACGTCGACTTTCAAAGGTGCGAGACCCACAGGAATACATTGCGAAGCAGAAGCATGGTTGGGCAGGACACGTGGCACGACGAAGGGATGGAAGGTGGTCAACGGAGACGCTCAATTGGTACCCAAGGTGGAAGAAAAGACCAAGAGGGCGACCTCCGCGGCGATGGATGGATCCGTTTTCGAAATTCCTCAACATCAAGAACACCTTCGGCGAAACAACCGTGCATTGGTCGACAATCGCGAAAGATCGGAAGACTTGACAGTCTTTGAGCTGTGGTCTGCATGATGCCACATCATGAATACAGACCTCCAAAGTATCCAAAGTAAGTAAGTATAACCTACTTCAGGCAAATAATAATCATACATAGTGAGCCCCGGTCGAGTGGACTGACGTTTCTGAGCTTTAGCCACTCGGACACGCCTGCTACGAAACCACGAGCATTGAGTAGTTAAGAACTGATTGAAGACCTCCCGCAGAGTTGTGCAAGCACGTCGCCATGTGGTTGTCCTAGTCCACTGAACTAGTACATAGGGTGTCGAGAGCAGGCGTGACGTTGGCAGCCAATTGGAAGGTCACGCGTCGATTAACGTGGTTCATATTGGAAGAACTTGGAGAGCAAGTATGCGAAGAAATGCTCGACAAAAAGCAAGAGAAATCCGGCCATCGGCCATCTTCCTTGAATAGATTCTTCTTTGAGCCGTAGTTGTCAACCGTGTGAGAAATTAGCGAGCTCTCGAGGGAATCCACAACACTTCTAGTTGTTGTTATAGCATTCTGAACAGAATCTGTATTGGCGGCCAACCCGAATGAATGCTCCGAGCTTCCACGAACGCTGAGTCATTCTTGACATGTCATTACTTAACTTTTTGGCGAACAGTTGCAAAACTTGGCAGTTCCACACAATCCGATCTTTCGCATACCTCCTTCTTTTTCTCCATCCCTTCTACTATCTCTTTTCAAATTCCTCTGACGGCGATATTCAGCCTCTTCCTTCTGACTTGTCTTCTGACTTGTCTTCTGACTTGTCTTCTGACTTGTCTTGTTAGGCGAGAAGCTCGAGCGAGGGCCAGCACCGGATCAGCTACCCGGAACATTCCCCGTTGTTCAATACATTTTGAAGAGAAATCACAGTGATCTGCTCAATCAGCTCCAGTTCCTTCTTCTGCTCCTTGGGCAGGGCGAGCTCGTTCTTCTAGCGGCATCTTTCATGTCTTTCCACAGATCCTCATTGTGAAGGCTTTCGTTGTCTGGAAAAAGAGTTTCAGATGTTTCAAATGCTTCCAGAAAAATTTACAATCAGCAGGATTCAGAACATGCTGAGAGGCAATGTTGTTGAACATAGAGATGGAACGACAGCTTTAGGTGGCGTTTGAGAAGAGGCAATTTGGCACGAGGCCATAGATTTAGAGATAAAACTGATTAGGGTGGAGAGGAACAGAAAAGGATATATCTTACTAAATTCTAGGTCTCGATGGGAATTGCCGGAGCAACAATGAAAGCATTGGAGGGTCTCAAATCAGAAGATCGCATGACTGTCTCTTCCATTCTACTAATTCTACTGATATTCAACGTGCATCATCTTGTCCGAATAAATCTGTGAAATGAAAGGCTACTTCTGAATCGAGGAAACGGGAAAACATATTCTCGATGAGTACAGCGTTTCGAGAATTCATATTTCGGCGACTTCTGTTCCATTGGAAGTGCCTTGTTTCATCTGAAGATTTACAAAACTCGATTCTAAACGATTGACAAGAATGATTTATTCTCTGAGATATTAATGTCAAATGGATTGGTGGTTTAGTGCATTTAGTCTGGGACTCATTGGCCTCTCCGCCTGGCGCGCCGCTCCTCCATGAGGCGTTCCGCTTCCCTCCTGCGCTCCTCCCCCGGTCTCAGCCGCTCCTCCCCTCTTCTTCTTCGCTCCCCTTCTCTTCTCCGCCGCTCCTGTTGCCTCCGTCGCACTTCCTCACGCAAGCGATCCTCTTCAATTCTGCGTTGCTGCTCCTCTTCAATTCTGCGTTGCTGCTCCTCTTCAATTCTGCGTTGCTGCTCCTCTTCAATTCTGCGTTGCTGCTCCTCTTCAATTCTGCGTTGCTGCTCCTCCGCTCTACGGATTCCTCTCTCCCACTCTGCCATTTGTCTACGCAACCTGTCGATTTCATGTTGCCTCGCTGCCATTCGCGCCTCCCGTCCCAAGCGCCACCTGACGAGCTCCTCGTCATCATCCGAGTCTTCATCGAGTACGATGACTCTGATCGGTGGTTCATCTGAAAAATGAGAAATAATTGAGAAGAATATCGCTATTTGTGTACTGAACTGTGAAAAACTCACCATGAACGTGAGGCAAAGGTGCCGGTGCCTGAAATGCAGGATCGCGTTGTCTTTGAGCCGGTGGCAGGCGGTATTGCACTGTAAATGGTTGTTCTACTCAACTTTTTATCAATGAGCCTAACTCACTACCAATAACCTGTAAGATTCTGAAATCCGGCGGCGCTCGTGCATCCAGCAGACCACGATGGACATTCTGTCCTGGAACTGGCGGTGCAGCTTGCCGTTGCGATGAGGCTTGCCGTTGCGGCTGGGCTTGCTGTGGCGGTTGGGCTTGATGCTGTGGCTGAGCTTGCTGTGGCGGTGGTGCTCGCTGTTGCGGTTGAGCTTGCCATTGCGGCTGAGCTTGCTGTGGTTCTTGTGGTGCAGCTTGATGTTGGAGTAAGAACCGACCGTACACTGTAAAAGGTTGTTTTGATCAACTGTTCATTAATGAGCCGAACTCACCGCCACGCACTGTGACATCAACCACAATGATCCCCGGTGGCCCTTGTGGCGCTCCATCGGCTTCTCTGATCGCCGGTGGCACTTGTGGGGCTCGATTATTCTCACCAGGCTGTGGTTCAGGTGCCTCTTCTTCATGATTATTTTCTCTTCCGGCGGGATCTCGGTCCATTATATGGCAATTCTTGATAAGAAACTACCTAAAACTAAAAATTAGGGAAGAGAATAAGAAACAGATCAAGGGAGAGCAGAAGCAAGAGAAGAAGAAAGGATGAGAAATATCGTCTACACTAGAGAATGCACTGCGTCATCGTCTACACTTTTTTCCGTGCGACCCCCAGCCAATGGGATGTTGAGTGAACGCGTGGCGCCAGATCCAAAAATACGATGACGCAGTGCATTCTCTAGTGTAGACGATGACTCAGTGCATTTCGAAATCTGTCCGCTTCTCAGTGTGCTGCTACGTCTGCCTCCCATTCTCTCCTTTCCCCATCTCATCACTGATTTGGATTGCGAAACCGGCCGAGGGGTGAAGACTGAAAAACTAGGACCAATCGTAAAGAAAACAAATGTCCTTCATATTCTGTTCTTCATATTCTTCATATTCATACCTCCCATTGGACTAATAGTTAAAAAGAAGAAACCGTGGCCAGCAACAGCAGTCGCTAGAAAATATGAAAAAAAAAAACGCTCGATTAGGCAGAAGTTGCGTAAGAGTTTTATTTATTTCGATAATTCATGAAGAAGTGAATAAGGATCAAGAGTAATCATGGGTGCGGAGAGATCTAGTGATTTTAGGCGTCTAGTGCATTGCGTTGTCTCCACCTGTGCCAAACGTCATCTGGCGTAGGTCCTCGAACCATTGTCCTTGGGGCTCTGTCCATTGGTCCATGGGGTATGAAGACTTTGTGAATGGGCAGATGAGATCGAACTTCCACGCTTCGGGTCCCAACATCGTGATGCTGACTATCTTATTGGGTGTCCATCCTTTGACCTCGATTGGTATTGGTGCACCTTCTGCTTCCTCTTCCTCGCTATCCTGTTTGATTGTTTCCTTGCTAACTTCGTTGCTCCTCTTTTTGTCCTCTTGTTCTTGTTTGACGAATACTTTCATCGGTTCTACAAATCCCTTGACGAAAGTTTCGCCGATGTCTCTGGTTCGTCTCTGGTTCGATCCTCGGGCGTTGGCCATCTCCCTTTCGAATCCGATGGTAATTCCGTGTCGTTTTTCTTCGTGTTGTTCTTCGTCGTTCGGCCAACCGGAGTAACTCCCAACATGCGTGAAAACAAAATACGGAATGAAAGTTCTGGTATCCTTAACGGACTTCGATTGCATCGTATGTGAGGTTTTTCATTCCCATTTATCATGTTTCCGCCTCTATCGCGTCCTATCAACTTTGAAATGCTTCATTTTGATCCTCGCTCTCTTCTGTTATCTCGAATCGCAGAATTTCAGCGCTATAATTAGATTTTTTCAGAGCTCACAACTCTCATCTTGGATTTTTAAATGGAGCCATCACCCCCGAGCAGGCAGATAAGTCAGCTGCAACGATTTCTTTTGAATCACCTGTGAGTTTTATAATGAGTCAAAAAATGGACAAATGCCCGATGAGTACTGTGGGGGGAAACAGTAAAATTAAAAAAAAAAGATCAATGTTTTGTTTTTCACTTTGTTACAAGAGGTTGCATATTTCTATACAATTAGGTTTGACTGTAAAAATAAATTGTTTCAGATAAGCCGCCTGATATGGCAGTTCAATACGATTTTTCTTTAATTTCCAAATCGATGTGAGTTTCAGTTTTTCACAAACACGAATTTAGTTTAATTATTTTCCAGTTACTTGAACTTCTTTGTTGTGACTCCGTCACAATTTTCCTCAAAATCCCTTAATTCCCAAGCCCTCCTCGTGATTTTACGTCAAAACCTCCACAGGAAAGCTTCGACACCTTAAAGGCGCACACAGCTACGTGCGAGTGCTACAGTAACCCGGGGGTGGTCTCGCTACGATTAACAGTTTTTTTCAGGTTTTTTTTTACGCGATTCAAGAGGACAAGCAGTGTTTCTACGACGTTTTCACGGCGGATCTATGCCGGTTTTCTTCTCGATTTCTCTGATTTTTTAACTTTTTTTTCTATTTTAGTAATTTTTATCAATTTCTCTGCCTTTCCCCCTCGCCGCGACACTTTTTAAAGCTCATTCTACCTTATTCTTTCCCATTTTAGGCCCAACTTAAATTATTTCCCCCTTTTACCTAAAATTCTTCCCATTTCTCTCTAATTTTTCTCCCCTTCACGCGCGATTTAATCCCTCTTTCCTCTCACCTATTCTCTCTGCTTCTCATACTTCTCTTCTTTATCTCTCGTTTCCCACATGCGGACGCTGCTCCCCACGGCGGACGGCGCTCCGCCTCGTCCACCTACGATTTCCCCTTTCTTTTCTCACCTTTCGTTTACCTTTCTATTCTCTACCCCTCTTTCAATCTCTTCGCGTCATTACTCGTATGGCTTTCCAATACCCTCTCCTCGTTCGTCGCGTCATCCGTCTCACTTCGGCTGAGGGCGGCTGCACGCCCTTGCATTTTCGTTTCGTTAATTGTGATTACCTCTTCCTTATCACCCTACTACTCCATCAACCCCATTAACCGCTAGTTCTCTCTGTTGTCGTACCATCGTCTTATAGTTCTCATGTTAAGCCATTGTATCTATTCATTTCGTTCCCTTCGGCGGAACCCCCGAGGTTTTTGATTCCCCCGGCGAATCCTTTTGTCCTCAATGAACTAATAATGATAGCCTTGTGTTCTGTTTAAAACTACAAACTAGCCCGCTTGCACATTTGACTCATCAATTGATGACGACACGCGTCCGCTTTCATCCGCATAGGCGATGCGCCTAGGCTCTAGCTCTTTATGCTTGCGTACTTTACCACTGCCCGATTAGGTGCCTCCAACATTCTTTTCCAATTTTGGCAACAGTGGAGTCATATTGGACGATTAATCTAGCCGGAGAAATAGGCATTTTAATCAGGTGAGTAAGCAACTGAAACCATTTGTCTCTATACCGTTAGAAGAAAGATGATCTCTTTCATATGAGGTTGATTAATAAGTTTTTATTATTTTTTCAGTATGAAATACCAAAGAGTCGTTCATTCGAGCTCAGTCTCTATAATGAAGTGCGATATCAGGATCCAGTTGTGATTGACAACAGATCAGGCCTTTGAAAGGTACGTTCCAGCCCCCGTAGGATAAAAGAAGGGTTAATTATAAGCCACCAGTAGTTTCGGAACGGAAACGTCCAAGAATAGGTTCAGTGAAAAGTTGAGAAGATTTGCGCAACCTCCTGGAACAGATCCATTACGCTGATGGTACGCAGCGGACACTGTATGGTCCATTTCTAATTTCAAAAAAAACCTAGGAAAAACAAAAAACTCACCAGTCTGCGTTCATTACTCCACTGTTCTCGTCTCTCGGACCGCCTCATTGTTCGAAGATGCCAATTCTGAAACATAAATGAACTCCTAAGTCTTTAAATTTCGCAGGAGGAACACGTCTTGGTGCTGGGGCTATCGATCCTCTATGATAACTACCTGTGCTGCTGAATCACAGTTTTCTAAATATTTTCAAAGTGTTCAAAAACTTGGTATCGATAGACACAGTATGAAAAATGTATCCATTATGATATGGATGAGAATCTGAAGATGTCCTAGAAAACTTCCATTATGACTTTTTCAGAAAAAGCTTTAGACGCCATTCTTGCCCCATGAGTTTTATGCGGTTTGGTTGGTCATAAAGGCGGATTCCTAGGAAAAGGAGGGGGGGGGGGGTATATAAACGATCGGCAGCGAAATCCATTCACTTTTAGTCACCATTTCTATCGGTGTTCGAAAGCCTTTTCAACTTTCCCTCGGCTGAATTGTTTTTCGTTAATTTGGTTTGCAACTTTTCCAGAACAAATAGAAAAGAGAAACTCTAGTCATATTCATCACTATCGCTTTCCTTTTTTCAGCCAATCTTCTTCGAACAATTGAACCTCTTCGCCAACCCGCGACCAATTGATCCATCGCGTTCGGAAGTTTCGTCGAAGCTCTATTTCACAACGATCGCCTTCGTTGTCGTGGTGAGTCACGGTCAATGCGAAAAATGCAAACGCGCTCCTCGCGTTGTCTGCGTCTCATTCTCACGACATTTTTTTCGCTGCAGTGGCCGTCAGCGTCAGCAGGATCTGCGGGAACAATGGTTCCACTTCTTCTGTATTCTGCCCAGCATGCTCAATGCTATTGCGGAACCCTACATATGCTGCTATCGCTTCTCCGCAGACACATTCGTCATGATAGAGGAGCGTGTCTTCTGGAAGCAGGCCGCTCTTCCCAAATATCGACAACGGCGTCCCGCACTGAGTGAACCGAGATGTCTGAGATGTCTCGTCCCGCCCCTTTTCGCATCATTGGGGGTATACAAGGACCCCTCGGTCCATAACATCATTCAGTCTCCCCTTCGAGAGCCCTGATATGGGCTCTACGTTTATTCGATTCTCCACTGACTATCCAACTCTAGAGCCCTGACATGGGCTCTCACAAGATTTTCCTGACTTTCTACCTTCTTCCCCCTACCTCTTTAGAGCCCTGATTTGGGCTCTTCCCATTCGATTCCTGCTGAAATTCTACGATTAATGGCAACATCGGAAGAGATTATCGAAGGTAAATCAGTTGTTCAATCACCCCTTCTCAATTGATTCGCTGTTATTTAGAACAGCTTCCTACTATGGGCTTCGATGAAAAAGTACGGAGACCAGACAAGATGGCCGTCAGAACTTCAAGTTGCTCGAATGGCTCGAACATTGGCTTCTCCACCGGCTTCTCCTATCAATTTGACTACACGCCCGCCATGGGGAATTCCAATCGCCCGAATGGCTTGACCAGCGCTGCCGGTCATCTCTTTCGGCTTTGCTGGGACCAACTACGACCACACCGTCGGATTGCCCAACTTCATTTCTTACCTGGGAACGATTAGGAACCGTCAGAAGTCAAACGTGAAGCCGACTTTGTGAAGAAGTGAGTTTTATCTCAAAATATAATACGAAGGAAACTTTTTTCAGATTACGTGGTGCCCACTAAAATAAAGATGTCCGGAGAGCCCGGCAGTTTTTGGAAGAAGCAACTGCGCGGCGAAGGCGTCGATGTTCTGACGCTCCCCCTCATGGACGGATCCATACGATGAACTTCGGCCTACGAATGCTCTACGAGGTGCCAAAGCGGAAGATCACACAGAAGGAGTGCTCAAGAGAGGTGCTGGGAATGGGACAAAGTCATCTGTCGAACCTGTTCGCATAATTTTTTACCTCACATTTTACATGACTTCCGATATCTTCCCTATCACTTTCCCAAAGATTACTTTCATTGATTTCCAGTTTGATTTTTAATACACTAACTGATACCATTGATCATCAACTTTATCAATTGCTCGTTACCAAACGCTAATCAGCGCAGGGGTGTGTAATACTCTAATGAGCAAGATCGAAAGCTTACTTTTAATCAAGTCAGTTGGGTAATCGCCGCTCGGCTGACAATTGTTAATGGGAACGTAAAGTATCTGGAATATAGGTTTCGTTTCGAACGTACGCGAGTTGAAACTTTGAAGACGTTATCACTGATTCTAAGATGTCATAACAGAGAGGTTGAATATGGAACAACTTTATTGACAAATTAATCGATAAACAATATAAAATAGTTCAATAGTTAAATGCGCTCATCTCCGCCCTCATAAGGAAAGTGTTTTGACAATTTTCAGATTTTGCTATAAGTTACACTTTTTATACTGGTAATCGATCCCGCATAGTGTCTAACTGCGCAAACTTCTTGTTCTCAAGATATTTTGTCTCAAAGTGCTCGAAAACGGGCGATTTTGTGTAAAAACGAAGACTTTGAGACAAAATATCGCGAAAACTAGAGGGTAGCCACTCTGCGGGATGCTAATTTATAGCAACATCTGAAAGTTTGTTGAAAAAACACTTGCCTTGTTACATACGTCTTGACAGTTGGGTCAACTCATTTAATATTCTTCCGGTTCGTTTTGGACTGCCGTTGGTCGTTGGTCCATCTGATCTTCCGACGTTCCCGGATCCGTCTGTGATTCTTGCTGTCCATGTTGAACAGACTCCGGTTGCTGATAGTCTTACGGTTCCAAGTTCGTTGGTTCCATCGGTTTGAATGCCCAAACGAAGACATTGATGTTTTCGAGCTCCATACTCCGGCGAGAAACTGGTTGTGCAACCCCTTCCTGGAAGAGTTTCCAACCAGATGTGGGCGACCGGTACCAGAAGAGTACAGAGTCTTCGATTTCCGGCACAAACTGAACCGCACCCACGAGAAGATAGCGTTGACCAGCAATCGAGCAATGATCTTCAGGGCGGGAAGTGAATGAGCTTGTCTCTGCCGGCTGGACGGTTATCATGTACTTGTGATTTGTTCCTGGTTTCGACTTCTCCAGTTGCTCTCCTCCACACTGATCACAAGGCATTTCGCTCAGTTGCCACATTCCAAACGACTTTCCAATTTGCTCGCAGAGATCTCCCTTGGTTTGGTTGGGGCCGAGCCAAATCGCTGGAGTATTGATGTTTAGCTCGGTGGTGTTCAGGCACTTCCTGCACAAGTATGTTGTTGTCCTTTGTGGACCGACCATCCAACGAGCTTCGAGTGGCAACAACTGAAAAGGTTGTAGAATTATGGTGATGACTGCTTACTCGATAAATTTATGAAACTCACATTGAAAATTGCACAAATTGCCTTATGGAAGTGGTTCTTGAACGGCCCTTCTTCTCGATTCCACATCTCCGTGTGCAGCTCCCACATATCGTGATGACGGCGATCGAGGCAGTCTTGTAAAGATGGAAACGCAATAACATCTCTTTCGTCATCATCCGGTTCACCGGCACGAACTTCGGCTACCACGTGCTCCATCATCGCCAGCACATGAATGACTGCACGAAGAGCAGCGTCTTCGCTTTGGCGCCCGTTCTGCTTCAGCATTGGTGTCGGCCACAGACTGGGAACTGACGCGCAAAGCTCCTCGTCTGTTCTGCGAGTGTCGTAGACAATACTTTGCGCACGTGGTGGTGGTGGTGAACGTTCTTTTTGTTCTTCTGGTTGTCCATTCGATGATGATTTCTTCGGAGGAGCAACTACAACCTGCGCGTCGACCTGAGCATCAACTAAACTATTTTGCCTGGTTTCGCGAGAAGAAGCTTCGGGGTTTTCAAGAGAAGCGCCGTTTTCACTTTCTTTCATATCGGAAGCCATCTGTAAAAATATGAATTGCTAGAAGACATATTCCAAGAAAACTCACCAACTGATCTACCACTGGTTTACGAGACAGTTCAGATGTCTCGATGACTCTTCGGCTTCTCTCCCCTGAATGCTCAACTGGTGGAAGGCAACAAACAGAGAAGATTCCAATAGAACAGAAAATAACAGATCTCCCGGTTTCATTAACTGGTGGATGAGAGGAAGATCGTAAAAAGCACAGTTGTGCTAAAAATAATCAACAGAAAACTAACTTTGCAGGAGTAATGGCGTGGTGCTGTAGTATGTAATCAGCCCGGGATTGACGTTGGAGTGCGCAAGATCTGTGAACATTTTTCTGTCATTGGCAGCATCATTTATTTGATGACTTACGGTTTTCAGTGCAATGTTCAAATCGAGGAAAGCTCTAATTGCAGTAGAAGTAAGTCTAGAAGGCGAGTGCATTTGCGAAGAAATGATAAGAGAGAAAAAATTGAAACCGTATGATATCAACGGATTTGCATGGTAATCGGAAGAGATAACAGAGAAGTTGAATATGGAACAACTTTATTGACAAATTAATCGATAAACGATATAAAATAGGTCAATAGTTAAATGTGCTCATCTCCGCCCTCCCAAGGAAAGTGTTTTTTGATAACTTTCAGATTTTGCTATAAGTTATACTTTTTTATACTGGTAATCGATATAGTGTCTAACTGCGCAAACTTCTAGTTCTCAAGTGCTCGAAAACGGCCGATTTTGTGAAAAAACGAGGACTTTAAGACTAAATATCTTGGAAACCAGACAGCAACGTTCCGAAGAACTCCGTGTGGGCCAACTGGCCTGTCTGCGTTGCCATGACTGTTCTTCACGGTGGAGAGAAGTAGGAACTTCGACTGCTGGCCTTGGTATCCATTGATGGTCCGGACGGCGACGCCAGGAGGAACCATGGTGATGATGAGGCTCCTCTGCGGCCGATGGTACACGAGTACCGTGAAGTTATTCCACTGCACTTGTGGGTTCCTCTGCCTCGGGCCTCCTCAATGCTGAATCCGGATTGTGGGGAGCTATGGACGTTGAAGAACACACATGGTGTTCCGTCGGTGGCCCTGGGGAGTCCCATCCTGTCGGCGGCGAAGCGAAGGTGGTCCTCAAGTACACGGGGCGGATGATGTTCTCCGTGATCTGCTTGTGGTACCGGTGGATCTGCGTGAGGATGTTGACGCGTAGAGGTTTGTTCTGCGCAAACTACATCCAATAGAGAGCAGGATTCCTGAAAAAGAAACAAGTTGAAGATTGCGAAATGAGAGTTGGAATGGTTTACCTTAGGAAACATGAAACACACTGAAAGGTAGGGAAGGACATGGAGAAGAAGTGAACTTCACGGACGATTGATGGAGGAAACGGGGTTGTTGTGAGGATCTGGAAGTAGAGAAATTGTTTATATGGGAAGCCATTTGTTACTATGTAATACCTTGAGATCAACCAGTTAATTCTCTTAAAACTCTCTTGAAAAGGAATGAGAGAGAGATGAAGTAACAGCTCGCAAAATCAAGAGAGAATCAAGGGAGAATCAATTCCAGTGTGACACTTTTCGCACAACGAAATTCTCGGAGTCGAACGATGAAATATTGAGCTATATTAAGTCGGTGAAGTGGGGATATGAAACACTATTCATCCTTCACTTCTTCGTGTTACTTTGATTCAATGGAGGGACTTGCAGCTGGATATCTGAAAGAAGGACTAATTGGAAAATGGCACTTCTGAATTCAAATTACCTTGCTAACTACATGACTACATACATTTTCTGATAAAGAGGTGATAAGGTGACGCAATTCTCGGAACTATGTACTGATTACTCAACGTCTTCTCTCATGAATGAGCATGTTTCCCATGTTTTCACTATTTCGTATTGTTCGCTCTGAAAAAAATGAATATTTGATTGAACCACTGTAATTTTAATGTCACTCACATTACTGTTGTGCCACTGAGGTAGCCCTTGTTCTTGAACGCGAGTGGTTACGAGGTGTCTTCCAAATTTTGCAAGAAATTAGGTGAATGTCCGGATTGTAAAGTGGGGAAGTCATATACAAAAAAGAGCTAAATGGGGTAGAACTGATATGGTAGACAGACATAATCATATATAGACTAGGAGAATATCAAACTGGTGATATTTGTGAAAAAACAATAAAATATATAGAACAGATGTGAATGTCTTTTGAAAAAGAGGTAAAAGAGAGCATTGTGGTGTAGGGAACATAGTAACTGGGCCGTCTAAGCATATGTGTGACAGGCTGGGATTTGAACATTCCAACTTTCAAATCCACACCTGTTTAAATAGTTTTGATGATATCCAATAAGCTTTAAGCTTTTCTGATTGGATAATCGATACTAGAAACTTATTGTCTAATTGATATAGATACTCTAACGCTTACTAACTCAGCTGCTCGCATGATTTTAGCATTTCGCCGATAAAAAGGAGAAATTTAACTCTTTTGCGTGCATATCTGAAAGTTTTCCGCTGCTGCGTGAAACTTACGTGTTGGAACCAAATGAACAGGCCTGGAACTTGAGTACCTGCAATTCGGGGTGAACATTAGGGTGAACAAACATTGAAATAATTGAAGTGAACAACTTTATCCACATATCACAGTTGGAACTGTTATTTTTGAAAATTGAAGTGATGTAGGGTGGGGGGGGGGGGGTTGCATAGAAGTTATTACTTCTGCGTGTGAACATTCCAGAGGGTTGTGGCCTGTTTATTGGCCGTTAGATGTTAGGAGCTAGTTTCTCTGGACACTTTGCTCCTTAGGCTTCGATTGCAACTAGGTCCCGCTGCTGGGACTGCAAATCATTCTCAACACTGACCAGTGAGTTGTTGCTGCTTCCGAGCTTCTCGAGAATTGAAGAACATCAGGATGAAGCGTGTCGTTCTAGTTCCATCCTAATAAATAAATTCGATACGTACTCATCTCATCAACTTGACTCCATCGCAGCACTAGGCAATCAAATTGCACTTCTCAACAAAACAGTACAACTCTTCCTGTTCCATTCTCCAGTTTTCCATCGGGAAGTTGTTCTCTTTGACTTGTTTCTTCAGGTCACAAGTCCTTCTCTAATAACTTGCACTTTTGTCCAGCTTCTCGAAATTGGACAGCCATTCCTTTTGAGATCACCAAATTGTGATTGCCGCTGCCGCTTTATCATAAATCGAAGAAGTCGATCCTCTTCTTCTTACTTCAACAGTTGCTCTTTTTTGCCCATGCATAAGGCTAACGCTCTCCAAACTTGCAGCTCTTCGAATATTCCAATTTCTTGAATACGTCTTGAACTTGTTACTCCGAATTCAAAGCTGAAGTCGCCAGCTCTCAGTCCTTCTCTAATAACTTGAATCTTCTTCGAGATTGCTATTCGAACACGTCCCTCTATGGGGACTCCAAATCATTAACACTATCCAGTATCTTTTGAATTCGAGTGATCCAGTGGTTTGATAAGAAGAAGTCCATCTTCTATTCTCTTCATCAACTTGCTCTTTTCCGCCCACTAATAACGATACTCCCATTGGAGGGTTTGGCAATCCAAAAGACTTGTTTCTTCATGAACATTGCCAAATTGAATGTCTCTTCGCGAGACTTCAAATCGTTCCTTGTCCGGTGGGACATTCATAACTTGACCTGTCCGAATATCACTCCAACCGTTTTCCTAATCCGTCTTAATTGTTTTTCGGGAGGGTATTGTGCTACATCAAGCATTTTTGAACTCGGGTTAGCGGTTCTGGCTCATCTTGACATCCGCATTCATGTCGAAATTGTATTCTGAAGGCCTTCTAGAACTTTGCCCTTGGATTTTCAGGTCCTATCACTGAAATCGAGCGTAATAACATCTTCTACAGAAGCAAGTCGTCGGTGATCCTCGAGGATGCTCGTGTCAATGAAAATTGAAGTAGATGAAGGAGGGGGATTGTTGAACATAGTGAAGTCATTGTTTCATCAGTGTTCACTTGTTCGTTATAATAACGGCATCAGCCTTCCATTGTCAACCACTGACAATGGTTTTCGGACCAAAAGGCCCTTGGTTTCAACTCCAATTGGTCTTGACCATTTCTTAAGAACATCCAAATTGAATATTCCTCTTGGTGACTTCACAACAGCATCCGGCTTGTCGACCACATGTTCTTCATTATCGTGCCTATCAATCGACATAACGTCCATTTTTGGCAAATGGTGCATTCCCGAAAACTTTCAAAAACGTTCTCGAAAGCACCTTTCTCATAACTTTCTTGCTTTATGTGTTTCATCCAAATCCGGAGCCGTAGATGCGCATAGCTGAATCCTGGATCCTAATTCTGAGCATCAATCGAAATCCCAGATTTATCCGTTTCCGGTGGAATTCGCAAGACGATTTGTCCATTCCATTCCAGCAACATTGCATTCGAAGTTGTCACTCCATGTTGGTGCTAGTCTATCGGCCGCAACTTTCTCTTTAGTTGGAACTTTTCCTCCGTTTACACAACATTCTCTTGTGATTCGTCCACTTGCTCCAATTACATGAGCCATCAAAAGTTGATCAAGAGAAGTTGTAGGGGAAGTGGTTCTTGGATACTAAACGTAATCCAGTTTTCAATAACGCCCTTTTTGAATTGGGCTCGGCAAACGGAGATTGATCAACTTGATCAAACTCTCTGATGGGCATCCGCTCTTGGGAAGACAAAGATGCACTTGTTCATCATATCCCAATATCTCGGAACATTGGTTCTCGATAAGACATAGGAACGGTGATAGTCCATCACAAAACGGTGCGTGGAGCACTTGAGAGCATCCGCGAAGCTCCAAAAATTGAACAGAAGTCCTTCGGGAAGTGTAGAATTTGAGTCAATTCGTTCTTCTACATCTTCCTGCCACATTTTGGATGTGGTCGCGGATGAACATCAATTATCGAAAATTGAAGAAGATTATTCGAAGTCGGGCATTGTCGTTGTTTCTTCCGACTTCTAAGCGTGATCCATACGCCTTGGGCATTGTCATCCAATGTGTTCCGACGTCCAGATACAACATTACAACGGGGAAAATAGAAAAAAAACGTAAAAATAACAAGCTCTTCACAAGCTCCGCTTGTTGGGCGCGAAAAGGTATAAAACCCGCTTTGCGCTCGCGCACACGACGCAATTTAACTCATAATATTTCCCATCAGATGCGCGCATTTCCCTTGAAAACGGGAAGACGCAGATGATGGAGACGAAACGAGATGCGCAGGAGAAGCAGAAAGCAGGTACGGCTAGCCGCTCCGCACACGCGCCGCACTGACTCATTGCACGTGACCTTCTCTGATCATATTCGTAAGAAGCGCCGAATCTAGAATAACCAGATAAGAAATCAAAATTAGTACATTGTTGAGTCAGCTAGCTATTTCAGAGTGATGGTTCATCTACCACAAAAATAGATTTGAAAATGTTGTAATGGCAATCAGATACGAACCCCCTTTTGAAGTAGTTATAATGACAGTCAGATTCTAAAACCCCGACCCCATCGAAACAAATGTTCCGTCAATTTGTCTAGGGTGTCAGCGAGTGCGCCATTAGCTCACCTCAATTTGCCGCCGGTATCCACAACGATGAAACGAAGATTGTAGGTGGTCCAGCAGTACAAGGAGCCATGTGTGAATGAATGGTCCCAAATATGATCTTCTAACTGAAAAAGTAACATATCAACAGTGAAGTCAAGTTGTGGGAAAAGCGGACTTTGGATGAGAGCACTCCCGCTTCGCAACCGTTGTTACTCATGGCAACGAAAGGACGCGGCTGAGTGAGAAAATGATATAACAATAGGAGATTCAGAGAAGAAGTACAGCTGACCGCTAAGCTCACGCGTCGCAACTCAACTGACTTATCTCTCGCGCTCTCTTCCTATCACTACTATCAGAAGCGCCTAATTAGGACTCTGCGGAGTACGGGTTGTACATAAATGATTAAGTCACGAGGAGAGTCCATCTGCTGACTAAGCCCGTCTGGAATGCACCGGTACTCGTAAACAAAGTTGAGAAGCGCGTGAGATTAGACTAATTGAGAGTTGGTAAGCAAGAGCTGAGTCAGAAGGTATGCGAGTGGAAAACGCAGAATTCGACCTCACGAAACGCGCACGCGGATGAGTAAGATAATGAGAAATCAGCGAAGGGTTCAGAGAAGAGGTTCTACGCTTTGCGCACGCGTCGCAACTCAACTGGCTCCTCTTCTTTTCAGATGTACACAACGCTCAAGGCAACGGAATGACCCGGTTTGGTGAGACTGAAAGTGATTTGAACAGGAAATTCAGAGAGGAGGTACTTTTGACTGATTCATATACGCCCAGTAACTCGGTTGACTAATTGCATGTATCTTCTGCTGGTTATTAGCACCAGAACCACTGCGTCTAAACTACCAAAAAACTTTTCGAAATGACTAGATATCCCACTTTCTTGCCGTTTTTCTAAACCATCATCTACTAATTTTAAATTGAAAATATCCACCTTACAATTCGAAAAATTTTTGATTCTTAACATTCATAACTTCTAGCTTTATTATTTTGTAACTTTACTCATTCTTTAAACTGTAACATTACTCATACTTTAAATTTTAACTGTTCTTATACTTTGTTGCGTAAGAGGCCATGCCCTGCATTTAATAAACATCTATCTAAACTAGATTGTTGAGTCAGCTGAACATCTTGGAGAATCGTCTCATACTCTTTCGTGGGAAAGAAACCGGGATCTACATCTTAGATCGCAGAACGGAGAGTATCTATCCCAATGGTGCAAATTTAAAGTTTTTTAAATGGTCAACGGAGACGCTCAATTGGTACCCAAGATGGAAGAAAAGACCAAGAGGGCGACCCCCGAGGCGATGGATGGATCCGTTTTCGAAATTCCTCAACATCAAGAACACCTTCGGCGAAACAACCGTGCATTGGTCGACAATCGCGAAAGACCGAAAGACTTGGCAGTCTTTGAGCTGTGGTCTGCATGATGCCACATCATGAATACAGACCTCCAAAGTATCCAAAGTAAGTAAGTATGAATCTGATATTGGAAGCCGAACACCCTCAAAACGAAAAGACTACACATTTAGCTCACCAGCGTTATCTGCCGATGTCTATTCCAAAGATTTGAAGGTTTCGAGTGGTCCGGTGCTGATCGAACAGAGACCGATGACTGGTCTCGCATTTGATGTTCCAACTGGAAGATATGATGCTGTATGTATAAGTGAATTGAAATTGGAGAGAAGCTTACATCTATGGGTAGACCATCTTTTGGGAAGCGGCGATGAGAGTACTCCCGCTTCGCAACTCAGACGACCCCACCTCCTAAACAGATGCGCGTTGTTACTCATGGCAACCAGAGGACGCGGATGAGTGAGAAATTGGGGAATTAGGAGATTCAGAGAAGAAGTGCAGCTGACCGCTAAGCTCACGCGTCGCAACTCAACTTACTTATCTCTCGCGCTCTCTTCCTATCACTACTATCAGAAGCGTCCAATTAGGACTCTGCGGAGTACGGGTAGTACATAGATAATTAAGTCACGAAGAGAGTCCATCTGCTGACTAAGCCCGTCTGGAATGCACCGGTACTCGTAAACAAAGTTGAGAAGCGCGTGAGAGACTAATTGAGAATCGTGAAACAGGAGTTGAGTCAGGAGATATGCGAGTGGAAAACGCAGAACTCGACAACACGAAACGCGGAAACACGAGGTTACTGTAACACTCATTTCAGCTGTGCATCATTTCAACTGCAAGATCCTTCAAGCCAAGCCAATGGCATCTTTTCGGTTGTGAAGCCATTTCAGTCGCTGTCTACCGGCGTCGGAGAAGATGAAACTTGCAAGAGAGCACTTTCAAGAGTACGCCGTGGCCGCAGCGACAGATTCATTGCACCCAAGCCACCTCCTTATCCGCTCGCGCCCAAAATCAAAGAAAAACCGTTGCCAGAAGGAATCTCCCGCGAAACCCTCCCACGCTGAAGCCTCAAATCGAATACACCGCCAACCTGAACAAGATGGCAAAAAAGGACGCGCAACGACTCTCCCACACGCTTTTTTTTTACAGAAATTCCCCTCCGGAAGCCCTGCAAACAGTCTACTGAACGCCAGACTGCCACGAATCGCAAGAGAAGAAGAATGGTCTCCTCCATCCCTTTTACTATCTCTTTTCAAATTCCTCCTCGGCAATGACGGCGATATTCAGCCTCTTCCTTCTGACTTGTCTTAGGCGAGAAGCTCGAGCGGGGGCCAGCACCGGAGCAGCTACCCGGAACATTTCCCGTTCTTCAATACCTTTTTAAGAGAAATCACAGTGATCTGCTCAATCAGCTGCAGTTCCTTCTTCTGCTCCTTGGGCAGGGCGAGTTCGTTCTTCTAGCGGCATCTTTCATGTCTTTCCACAGATCCTCATTGTGAAGGCTCTCGTTGTCTGGAAAAAGAGTTTCAGATGTTTCAGATGCTCCCAGAAACACCTACGATCAGCAGGCTTCAAAACATGCAGTTGAGAGGCAATATTGTTGAACATAAATGGCAGCTTTATCTGAAGGTGGTGTTAAAGAAGAGGCATCTTGGCACGATGCCAAGCGTTTGAAGATAACCCTGATTAGGGAGGAGAGGATTAGAAAAGGATATGTCTTACTGAATTCTAGGTCTCGATGGGAAGGATCGGAGCAACAATGGAAGCATTGGAAGGTCTCAATGTTGTGACTCCGTCACAATTTTCCTCAAAATCCCTCAATTCCCAAGCCCTCCTCGTGATTCTACGTCAAAATCTCCACAGGAAAGCTTCGACACCTTAAAGGCGCACACAGCTACGTGCGAGTGCTACAGTAACCCGGGGGTGGTCTCGCCACGATTAACAGTTTTTTCAGGTTTCTACGCAATTCAGGAGCACAAGCAGTACTTCTACGACGTTTTCACGGCGGATCCATGCCGCTTTTCTACTCAAATTTTATCTAATTTTACTCTTTTTCCATTTTTATCATATTCTCTGCCTTCCCCCTTCGCCGCGACACTTTTTATAGCTCATTCTTCCTTTTTCTTTCCTATTTTAGGCCCAACTTTAGTTAATTTCCCTTTCTCCTAAATTTTCTATCCTTTTTTTCTATCTATTTTTCCCCTTATGCGCGTATATTTCCCCTTTCTCTCTCATTTTACTTCTTCTACTCATTATCTCATTTCTTTCCTTCTTATCTTTTAAAATTCTTTATCTCTTCAACTCTCTAACCTCTTGCCTTTCGTTACTCGTATTAGCTTCCCAATACCCTATCCTCGTTTATTGCGTCATCCGTTCTCACTTCGGCTCAGGACGGCTGCTCGCCCATGCACTTTCCCTCGTTAATTGTAATTACTCGCTCTTCCTTATCATCCCACTCTCTATCAACTTCTTTACCGTTAGTCACTCAGTTGTCGTACCATCGTCTTATAGTTCTCATGTTGTCTCTGTCTGTCTATCTGTCTATCTATTCTGTCTGTCTATCTTTCTATCTATTCATTTCGTTCCCTTCGGCGGAACACTCGAGGTTTTTGATTCCCTTGGCGAATCCTTTTGTCCTCAATAAACTAACAATGATAGCATTGTGTTCTGTTTAATGCCACAAACTAGCCCGCTTGCACATTTGATTCATCAATTGATGACAACACGCGTCCGCTTTCATCCGCATAGGCGATGCGCCTAGGCTTAGCTCTCCATGCTTGCGCACTTTACCACTGCCCGATCGGTGCCTCCAACACTCAAATCAAAGGATCAGATGACTGCCTCTTCCATTCTACTAATTCTACTGATATTCGACGTGCATCATCTTGTCCGAATAAATCTGTGAAATAAAAGGCTACTTCTGAATCGAGAAAACGGAAAAACATATTCTCGAAGAGCACAGCGTTTCGAGAATTCATATTTCGGCGACTTCTGTTCCATTGGAAGTGCCTTGTTTCATCTGAAGATTTACAAAACTCGATTCTAAACGATTGACAAGAATGATTTATTCTCTGAGATATTAATGTCAAATGGATTGGTGGTTTAGTGCATTTAGTCTGGGACTCATTGGCCTCTCCGCCTGGCGCGCCGCTCCTCCCGGAGCCGTTCCGCTTCTCTCCGTCGCTCCTCCTCTCTTCTGCGTCGCTCCTCCTCCGGTCTCCGTCGTTGCTCCTCTCTTCCCCGCCGCTCCCTCTCTCTTCTTCTTCGCTCCCCTTCTCTTCTCCGCCGCTCCTGTTGTCTCCGCCGCTCTTCTTCACGCACGCGCTCCTCTTCAATTCTGCGTCGTTCCTCCTCCGCTAGGCGGTTTTCTTCTTCCATCTCTGCGATTTCTCGTCGCAATCTTTCGATAATAAGTTGATTCGCTTCCATTCGTGCCTCCTGTTCGAGGTCGACGAGCTGGACGTCCTCCGGTCTCCGTCGCTCCACCTCTCTTCTTCTTTGCTCCCTTTCTCTTCTCCGCCGCTCCTGTTGCCTCCGTCGCTCCTCCCCTACTCTTCTCCACCGCTCCTGTTGCCTCCGTCGCACTTCCTCACGCAGGCGATCCTCTTCAATTCTGCGTTGATCCTCCTCTTCAAATCTGCGTAGCTCCTCCTCCACTAAACGGATTCCTGCCTCCCACTGTGCCATTTGCATACGCAACCTGTCGAGTGCATGTCGCCTCGCTGCCATTCGCTCCTCATGTTCCAAGCGCCACCTGACGAGCTCCTCGTCATCATCCGAGTTTTCATCGAGTACGATGACTCTGATCGGTGGCTCATCTGAAAAATGAGAAATAATTGAAAAGAATAGCGTTATTTGTGTACTAGACTGTGAAAAACTCACCATCAACGTGAGGCAAAGGTGCCGGTGGGTTGAATCCGGGATCACGTTGTCCTTGAGCCGGTGGCAGACGGTATTGCACTGTAAATGGTTGTTCTACTCAACTTTCTATGATTGAGCCGAACTCACTACCAATTCCCTCTAAGATTCTGATATCCGCTGGTACTCGTGCATCCAATACACCACGATGGGCATTCTGTCCTGGAACTGGCGGCTGGGCTTGATGATGCGGCTGGGCTTGATGATGCGGCTGGGCTTGATGATGTGGCTGGGCTTGATGATGCGGCTGGGCTTGCTGTGGCGGTTGAGCTTGCCGTTGCGGAGGCGCTTGCCGTTGCGGCCGGGCTTGATGCTGCGGCTGGGCTTGATGCTGTGGTAGTGCTTGCTGTGGTGGCTGAGCTAGTTCTTGTGGTGCAGCTTGATGTTGGGGTAAGAACCGACCGTACACTGTAAATGGTTGTTTTGATCAACTATTCATTAATGAGCCGAACTCACCGTCACGCACTATGACATCAATCACCATGATTTCCGGTGGCACTTGTGGCGCTCCATCGGCTTCTCTGATCGCCGGTGGCACTTGTGGCGCTCCATCGGCTTCTCTGATCGCCGGTGGCACTTGTGGCGCTCGATTTTCTATTTGGGGACCACGCCGCATGTTCGGTTCGGGCCGCTCTTCTAAAAGTGATAAACTGCTCAATTGTTAACTCGATGGTTCTGTTATTCTCACCAGGCCGTGGTTCAGGTGCCTCTTCTTCATGGTTATTTTCTCTTCTGGCGGGATCTTGGTCCATTATATGGCAATTCTTGATAAGAAACTACCTAAAACTAAAAATTAGGGAAGAGAATAAGAAACAGATCAAGGGAGAGCAGAAGCAAGAGAAGAAGAAAGGATGAGAAATAGGAAACGGATACAGACGGGAGGAATGAGAGGAGATTCCCTGTTTTCTGTCATTTTTCCAGTAACCAAACAAGTTTTTTGTGGAATCTCAACTCGATACTTATCCTCCTTTTTGAAAATAGAGCCGGTCAACGCTGTCCACTAATTTTTGGCGCACTAGGAGAATTTGTCAGTCCAAGAAGGACACTGTCTCATTCATATCCAATCAAACGAGAATTTTTGAAAACTAGCTGTCAAAATCTCTGATTGACTGACGAAAACCGTTCTAGCGACGAGAAAATGTCACGGATACTATCGCACAAGTACTGAGCAAGAGAAAATCCATGTTCACTTACCTAACCAGCTGCTTTGTGAGCGAACGCCAGAAATCGATGGAAGAGAAAACACGAACGCGCTAAAGGATGACAAATGACTGGGGGCCGAATGGCCGAGTGAGATAGACAGAAATGGGGAGGGTGCGAGACAGAGAGAGGAATAACGCACGCGCCGCTTGCCGCAACGCGGCTGTTTCTGTGAGAGGGGTCACCTTTCGCAACCTACCGCACCCCCCGCCGTATCCGTGCCGTTTTTTTTTGCGTTGGCGTGTTTTTGGTGCATCTATGCTACTGAACAGGTGACTCTATTTGGAGAACTCAGATAAATAGTTTGGAGTGGCTCCTTCTTGGGAAAGATGGCGATTTTGGTGTTGATCTGATTTGGCGCACTAGACTCCGCTAGGGGAATTTGTCAGTCCAAGAAGGAAAGGACACTGTTTCATTCTTCTCCAATCAAACGAAAATAGTTGAAAACTAGCTGTCAAAGTCTCTTATTGACTGACGAAAAACGTTCCAGCAACGAGAAGATGTCACGGATGCTGACGCACATGTATTAAGCAAGAGAAAATTCAAGTCCACTTACCTTAGCAGCTGCTTTGGGAGCGAAGTCCAGAGAACGACGAAAGAAAAACGCGAACGTGGAATTGGTTGACAAATGACTGCGGGGCCGAGTGGGATAGACAGAAATGGGGAGGGTGCGAGACAGAGAGAGGAATAACGCGCGCGCCGCGTGCCGCAACGCGGCTGTTTCTGTGAGAGGGGTCACCTCTCGCAACCTGCCGCACCCCCGCGGTATCCGTGCCGTTTTTTTTGTGTTGCAATTCCGGTATTGATCTGAGTGGAATTTTGTATTTTCTCGAGAAGAGCGAATTGATTCGGTCTTTTTTGCGTAAATTTCTGGCCGATTCGAAGGTCAGCGCGCACGGAAACGAGGGTAGAGGAGACGCAGAGTGCACGACCTTTAAAGGGACAGGGACTTTTGAGCTGTGGAGGTCCCGCCACGCTCGGCGCGCAGCGTGGTTTCTGCCGAGATTTGAATCATTCTACGGCGTGTTTAAAAAAAGAAATCTGCACCCCAGACAAAGAACTCTTGGATTTAGTCGACAAGATTCGAGAGGCTCCATATGGCGCGAGAGCACTGAGCACAACTTCTTTGTACGATCGACCAAACAAGGCGAGGACGACGTGGTTAGCAGAGCAAGATTTGCCGAAGAACGACAGGACTCTTCTGTTGTTCATGGCTCACACGTCGGCGTCAGCGGGAAGCTCTACTCTGGCACAGATCCAGGCGGCGTACAAATTCCAAATGGAGCGTCTCCCACCAGATTCAGAGACACTAGCGTCGGAGTTCATCAAGGCGAAACGTAGAGCCGAAGCCGAATCGAGATCCAAGCCGAAGGTCGTCAAGCAGACCGACATCCAGAAGATCATCGACGCGGTGTCCAAAGAAGGAAGTCCCAAGAAGGAAAGAGACGCTCTTCTAGCGTTGCTGTCCTGGTTGGCTCTTCTAAGAGCATCGGAGGTCGCAAATTTGGAGTGGAGCGATCTGAAAAGGTCGGGGGACCTTCTCCATAAAGAGGACCAAGAACGATCAGCTGGGACTGGGGAGGAAAACCTACGTCGAGTATAAGGACGGTTCGGATATCGACGTCCTACTGTGTCGTTGGAGAGCAAGGAGCAGCCACAAATCTCAGTGGGTTTTCCCAAATTTGACGATGTGGGGTAAGTTGTCGCCGAACGTAGTGTCAGCTACTACGAAGAAAGTGCTTCAATCCGTGGGCTTGCGAGACACGTAACATCACGCCACCAGGAGAGGAGCAGCGAATCAACTTCTGATGGACGGTCTGTCGCCGGAACAAGTGAATACTAGAGGGAGGTGGAGATCAGATGCCGGTCTAGCTCGATATCTAAGAGACACCCCCGAAGGCCAAGGAGTAAGTATTTCACCACTGAGGTAGGCATTTCGAAACCAGAATTCACTTCTCGATTGCAACACTTCCAGCCGACACCCATCACCGACCCTGTCCAACCTCCCACTTCGTCGTCGTCGCAAGCGCCAACCAGTTCGCAGTTCCCGAGTTCCCGAGAACCACCAGCCAGGTGTTCTATACCAAATCTAATCAAAATCTATAGAGTGTTCTATCATGTTCTATGTCGTTTTATCTTGTAGTATTATCATGTTCCCGGTACACAGTGCCTTTTGTTGTTACTAGCTTTAGATCGTCTTTCTCTGTTCTATTTGAATTCCAAAGTGTTTCACTAAACCCAGATCTCCCTCACACTCCCCCATCAGCATATTCTGGTCTCCTCGTTTCCCCGTGTCCTCCGTGTACGACTACCTCAAACACCGTTGTTACACCCTCAATAAATTCTGTACAGGGTGGCTCAAAAGTATAGGTGCACGAGTTTGACGCCCTGGTGCGGGCGCTAATGCATTTTTCCTGGTCAATTTTTTTTTGTAAAAATAAAGACTAGTTGATCGATCTTGAAATAATTTTACGAAGTTGAAAAGTGCGTCAACATCAGAAGACCCCATTATCCAATTCGAGCACTTTTCGGAGGGAGGCAGCCATAACACTATATGGGGTGGGTATATTGACTGTTGTGAGTTACAATAACATTCTTAAAACTGGGGGTAACCGGCCATTTTCGAAAAATATGTTCATTTTTTAGTCAACCCGATTTTCGAATTTTCGAGGATTTGAGAAAATTATAATTTTCCATAGTATTTCTTAAAAGACCATTTTAAAGGTGACACTTTTGCAGTTGAACGTTTTTTGATATCTCTTATAACTTTCGAGATATCGACTCTTCAAGGAAGAGCATTCGTTTCACTAACATAGGCCACAAAATCGAAAAAATGGCTCTATGATAGATACAGCTTTTGATAAACCCAAAAAATGATAATATAAACATCAGATGAAAACATGAAATTGAATAGATAGTAAAAACTAATATCGAATCTGCAGGAATTTCCGGTTTTTCAGTTCGTACTGATATGAAAGAGACCATATCAGAAGAACGGAGGGTTATTCATCCAAACTGACTTCAGAACTAAGAAGAACTCGTCATTTTACGTCGGAAAACGCATGAAAAAACTGAGATTTCATTTATCGTTTTTTGCCCATTTTTTCGATTTTGTGGCCTATGTTAGTGAAACGAATGCTCTTACTTCAAGAGTCGATATCTCGAAAGTGATAAGAGATATCAAAAAACGTTCAACTGCAAAAGTGTTACCTTTGAAATGATCTTTTAAGAAATGCAGTTGAAAATTATAATTTTCTCAAATCCTCGAAAATTCAAAAATCGGGTTGACTAAAAAATGAAAATATTTTTCGAAAATAGCCGGTTACCCCCAGTTTTGACAATGTTATTGTAACTCACAACAGTCAATATACCCACCCCATATAGTGTTATGGCTGCCTCCCTCCGAAAAGTGCTCGAATTGGATAATGGGGTCTTCTGATGTTGACGCACTTTTCAACTTCGTAAAGATATTTTTTAGATTGATCAACTAGTCTTTATTTTTATTGAAAACTACACTTCTTGAGCTACATTTTCGTTTTTCAACAAAGTCGCAAACTCAAAATTGAAATTTGTTATGATTTTTCAAAGTTGACACATCCCTCATTTGACAAAAAATTGAATTTTTCAAAATTTCTCTGGAATAAGGAAAAAAGGCAAACTTTTGAATAGTGCGTTATTATAACCTCCCAGGGACTATCATTTGCCGACACTTTTTATTCTGATCCCTGGGTAACACTTGGGATACTTTCCTTCTCAGATCGACGACTTTTCGATATCTCTTATCAATCTCGAGCCATTATCATTTTGCCGGAGCACTTCTCTCGGTTGCATGGTCATTTCGATGGCATCCGATAGTTTTTCCATTTTTCAAACTTCGCAAATCCAAATGAACCAGCAACCGAACAGGACGCTGCAAGAGAACCATTTTATCTCGAGATTGATAAGAGATATCAAAAAATTGTCAACAGAACACTTGTAGATCTTCACTAGGACTACAAGTATGCTGTTGACAACATTTTGATATCTCTTATCAATCTCGAGCCATTATCATTCTGCCGGAGCACTTCTCTCGGTTGCACGGTCATTTCGATGGTATCCGATAGTTTTTCGATTTTTCAAACTTCGCAAATCCAAATGAACCAGCAACCGAACAGGACGCTGCAAGTGAACCATTTTATCTCGAGATTGATAAGAGATATCAAAAAATTGTCAACAGAACACTTGTAGATCTTCACTAGGACTACAAGTATGCTGTTGACAAATTCTCGATATCTCTTATCAATCTCGAGCCATTATCATTCTGCCGGAGCACTTCTCTCGGTTGCACGGTCATTTCGATGGTATCCGATAGTTTTTCGATTTTTCAAACTTCGCAAATCCAAATGAACCAGCAACCGAACAGGACGCTGCAAGAGAACCATTTTATCTCGAGATTGATAAGAGATATAAAAAAATTGTCAACAGAACACTTGTAGATAATAACTAGGACTACAAGTATGCTGTTGACAACATTTTGATATCTCTTATCAATCTCGAGCCATTATCATTCTGCCGGAGCACTTCTCTCGGTTGCACGGTCATTTCGATGGTATCTGATAGTTTTTCGATTTTTCAAACTTCGCAAATCCAAATGAACCAGCAACCGAACAGGACGCTGCAAGAGAACCATTTTATCTCGAGATTGATAAGAGATATCAAAAAATTGTCAACAGAACACTTGTAGATCTTAATTAGGACTACAAGTATGCTGTTGACAACATTTTGATATCTCTTATCAATCTCGAGCCATTATCATTCTGCCGGAGCACTTCTCTCGGTTGCACGGTCATTTCGATGGTATCCGATACTTTTTCCATTTTTCAAACTTCGCAAATCCAAATGAACCAGCAACCGAACAGGACGCTGCAAGAGAACCATTTTATCTCGAGATTGATAAGAGATATCAAAAAATTGTCAACAGAACACTTGTAGATCTTAATTAGGACTACAAGTATGCTGTTGACAACATTTTGATATCTCTTATCAATCTCGAGCCATTATCATTCTGCCGGAGCACTTCTCTCGGTTGCACGGTCATTTCGATGGTATCCGATAGTTTTTCGATTTTTCAAACTTCGCAAATTCAAATGAACCAGCAACCGAACAGGACGCTGCAAGAGAACCATTTTATCTCGAGATTGATAAGAGATATCAAAAAATTGTCAACAGAACACTTGTAGATCTTAATTAGGACTACAAGTATGCTGTTGACAACATTTTGATATCTCTTATCAATCTCGAGCCATTATCATTCTGCCGGAGCACTTCTCTCGGTTGCACGGTCATTTCGATGGTATCCGATAGTTTTTCGATTTTTCAAACTTCGCAAATCCAAATGAACCAGCAACCGAACAGGACGCTGCAAGAGAACCATTTTATCTCGAGATTGATAAGAGATATCAAAAAATCGTCAACAGAACACTTGTAGATCTTAATTAGGACTACAAGTATGCTGTTGACAAATTCTCGATATCTCTTATCAATCTCGAGCCATTATCATTCTGCCGGAGCACTTCTCTCGGTTGCACGGTCATTTCGATGGTATCCGATAGTTTTTCGATTTTTCAAACTCCGCAAATCCAAATGAACCAGCAACCGAACAGGACGCTGCAAGAGAACCATTTTATCTCGAGATTGATAAGAGATATAAAAAAATTGTCAACAGAACACTTGTAGATCTTAATTAGGACTACAAGTATGCTGTTGACAAATTCTCGATATCTCTTATCAATCTCGAGCCATTATCATTCTGCCGGAGCACTTCTCTCGGTTGCACGGTCATTTCGATGGTATCCGATACTTTTTCCATTTTTCAAACTTCGCAAATCCAAATGAACCAGCAACCGAACAGGACGCTGCAAGAGAACCATTTTATCTCGAGATTGATAAGAGATATCAAAAAATTGTCAACAGAACACTTGTAGATCTTAATTAGGACTACAAGTATGCTGTTGACAAATTCTCGATATCTCTTATCAATCTCGAGCCATTATCATTCTGCCGGAGCACTTCTCTCGGTTGCACGGTCATTTCGATGGTATCCGATACTTTTTCCATTTTTCAAACTTCGCAAATCCAAATGAACCAGCAACCGAACAGGACGCTGCAAGAGAACCATTTTATCTCGAGATTGATAAGAAATATCAAAAAATTGTCAACAGAACACTTGTAGATAATAACTAGGACTACAAGTATGCTGTTGACAAATTCTCGATATCTCTTATCAATCTCGAGCCATTATCATTCTGCCGGAGCACTTCTCTCGGTTGCACGGTCATTTCGATGGTATCCGATACTTTTTCCATTTTTCAAACTTCGCAAATCCAAATGAACCAGCAACCGAACAGGACGCTGCAAGAGAACCATTTTATCTCGAGATTGATAAGAGATATCAAAAAATTGTCAACAGAACACTTGTAGATCTTAATTAGGACTACAAGTATGCTGTTGACAAATTCTCGATATCTCTTATCAATCTCGAGCCATTATCATTCTGCCGGAGCACTTCTCTCGGTTGCACGGTTATTTCGATGGTATCCGATACTTTTTCCATTTTTCAAACTTCGCAAATCCAAATGAACCAGCAACCGAACAGGACGCTGCAAGAGAACCATTTTATCTCGAGATTGATAAGAGATATCAAAAAATTGTCAACAGAACACTTGTAGATCTTAATTAGGACTACAAGTATGCTGTTGACAAATTCTCGATATCTCTTATCAATCTCGAGCCATTATCATTCTGCCGGAGCACTTCTCTCGGTTGCACGGTCATTTCGATGGTATCCGATACTTTTTCCATTTTTCAAACTTCGCAAATCCAAATGAACCAGCAACCGAACAGGACGCTGCAAGAGAACCATTTTATCTCGAGATTGATAAGAGATATCAAAAAATTGTCAACAGAACACTTGTAGATAATAACTAGGACTACAAGTATGCTGTTGACAAATTCTCGATATCTCTTATCAATCTCGAGCCATTATCATTCTGCCGGAGCACTTCTCTCGGTTGCACGGTCATTTCGATGGTATCCGATACTTTTTCCATTTTTCAAACTTCGCAAATCCAAATGAACCAGCAACCGAACAGGACGCTGCAAGAGAACCATTTTATCTCGAGATTGATAAGAGATATCAAAAAATTGTCAACAGAACACTTGTAGATCTTAATTAGGACTACAAGTATGCTGTTGACAAATTCTCGATATCTCTTATCAATCTCGAGCCATTATCATTCTGCCGGAGCACTTCTCTCGGTTGCACGGTTATTTCGATGGTATCCGATACTTTTTCCATTTTTCAAACTTCGCAAATCCAAATGAACCAGCAACCGAACAGGACGCTGCAAGAGAACCATTTTATCTCGAGATTGATAAGAGATATCAAAAAATTGTCAACAGAACACTTGTAGATCTTAATTAGGACTACAAGTATGCTGTTGACAAATTCTCGATATCTCTTATCAATCTCGAGCCATTATCATTCTGCCGGAGCACTTCTCTCGGTTGCACGGTCATTTCGATGGTATCCGATAGTTTTTCGATTTTTCAAACTCCGCAAATCCAAATGAACCAGCAACCGAACAGGACGCTGCAAGAGAACCATTTTATCTCGAGATTGATAAGAGATATCAAAAAATTGTCAACAGAACACTTGTAGATCTTAATTAGGACTACAAGTATGCTGTTGACAAATTCTCGATATCTCTTATCAATCTCGAGCCATTATCATTCTGCCGGAGCACTTCTCTCGGTTGCACGGTCATTTCGATGGTATCCGATACTTTTTCCATTTTTCAAACTTCGCAAATCCAAATGAACCAGCAACCGAACAGGACGCTGCAAGAGAACCATTTTATCTCGAGATTGATAAGAGATATCAAAAAATTGTCAACAGAACACTTGTAGATCTTAATTAGGACTACAAGTATGCTGTTGACAAATTCTCGATATCTCTTATCAATCTCGAGCCATTATCATTCTGCTGGAGCACTTCTCTCGGTTGCACGGTCATTTCGATGGTATCTGATAGTTTTTCGATTTTTCAAACTTCGCAAATCCAAATGAACCAGCAACCGAACAGGACGCTGCAAGAGAACCATTTTATCTCGAGATTGATAAGAGATATCAAAAAATTGTCAACAGAACACTTGTAGATCTTAATTAGGACTACAAGTATGCTGTTGACAACATTTTGATATCTCTTATCAATCTCGAGCCATTATCATTCTGCCGGAGCACTTCTCTCGGTTGCACGGTCATTTCGATGGTATCCGATAGTTTTTCGATTTTTCAAACTTCGCAAATTCAAATGAACCAGCAACCGAACAGGACGCTGCAAGAGAACCATTTTATCTCGAGATTGATAAGAGATATCAAAAAATTGTCAACAGAACACTTGTAGATCTTAATTAGGACTACAAGTATGCTGTTGACAACATTTTGATATCTCTTATCAATCTCGAGCCATTATCATTCTGCCGGAGCACTTCTCTCGGTTGCACGGTCATTTCGATGGTATCCGATACTTTTTCCATTTTTCAAACTTCGCAAATCCAAATGAACCAGCAACCGAACAGGACGCTGCAAGAGAACCATTTTATCTCGAGATTGATAAGAGATATAAAAAAATTGTCAACAGAACACTTGTAGATAATAACTAGGACTACAAGTATGCTGTTGACAACATTTTGATATCTCTTATCAATCTCGAGCCATTATCATTCTGCCGGAGCACTTCTCTCGGTTGCACGGTCATTTCGATGGTATCTGATAGTTTTTCGATTTTTCAAACTTCGCAAATCCAAATGAACCAGCAACCGAACAGGACGCTGCAAGAGAACCATTTTATCTCGAGATTGATAAGAGATATCAAAAAATTGTCAACAGAACACTTGTAGATCTTAATTAGGACTACAAGTATGCTGTTGACAACATTTTGATATCTCTTATCAATCTCGAGCCATTATCATTCTGCCGGAGCACTTCTCTCGGTTGCACGGTCATTTCGATGGTATCCGATACTTTTTCCATTTTTCAAACTTCGCAAATCCAAATGAACCAGCAACCGAACAGGACGCTGCAAGAGAACCATTTTATCTCGAGATTGATAAGAGATATAAAAAAATTGTCAACAGAACACTTGTAGATCTTAATTAGGACTACAAGTATGCTGTTGACAAATTCTCGATATCTCTTATCAATCTCGAGCCATTATCATTCTGCTGGAGCACTTCTCTCGGTTGCACGGTCATTTCGATGGTATCTGATAGTTTTTCGATTTTTCAAACTTCGCAAATCCAAATGAACCAGCAACCGAACAGGACGCTGCAAGAGAACCATTTTATCTCGAGATTGATAAGAGATATCAAAAAATTGTCAACAGAACACTTGTAGATCTTAATTAGGACTACAAGTATGCTGTTGACAACATTTTGATATCTCTTATCAATCTCGAGCCATTATCATTCTGCCGGAGCACTTCTCTCGGTTGCACGGTCATTTCGATGGTATCCGATACTTTTTCCATTTTTCAAACTTCGCAAATCCAAATGAACCAGCAACCGAACAGGACGCTGCAAGAGAACCATTTTATCTCGAGATTGATAAGAGATATCAAAAAATTGTCAACAGAACACTTGTAGATCTTAATTAGGACTACAAGTATGCTGTTGACAAATTCTCGATATCTCTTATCAATCTCGAGCCATTATCATTCTGCCGGAGCACTTCTCTCGGTTGCACGGTCATTTCGATGGTATCCGATACTTTTTCCATTTTTCAAACTTCGCAAATCCAAATGAACCAGCAACCGAACAGGACGCTGCAAGAGAACCATTTTATCTCGAGATTGATAAGAAATATCAAAAAATTGTCAACAGAACACTTGTAGATAATAACTAGGACTACAAGTATGCTGTTGACAAATTCTCGATATCTCTTATCAATCTCGAGCCATTATCATTCTGCCGGAGCACTTCTCTCGGTTGCACGGTCATTTCGATGGTATCCGATAGTTTTTCCATTTTTCAAACTTCGCAAATCCAAATGAACCAGCAACCGAACAGGACGCTGCAAGAGAACCATTTTATCTCGAGATTGATAAGAGATATCAAAAAATTGTCAACAGAACACTTGTAGATCTTAATTAGGACTACAAGTATGCTGTTGACAACATTTTGATATCTCTTATCAATCTCGAGCCATTATCATTCTGCCGGAGCACTTCTCTCGGTTGCACGGTCATTTCGATGGTATCCGATAGTTTTTCGATTTTTCAAACTTCGCAAATCCAAATGAACCAGCAACCGAACAGGACGCTGCAAGAGAACCATTTTATCTCTAGATTGATGAGAGATATCAAAAAATTGTCAACAGAACACTTGTAGATAATAACTAGGACTACAAGTATGCTGTTGACAACATTTTGATATCTCTTATCAATCTCGAGCCATTATCATTCTGCCGGAGCACTTCTCTCGGTTGCACGGTCATTTCGATGGTATCTGATAGTTTTTCGATTTTTCAAACTTCGCAAATCCAAATGAACCAGCAACCGAACAGGACGCTGCAAGAGAACCATTTTATCTCGAGATTGATAAGAGATATCAAAAAATTGTCAACAGAACACTTGTAGATCTTAATTAGGACTACAAGTATGCTGTTGACAACATTTTGATATCTCTTATCAATCTCGAGCCATTATCATTCTGCCGGAGCACTTCTCTCGGTTGCACGGTCATTTCGATGGTATCCGATACTTTTTCCATTTTTCAAACTTCGCAAATCCAAATGAACCAGCAACCGAACAGGACGCTGCAAGAGAACCATTTTATCTCGAGATTGATAAGAGATATAAAAAAATTGTCAACAGAACACTTGTAGATCTTAATTAGGACTACAAGTATGCTGTTGACAAATTCTCGATATCTCTTATCAATCTCGAGCCATTATCATTCTGCTGGAGCACTTCTCTCGGTTGCACGGTCATTTCGATGGTATCTGATAGTTTTTCGATTTTTCAAACTTCGCAAATCCAAATGAACCAGCAACCGAACAGGACGCTGCAAGAGAACCATTTTATCTCGAGATTGATAAGAGATATCAAAAAATTGTCAACAGAACACTTGTAGATCTTAATTAGGACTACAAGTATGCTGTTGACAACATTTTGATATCTCTTATCAATCTCGAGCCATTATCATTCTGCCGGAGCACTTCTCTCGGTTGCACGGTCATTTCGATGGTATCCGATACTTTTTCCATTTTTCAAACTTCGCAAATCCAAATGAACCAGCAACCGAACAGGACGCTGCAAGAGAACCATTTTATCTCGAGATTGATAAGAGATATCAAAAAATTGTCAACAGAACACTTGTAGATCTTAATTAGGACTACAAGTATGCTGTTGACAAATTCTCGATATCTCTTATCAATCTCGAGCCATTATCATTCTGCCGGAGCACTTCTCTCGGTTGCACGGTCATTTCGATGGTATCCGATACTTTTTCCATTTTTCAAACTTCGCAAATCCAAATGAACCAGCAACCGAACAGGACGCTGCAAGAGAACCATTTTATCTCGAGATTGATAAGAAATATCAAAAAATTGTCAACAGAACACTTGTAGATAATAACTAGGACTACAAGTATGCTGTTGACAAATTCTCGATATCTCTTATCAATCTCGAGCCATTATCATTCTGCCGGAGCACTTCTCTCGGTTGCACGGTCATTTCGATGGTATCCGATACTTTTTCCATTTTTCAAACTTCGCAAATCCAAATGAACCAGCAACCGAACAGGACGCTGCAAGAGAACCATTTTATCTCGAGATTGATAAGAGATATCAAAAAATTGTCAACAGAACACTTGTAGATCTTAATTAGGACTACAAGTATGCTGTTGACAAATTCTCGATATCTCTTATCAATCTCGAGCCATTATCATTCTGCCGGAGCACTTCTCTCGGTTGCACGGTTATTTCGATGGTATCCGATACTTTTTCCATTTTTCAAACTTCGCAAATCCAAATGAACCAGCAACCGAACAGGACGCTGCAAGAGAACCATTTTATCTCGAGATTGATAAGAGATATCAAAAAATTGTCAACAGAACACTTGTAGATCTTAATTAGGACTACAAGTATGCTGTTGACAAATTCTCGATATCTCTTATCAATCTCGAGCCATTATCATTCTGCCGGAGCACTTCTCTCGGTTGCACGGTCATTTCGATGGTATCCGATACTTTTTCCATTTTTCAAACTTCGCAAATCCAAATGAACCAGCAACCGAACAGGACGCTGCAAGAGAACCATTTTATCTCGAGATTGATAAGAGATATCAAAAAATTGTCAACAGAACACTTGTAGATAATAACTAGGACTACAAGTATGCTGTTGACAAATTCTCGATATCTCTTATCAATCTCGAGCCATTATCATTCTGCCGGAGCACTTCTCTCGGTTGCACGGTCATTTCGATGGTATCCGATACTTTTTCCATTTTTCAAACTTCGCAAATCCAAATGAACCAGCAACCGAACAGGACGCTGCAAGAGAACCATTTTATCTCGAGATTGATAAGAGATATCAAAAAATTGTCAACAGAACACTTGTAGATCTTAATTAGGACTACAAGTATGCTGTTGACAAATTCTCGATATCTCTTATCAATCTCGAGCCATTATCATTCTGCCGGAGCACTTCTCTCGGTTGCACGGTTATTTCGATGGTATCCGATACTTTTTCCATTTTTCAAACTTCGCAAATCCAAATGAACCAGCAACCGAACAGGACGCTGCAAGAGAACCATTTTATCTCGAGATTGATAAGAGATATCAAAAAATTGTCAACAGAACACTTGTAGATCTTAATTAAGATCTACAAGTGTTCTGTTGACAATTTTTTGATATCTCTTATCAATCTCGAGCCATTATCATTCTGCCGGAGCACTTCTCTCGGTTGCACGGTCATTTCGATGGTATCCGATACTTTTTCCATTTTTCAAACTTCGCAAATCCAAATGAACCAGCAACCGAACAGGACGCTGCAAGAGAACCATTTTATCTCGAGATTGATAAGAGATATCAAAAAATTGTCAACAGAACACTTGTAGATCTTAATTAGGACTACAAGTATGCTGTTGACAAATTCTCGATATCTCTTATCAATCTCGAGCCATTATCATTCTGCCGGAGCACTTCTCTCGGTTGCACGGTCATTTCGATGGTATCCGATACTTTTTCCATTTTTCAAACTTCGCAAATCCAAATGAACCAGCAACCGAACAGGACGCTGCAAGAGAACCATTTTATCTCGAGATTGATAAGAAATATCAAAAAATTGTCAACAGAACACTTGTAGATAATAACTAGGACTACAAGTATGCTGTTGACAAATTCTCGATATCTCTTATCAATCTCGAGCCATTATCATTCTGCCGGAGCACTTCTCTCGGTTGCACGGTCATTTCGATGGTATCCGATAGTTTTTCCATTTTTCAAACTTCGCAAATCCAAATGAACCAGCAACCGAACAGGACGCTGCAAGAGAACCATTTTATCTCGAGATTGATAAGAGATATCAAAAAATTGTCAACAGAACACTTGTAGATCTTAATTAGGACTACAAGTATGCTGTTGACAACATTTTGATATCTCTTATCAATCTCGAGCCATTATCATTCTGCCGGAGCACTTCTCTCGGTTGCACGGTCATTTCGATGGTATCCGATAGTTTTTCGATTTTTCAAACTTCGCAAATCCAAATGAACCAGCAACCGAACAGGACGCTGCAAGAGAACCATTTTATCTCTAGATTGATGAGAGATATCAAAAAATTGTCAACAGAACACTTGTAGATAATAACTAGGACTACAAGTATGCTGTTGACAACATTTTGATATCTCTTATCAATCTCGAGCCATTATCATTCTGCCGGAGCACTTCTCTCGGTTGCACGGTCATTTCGATGGTATCTGATAGTTTTTCGATTTTTCAAACTTCGCAAATCCAAATGAACCAGCAACCGAACAGGACGCTGCAAGAGAACCATTTTATCTCGAGATTGATAAGAGATATCAAAAAATTGTCAACAGAACACTTGTAGATCTTAATTAGGACTACAAGTATGCTGTTGACAACATTTTGATATCTCTTATCAATCTCGAGCCATTATCATTCTGCCGGAGCACTTCTCTCGGTTGCACGGTCATTTCGATGGTATCCGATACTTTTTCCATTTTTCAAACTTCGCAAATCCAAATGAACCAGCAACCGAACAGGACGCTGCAAGAGAACCATTTTATCTCGAGATTGATAAGAGATATAAAAAAATTGTCAACAGAACACTTGTAGATCTTAATTAGGACTACAAGTATGCTGTTGACAAATTCTCGATATCTCTTATCAATCTCGAGCCATTATCATTCTGCTGGAGCACTTCTCTCGGTTGCACGGTCATTTCGATGGTATCTGATAGTTTTTCGATTTTTCAAACTTCGCAAATCCAAATGAACCAGCAACCGAACAGGACGCTGCAAGAGAACCATTTTATCTCGAGATTGATAAGAGATATCAAAAAATTGTCAACAGAACACTTGTAGATCTTAATTAGGACTACAAGTATGCTGTTGACAACATTTTGATATCTCTTATCAATCTCGAGCCATTATCATTCTGCCGGAGCACTTCTCTCGGTTGCACGGTCATTTCGATGGTATCCGATACTTTTTCCATTTTTCAAACTTCGCAAATCCAAATGAACCAGCAACCGAACAGGACGCTGCAAGAGAACCATTTTATCTCGAGATTGATAAGAGATATCAAAAAATTGTCAACAGAACACTTGTAGATCTTAATTAGGACTACAAGTATGCTGTTGACAAATTCTCGATATCTCTTATCAATCTCGAGCCATTATCATTCTGCCGGAGCACTTCTCTCGGTTGCACGGTCATTTCGATGGTATCCGATACTTTTTCCATTTTTCAAACTTCGCAAATCCAAATGAACCAGCAACCGAACAGGACGCTGCAAGAGAACCATTTTATCTCGAGATTGATAAGAAATATCAAAAAATTGTCAACAGAACACTTGTAGATAATAACTAGGACTACAAGTATGCTGTTGACAAATTCTCGATATCTCTTATCAATCTCGAGCCATTATCATTCTGCCGGAGCACTTCTCTCGGTTGCACGGTCATTTCGATGGTATCCGATACTTTTTCCATTTTTCAAACTTCGCAAATCCAAATGAACCAGCAACCGAACAGGACGCTGCAAGAGAACCATTTTATCTCGAGATTGATAAGAGATATCAAAAAATTGTCAACAGAACACTTGTAGATCTTAATTAGGACTACAAGTATGCTGTTGACAAATTCTCGATATCTCTTATCAATCTCGAGCCATTATCATTCTGCCGGAGCACTTCTCTCGGTTGCACGGTTATTTCGATGGTATCCGATACTTTTTCCATTTTTCAAACTTCGCAAATCCAAATGAACCAGCAACCGAACAGGACGCTGCAAGAGAACCATTTTATCTCGAGATTGATAAGAGATATCAAAAAATTGTCAACAGAACACTTGTAGATCTTAATTAGGACTACAAGTATGCTGTTGACAAATTCTCGATATCTCTTATCAATCTCGAGCCATTATCATTCTGCCGGAGCACTTCTCTCGGTTGCACGGTCATTTCGATGGTATCCGATACTTTTTCCATTTTTCAAACTTCGCAAATCCAAATGAACCAGCAACCGAACAGGACGCTGCAAGAGAACCATTTTATCTCGAGATTGATAAGAGATATCAAAAAATTGTCAACAGAACACTTGTAGATCTTAATTAGGACTACAAGTATGCTGTTGACAAATTCTCGATATCTCTTATCAATCTCGAGCCATTATCATTCTGCCGGAGCACTTCTCTCGGTTGCACGGTCATTTCGATGGTATCCGATACTTTTTCCATTTTTCAAACTTCGCAAATCCAAATGAACCAGCAACCGAACAGGACGCTGCAAGAGAACCATTTTATCTCGAGATTGATAAGAGATATCAAAAAATTGTCAACAGAACACTTGTAGATCTTAATTAGGACTACAAGTATGCTGTTGACAAATTCTCGATATCTCTTATCAATCTCGAGCCATTATCATTCTGCCGGAGCACTTCTCTCGGTTGCACGGTCATTTCGATGGTATCCGATACTTTTTCCATTTTTCAAACTTCGCAAATCCAAATGAACCAGCAACCGAACAGGACGCTGCAAGAGAACCATTTTATCTCGAGATTGATAAGAGATATCAAAAAATTGTCAACAGAACACTTGTAGATCTTAATTAGGACTACAAGTATGCTGTTGACAAATTCTCGATATCTCTTATCAATCTCGAGCCATTATCATTCTGCCGGAGCACTTCTCTCGGTTGCACGGTCATTTCGATGGTATCCGATAGTTTTTCCATTTTTCAAACTTCGCAAATCCAAATGAACCAGCAACCGAACAGGACGCTGCAAGAGAACCATTTTATCTCGAGATTGATAAGAGATATCAAAAAATTGTCAACAGAACACTTGTAGATCTTAATTAGGACTACAAGTATGCTGTTGACAACATTTTGATATCTCTTATCAATCTCGAGCCATTATCATTCTGCCGGAGCACTTCTCTCGGTTGCACGGTCATTTCGATGGTATCCGATAGTTTTTCGATTTTTCAAACTTCGCAAATTCAAATGAACCAGCAACCGAACAGGACGCTGCAAGAGAACCATTTTATCTCGAGATTGATAAGAGATATCAAAAAATTGTCAACAGAACACTTGTAGATCTTAATTAGGACTACAAGTATGCTGTTGACAACATTTTGATATCTCTTATCAATCTCGAGCCATTATCATTCTGCCGGAGCACTTCTCTCGGTTGCACGGTCATTTCGATGGTATCCGATAGTTTTTCGATTTTTCAAACTTCGCAAATCCAAATGAACCAGCAACCGAACAGGACGCTGCAAGAGAACCATTTTATCTCGAGATTGATAAGAGATATCAAAAAATTGTCAACAGAACACTTGTAGATCTTAATTAGGACTACAAGTATGCTGTTGACAAATTCTCGATATCTCTTATCAATCTCGAGCCATTATCATTCTGCCGGAGCACTTCTCTCGGTTGCACGGTCATTTCGATGGTATCTGATAGTTTTTCGATTTTTCAAACTTCGCAAATCCAAATGAACCAGCAACCGAACAGGACGCTGCAAGAGAACCATTTTATCTCGAGATTGATAAGAGATATCAAAAAATTGTCAACAGAACACTTGTAGATAATAACTAGGACTACAAGTATGCTGTTGACAAATTCTCGATATCTCTTATCAATCTCGAGCCATTATCATTCTGCCGGAGCACTTCTCTCGGTTGCACGGTCATTTCGATGGTATCCGATACTTTTTCCATTTTCCAAACTTCGCAAATCCAAATGAACCAGCAACCGAACAGGACGCTGCAAGAGAACCATTTTATCTCGAGATTGATAAGAGATATCAAAAAATTGTCAACAGAACACTTGTAGATAATAACTAGGACTACAAGTATGCTGTTGACAAATTCTCGATATCTCTTATCAATCTCGAGCCATTATCATTCTGCCGGAGCACTTCTCTCGGTTGCACGGTCATTTCGATGGTATCCGATACTTTTTCGATTTTTCAAACTTCGCAAATCCAAATGAACCAGCAACCGAACAGGACGCTGCAAGAGAACCATTTTATCTCGAGATTGATAAGAGATATCAAAAAATTGTCAACAGAACACTTGTAGATCTTAATTAGGACTACAAGTATGCTGTTGACAAATTCTCGATATCTCTTATCAATCTCGAGCCATTATCATTCTGCCGGAGCACTTCTCTCGGTTGCACGGTCATTTCGATGGTATCCGATAGTTTTTCCATTTTTCAAACTTCGCAAATCCAAATGAACCAGCAACCGAACAGGACGCTGCAAGAGAACCATTTTATCTCGAGATTGATAAGAGATATCAAAAAATTGTCAACAGAACACTTGTAGATCTTAATTAGGACTACAAGTATGCTGTTGACAAATTCTCGATATCTCTTATCAATCTCGAGCCATTATCATTCTGCCGGAGCACTTCTCTCGGTTGCACGGTCATTTCGATGGTATCCGATAGTTTTTCGATTTTTCAAACTTCGCAAATCCAAATGAACCAGCAACCGAACAGGACGCTGCAAGAGAACCATTTTATCTCGAGATTGATAAGAGATATCAAAAAATTGTCAACAGAACACTTGTAGATCTTAATTAGGACTACAAGTATGCTGTTGACAAATTCTCGATATCTCTTATCAATCTCGAGCCATTATCATTCTGCCGGAGCACTTCTCTCGGTTGCACGGTCATTTCGATGGTATTCGATAGTTTTTCCATTTTTCAAACTTCGCAAATCCAAATGAACCAGCAACCGAACAGGACGCTGCAAGAGAACCATTTTATCTCGAGATTGATAAGAGATATCAAAAAATTGTCAACAGAACACTTGTAGATCTTAATTAGGACTACAAGTATGCTGTTGACAAATTCTCGATATCTCTTATCAATCTCGAGCCATTATCATTCTGCCGGAGCACTTCTCTCGGTTGCACGGTCATTTCGATGGTATTCGATAGTTTTTCCATTTTTCAAACTTCGCAAATCCAAATGAACCAGCAACCGAACAGGACGCTGCAAGAGAACCATTTTATCTCGAGATTGATAAGAGATATCAAAAAATTGTCAACAGAACACTTGTAGATCTTAATTAGGACTACAAGTATGCTGTTGACAAATTCTCGATATCTCTTATCAATCTCGAGCCATTATCATTCTGCCGGAGCACTTCTCTCGGTTGCACGGTCATTTCGATGGTATCCGATACTTTTTCCATTTTTCAAACTTCGCAAATCCAAATGAACCAGCAACCGAACAGGACGCTGCAAGAGAACCATTTTATCTCGAGATTGATAAGAGATATCAAAAAATTGTCAACAGAACACTTGTAGATCTTAATTAGGACTACAAGTATGCTGTTGACAAATTCTCGATATCTCTTATCAATCTCGAGCCATTATCATTCTGCCGGAGCACTTCTCTCGGTTGCACGGTCATTTCGATGGTATCCGATACTTTTTCCATTTTTCAAACTTCGCAAATCCAAATGAACCAGCAACCGAACAGGACGCTGCAAGAGAACCATTTTATCTCGAGATTGATAAGAGATATCAAAAAATTGTCAACAGAACACTTGTAGATCTTAATTAGGACTACAAGTATGCTGTTGACAACATTTTGATATCTCTTATCAATCTCGAGCCATTATCATTCTGCCGGAGCACTTCTCTCGGTTGCACGGTCATTTCGATGGTATCCGATAGTTTTTCGATTTTTCAAACTTCGCAAATCCAAATGAACCAGCAACCGAACAGGACGCTGCAAGAGAACCATTTTATCTCGAGATTGATAAGAGATATCAAAAAATTGTCAACAGAACACTTGTAGATCTTAATTAGGACTACAAGTATGCTGTTGACAAATTCTCGATATCTCTTATCAATCTCGAGCCATTATCATTCTGCCGGAGCACTTCTCTCGGTTGCACGGTCATTTCGATGGTATCCGATAGTTTTTCCATTTTTCAAACTTCGCAAATCCAAATGAACCAGCAACCGAACAGGACGCTGCAAGAGAACCATTTTATCTCGAGATTGATAAGAGATATCAAAAAATTGTCAACAGAACACTTGTAGATCTTAATTAGGACTACAAGTATGCTGTTGACAACATTTTGATATCTCTTATCAATCTCGAGCCATTATCATTCTGCCGGAGCACTTCTCTCGGTTGCACGGTCATTTCGATGGTATCCGATAGTTTTTCGATTTTTCAAACTTCGCAAATCCAAATGAACCAGCAACCGAACAGGACGCTGCAAGAGAACCATTTTATCTCTAGATTGATGAGAGATATCAAAAAATTGTCAACAGAACACTTGTAGATAATAACTAGGACTACAAGTATGCTGTTGACAACATTTTGATATCTCTTATCAATCTCGAGCCATTATCATTCTGCCGGAGCACTTCTCTCGGTTGCACGGTCATTTCGATGGTATCTGATAGTTTTTCGATTTTTCAAACTTCGCAAATCCAAATGAACCAGCAACCGAACAGGACGCTGCAAGAGAACCATTTTATCTCGAGATTGATAAGAGATATCAAAAAATTGTCAACAGAACACTTGTAGATAATAACTAGGACTACAAGTATGCTGTTGACAAATTCTCGATATCTCTTATCAATCTCGAGCCATTATCATTCTGCCGAAGCACTTCTCTCGGTTGCACGGTCATTTCGATGGTATCCGATAGTTTTTCGATTTTTCAAACTTCGCAAATCCAAATGAACCAGCAACCGAACAGGACGCTGCAAGAGAACCATTTTATCTCGAGATTGATAAGAGATATCAAAAAATTGTCAACAGAACACTTGTAGATCTTAATTAGGACTACAAGTATGCTGTTGACAACATTTTGATATCTCTTATCAATCTCGAGCCATTATCATTCTGCCGGAGCACTTCTCTCGGTTGCACGGTCATTTCGATGGTATCCGATAGTTTTTCGATTTTTCAAACTTCGCAAATCCAAATGAACCAGCAACCGAACAGGACGCTGCAAGAGAACCATTTTATCTCGAGATTGATAAGAGATATCAAAAAATTGTCAACAGAACACTTGTAGATCTTAATTAGGACTACAAGTATGCTGTTGACAAATTCTCGATATCTCTTATCAATCTCGAGCCATTATCATTCTGCCGGAGCACTTCTCTCGGTTGCACGGTCATTTCGATGGTATTCGATAGTTTTTCCATTTTTCAAACTTCGCAAATCCAAATGAACCAGCAACCGAACAGGACGCTGCAAGAGAACCATTTTATCTCGAGATTGATAAGAGATATCAAAAAATTGTCAACAGAACACTTGTAGATCTTAATTAGGACTACAAGTATGCTGTTGACAAATTCTCGATATCTCTTATCAATCTCGAGCCATTATCATTCTGCCGGAGCACTTCTCTCGGTTGCACGGTCATTTCGATGGTATCCGATACTTTTTCCATTTTTCAAACTTCGCAAATCCAAATGAACCAGCAACCGAACAGGACGCTGCAAGAGAACCATTTTATCTCGAGATTGATAAGAGATATCAAAAAATTGTCAACAGAACACTTGTAGATCTTAATTAGGACTACAAGTATGCTGTTGACAAATTCTCGATATCTCTTATCAATCTCGAGCCATTATCATTCTGCCGGAGCACTTCTCTCGGTTGCACGGTCATTTCGATGGTATCCGATACTTTTTCCATTTTTCAAACTTCGCAAATCCAAATGAACCAGCAACCGAACAGGACGCTGCAAGAGAACCATTTTATCTCGAGATTGATAAGAGATATCAAAAAATTGTCAACAGAACACTTGTAGATCTTAATTAGGACTACAAGTATGCTGTTGACAACATTTTGATATCTCTTATCAATCTCGAGCCATTATCATTCTGCCGGAGCACTTCTCTCGGTTGCACGGTCATTTCGATGGTATCCGATAGTTTTTCGATTTTTCAAACTTCGCAAATCCAAATGAACCAGCAACCGAACAGGACGCTGCAAGAGAACCATTTTATCTCGAGATTGATAAGAGATATCAAAAAATTGTCAACAGAACACTTGTAGATCTTAATTAGGACTACAAGTATGCTGTTGACAAATTCTCGATATCTCTTATCAATCTCGAGCCATTATCATTCTGCCGGAGCACTTCTCTCGGTTGCACGGTCATTTCGATGGTATCCGATAGTTTTTCCATTTTTCAAACTTCGCAAATCCAAATGAACCAGCAACCGAACAGGACGCTGCAAGAGAACCATTTTATCTCGAGATTGATAAGAGATATCAAAAAATTGTCAACAGAACACTTGTAGATCTTAATTAGGACTACAAGTATGCTGTTGACAACATTTTGATATCTCTTATCAATCTCGAGCCATTATCATTCTGCCGGAGCACTTCTCTCGGTTGCACGGTCATTTCGATGGTATCCGATAGTTTTTCGATTTTTCAAACTTCGCAAATCCAAATGAACCAGCAACCGAACAGGACGCTGCAAGAGAACCATTTTATCTCTAGATTGATGAGAGATATCAAAAAATTGTCAACAGAACACTTGTAGATAATAACTAGGACTACAAGTATGCTGTTGACAACATTTTGATATCTCTTATCAATCTCGAGCCATTATCATTCTGCCGGAGCACTTCTCTCGGTTGCACGGTCATTTCGATGGTATCTGATAGTTTTTCGATTTTTCAAACTTCGCAAATCCAAATGAACCAGCAACCGAACAGGACGCTGCAAGAGAACCATTTTATCTCGAGATTGATAAGAGATATCAAAAAATTGTCAACAGAACACTTGTAGATAATAACTAGGACTACAAGTATGCTGTTGACAAATTCTCGATATCTCTTATCAATCTCGAGCCATTATCATTCTGCCGAAGCACTTCTCTCGGTTGCACGGTCATTTCGATGGTATCCGATAGTTTTTCGATTTTTCAAACTTCGCAAATCCAAATGAACCAGCAACCGAACAGGACGCTGCAAGAGAACCATTTTATCTCGAGATTGATAAGAGATATCAAAAAATTGTCAACAGAACACTTGTAGATCTTAATTAGGACTACAAGTATGCTGTTGACAACATTTTGATATCTCTTATCAATCTCGAGCCATTATCATTCTGCCGGAGCACTTCTCTCGGTTGCACGGTCATTTCGATGGTATCCGATAGTTTTTCGATTTTTCAAACTTCGCAAATCCAAATGAACCAGCAACCGAACAGGACGCTGCAAGAGAACCATTTTATCTCGAGATTGATAAGAGATATCAAAAAATTGTCAACAGAACACTTGTAGATCTTAATTAGGACTACAAGTATGCTGTTGACAACATTTTGATATCTCTTATCAATCTCGAGCCATTATCATTCTGCCGGAGCACTTCTCTCGGTTGCACGGTCATTTCGATGGTATCCGATAGTTTTTCGATTTTTCAAACTTCGCAAATCCAAATGAACCAGCAACCGAACAGGACGCTGCAAGAGAACCATTTTATCTCTAGATTGATGAGAGATATCAAAAAATTGTCAACAGAACACTTGTAGATAATAACTAGGACTACAAGTATGCTGTTGACAACATTTTGATATCTCTTATCAATCTCGAGCCATTATCATTCTGCCGGAGCACTTCTCTCGGTTGCACGGTCATTTCGATGGTATCTGATAGTTTTTCGATTTTTCAAACTTCGCAAATCCAAATGAACCAGCAACCGAACAGGACGCTGCAAGAGAACCATTTTATCTCGAGATTGATAAGAGATATCAAAAAATTGTCAACAGAACACTTGTAGATAATAACTAGGACTACAAGTATGCTGTTGACAAATTCTCGATATCTCTTATCAATCTCGAGCCATTATCATTCTGCCGGAGCACTTCTCTCGGTTGCACGGTCATTTCGATGGTATCCGATAGTTTTTCGATTTTTCAAACTTCGCAAATCCAAATGAACCAGCAACCGAACAGGACGCTGCAAGAGAACCATTTTATCTCGAGATTGATAAGAGATATCAAAAAATTGTCAACAGAACACTTGTAGATCTTAATTAGGACTACAAGTATGCTGTTGACAACATTTTGATATCTCTTATCAATCTCGAGCCATTATCATTCTGCCGGAGCACTTCTCTCGGTTGCACGGTCATTTCGATGGTATCCGATAGTTTTTCGATTTTTCAAACTTCGCAAATCCAAATGAACCAGCAACCGAACAGGACGCTGCAAGAGAACCATTTTATCTCGAGATTGATAAGAGATATCAAAAAATTGTCAACAGAACACTTGTAGATCTTAATTAGGACTACAAGTATGCTGTTGACAACATTTTGATATCTCTTATCAATCTCGAGCCATTATCATTCTGCCGGAGCACTTCTCTCGGTTGCACGGTCATTTCGATGGTATCCGATAGTTTTTCGATTTTTCAAACTTCGCAAATTCAAATGAACCAGCAACCGAACAGGACGCTGCAAGAGAACCATTTTATCTCGAGATTGATAAGAGATATCAAAAAATTGTCAACAGAACACTTGTAGATCTTAATTAGGACTACAAGTATGCTGTTGACAACATTTTGATATCTCTTATCAATCTCGAGCCATTATCATTCTGCCGGAGCACTTCTCTCGGTTGCACGGTCATTTCGATGGTATCCGATAGTTTTTCGATTTTTCAAACTTCGCAAACCCAAATGAACCAGCAACCGAACAGGACGCTGCAAGAGAACCATTTTATCTCGAGATTGATGAGAGATATCAAAAAATTGTCAACAGAACACTTGTAGATAATAACTAGGACTACAAGTATGCTGTTGACAACATTTTGATATCTCTTATCAATCTCGAGCCATTATCATTCTGCCGGAGCACTTCTCTCGGTTGCACGGTCATTTCGATGGTATCTGATAGTTTTTCGATTTTTCAAACTTCGCAAATCCAAATGAACCAGCAACCGAACAGGACGCTGCAAGAGAACCATTTTATCTCGAGATTGATAAGAGATATCAAAAAATTGTCAACAGAACACTTGTAGATCTTAATTAGGACTACAAGTATGCTGTTGACAAATTCTCGATATCTCTTATCAATCTCGAGCCATTATCATTCTGCCGGAGCACTTCTCTCGGTTGCACGGTCATTTCGATGGTATCCGATAGTTTTTCGATTTTTCAAACTTCGCAAACCCAAATGAACCAGCAACCGAACAGGACGCTGCAAGAGAACCATTTTATCTCGAGATTGATGAGAGATATCAAAAAATTGTCAACAGAACACTTGTAGATAATAACTAGGACTACAAGTATGCTGTTGACAACATTTTGATATCTCTTATCAATCTCGAGCCATTATCATTCTGCCGAAGCACTTCTCTCGGTTGCACGGTCATTTCGATGGTATCTGATAGTTTTTCGATTTTTCAAACTTCGCAAATCCAAATGAACCAGCAACCGAACAGGACGCTGCAAGAGAACCATTTTATCTCGAGATTGATAAGAGATATCAAAAAATTGTCAACAGAACACTTGTAGATAATAACTAGGACTACAAGTATGCTGTTGACAACATTTTGATATCTCTTATCAATCTCGAGCCATTATCATTCTGCCGGAGCACTTCTCTCGGTTGCACGGTCATTTCGATGGTATCCGATAGTTTTTCCATTTTTCAAACTTCGCAAATCCAAATGAACCAGCAACCGAACAGGACGCTGCAAGAGAACCATTTTATCTCGAGATTGATAAGAGATATCAAAAAATTGTCAACAGAACACTTGTAGATCTTAATTAGGACTACAAGTATGCTGTTGACAACATTTTGATATCTCTTATCAATCTCGAGCCATTATCATTCTGCCGGAGCACTTCTCTCGGTTGCACGGTCATTTCGATGGTATCCGATAGTTTTTCCATTTTTCAAACTTCGCAAATCCAAATGAACCAGCAACCGAACAGGACGCTGCAAGAGAACCATTTTATCTCGAGATTGATAAGAGATATCAAAAAATTGTCAACAGAACACTTGTAGATAATAACTAGGACTACAAGTATGCTGTTGACAACATTTTGATATCTCTTATCAATCTCGAGCCATTATCATTCTGCCGGAGCACTTCTCTCGGTTGCACGGTCATTTCGATGGTATCCGATACTTTTTCCATTTTTCAAACTTCGCAAATCCAAATGAACCAGCAACCGAACAGGACGCTGCAAGAGAACCATTTTATCTCGAGATTGATAAGAGATATCAAAAAATTGTCAACAGAACACTTGTAGATCTTAATTAGGACTACAAGTATGCTGTTGACAAATTCTCGATATCTCTTATCAATCTCGAGCCATTATCATTCTGCCGGAGCACTTCTCTCGGTTGCACGGTCATTTCGATGGTATCCGATAGTTTTTCGATTTTTCAAACTTCGCAAATCCAAATGAACCAGCAACCGAACAGGACGCTGCAAGAGAACCATTTTATCTCGAGATTGATAAGAGATATCAAAAAATTGTCAACAGAACACTTGTAGATCTTAATTAGGACTACAAGTATGCTGTTGACAACATTTTGATATCTCTTATCAATCTCGAGCCATTATCATTCTGCCGGAGCACTTCTCTCGGTTGCACGGTCATTTCGATGGTATCTGATAGTTTTTCGATTTTTCAAACTTCGCAAATCCAAATGAACCAGCAACCGAACAGGACGCTGCAAGAGAACCATTTTATCTCGAGATTGATAAGAGATATCAAAAAATTGTCAACAGAACACTTGTAGATAATAACTAGGACTACAAATATGCTGTTGACAAATTCTCGCTATCTCTTATCAATCTCGAGCCATTATCATTCTGCCGGAGCACTTCTCTCGGTTGCACGGTCATTTCGATGGTATCCGATAGTTTTTCGATTTTTCAAACTTCGCAAATCCAAATGAACCAGCAACCGAACAGGACGCTGCAAGAGAACCATTTTATCTCGAGATTGATAAGAGATATCAAAAAATTGTCAACAGAACACTTGTAGATAATAACTAGGACTACAAGTATGCTGTTGACAACATTTTGATATCTCTTATCAATCTCGAGCCATTATCATTCTGCCGGAGCACTTCTCTCGGTTGCACGGTCATTTCGATGGTATCCGATAGTTTTTCGATTTTTCAAACTTCGCAAATCCAAATGAACCAGCAACCGAACAGGACGCTGCAAGAGAACCATTTTATCTCGAGATTGATAAGAGATATCAAAAAATTGTCAACAGAACACTTGTAGATAATAACTAGGACTACAAGTATGCTGTTGACAACATTTTGATATCTCTTATCAATCTCGAGCCATTATCATTCTGCCGGAGCACTTCTCTCGGTTGCACGGTCATTTCGATGGTATCCGATACTTTTTCCATTTTTCAAACTTCGCAAATCCAAATGAACCAGCAACCGAACAGGACGCTGCAAGAGAACCATTTTATCTCGAGATTGATAAGAGATATCAAAAAATTGTCAACAGAACACTTGTAGATAATAACTAGGACTACAAGTATGCTGTTGACAACATTTTGATATCTCTTATCAATCTCGAGCCATTATCATTCTGCCGGAGCACTTCTCTCGGTTGCACGGTCATTTCGATGGTATCTGATAGTTTTTCGATTTTTCAAACTTCGCAAATCCAAATGAACCAGCAACCGAACAGGACGCTGCAAGAGAACCATTTTATCTCGAGATTGATAAGAGATATCAAAAAATTGTCAACAGAACACTTGTAGATAATAACTAGGACTACAAGTATGCTGTTGACAACATTTTGATATCTCTTATCAATCTCGAGCCATTATCATTCTGCCGGAGCACTTCTCTCGGTTGCACGGTCATTTCGATGGTATCCGATACTTTTTCCATTTTTCAAACTTCGCAAATCCAAATGAACCAGCAACCGAACAGGACGCTGCAAGAGAACCATTTTATCTCGAGATTGATAAGAGATATCAAAAAATTGTCAACAGAACACTTGTAGATCTTAATTAGGACTACAAGTATGCTGTTGACAAATTCTCGATATCTCTTATCAATCTCGAGCCATTATCATTCTGCCGGAGCACTTCTCTCGGTTGCACGGTCATTTCGATGGTATCCGATACTTTTTCCATTTTTCAAACTTCGCAAATCCAAATGAACCAGCAACCGAACAGGACGCTGCAAGAGAACCATTTTATCTCGAGATTGATAAGAGATATCAAAAAATTGTCAACAGAACACTTGTAGATCTTAATTAGGACTACAAGTATGCTGTTGACAACATTTTGATATCTCTTATCAATCTCGAGCCATTATCATTCTGCCGGAGCACTTCTCTCGGTTGCACGGTCATTTCGATGGTATCTGATAGTTTTTCGATTTTTCAAACTTCGCAAATCCAAATGAACCAGCAACCGAACAGGACGCTGCAAGAGAACCATTTTATCTCGAGATTGATAAGAGATATCAAAAAATTGTCAACAGAACACTTGTAGATAATAACTAGGACTACAAATATGCTGTTGACAAATTCTCGCTATCTCTTATCAATCTCGAGCCATTATCATTCTGCCGGAGCACTTCTCTCGGTTGCACGGTCATTTCGATGGTATCCGATAGTTTTTCGATTTTTCAAACTTCGCAAATCCAAATGAACCAGCAACCGAACAGGACGCTGCAAGAGAACCATTTTATCTCGAGATTGATAAGAGATATCAAAAAATTGTCAACAGAACACTTGTAGATAATAACTAGGACTACAAGTATGCTGTTGACAACATTTTGATATCTCTTATCAATCTCGAGCCATTATCATTCTGCCGGAGCACTTCTCTCGGTTGCACGGTCATTTCGATGGTATCCGATAGTTTTTCGATTTTTCAAACTTCGCAAATCCAAATGAACCAGCAACCGAACAGGACGCTGCAAGAGAACCATTTTATCTCGAGATTGATAAGAGATATCAAAAAATTGTCAACAGAACACTTGTAGATAATAACTAGGACTACAAGTATGCTGTTGACAACATTTTGATATCTCTTATCAATCTCGAGCCATTATCATTCTGCCGGAGCACTTCTCTCGGTTGCACGGTCATTTCGATGGTATCCGATAGTTTTTCGATTTTTCAAACTTCGCAAATCCAAATGAACCAGCAACCGAACAGGACGCTGCAAGAGAACCATTTTATCTCGAGATTGATAAGAGATATCAAAAAATTGTCAACAGAACACTTGTAGATAATAACTAGGACTACAAGTATGCTGTTGACAACATTTTGATATCTCTTATCAATCTCGAGCCATTATCATTCTGCCGGAGCACTTCTCTCGGTTGCACGGTCATTTCGATGGTATCCGATAGTTTTTCGATTTTTCAAACTTCGCAAATCCAAATGAACCAGCAACCGAACAGGACGCTGCAAGAGAACCATTTTATCTCGAGATTGATAAGAGATATCAAAAAATTGTCAACAGAACACTTGTAGATAATAACTAGGACTACAAGTATGCTGTTGACAACATTTTGATATCTCTTATCAATCTCGAGCCATTATCATTCTGCCGGAGCACTTCTCTCGGTTGCACGGTCATTTCGATGGTATCCGATAGTTTTTCGATTTTTCAAACTTCGCAAATCCAAATGAACCAGCAACCGAACAGGACGCTGCAAGAGAACCATTTTATCTCGAGATTGATAAGAGATATCAAAAAATTGTCAACAGAACACTTGTAGATAATAACTAGGACTACAAGTATGCTGTTGACAACATTTTGATATCTCTTATCAATCTCGAGCCATTATCATTCTGCCGGAGCACTTCTCTCGGTTGCACGGTCATTTCGATGGTATCCGATAGTTTTTCGATTTTTCAAACTTCGCAAATCCAAATGAACCAGCAACCGAACAGGACGCTGCAAGAGAACCATTTTATCTCGAGATTGATAAGAGATATCAAAAAATTGTCAACAGAACACTTGTAGATAATAACTAGGACTACAAGTATGCTGTTGACAACATTTTGATATCTCTTATCAATCTCGAGCCATTATCATTCTGCCGGAGCACTTCTCTCGGTTGCACGGTCATTTCGATGGTATCTGATAGTTTTTCGATTTTTCAAACTTCGCAAATCCAAATGAACCAGCAACCGAACAGGACGCTGCAAGAGAACCATTTTATCTCGAGATTGATAAGAGATATCAAAAAATTGTCAACAGAACACTTGTAGATAATAACTAGGACTACAAGTATGCTGTTGACAACATTTTGATATCTCTTATCAATCTCGAGCCATTATCATTCTGCCGGAGCACTTCTCTCGGTTGCACGGTCATTTCGATGGTATCTGATAGTTTTTCGATTTTTCAAACTTCGCAAATCCAAATGAACCAGCAACCGAACAGGACGCTGCAAGAGAACCATTTTATCTCGAGATTGATAAGAGATATCAAAAAATTCTCAACAGAACGCTTGTAGATCTTAATTAGGACTACAAGTATGCTGTTGACAAATTCTCGATATCTCTTATCAATCTCGAGCCATTATCATTCTGCCGGAGCACTTCTCTCGGTTGCACGGTCATTTCGATGGTATTCGATAGTTTTTCGATTTTTCAAACTTCGCAAATCCAAATGAACCAGCAACCGAACAGGACGCTGCAAGAGAACCATTTTATCTCGAGATTGATAAGAGATATCAAAAAATTGTCAACAGAACACTTGTAGATCTTAATTAGGACTACAAGTATGCTGTTGACAACATTTTGATATCTCTTATCAATCTCGAGCCATTATCATTCTGCCGGAGCACTTCTCTCGGTTGCACGGTCATTTCGATGGTATCTGATAGTTTTTCGATTTTTCAAACTTCGCAAATCCAAATGAACCAGCAACCGAACAGGACGCTGCAAGAGAACCATTTTATCTCGAGATTGATAAGAGATATCAAAAAATTGTCAACAGAACACTTGTAGATAATAACTAGGACTACAAGTATGCTGTTGACAAATTCTCGATATCTCTTATCAATCTCGAGCCATTATCATTCTGCCGGAGCACTTCTCTCGGTTGCACGGTCATTTCGATGGTATCCGATACTTTTTCCATTTTTCAAACTTCGCAAATCCAAATGAACCAGCAACCCAACAGGACGCTGCAAGAGAACCATTTTATCTCGAGATTGATAAGAGATATCAAAAAATTGTCAACAGAACACTTGTAGATCTTAATTAGGACTACAAGTATGCTGTTGACAAATTCTCGATATCTCTTATCAATCTCGAGCCATTATCATTCTGCCGGAGCACTTCTCTCGGTTGCACGGTCATTTCGATGGTATCTGATAGTTTTTCGATTTTTCAAACTTCGCAAATCCAAATGAACCAGCAACCGAACAGGACGCTGCAAGAGAACCATTTTATCTCGAGATTGATAAGAGATATCAAAAAATTCTCAACAGAACGCTTGTAGATCTTAATTAGGACTACAAGTATGCTGTTGACAAATTCTCGATATCTCTTATCAATCTCGAGCCATTATCATTCTGCCGGAGCACTTCTCTCGGTTGCACGGTCATTTCGATGGTATTCGATAGTTTTTCGATTTTTCAAACTTCGCAAATCCAAATGAACCAGCAACCGAACAGGACGCTGCAAGAGAACCATTTTATCTCGAGATTGATAAGAGATATCAAAAAATTGTCAACAGAACACTTGTAGATCTTAATTAGGACTACAAGTATGCTGTTGACAACATTTTGATATCTCTTATCAATCTCGAGCCATTATCATTCTGCCGGAGCACTTCTCTCGGTTGCACGGTCATTTCGATGGTATCTGATAGTTTTTCGATTTTTCAAACTTCGCAAATCCAAATGAACCAGCAACCGAACAGGACGCTGCAAGAGAACCATTTTATCTCGAGATTGATAAGAGATATCAAAAAATTGTCAACAGAACACTTGTAGATAATAACTAGGACTACAAGTATGCTGTTGACAAATTCTCGATATCTCTTATCAATCTCGAGCCATTATCATTCTGCCGGAGCACTTCTCTCGGTTGCACGGTCATTTCGATGGTATCCGATACTTTTTCCATTTTTCAAACTTCGCAAATCCAAATGAACCAGCAACCCAACAGGACGCTGCAAGAGAACCATTTTATCTCGAGATTGATAAGAGATATCAAAAAATTGTCAACAGAACACTTGTAGATCTTAATTAGGACTACAAGTATGCTGTTGACAAATTCTCGATATCTCTTATCAATCTCGAGCCATTATCATTCTGCCGGAGCACTTCTCTCGGTTGCACGGTCATTTCGATGGTATCCGATAGTTTTTCGATTTTTCAAACTTCGCAAATCCAAATGAACCAGCAACCGAACAGGACGCTGCAAGAGAACCATTTTATCTCGAGATTGATAAGAGATATCAAAAAATTGTCAACAGAACACTTGTAGATAATAACTAGGACTACAAGTATGCTGTTGACAACATTTTGATATCTCTTATCAATCTCGAGCCATTATCATTCTGCCGGAGCACTTCTCTCGGTTGCACGGTCATTTCGATGGTATCCGATAGTTTTTCGATTTTTCAAACTTCGCAAATCCAAATGAACCAGCAACCGAACAGGACGCTGCAAGAGAACCATTTTATCTCGAGATTGATAAGAGATATCAAAAAATTGTCAACAGAACACTTGTAGATAATAACTAGGACTACAAGTATGCTGTTGACAACATTTTGATATCTCTTATCAATCTCGAGCCATTATCATTCTGCCGGAGCACTTCTCTCGGTTGCACGGTCATTTCGATGGTATCCGATAGTTTTTCGATTTTTCAAACTTCGCAAATCCAAATGAACCAGCAACCGAACAGGACGCTGCAAGAGAACCATTTTATCTCGAGATTGATAAGAGATATCAAAAAATTGTCAACAGAACACTTGTAGATCTTAAATAGGACTACAAGTATGCTGTTGACAAATTCTCGATATCTCTTATCAATCTCGAGCCATTATCATTCTGCCGGAGCACTTCTCTCGGTTGCACGGTCATTTCGATGGTATCCGATAGTTTTTCCATTTTTCAAACTTCGCAAATCCAAATGAACCAGCAACCGAACAGGACGCTGCAAGAGAACCATTTTATCTCGAGATTGATAAGAGATATCAAACAATTGTCAACAGAACACTTGTAGATCTTAATTAGGACTACAAGTATGCTGTTGACAACATTTTGATATCTCTTATCAATCTCGAGCCATTATCATTCTGCCGGAGCACTTCTCTCGGTTGCACGGTCATTTCGATGGTATCTGATAGTTTTTCGATTTTTCAAACTTCGCAAATCCAAATGAACCAGCAACCGAACAGGACGCTGCAAGAGAACCATTTTATCTCGAGATTGATAAGAGATATCAAAAAATTGTCAACAGAACACTTGTAGATCTTAATTAGGACTACAAGTATGCTGTTGACAACATTTTGATATCTCTTATCAATCTCGAGCCATTATCATTCTGCCGGAGCACTTCTCTCGGTTGCACGGTCATTTCGATGGTATCTGATAGTTTTTCGATTTTTCAAACTTCGCAAATCCAAATGAACCAGCAACCGAACAGGACGCTGCAAGAGAACCATTTTATCTCGAGATTGATAAGAGATATCAAAAAATTGTCAACAGAACACTTGTAGATAATAACTAGGACTACAAGTATGCTGTTGACAAATTCTCGATATCTCTTATCAATCTCGAGCCATTATCATTCTGCCGGAGCACTTCTCTCGGTTGCACGGTCATTTCGATGGTATTCGATAGTTTTTCCATTTTTCAAACTTCGCAAATCCAAATGAACCAGCAACCGAACAGGACGCTGCAAGAGAACCATTTTATCTCGAGATTGATAAGAGATATCAAAAAATTGTCAACAGAACACTTGTAGATCTTAATTAGGACTACAAGTATGCTGTTGACAACATTTTGATATCTCTTATCAATCTCGAGCCATTATCATTCTGCCGGAGCACTTCTCTCGGTTGCACGGTCATTTCGATGGTATCCGATAGTTTTTCCATTTTTCAAACTTCGCAAATCCAAATGAACCAGCAACCGAACAGGACGCTGCAAGAGAACCATTTTATCTCGAGATTGATAAGAGATATCAAAAAATTGTCAACAGAACACTTGTAGATCTTAATTAGGACTACAAGTATGCTGTTGACAACATTTTGATATCTCTTATCAATCTCGAGCCATTATCATTCTGCCGGAGCACTTCTCTCGGTTGCACGGTCATTTCGATGGTATCTGATAGTTTTTCGATTTTTCAAACTTCGCAAATTCAAATGAACCAGCAACCGAACAGGACGCTGCAAAAGAACCATTTTATCTCGAGATTGATAAGAGATATCAAAAAATTGTCAACAGAACACTTGTAGATAATAACTAGGACTACAAGTATGCTGTTGACAAATTCTCGATATCTCTTATCAATCTCGAGCCATTATCATTCTGCCGGAGCACTTCTCTCGGTTGCACGGTCATTTCGATGGTATCTGATAGTTTTTCCATTTTTCAAACTTCGCAAATCCAAATGAACCAGCAACCGAACAGGACGCTGCAAAAGAACCATTTTATCTCGAGATTGATAAGAGATATCAAAAAATTGTCAACAGAACACTTGTAGATAATAACTAGGACTACAAGTATGCTGTTGACAAATTCTCGATATCTCTTATCAATCTCGAGCCATTATCATTCTGCCGGAGCACTTCTCTCGGTTGCACGGTCATTTCGATGGTATCCGATAGTTTTTCCATTTTTCAAACTTCGCAAATCCAAATGAACCAGCAACCGAACAGGACGCTGCAAGAGAACCATTTTATCTCGAGATTGATAAGAGATATCAAAAAATTGTCAACAGAACACTTGTAGATCTTAATTAGGACTACAAGTATGCTGCTGACAAATTCTCGATATCTCTTATCAATCTCGAGCCATTATCATTCTGCCGGAGCACTTCTCTCGGTTGCACGGTCATTTCGATGGTATCCGATAGTTTTTCCATTTTTCAAACTTCGCAAATCCAAATGAACCAGCAACCGAACAGGACGCTGCAAGAGAACCATTTTATCTCGAGATTGATAAGAGATATCAAAAAATTGTCAACAGAACACTTGTAGATCTTAATTAGGACTACAAGTATGCTGTTGACAAATTCTCGATATCTCTTATCAATCTCGAGCCATTACCATTCTGCCGGAGCACTTCTCTCGGTTGCACGGTCATTTCGATGGTATCCGATAGTTTTTCCATTTTTCAAACTTCGCAAATCCAAATGAACCAGCAACCGAACAGGACGCTGCAAGAGAACCATTTTATCTCGAGATTGATAAGAGATATCAAAAAATTGTCAACAGAACACTTGTAGATCTTAATTAGGACTACAAGTATGCTGTTGACAACATTTTGATATCTCTTATCAATCTCGAGCCATTATCATTCTGCCGGAGCACTTCTCTCGGTTGCACGGTCATTTCGATGGTATCCGATAGTTTTTCCATTTTTCAAACTTCGCAAATCCAAATGAACCAGCAACCGAACAGGACGCTGCAAGAGAACCATTTTATCTCGAGATTGATAAGAGATATCAAAAAATTGTCAACAGAACACTTGTAGATCTTAATTAGGACTACAAGTATGCTGTTGACAACATTTTGATATCTCTTATCAATCTCGAGCCATTATCATTCTGCCGGAGCACTTCTCTCGGTTGCACGGTCATTTCGATGGTATCTGATAGTTTTTCGATTTTTCAAACTTCGCAAATTCAAATGAACCAGCAACCGAACAGGACGCTGCAAAAGAACCATTTTATCTCGAGATTGATAAGAGATATCAAAAAATTGTCAACAGAACACTTGTAGATAATAACTAGGACTACAAGTATGCTGTTGACAAATTCTCGATATCTCTTATCAATCTCGAGCCATTATCATTCTGCCGGAGCACTTCTCTCGGTTGCACGGTCATTTCGATGGTATCTGATAGTTTTTCCATTTTTCAAACTTCGCAAATCCAAATGAACCAGCAACCGAACAGGACGCTGCAAAAGAACCATTTTATCTCGAGATTGATAAGAGATATCAAAAAATTGTCAACAGAACACTTGTAGATAATAACTAGGACTACAAGTATGCTGTTGACAAATTCTCGATATCTCTTATCAATCTCGAGCCATTATCATTCTGCCGGAGCACTTCTCTCGGTTGCACGGTCATTTCGATGGTATCCGATAGTTTTTCCATTTTTCAAACTTCGCAAATCCAAATGAACCAGCAACCGAACAGGACGCTGCAAGAGAACCATTTTATCTCGAGATTGATAAGAGATATCAAAAAATTGTCAACAGAACACTTGTAGATCTTAATTAGGACTACAAGTATGCTGCTGACAAATTCTCGATATCTCTTATCAATCTCGAGCCATTATCATTCTGCCGGAGCACTTCTCTCGGTTGCACGGTCATTTCGATGGTATCCGATAGTTTTTCCATTTTTCAAACTTCGCAAATCCAAATGAACCAGCAACCGAACAGGACGCTGCAAGAGAACCATTTTATCTCGAGATTGATAAGAGATATCAAAAAATTGTCAACAGAACACTTGTAGATCTTAATTAGGACTACAAGTATGCTGTTGACAAATTCTCGATATCTCTTATCAATCTCGAGCCATTACCATTCTGCCGGAGCACTTCTCTCGGTTGCACGGTCATTTCGATGGTATCCGATAGTTTTTCCATTTTTCAAACTTCGCAAATCCAAATGAACCAGCAACCGAACAGGACGCTGCAAGAGAACCATTTTATCTCGAGATTGATAAGAGATATCAAAAAATTGTCAACAGAACACTTGTAGATCTTAATTAGGACTACAAGTATGCTGCTGACAAATTCTCGATATCTCTTATCAATCTCGAGCCATTATCATTCTGCCGGAGCACTTCTCTCGGTTGCACGGTCATTTCGATGGTATCCGATAGTTTTTCCATTTTTCAAACTTCGCAAATCCAAATGAACCAGCAACCGAACAGGACGCTGCAAGAGAACCATTTTATCTCGAGATTGATAAGAGATATCAAAAAATTGTCAACAGAACACTTGTAGATCTTAATTAGGACTACAAGTATGCTGCTGACAAATTCTCGATATCTCTTATCAATCTCTAGCCATTATCATTCTGCCGGAGCACTTCTCTCGGTTGCACGGTCATTTCGATGGTATCCGATACTTTTTCCATTTTTCAAACTTCGCAAATCCAAATGAACCAGCAACCGAACAGGACGCTGCAAGAGAACCATTTTATCTCGAGATTGATAAGAGATATCAAAAAATTGTCAACAGAACACTTGTAGATCTTAATTAGGACTACAAGTATGCTGTTGACAAATTCTCGATATCTCTTATCAATCTCTAGCCATTATCATTCTGCCGGAGCACTTCTCTCGGTTGCACGGTCATTTCGATGGTATCCGATACTTTTTCCATTTTTCAAACTTCGCAAATTCAAATGAACCAGCAACCGAACAGGACGCTGCAAGAGAACCATTTTATCTCGAGATTGATAAGAGATATCAAAAAATTGTCAACAGAACACTTGTAGATAATAACTAGGACTACAAGTATGCTGTTGACAAATTCTCGATATCTCTTATCAATCTCGAGCCATTATCATTCTGCCGGAGCACTTCTCTCGGTTGCACGGTCATTTCGATGGTATCCGATAGTTTTTCGATTTTTCAAACTTCGCAAATCCAAATGAACCAGCAACCGAACAGGACGCTGCAAGAGAACCATTTTATTTCGAGATTGATAAGAGATATCAAAAAATTGTCAACAGAACACTTGTAGATAATAACTAGGACTACAAGTATGCTGTTGACAACATTTTGATATCTCTTATCAATCTCGAGCCATTATCATTCTGCCGGAGCACTTCTCTCGGTTGCACGGTCATTTCGATGGTATCTGATAGTTTTTCGATTTTTCAAACTTCGCAAATCCAAATGAACCAGCAACCGAACAGGACGCTGCAAGAGAACCATTTTATCTCGAGATTGATAAGAGATATCAAAAAATTGTCAACAGAACGCTTGTAGATCTTAATTAGGACTACAAGTATGCTGTTGACAAATTCTCGATATCTCTTATCAATCTCTAGCCATTATCATTCTGCCGGAGCACTTCTCTCGGTTGCACGGTCATTTCGATGGTATTCGATAGTTTTTCGATTTTTCAAACTTCGCAAATCCAAATGAACCAGCAACCGAACAGGACGCTGCAAGAGAACCATTTTATCTCGAGATTGATAAGAGATATCAAAAAATTGTCAACAGAACGCTTGTAGATCTTAATTAGGACTACAAGTATGCTGTTGACAAATTCTCGATATCTCTTATCAATCTCTAGCCATTATCATTCTGCCGGAGCACTTCTCTCGGTTGCACGGTCATTTCGATGGTATTCGATAGTTTTTCGATTTTTCAAACTTCGCAAATCCAAATGAACCAGCAACCGAACAGGACGCTGCAAGAGAACCATTTTATCTCGAGATTGATAAGAGATATCAAAAAATTGTCAACAGAACACTTGTAGATCTTAATTAGGACTACAAGTATGCTGTTGACAACATTTTGATATCTCTTATCAATCTCGAGCCATTATCATTCTGCCGGAGCACTTCTCTCGGTTGCACGGTCATTTCGATGGTATCTGATAGTTTTTCGATTTTTCAAACTTCGCAAATCCAAATGAACCAGCAACCGAACAGGACGCTGCAAGAGAACCATTTTATCTCGAGATTGATAAGAGATATCAAAAAATTGTCAACAGAACACTTGTAGATCTTAATTAGGACTACAAGTATGCTGTTGACAACATTTTGATATCTCTTATCAATCTCGAGCCATTATCATTCTGCCGGAGCACTTCTCTCGGTTGCACGGTCATTTCGATGGTATCTGATAGTTTTTCGATTTTTCAAACTTCGCAAATCCAAATGAACCAGCAACCGAACAGGACGCTGCAAGAGAACCATTTTATCTCGAGATTGATAAGAGATATCAAAAAATTGTCAACAGAACGCTTGTAGATCTTAATTAGGACTACAAGTATGCTGTTGACAAATTCTCGATATCTCTTATCAATCTCTAGCCATTATCATTCTGCCGGAGCACTTCTCTCGGTTGCACGGTCATTTCGATGGTATTCGATAGTTTTTCGATTTTTCAAACTTCGCAAATCCAAATGAACCAGCAACCGAACAGGACGCTGCAAGAGAACCATTTTATCTCGAGATTGATAAGAGATATCAAAAAATTGTCAACAGAACACTTGTAGATCTTAATTAGGACTACAAGTATGCTGTTGACAACATTTTGATATCTCTTATCAATCTCGAGCCATTATCATTCTGCCGGAGCACTTCTCTCGGTTGCACGGTCATTTCGATGGTATCTGATAGTTTTTCGATTTTTCAAACTTCGCAAATCCAAATGAACCAGCAACCGAACAGGACGCTGCAAGAGAACCATTTTATCTCGAGATTGATAAGAGATATCAAAAAATTGTCAACAGAACACTTGTAGATCTTAATTAGGACTACAAGTATGCTGTTGACAACATTTTGATATCTCTTATCAATCTCGAGCCATTATCATTCTGCCGGAGCACTTCTCTCGGTTGCACGGTCATTTCGATGGTATCTGATAGTTTTTCGATTTTTCAAACTTCGCAAATCCAAATGAACCAGCAACCGAACAGGACGCTGCAAGAGAACCATTTTATCTCGAGATTGATAAGAGATATCAAAAAATTGTCAACAGAACGCTTGTAGATCTTAATTAGGACTACAAGTATGCTGTTGACAAATTCTCGATATCTCTTATCAATCTCTAGCCATTATCATTCTGCCGGAGCACTTCTCTCGGTTGCACGGTCATTTCGATGGTATTCGATAGTTTTTCGATTTTTCAAACTTCGCAAATCCAAATGAACCAGCAACCGAACAGGACGCTGCAAGAGAACCATTTTATCTCGAGATTGATAAGAGATATCAAAAAATTCTCAACAGAACGCTTGTAGATCTTAATTAGGACTACAAGTATGCTGTTGACAAATTCTCGATATCTCTTATCAATCTCTAGCCATTATCATTCTGCCGGAGCACTTCTCTCGGTTGCACGGTCATTTCGATGGTATTCGATAGTTTTTCGATTTTTCAAACTTCGCAAATCCAAATGAACCAGCAACCGAACAGGACGCTGCAAGAGAACCATTTTATCTCGAGATTGATAAGAGATATCAAAAAATTGTCAACAGAACACTTGTAGATCTTAATTAGGACTACAAGTATGCTGTTGACAACATTTTGATATCTCTTATCAATCTCGAGCCATTATCATTCTGCCGGAGCACTTCTCTCGGTTGCACGGTCATTTCGATGGTATCTGATAGTTTTTCGATTTTTCAAACTTCGCAAATCCAAATGAACCAGCAACCGAACAGGACGCTGCAAGAGAACCATTTTATCTCGAGATTGATAAGAGATATCAAAAAATTGTCAACAGAACACTTGTAGATCTTAATTAGGACTACAAGTATGCTGTTGACAAATTCTCGATATCTCTTATCAATCTCTAGCCATTATCATTCTGCCGGAGCACTTCTCTCGGTTGCACGGTCATTTCGATGGTATCTGATAGTTTTTCGATTTTTCAAACTTCGCAAATCCAAATGAACCAGCAACCGAACAGGACGCTGCAAGAGAACCATTTTATCTCGAGATTGATAAGAGATATCAAAAAATTGTCAACAGAACACTTGTAGATCTTAATTAGGACTACAAGTATGCTGTTGACAAATTCTCGATATCTCTTATCAATCTCTAGCCATTATCATTCTGCCGGAGCACTTCTCTCGGTTGCACGGTCATTTCGATGGTATCTGATAGTTTTTCGATTTTTCAAACTTCGCAAATCCAAATGAACCAGCAACCGAACAGGACGCTGCAAGAGAACCATTTTATCTCGAGATTGATAAGAGATATCAAAAAATTGTCAACAGAACACTTGTAGATCTTAATTAGGACTACAAGTATGCTGTTGACAACATTTTGATATCTCTTATCAATCTCGAGCCATTATCATTCTGCCGGAGCACTTCTCTCGGTTGCACGGTCATTTCGATGGTATCTGATAGTTTTTCGATTTTTCAAACTTCGCAAATCCAAATGAACCAGCAACCGAACAGGACGCTGCAAGAGAACCATTTTATCTCGAGATTGATAAGAGATATCAAAAAATTGTCAACAGAACACTTGTAGATCTTAATTAGGACTACAAGTATGCTGTTGACAACATTTTGATATCTCTTATCAATCTCGAGCCATTATCATTCTGCCGGAGCACTTCTCTCGGTTGCACGGTCATTTCGATGGTATCTGATAGTTTTTCGATTTTTCAAACTTCGCAAATCCAAATGAACCAGCAACCGAACAGGACGCTGCAAGAGAACCATTTTATCTCGAGATTGATAAGAGATATCAAAAAATTGTCAACAGAACGCTTGTAGATCTTAATTAGGACTACAAGTATGCTGTTGACAAATTCTCGATATCTCTTATCAATCTCTAGCCATTATCATTCTGCCGGAGCACTTCTCTCGGTTGCACGGTCATTTCGATGGTATTCGATAGTTTTTCGATTTTTCAAACTTCGCAAATCCAAATGAACCAGCAACCGAACAGGACGCTGCAAGAGAACCATTTTATCTCGAGATTGATAAGAGATATCAAAAAATTCTCAACAGAACGCTTGTAGATCTTAATTAGGACTACAAGTATGCTGTTGACAAATTCTCGATATCTCTTATCAATCTCTAGCCATTATCATTCTGCCGGAGCACTTCTCTCGGTTGCACGGTCATTTCGATGGTATTCGATAGTTTTTCGATTTTTCAAACTTCGCAAATCCAAATGAACCAGCAACCGAACAGGACGCTGCAAGAGAACCATTTTATCTCGAGATTGATAAGAGATATCAAAAAATTGTCAACAGAACACTTGTAGATCTTAATTAGGACTACAAGTATGCTGTTGACAACATTTTGATATCTCTTATCAATCTCGAGCCATTATCATTCTGCCGGAGCACTTCTCTCGGTTGCACGGTCATTTCGATGGTATCTGATAGTTTTTCGATTTTTCAAACTTCGCAAATCCAAATGAACCAGCAACCGAACAGGACGCTGCAAGAGAACCATTTTATCTCGAGATTGATAAGAGATATCAAAAAATTGTCAACAGAACACTTGTAGATCTTAATTAGGACTACAAGTATGCTGTTGACAACATTTTGATATCTCTTATCAATCTCGAGCCATTATCATTCTGCCGGAGCACTTCTCTCGGTTGCACGGTCATTTCGATGGTATCTGATAGTTTTTCGATTTTTCAAACTTCGCAAATCCAAATGAACCAGCAACCGAACAGGACGCTGCAAGAGAACCATTTTATCTCGAGATTGATAAGAGATATCAAAAAATTGTCAACAGAACACTTGTAGATCTTAATTAGGACTACAAGTATGCTGTTGACAACATTTTGATATCTCTTATCAATCTCGAGCCATTATCATTCTGCCGGAGCACTTCTCTCGGTTGCACGGTCATTTCGATGGTATCTGATAGTTTTTCGATTTTTCAAACTTCGCAAATCCAAATGAACCAGCAACCGAACAGGACGCTGCAAGAGAACCATTTTATCTCGAGATTGATAAGAGATATCAAAAAATTGTCAACAGAACACTTGTAGATAATAACTAGGACTACAAGTATGCTGTTGACAAATTCTCGATATCTCTTATCAATCTCGAGCCATTATCATTCTGCCGGAGCACTTCTCTCGGTTGCACGGTCATTTCGATGGTATTCGATAGTTTTTCCATTTTTCAAACTTCGCAAATCCAAATGAACCAGCAACCGAACAGGACGCTGCAAGAGAACCATTTTATCTCGAGATTGATAAGAGATATCAAAAAATTGTCAACAGAACACTTGTAGATCTTAATTAGGACTACAAGTATGCTGTTGACAAAATTTTGATATCTCTTATCAATCTCGAGCCATTATCATTCTGCCGGAGCACTTCTCTCGGTTGCACGGTCATTTCGATGGTATCCGATAGTTTTTCCATTTTTCAAACTTCGCAAATCCAAATGAACCAGCAACCGAACAGGACGCTGCAAGAGAACCATTTTATCTCGAGATTGATAAGAGATATCAAAAAATTGTCAACAGAACACTTGTAGATCTTAATTAGGACTACAAGTATGCTGTTGACAACATTTTGATATCTCTTATCAATCTCGAGCCATTATCATTCTGCCGGAGCACTTCTCTCGGTTGCACGGTCATTTCGATGGTATCTGATAGTTTTTCGATTTTTCAAACTTCGCAAATCCAAATGAACCAGCAACCGAACAGGACGCTGCAAGAGAACCATTTTATCTCGAGATTGATAAGAGATATCAAAAAATTGTCAACAGAACACTTGTAGATCTTAATTAGGACTACAAGTATGCTGTTGACAACATTTTGATATCTCTTATCAATCTCGAGCCATTATCATTCTGCCGGAGCACTTCTCTCGGTTGCACGGTCATTTCGATGGTATCCGATAGTTTTTCCATTTTTCAAACTTCGCAAATCCAAATGAACCAGCAACCGAACAGGACGCTGCAAGAGAACCATTTTATCTCGAGATTGATAAGAGATATCAAAAAATTGTCAACAGAACACTTGTAGATCTTAATTAGGACTACAAGTATGCTGTTGACAACATTTTGATATCTCTTATCAATCTCGAGCCATTATCATTCTGCCGGAGCACTTCTCTCGGTTGCACGGTCATTTCGATGGTATCTGATAGTTTTTCGATTTTTCAAACTTCGCAAATTCAAATGAACCAGCAACCGAACAGGACGCTGCAAGAGAACCATTTTATCTCGAGATTGATAAGAGATATCAAAAAATTGTCAACAGAACACTTGTAGATCTTAATTAGGACTACAAGTATGCTGTTGACAACATTTTGATATCTCTTATCAATCTCGAGCCATTATCATTCTGCCGGAGCACTTCTCTCGGTTGCACGGTCATTTCGATGGTATCTGATAGTTTTTCGATTTTTCAAACTTCGCAAATCCAAATGAACCAGCAACCGAACAGGACGCTGCAAGAGAACCATTTTATCTCGAGATTGATAAGAGATATCAAAAAATTGTCAACAGAACACTTGTAGATCTTAATTAGGACTACAAGTATGCTGTTGACAACATTTTGATATCTCTTATCAATCTCGAGCCATTATCATTCTGCCGGAGCACTTCTCTCGGTTGCACGGTCATTTCGATGGTATCTGATAGTTTTTCGATTTTTCAAACTTCGCAAATCCAAATGAACCAGCAACCGAACAGGACGCTGCAAGAGAACCATTTTATCTCGAGATTGATAAGAGATATCAAAAAATTGTCAACAGAACACTTGTAGATCTTAATTAGGACTACAAGTATGCTGTTGACAACATTTTGATATCTCTTATCAATCTCGAGCCATTATCATTCTGCCGGAGCACTTCTCTCGGTTGCACGGTCATTTCGATGGTATCTGATAGTTTTTCGATTTTTCAAACTTCGCAAATCCAAATGAACCAGCAACCGAACAGGACGCTGCAAGAGAACCATTTTATCTCGAGATTGATAAGAGATATCAAAAAATTGTCAACAGAACACTTGTAGATCTTAATTAGGACTACAAGTATGCTGTTGACAAATTCTCGATATCTCTTATCAATCTCGAGCCATTATCATTCTGCCGGAGCACTTCTCTCGGTTGCACGGTCATTTCGATGGTATCCGATAGTTTTTCCATTTTTCAAACTTCGCAAATCCAAATGAACCAGCAACCGAACAGGACGCTGCAAGAGAACCATTTTATCTCGAGATTGATAAGAGATATCAAAAAATTGTCAACAGAACACTTGTAGATCTTAATTAGGACTACAAGTATGCTGTTGACAACATTTTGATATCTCTTATCAATCTCGAGCCATTATCATTCTGCCGGAGCACTTCTCTCGGTTGCACGGTCATTTCGATGGTATCTGATAGTTTTTCGATTTTTCAAACTTCGCAAATTCAAATGAACCAGCAACCGAACAGGACGCTGCAAGAGAACCATTTTATCTCGAGATTGATAAGAGATATCAAAAAATTGTCAACAGAACACTTGTAGATAATAACTAGGACTACAAGTATGCTGTTGACAAATTCTCGATATCTCTTATCAATCTCGAGCCATTATCATTCTGCCGGAGCACTTCTCTCGGTTGCACGGTCATTTCGATGGTATCCGATAGTTTTTCCATTTTTCAAACTTCGCAAATCCAAATGAACCAGCAACCGAACAGGACGCTGCAAAAGAACCATTTTATCTCGAGATTGATAAGAGATATCAAAAAATTGTCAACAGAACACTTGTAGATCTTAATTAGGACTACAAGTATGCTGTTGACAAATTCTCGATATCTCTTATCAATCTCGAGCCATTATCATTCTGCCGGAGCACTTCTCTCGGTTGCACGGTCATTTCGATGGTATCCGATAGTTTTTCCATTTTTCAAACTTCGCAAATCCAAATGAACCAGCAACCGAACAGGACGCTGCAAAAGAACCATTTTATCTCGAGATTGATAAGAGATATCAAAAAATTGTCAACAGAACACTTGTAGATCTTAATTAGGACTACAAGTATGCTGTTGACAAATTCTCGATATCTCTTATCAATCTCGAGCCATTATCATTCTGCCGGAGCACTTCTCTCGGTTGCACGGTCATTTCGATGGTATCCGATAGTTTTTCCATTTTTCAAACTTCGCAAATCCAAATGAACCAGCAACCGAACAGGACGCTGCAAGAGAACCATTTTATCTCGAGATTGATAAGAGATATCAAAAAATTGTCAACAGAACACTTGTAGATCTTAATTAGGACTACAAGTATGCTGCTGACAAATTCTCGATATCTCTTATCAATCTCGAGCCATTATCATTCTGCCGGAGCACTTCTCTCGGTTGCACGGTCATTTCGATGGTATCCGATACTTTTTCCATTTTTCAAACTTCGCAAATCCAAATGAACCAGCAACCGAACAGGACGCTGCAAGAGAACCATTTTATCTCGAGATTGATAAGAGATATCAAAAAATTGTCAACAGAACACTTGTAGATCTTAATTAGGACTACAAGTATGCTGTTGACAACATTTTGATATCTCTTATCAATCTCGAGCCATTATCATTCTGCCGGAGCACTTCTCTCGGTTGCACGGTCATTTCGATGGTATCTGATAGTTTTTCGATTTTTCAAACTTCGCAAATTCAAATGAACCAGCAACCGAACAGGACGCTGCAAAAGAACCATTTTATCTCGAGATTGATAAGAGATATCAAAAAATTGTCAACAGAACACTTGTAGATAATAACTAGGACTACAAGTATGCTGTTGACAAATTCTCGATATCTCTTATCAATCTCGAGCCATTATCATTCTGCCGGAGCACTTCTCTCGGTTGCACGGTCATTTCGATGGTATCCGATAGTTTTTCCATTTTTCAAACTTCGCAAATCCAAATGAACCAGCAACCGAACAGGACGCTGCAAAAGAACCATTTTATCTCGAGATTGATAAGAGATATCAAAAAATTGTCAACAGAACACTTGTAGATAATAACTAGGACTACAAGTATGCTGTTGACAAATTCTCGATATCTCTTATCAATCTCGAGCCATTATCATTCTGCCGGAGCACTTCTCTCGGTTGCACGGTCATTTCGATGGTATCCGATAGTTTTTCCATTTTTCAAACTTCGCAAATCCAAATGAACCAGCAACCGAACAGGACGCTGCAAGAGAACCATTTTATCTCGAGATTGATAAGAGATATCAAAAAATTGTCAACAGAACACTTGTAGATCTTAATTAGGACTACAAGTATGCTGCTGACAAATTCTCGATATCTCTTATCAATCTCGAGCCATTATCATTCTGCCGGAGCACTTCTCTCGGTTGCACGGTCATTTCGATGGTATCCGATAGTTTTTCCATTTTTCAAACTTCGCAAATCCAAATGAACCAGCAACCGAACAGGACGCTGCAAGAGAACCATTTTATCTCGAGATTGATAAGAGATATCAAAAAATTGTCAACAGAACACTTGTAGATCTTAATTAGGACTACAAGTATGCTGTTGACAAATTCTCGATATCTCTTATCAATCTCGAGCCATTACCATTCTGCCGGAGCACTTCTCTCGGTTGCACGGTCATTTCGATGGTATCCGATAGTTTTTCCATTTTTCAAACTTCGCAAATCCAAATGAACCAGCAACCGAACAGGACGCTGCAAGAGAACCATTTTATCTCGAGATTGATAAGAGATATCAAAAAATTGTCAACAGAACACTTGTAGATCTTAATTAGGACTACAAGTATGCTGCTGACAAATTCTCGATATCTCTTATCAATCTCGAGCCATTATCATTCTGCCGGAGCACTTCTCTCGGTTGCACGGTCATTTCGATGGTATCCGATACTTTTTCCATTTTTCAAACTTCGCAAATCCAAATGAACCAGCAACCGAACAGGACGCTGCAAGAGAACCATTTTATCTCGAGATTGATAAGAGATATCAAAAAATTGTCAACAGAACACTTGTAGATCTTAATTAGGACTACAAGTATGCTGTTGACAACATTTTGATATCTCTTATCAATCTCGAGCCATTATCATTCTGCCGGAGCACTTCTCTCGGTTGCACGGTCATTTCGATGGTATCTGATAGTTTTTCGATTTTTCAAACTTCGCAAATTCAAATGAACCAGCAACCGAACAGGACGCTGCAAGAGAACCATTTTATCTCGAGATTGATAAGAGATATCAAAAAATTGTCAACAGAACACTTGTAGATAATAACTAGGACTACAAGTATGCTGTTGACAAATTCTCGATATCTCTTATCAATCTCGAGCCATTATCATTCTGCCGGAGCACTTCTCTCGGTTGCACGGTCATTTCGATGGTATCCGATAGTTTTTCGATTTTTCAAACTTCGCAAATCCAAATGAACCAGCAACCGAACAGGACGCTGCAAGAGAACCATTTTATTTCGAGATTGATAAGAGATATCAAAAAATTGTCAACAGAACACTTGTAGATCTTAATTAGGACTACAAGTATGCTGTTGACAAATTCTCGATATCTCTTATCAATCTCTAGCCATTATCATTCTGCCGGAGCACTTCTCTCGGTTGCACGGTCATTTCGATGGTATTCGATAGTTTTTCGATTTTTCAAACTTCGCAAATCCAAATGAACCAGCAACCGAACAGGACGCTGCAAGAGAACCATTTTATCTCGAGATTGATAAGAGATATCAAAAAATTGTCAACAGAACGCTTGTAGATCTTAATTAGGACTACAAGTATGCTGTTGACAAATTCTCGATATCTCTTATCAATCTCTAGCCATTATCATTCTGCCGGAGCACTTCTCTCGGTTGCACGGTCATTTCGATGGTATTCGATAGTTTTTCGATTTTTCAAACTTCGCAAATCCAAATGAACCAGCAACCGAACAGGACGCTGCAAGAGAACCATTTTATCTCGAGATTGATAAGAGATATCAAAAAATTGTCAACAGAACGCTTGTAGATCTTAATTAGGACTACAAGTATGCTGTTGACAAATTCTCGATATCTCTTATCAATCTCTAGCCATTATCATTCTGCCGGAGCACTTCTCTCGGTTGCACGGTCATTTCGATGGTATTCGATAGTTTTTCGATTTTTCAAACTTCGCAAATCCAAATGAACCAGCAACCGAACAGGACGCTGCAAGAGAACCATTTTATCTCGAGATTGATAAGAGATATCAAAAAATTCTCAACAGAACGCTTGTAGATCTTAATTAGGACTACAAGTATGCTGTTGACAAATTCTCGATATCTCTTATCAATCTCTAGCCATTATCATTCTGCCGGAGCACTTCTCTCGGTTGCACGGTCATTTCGATGGTATTCGATAGTTTTTCGATTTTTCAAACTTCGCAAATCCAAATGAACCAGCAACCGAACAGGACGCTGCAAGAGAACCATTTTATCTCGAGATTGATAAGAGATATCAAAAAATTGTCAACAGAACACTTGTAGATCTTAATTAGGACTACAAGTATGCTGTTGACAACATTTTGATATCTCTTATCAATCTCGAGCCATTATCATTCTGCCGGAGCACTTCTCTCGGTTGCACGGTCATTTCGATGGTATCTGATAGTTTTTCGATTTTTCAAACTTCGCAAATCCAAATGAACCAGCAACCGAACAGGACGCTGCAAGAGAACCATTTTATCTCGAGATTGATAAGAGATATCAAAAAATTGTCAACAGAACACTTGTAGATCTTAATTAGGACTACAAGTATGCTGTTGACAACATTTTGATATCTCTTATCAATCTCGAGCCATTATCATTCTGCCGGAGCACTTCTCTCGGTTGCACGGTCATTTCGATGGTATCTGATAGTTTTTCGATTTTTCAAACTTCGCAAATCCAAATGAACCAGCAACCGAACAGGACGCTGCAAGAGAACCATTTTATCTCGAGATTGATAAGAGATATCAAAAAATTGTCAACAGAACGCTTGTAGATCTTAATTAGGACTACAAGTATGCTGTTGACAAATTCTCGATATCTCTTATCAATCTCTAGCCATTATCATTCTGCCGGAGCACTTCTCTCGGTTGCACGGTCATTTCGATGGTATTCGATAGTTTTTCGATTTTTCAAACTTCGCAAATCCAAATGAACCAGCAACCGAACAGGACGCTGCAAGAGAACCATTTTATCTCGAGATTGATAAGAGATATCAAAAAATTCTCAACAGAACGCTTGTAGATCTTAATTAGGACTACAAGTATGCTGTTGACAAATTCTCGATATCTCTTATCAATCTCTAGCCATTATCATTCTGCCGGAGCACTTCTCTCGGTTGCACGGTCATTTCGATGGTATTCGATAGTTTTTCGATTTTTCAAACTTCGCAAATCCAAATGAACCAGCAACCGAACAGGACGCTGCAAGAGAACCATTTTATCTCGAGATTGATAAGAGATATCAAAAAATTGTCAACAGAACACTTGTAGATCTTAATTAGGACTACAAGTATGCTGTTGACAACATTTTGATATCTCTTATCAATCTCGAGCCATTATCATTCTGCCGGAGCACTTCTCTCGGTTGCACGGTCATTTCGATGGTATCTGATAGTTTTTCGATTTTTCAAACTTCGCAAATCCAAATGAACCAGCAACCGAACAGGACGCTGCAAGAGAACCATTTTATCTCGAGATTGATAAGAGATATCAAAAAATTGTCAACAGAACACTTGTAGATCTTAATTAGGACTACAAGTATGCTGTTGACAACATTTTGATATCTCTTATCAATCTCGAGCCATTATCATTCTGCCGGAGCACTTCTCTCGGTTGCACGGTCATTTCGATGGTATCTGATAGTTTTTCGATTTTTCAAACTTCGCAAATCCAAATGAACCAGCAACCGAACAGGACGCTGCAAGAGAACCATTTTATCTCGAGATTGATAAGAGATATCAAAAAATTGTCAACAGAACACTTGTAGATAATAACTAGGACTACAAGTATGCTGTTGACAAATTCTCGATATCTCTTATCAATCTCGAGCCATTATCATTCTGCCGGAGCACTTCTCTCGGTTGCACGGTCATTTCGATGGTATCTGATAGTTTTTCGATTTTTCAAACTTCGCAAATCCAATTGAACCAGCAACCGAACAGGACGCTGCAAGAGAACCATTTTATCTCGAGATTGATAAGAGATATCAAAAAATTGTCAACAGAACACTTGTAGATAATAACTAGGACTACAAGTATGCTGTTGACAACATTTTGATATCTCTTATCAATCTCGAGCCATTATCATTCTGCCGGAGCACTTCTCTCGGTTGCACGGTCATTTCGATGGTATTCGATAGTTTTTCGATTTTTCAAACTTCGCAAATCCAAATGAACCAGCAACCGAACAGGACGCTGCAAGAGAACCATTTTATCTCGAGATTGATAAGAGATATCAAAAAATTCTCAACAGAACGCTTGTAGATCTTAATTAGGACTACAAGTATGCTGTTGACAAATTCTCGATATCTCTTATCAATCTCTAGCCATTATCATTCTGCCGGAGCACTTCTCTCGGTTGCACGGTCATTTCGATGGTATTCGATAGTTTTTCGATTTTTCAAACTTCGCAAATCCAAATGAACCAGCAACCGAACAGGACGCTGCAAGAGAACCATTTTATCTCGAGATTGATAAGAGATATCAAAAAATTGTCAACAGAACACTTGTAGATCTTAATTAGGACTACAAGTATGCTGTTGACAACATTTTGATATCTCTTATCAATCTCGAGCCATTATCATTCTGCCGGAGCACTTCTCTCGGTTGCACGGTCATTTCGATGGTATCTGATAGTTTTTCGATTTTTCAAACTTCGCAAATCCAAATGAACCAGCAACCGAACAGGACGCTGCAAGAGAACCATTTTATCTCGAGATTGATAAGAGATATCAAAAAATTGTCAACAGAACACTTGTAGATCTTAATTAGGACTACAAGTATGCTGTTGACAACATTTTGATATCTCTTATCAATCTCGAGCCATTATCATTCTGCCGGAGCACTTCTCTCGGTTGCACGGTCATTTCGATGGTATCTGATAGTTTTTCGATTTTTCAAACTTCGCAAATCCAAATGAACCAGCAACCGAACAGGACGCTGCAAGAGAACCATTTTATCTCGAGATTGATAAGAGATATCAAAAAATTGTCAACAGAACGCTTGTAGATCTTAATTAGGACTACAAGTATGCTGTTGACAAATTCTCGATATCTCTTATCAATCTCTAGCCATTATCATTCTGCCGGAGCACTTCTCTCGGTTGCACGGTCATTTCGATGGTATTCGATAGTTTTTCGATTTTTCAAACTTCGCAAATCCAAATGAACCAGCAACCGAACAGGACGCTGCAAGAGAACCATTTTATCTCGAGATTGATAAGAGATATCAAAAAATTCTCAACAGAACACTTGTAGATCTTAATTAGGACTACAAGTATGCTGTTGACAACATTTTGATATCTCTTATCAATCTCGAGCCATTATCATTCTGCCGGAGCACTTCTCTCGGTTGCACGGTCATTTCGATGGTATCTGATAGTTTTTCGATTTTTCAAACTTCGCAAATCCAAATGAACCAGCAACCGAACAGGACGCTGCAAGAGAACCATTTTATCTCGAGATTGATAAGAGATATCAAAAAATTGTCAACAGAACACTTGTAGATCTTAATTAGGACTACAAGTATGCTGTTGACAACATTTTGATATCTCTTATCAATCTCGAGCCATTATCATTCTGCCGGAGCACTTCTCTCGGTTGCACGGTCATTTCGATGGTATCTGATAGTTTTTCGATTTTTCAAACTTCGCAAATCCAAATGAACCAGCAACCGAACAGGACGCTGCAAGAGAACCATTTTATCTCGAGATTGATAAGAGATATCAAAAAATTGTCAACAGAACACTTGTAGATAATAACTAGGACTACAAGTATGCTGTTGACAAATTCTCGATATCTCTTATCAATCTCGAGCCATTATCATTCTGCCGGAGCACTTCTCTCGGTTGCACGGTCATTTCGATGGTATCTGATAGTTTTTCGATTTTTCAAACTTCGCAAATCCAAATGAACCAGCAACCGAACAGGACGCTGCAAGAGAACCATTTTATCTCGAGATTGATAAGAGATATCAAAAAATTGTCAACAGAACGCTTGTAGATCTTAATTAGGACTACAAGTATGCTGTTGACAAATTCTCGATATCTCTTATCAATCTCTAGCCATTATCATTCTGCCGGAGCACTTCTCTCGGTTGCACGGTCATTTCGATGGTATTCGATAGTTTTTCGATTTTTCAAACTTCGCAAATCCAAATGAACCAGCAACCGAACAGGACGCTGCAAGAGAACCATTTTATCTCGAGATTGATAAGAGATATCAAAAAATTGTCAACAGAACACTTGTAGATCTTAATTAGGACTACAAGTATGCTGTTGACAACATTTTGATATCTCTTATCAATCTCGAGCCATTATCATTCTGCCGGAGCACTTCTCTCGGTTGCACGGTCATTTCGATGGTATCTGATAGTTTTTCGATTTTTCAAACTTCGCAAATCCAAATGAACCAGCAACCGAACAGGACGCTGCAAGAGAACCATTTTATCTCGAGATTGATAAGAGATATCAAAAAATTGTCAACAGAACACTTGTAGATCTTAATTAGGACTACAAGTATGCTGTTGACAACATTTTGATATCTCTTATCAATCTCGAGCCATTATCATTCTGCCGGAGCACTTCTCTCGGTTGCACGGTCATTTCGATGGTATCTGATAGTTTTTCGATTTTTCAAACTTCGCAAATCCAAATGAACCAGCAACCGAACAGGACGCTGCAAGAGAACCATTTTATCTCGAGATTGATAAGAGATATCAAAAAATTGTCAACAGAACACTTGTAGATAATAACTAGGACTACAAGTATGCTGTTGACAAATTCTCGATATCTCTTATCAATCTCGAGCCATTATCATTCTGCCGGAGCACTTCTCTCGGTTGCACGGTCATTTCGATGGTATCTGATAGTTTTTCGATTTTTCAAACTTCGCAAATCCAATTGAACCAGCAACCGAACAGGACGCTGCAAGAGAACCATTTTATCTCGAGATTGATAAGAGATATCAAAAAATTGTCAACAGAACACTTGTAGATAATAACTAGGACTACAAGTATGCTGTTGACAACATTTTGATATCTCTTATCAATCTCGAGCCATTATCATTCTGCCGGAGCACTTCTCTCGGTTGCACGGTCATTTCGATGGTATCTGATAGTTTTTCGATTTTTCAAACTTCGCAAATCCAAATGAACCAGCAACCGAACAGGACGCTGCAAGAGAACCATTTTATCTCGAGATTGATAAGAGATATCAAAAAATTCTCAACAGAACGCTTGTAGATCTTAATTAGGACTACAAGTATGCTGTTGACAAATTCTCGATATCTCTTATCAATCTCTAGCCATTATCATTCTGCCGGAGCACTTCTCTCGGTTGCACGGTCATTTCGATGGTATTCGATAGTTTTTCGATTTTTCAAACTTCGCAAATCCAAATGAACCAGCAACCGAACAGGACGCTGCAAGAGAACCATTTTATCTCGAGATTGATAAGAGATATCAAAAAATTGTCAACAGAACACTTGTAGATCTTAATTAGGACTACAAGTATGCTGTTGACAACATTTTGATATCTCTTATCAATCTCGAGCCATTATCATTCTGCCGGAGCACTTCTCTCGGTTGCACGGTCATTTCGATGGTATCTGATAGTTTTTCGATTTTTCAAACTTCGCAAATCCAAATGAACCAGCAACCGAACAGGACGCTGCAAGAGAACCATTTTATCTCGAGATTGATAAGAGATATCAAAAAATTGTCAACAGAACACTTGTAGATAATAACTAGGACTACAAGTATGCTGTTGACAAATTCTCGATATCTCTTATCAATCTCGAGCCATTATCATTCTGCCGGAGCACTTCTCTCGGTTGCACGGTCATTTCGATGGTATCTGATAGTTTTTCGATTTTTCAAACTTCGCAAATCCAAATGAACCAGCAACCGAACAGGACGCTGCAAGAGAACCATTTTATCTCGAGATTGATAAGAGATATCAAAAAATTGTCAACAGAACACTTGTAGATAATAACTAGGACTACAAGTATGCTGTTGACAAATTCTCGATATCTCTTATCAATCTCGAGCCATTATCATTCTGCCGGAGCACTTCTCTCGGTTGCACGGTCATTTCGATGGTATCTGATAGTTTTTCGATTTTTCAAACTTCGCAAATCCAAATGAACCAGCAACCGAACAGGACGCTGCAAGAGAACCATTTTATCTCGAGATTGATAAGAGATATCAAAAAATTGTCAACAGAACACTTGTAGATAATAACTAGGACTACAAGTATGCTGTTGACAAATTCTCGATATCTCTTATCAATCTCGAGCCATTATCATTCTGCCGGAGCACTTCTCTCGGTTGCACGGTCATTTCGATGGTATCCGATAGTTTTTCGATTTTTCAAACTTCGCAAATCCAAATGAACTAGCAACCGAACAGGACGCTGCAAGAGAACCATTTTATCTCGAGATTGATAAGAGATATCAAAAAATTGTCAACAGAACACTTGTAGATAATAACTAGGACTACAAGTATGCTGTTGACAACATTTTGATATCTCTTATCAATCTCGAGCCATTATCATTCTGCCGGAGCACTTCTCTCGGTTGCACGGTCATTTCGATGGTATCTGATAGTTTTTCGATTTTTCAAACTTCGCAAATCCAAATTAACCAGCAACCGAACAGGACGCTGCAAGAGAACCATTTTATCTCGAGATTGATAAGAGATATCAAAAAATTGTCAACAGAACACTTGTAGATAATAACTAGGACTACAAGTATGCTGTTGACAAATTCTCGATATCTCTTATCAATCTCGAGCCATTATCATTCTGCCGGAGCACTTCTCTCGGTTGCACGGTCATTTCGATGGTATCCGATAGTTTTTCGATTTTTCAAACTTCGCAAATCCAAATGAACTAGCAACCGAACAGGACGCTGCAAGAGAACCATTTTATCTCGAGATTGATAAGAGATATCAAAAAATTGTCAACAGAACACTTGTAGATAATAACTAGGACTACAAGTATGCTGTTGACAAATTCTCGATATCTCTTATCAATCTCGAGCCATTATCATTCTGCCGGAGCACTTCTCTCGGTTGCACGGTCATTTCGATGGTATCCGATAGTTTTTCGATTTTTCAAACTTCGCAAATCCAAATGAACTAGCAACCGAACAGGACGCTGCAAGAGAACCATTTTATCTCGAGATTGATAAGAGATATCAAAAAATTCTCAACAGAACGCTTGTAGATCTTAATTAGGACTGCAAGTATGCTGTTGACAAATTCTCGATATCTCTTATCAATCTCCAGCCATTATCATTCTGCCGGAGCACTTCTCTCGGTTGCACGGTCATTTCGATGGTATTCGATAGTTTTTCCATTTTTCAAACTTCGCAAATCCAAATGAACCAGCAACCGAACAGGACGCTGCAAGAGAACCATTTTATCTCGAGATTGATAAGAGATATCAAAAAATTGTCAACAGAACACTTGTAGATCTTAATTAGGACTACAAGTATGCTGCTGACAAATTCTCGATATCTCTTATCAATCTCGAGCCATTATCATTCTGCCGGAGCACTTCTCTCGGTTGCACGGTCATTTCGATGGTATCCGATACTTTTTCCATTTTTCAAACTTCGCAAATCCAAATGAACCAGCAACCGAACAGGACGCTGCAAGAGAACCATTTTATCTCGAGATTGATGAGAGATATCAAAAAATTGTCAACAGAACACTTGTAGATCTTAATTAGGACTACAAGTATGCTGTTGACAACATTTTGATATCTCTTATCAATCTCGAGCCATTATCATTCTGCCGGAGCACTTCTCTCGGTTGCACGGTCATTTCGATGGTATCCGATAGTTTTTCGATTTTTCAAACTTCGCAAATCCAAATGAACCAGCAACCGAACAGGACGCTGCAAGAGAACCATTTTATCTCGAGATTGATAAGAGATATCAAAAAATTGTCAACAGAACACTTGTAGATCTTAATTAGGACTACAAGTATGCTGTTGACAACATTTTGATATCTCTTATCAATCTCGAGCCATTATCATTCTGCCGGAGCACTTCTCTCGGTTGCACGGTCATTTCGATGGTATCCGATAGTTTTTCGATTTTTCAAACTTCGCAAATCCAAATGAACCAGCAACCGAACAGGACGCTGCAAGAGAACCATTTTATCTCGAGATTGATAAGATATATCAAAAAATTGTCAACAGAACACTTGTAGATCTTAATTAGGACTACAAGTATGCTGTTGACAACATTTTGATATCTCTTATCAATCTCGAGCCATTATCATTCTGCCGGAGCACTTCTCTCGGTTGCACGGTCATTTCGATGGTATCTGATAGTTTTTCGATTTTTCAAACTTCGCAAATCCAAATGAACCAGCAACCGAACAGGACGCTGCAAGAGAACCATTTTATCTCGAGATTGATAAGAGATATCAAAAAATTGTCAACAGAACACTTGTAGATCTTAATTAGGACTACAAGTATGCTGTTGACAACATTTTGATATCTCTTATCAATCTCGAGCCATTATCATTCTGCCGGAGCACTTCTCTCGGTTGCACGGTCATTTCGATGGTATCTGATAGTTTTTCGATTTTTCAAACTTCGCAAATCCAAATGAACCAGCAACCGAACAGGACGCTGCAAGAGAACCATTTTATCTCGAGATTGATAAGAGATATCAAAAAATTGTCAACAGAACACTTGTAGATCTTAATTAGGACTACAAGTATGCTGCTGACAAATTCTCGATATCTCTTATCAATCTCGAGCCATTATCATTCTGCCGGAGCACTTCTCTCGGTTGCACGGTCATTTCGATGGTATCCGATACTTTTTCCATTTTTCAAACTTCGCAAATCCAAATGAACCAGCAACCGAACAGGACGCTGCAAGAGAACCATTTTATCTCGAGATTGATGAGAGATATCAAAAAATTGTCAACAGAACACTTGTAGATCTTAATTAGGACTACAAGTATGCTGTTGACAACATTTTGATATCTCTTATCAATCTCGAGCCATTATCATTCTGCCGGAGCACTTCTCTCGGTTGCACGGTCATTTCGATGGTATCCGATAGTTTTTCGATTTTTCAAACTTCGCAAATCCAAATGAACCAGCAACCGAACAGGACGCTGCAAGAGAACCATTTTATCTCGAGATTGATAAGATATATCAAAAAATTGTCAACAGAACACTTGTAGATCTTAATTAGGACTACAAGTATGCTGTTGACAAATTCTCGATATCTCTTATCAATCTCGAGCCATTATCATTCTGCCGGAGCACTTCTCTCGGTTGCACGGTCATTTCGATGGTATCCGATACTTTTTCCATTTTTCAAACTTCGCAAATCCAAATGAACCAGCAACCGAACAGGACGCTGCAAGAGAACCATTTTATCTCGAGATTGATAAGAGATATCAAAAAATTGTCAACAGAACACTTGTAGATCTTAATTAGGACTACAAGTATGCTGTTGACAAATTCTCGATATCTCTTATCAATCTCGAGCCATTATCATTCTGCCGGAGCACTTCTCTCGGTTGCACGGTCATTTCGATGGTATCCGATAGTTTTTCGATTTTTCAAACTTCGCAAATCCAAATGAACCAGCAACCGAACAGGACGCTGCAAGAGAACCATTTTATCTCGAGATTGATAAGAGATATCAAAAAATTGTCAACAGAACACTTGTAGATCTTAATTAGGACTACAAGTATGCTGTTGACAAATTCTCGATATCTCTTATCAATCTCGAGCCATTATCATTCTGCCGGAGCACTTCTCTCGGTTGCACGGTCATTTCGATGGTATCCGATAGTTTTTCGATTTTTCAAACTTCGCAAATCCAAATGAACCAGCAACCGAACAGGACGCTGCAAGAGAACCATTTTATCTCGAGATTGATAAGAGATATCAAAAAATTGTCAACAGAACACTTGTAGATAATAACTAGGACTACAAGTATGCTGTTGACAACATTTTGATATCTCTTATCAATCTCGAGCCATTATCATTCTGCCGGAGCACTTCTCTCGGTTGCACGGTCATTTCGATGGTATCTGATAGTTTTTCGATTTTTCAAACTTCGCAAATCCAAATGAACCAGCAACCGAACAGGACGCTGCAAGAGAACCATTTTATCTTGAGATTGATAAGAGATATCAAAAAATTGTCAACAGAACACTTGTAGATAATAACTAGGACTACAAGTATGCTGTTGGCAACATTTTGATATCTCTTATCAATCTCGAGCCATTATCATTCTGCCGGAGCACTTCTCTCGGTTGCACGGTCATTTCGATGGTATCCGATAGTTTTTCGATTTTTCAAACTTCGCAAATCCAAATGAACCAGCAACCGAACAGGACGCTGCAAGAGAACCATTTTATCTCGAGATTGATAAGAGATATCAAAAAATTGTCAACAGAACACTTGTAGATAATAACTAGGACTACAAGTATGCTGTTGACAACATTTTGATATCTCTTATCAATCTCGAGCCATTATCATTCTGCCGGAGCACTTCTCTCGGTTGCACGGTCATTTCGATGGTATCTGATAGTTTTTCGATTTTTCAAACTTCGCAAATCCAAATGAACCAGCAACCGAACAGGACGCTGCAAGAGAACCATTTTATCTCGAGATTGATAAGAGATATCAAAAAATTGTCAACAGAACACTTGTAGATCTTAATTAGGACTACAAGTATGCTGTTGACAAATTCTCGATATCTCTTATCAATCTCGAGCCATTATCATTCTGCCGGAGCACTTCTCTCGGTTGCACGGTCATTTCGATGGTATCCGATAGTTTTTCGATTTTTCAAACTTCGCAAATCCAAATGAACCAGCAACCGAACAGGACGCTGCAAGAGAACCATTTTATCTCGAGATTGATAAGAGATATCAAAAAATTGTCAACAGAACACTTGTAGATAATAACTAGGACTACAAGTATGCTGTTGGCAACATTTTGATATCTCTTATCAATCTCGAGCCATTATCATTCTGCCGGAGCACTTCTCTCGGTTGCACGGTCATTTCGATGGTATCCGATAGTTTTTCGATTTTTCAAACTTCGCAAATCCAAATGAACCAGCAACCGAACAGGACGCTGCAAGAGAACCATTTTATCTCGAGATTGATAAGAGATATCAAAAAATTGTCAACAGAACACTTGTAGATCTTAATTAGGACTACAAGTATGCTGTTGACAAATTCTCGATATCTCTTATCAATCTCGAGCCATTATCATTCTGCCGGAGCACTTCTCTCGGTTGCACGGTCATTTCGATGGTATCCGATAGTTTTTCGATTTTTCAAACTTCGCAAATCCAAATGAACCAGCAACCGAACAGGACGCTGCAAGAGAACCATTTTATCTTAAGATTGATAAGAGATATCAAAAATTGTCAACAGAACACTTGTAGATAATAACTAGGACTACAAGTATGCTGTTGACAACATTTTGATATCTCTTATCAATCTCGAGCCATTATCATTCTGCCGGAGCACTTCTCTCGGTTGCACGGTCATTTCGATGGTATCTGATAGTTTTTCGATTTTTCAAACTTCGCAAATCCAAATGAACCAGCAACCGAACAGGACGCTGCAAGAGAACCATTTTATCTCGAGATTGATAAGAGATATCAAAAAATTGTCAACAGAACACTTGTAGATCTTAATTAGGACTACAAGTATGCTGTTGACAAATTCTCGATATCTCTTATCAATCTCGAGCCATTATCATTCTGCCGGAGCACTTCTCTCGGTTGCACGGTCATTTCGATGGTATCCGATAGTTTTTCGATTTTTCAAACTTCGCAAATCCAAATGAACCAGCAACCGAACAGGACGCTGCAAGAGAACCATTTTATCTCGAGATTGATAAGAGATATCAAAAAATTGTCAACAGAACACTTGTAGATAATAACTAGGACTACAAGTATGCTGTTGACAACATTTTGATATCTCTTATCAATCTCGAGCCATTATCATTCTGCCGGAGCACTTCTCTCGGTTGCACGGTCATTTCGATGGTATTCGATAGTTTTTCCATTTTTCAAACTTCGCAAATCCAAATGAACCAGCAACCGAACAGGACGCTGCATGAGAACCATTTTATCTCGAAATTGATAAGAGATATCATAAAATTGTCAACAGAACACTTGTAGATCTTAATTAGGACTACAAGTATGCTGTTGACAACATTTTGATATCTCTTATCAATCTCGAGCCATTATCATTCTGCCGGAGCACTTCTCTCGGTTGCACGGTCATTTCGATGGTATCCGATAGTTTTTCGATTTTTCAAACTTCGCAAATCCAAATGAACTAGCAACCGAACAGGACGCTGCAAGAGAACCATTTTATCTCGAGATTGATAAGAGATATCAAAAAATTGTCAACAGAACACTTGTAGATAATAACTAGGACTACAAGTATGCTGTTGACAAATTCTCGATATCTCTTATCAATCTCGAGCCATTATCATTCTGCCGGAGCACTTCTCTCGGTTGCACGGTCATTTCGATGGTATTCGATAGTTTTTCGATTTTTCAAACTTCGCAAATCCAAATGAACCAGCAACCGAACAGGACGCTGCAAGAGAACCATTTTATCTCGAGATTGATAAGAGATATCAAAAAATTGTCAACAGAACACTTGTAGATCTTAATTAGGACTACAAGTATGCTGCTGACAAATTCTCGATATCTCTTATCAATCTCGAGCCATTATAATTCTGCCGGAGCACTTCTCTCGGTTGCACGGTCATTTCGATGGTATCCGATACTTTTTCCATTTTTCAAACTTCGCAAATCCAAATGAACCAGCAACCGAACAGGACGCTGCAAGAGAACCATTTTATCTCGAGATTGATGAGAGATATCAAAAAATTGTCAACAGAACACTTGTAGATCTTAATTAGGACTACAAGTATGCTGTTGACAACATTTTGATATCTCTTATCAATCTCGAGCCATTATCATTCTGCCGGAGCACTTCTCTCGGTTGCACGGTCATTTCGATGGTATCCGATAGTTTTTCGATTTTTCAAACTTCGCAAATCCAAATGAACCAGCAACCGAACAGGACGCTGCAAGAGAACCATTTTATCTCGAGATTGATAAGAGATATCAAAAAATTGTCAACAGAACACTTGTAGATCTTAATTAGGACTACAAGTATGCTGTTGACAAATTCTCGATATCTCTTATCAATCTCGAGCCATTATCATTCTGCCGGAGCACTTCTCTCGGTTGCACGGTCATTTCGATGGTATCCGATACTTTTTCCATTTTTCAAACTTCGCAAATCCAAATGAACCAGCAACCGAACAGGACGCTGCAAGAGAACCATTTTATCTCGAGATTGATAAGAGATATCAAAAAATTGTCAACAGAACACTTGTAGATCTTAATTAGGACTACAAGTATGCTGTTGACAAATTCTCGATATCTCTTATCAATCTCGAGCCATTATCATTCTGCCGGAGCACTTCTCTCGGTTGCACGGTCATTTCGATGGTATTCGATAGTTTTTCGATTTTTCAAACTTCGCAAATCCAAATGAACCAGCAACCGAACAGGACGCTGCATGAGAACCATTTTATCTCGAAATTGATAAGAGATATCAAAAAATTGTCAACAGAACACTTGTAGATCTTAATTAGGACTACAAGTATGCTGTTGACAACATTTTGATATCTCTTATCAATCTCGAGCCATTATCATTCTGCCGGAGCACTTCTCTCGGTTGCACGGTCATTTCGATGGTATCCGATAGTTTTTCGATTTTTCAAACTTCGCAAATCCAAATGAACTAGCAACCGAACAGGACGCTGCAAGAGAACCATTTTATCTCGAGATTGATAAGAGATATCAAAAAATTGTCAACAGAACACTTGTAGATCTTAATTAGGACTACAAGTATGCTGTTGACAACATTTTGATATCTCTTATCAATCTCGAGCCATTATCATTTTGCCGGAGCACTTCTCTCGGTTGCACGGTCATTTCGATGGTATCCGATAGTTTTTCCATTTTTCAAACTTCGCAAATCCAAATGAACTAGCAACCGAACAGGACGCTGCAAGAGAACCATTTTATCTCGAGATTGATAAGAGATATCAAAAAATTGTCAACAGAACACTTGTAGATCTTAATTAGGACTACAAGTATGCTGCTGACAAATTCTCGATATCTCTTATCAATCTCGAGCCATTATCATTCTGCCGGAGCACTTCTCTCGGTTGCACGGTCATTTCGATGGTATCCGATACTTTTTCCATTTTTCAAACTTCGCAAATCCAAATGAACCAGCAACCGAACAGGACGCTGCAAGAGAACCATTTTATCTCGAGATTGATGAGAGATATCAAAAAATTGTCAACAGAACACTTGTAGATCTTAATTAGGACTACAAGTATGCTGTTGACAACATTTTGATATCTCTTATCAATCTCGAGCCATTATCATTCTGCCGGAGCACTTCTCTCGGTTGCACGGTCATTTCGATGGTATCCGATAGTTTTTCGATTTTTCAAACTTCGCAAATCCAAATGAACCAGCAACCGAACAGGACGCTGCAAGAGAACCATTTTATCTCGAGATTGATAAGAGATATCAAAAAATTGTCAACAGAACACTTGTAGATCTTAATTAGGACTACAAGTATGCTGTTGACAAATTCTCGATATCTCTTATCAATCTCGAGCCATTATCATTCTGCCGGAGCACTTCTCTCGGTTGCACGGTCATTTCGATGGTATCCGATAGTTTTTCGATTTTTCAAACTTCGCAAATCCAAATGAACCAGCAACCGAACAGGACGCTGCAAGAGAACCATTTTATCTCGAGATTGATAAGAGATATCAAAAAATTGTCAACAGAACACTTGTAGATAATAACTAGGACTACAAGTATGCTGTTGACAAATTCTCGATATCTCTTATCAATCTCGAGCCATTATCATTCTGCCGGAGCACTTCTCTCGGTTGCACGGTCATTTCGATGGTATCCGATAGTTTTTCGATTTTTCAAACTTCGCAAATCCAAATGAACCAGCAACCGAACAGGACGCTGCAAGAGAACCATTTTATCTCGAGATTGATAAGAGATATCAAAAAATTGTCAACAGAACACTTGTAGATAATAACTAGGACTACAAGTATGCTGTTGACAAATTCTCGATATCTCTTATCAATCTCGAGCCATTATCATTCTGCCGGAGCACTTCTCTCGGTTGCACGGTCATTTCGATGGTATCCGATAGTTTTTCGATTTTTCAAACTTCGCAAATCCAAATGAACCAGCAACCGAACAGGACGCTGCAAGAGAACCATTTTATCTCGAGATTGATAAGAGATATCAAAAAATTGTCAACAGAACACTTGTAGATAATAACTAGGACTACAAGTATGCTGTTGACAAATTCTCGATATCTCTTATCAATCTCGAGCCATTATCATTCTGCCGGAGCACTTCTCTCGGTTGCACGGTCATTTCGATGGTATCCGATAGTTTTTCGATTTTTCAAACTTCGCAAATCCAAATGAACCAGCAACCGAACAGGACGCTGCAAGAGAACCATTTTATCTCGAGATTGATAAGAGATATCAAAAAATTGTCAACAGAACACTTGTAGATAATAACTAGGACTACAAGTATGCTGTTGGCAACATTTTGATATCTCTTATCAATCTCGAGCCATTATCATTCTGCCGGAGCACTTCTCTCGGTTGCACGGTCATTTCGATGGTATTCGATAGTTTTTCGATTTTTCAAACTTCGCAAATCCAAATGAACCAGCAACCGAACAGGACGCTGCAAGAGAACCATTTTATCTCGAGATTGATAAGAGATATCAAAAAATTGTCAACAGAACACTTGTAGATCTTAATTAGGACTACAAGTATGCTGTTGACAACATTTTGATATCTCTTATCAATCTCGAGCCATTATCATTCTGCCGGAGCACTTCTCTCGGTTGCACGGTCATTTCGATGGTATCCGATAGTTTTTCGATTTTTCAAACTTCGCAAATCCAAATGAACCAGCAACCGAACAGGACGCTGCAAGAGAACCATTTTATCTCGAGATTGATAAGAGATATCAAAAAATTCTCAACAGAACATTTGTAGATCTTAATTAGGACTACAAGTATGCTGTTGACAAATTCTCGATATCTCTTATCAATCTCGAGCCATTATCATTCTGCCGGAGCACTTCTCTCGGTTGCACGGTCATTTCGATGGTATCCGATAGTTTTTCGATTTTTCAAACTTCGCAAATCCAAATGAACCAGCAACCGAACAGGACGCTGCAAGAGAACCATTTTATCTCGAGATTGATAAGATATATCAAAAAATTGTCAACAGAACACTTGTAGATCTTAATTAGGACTACAAGTATGCTGTTGACAACATTTTGATATCTCTTATCAATCTCGAGCCATTATCATTCTGCCGGAGCACTTCTCTCGGTTGCACGGTCATTTCGATGGTATCCGATAGTTTTTCGATTTTTCAAACTTCGCAAATCCAAATGAACTAGCAACCGAACAGGACGCTGCAAGAGAACCATTTTATCTCGAGATTGATGAGAGATATCAAAAAATTGTCAACAGAACACTTGTAGATAATAACTAGGACTACAAGTATGCTGTTGACAACATTTTGATACCTCTTATCAATCTCGAGCCATTATCATTCTGCCGGAGCACTTCTCTCGGTTGCACGGTCATTTCGATGGTATCTGATAGTTTTTCGATTTTTCAAACTTCGCAAATCCAAATGAACCAGCAACCGAACAGGACGCTGCAAGAGAACCATTTTATCTCGAGATTGATAAGAGATATCAAAAAATTGTCAACAGAACACTTGTAGATAATAACTAGGACTACAAGTATGCTGTTGACAACATTTTGATATCTCTTATCAATCTCGAGCCATTATCATTCTGCCGGAGCACTTCTCTCGGTTGCACGGTCATTTCGATGGTATCCGATAGTTTTTCGATTTTTCAAACTTCGCAAATCCAAATGAACCAGCAACCGAACAGGAGCTGCAAGAGAACCATTTTATCTCGATATTGATAAGAGATATCAAAAAATTGTCAACAGAACACTGGTAGATCTAAATTAGGACTACAAGTATGCTGTTGACAACATTTTGATATCTCTTATCAATCTCGAGCCATTATCATTCTGCCGGAGCACTTCTCTCGGTTGCACGGTCATTTCGATGGTATTCGATAGTTTTTCCATTTTTCAAACTTCGGAAATCCAAATGAACCAGCAACCGAACAGGAGCTGCAAGAGAACCATTTTATCTCGAGATTGATAAGATATATCAAAAAATTGTCAACAGAACACTTGTAGATAATAACTAGGACTACAAGTATGCTGTTGACAAATTCTCGATATCTCTTATCAATCTCGAGCCATTATCATTCTGCCGGAGCACTTCTCTCGGTTGCACGGTCATTTCGATGGTATCCGATAGTTTTTCCATTTTTCAAACTTCGCAAATTCAAATGAACCAGCAACCGAACAGGAGCTGCAAGAGAACCATTTTATCTCGAGATTGATAAGAGATATCAAAAAATTGTCAACAGAACACTTGTAGATAATAACTAGGACTACAAGTATGCTGTTGACAAATTCTCGATATCTCTTATCAATCTCGAGCCATTATCATTCTGCCGGAGCACTTCTCTCGGTTGCACGGTCATTTCGATGGTATTCGATAGTTTTTCCATTTTTCAAACTTCGGAAATCCAAATGAACCAGCAACCGAACAGGAGCTGCAAGAGAACCATTTTATCTCGAGATTGATAAGAGATATCAAAAAATTGTCAACAGAACACTTGTAGATAATAACTAGGACTACAAGTATGCTGTTGACAAATTCTCGATATCTCTTATCAATCTCGAGCCATTATCATTCTGCCGGAGCACTTCTCTCGGTTGCACGGTCATTTTGATGGTATCCGATAGTTTTTCCATTTTTCAAACTTCGCAAATCCAAAAAATTAGGGGCTAAATGTGAGTTCTGACTCTATTCCAGGAGTTTTCGAGTTATCTGTTGTTTGGAATGAGAGCTTAGGGGCTAATTGTAGATTAGCTCCGAGAGAGCTCACCGGTCCAGGGACACGTTGATCAAAGTTGATGCTCAAGTGCGGCAAGAGCTCGTCGATTAGGGCGTCCATCTAGTGATAGTGATAAGAAGAGGAAGAAGAAGTGATAAAAGAGAGATAGAAGGCAACACAGAGATAGGGGGCGGAAACGATTCATTCGCCACGATAGGCTCTTCTAAGCTGCGAGATCATGAAGCGGACTTGTGGGTCGTCGATGCCGGCGCCTATCGTCGTCATGTAGAACGAGATACACAGAAGAAGTGATACGCAACTCAGAACTGCACGGTTTGGATTGCGCAACTTCCAGCTGCTCACTTTTGATTGCGTAGTACATTCACGCGAAATCGCGACCATCTTTTTCAGGCTCTCGACTGAAAATGCGAACAAATGAGACTCGATGACACCGTGTCGAAGGACTCACCGTTTGTCTCCTGTGATGGAACCACTGATAAATTGACTGGGAATTCATTCGTTCCCCTCGAAGTCGATTGCAAGCGGCCATCAATTCAAAAAGTCTCGTTTTGCTCGGTTTCGGGTTTGACTGGAATTCGGTGTGGAGCAGCTGCGATTGCTCCGTGGACAGCTCCCCCTTTTCCCCTAGAACAAAAAAAAAACTGTGTCACTGGGTCAATCTTTTCGACATTTTTCTTGACAAGCCACGCCTCCAAACGCGCATGCTCGGATGGATTAACGCGATTTAGGGAAAGCGGCAGAAAAAAGCTTATTTTCATGATTTCTTGTTACACGCCCCCGAACAGTCACGCTCGGACCAACGCAGCTTGAAGAAGGGTGAATCCAGTCGAATAGAACATTCACATCATTTTCCAATTTATACGCGCCGAGACCAGAAAGCTCATCAGTGCACGTGACAGACGGAAACGGTTATGATAGTGGCGAGTTGCGAAAGATAAAATGGTTCTCTTGCAACGTCCTGTTCGGTTGCTGGTTCATTTTTGAATTTGCGAAGTTTGAAAAATGGAAAAACTATCGGATGCCAACGAAATGATCATGCAACCGAGAAAAGTGCTCCGGCAAATTGATAATGGCTCGAGATTGATAAGAGATATCAAGAATTTGTCAACAGCATACTTGTAGTCCTAGTTAAGATCTACAAGTTTTTTGTTGACAATTTTTTGATATCTCTTATCAATCTCGAGATAAAAAGGATACTTGCTTGGATACTTGGATAGTCCATATCTAGCTGTTGTAGCAGTGGACAACTTCGCAAATTCAAAAATGAACCAGCAACCGAACAGGACGCTGCAAGAGACCGACAACTCGCAACCCCGACACCTCGCAACCCCGACCACTCGCAACCCCGACATTTCGCAACCCCGACAACTCGCAACCCCGACAACTCGCAACCCCGACAACTCGCAACCCCGACAACTCGCAACCCCGACCACTCGCAACCCCGACCACTCGCAACCCCGACATTTCGCAACCCCGACAACTCGCAACCCCGACCACTCGCAACCCCGACAACTCGCAACCCCGACAACTCGCAACCCCGACATTTCGCAACCCCGACAACTCGCAACCCCGACAACTCGCAACCCCGACAACTCGCAACCCCGACAACTCGCAACCCCGACAACTCGCAACCCCGACAACTCGCAACCCCGACAACTCGCAACCCCGACAACTCGCAACCCCGACATTTCGCAACCCCGACAACTCGCAACCCCGACAACTCGCAACCCCGACAACTCGCAACCCCGACAACTCGCAACCCCGACAACTCGCAACCCCGACAACTCGCAACCCCGACCACTCGCAACCCCGACAACTCGCAACCCCGACAACTCGCAACCCCGACAACTCGCAACCCCGACCACTCGCAACCCCGACATTTCGCAACCCCGACAACTCGCAACCCCGACAACTCGCAACCCCGACAACTCGCAACCCCGACAACTCGCAACCCCGACAACTCGCAACCCCGACATTTCGCAACCCCGACAACTCGCAACCCCGACAACTCGCAACCCCGACAACTCGCAACCCCGACAACTCGCAACCCCGACATTTCGCAACCCCGACAACTCGCAACCCCGACAACTCGCAACCCCGACAACTCGCAACCCCGACAACTCGCAACCCCGACAACTCGCAACCCCGACAACTCGCAACCCCGACAACTCGCAACCCCGACATTTCGCAACCCCGACAACTCGCAACCCCGACAACTCGCAACCCCGACAACTCGCAACCCCGACAACTCGCAACCCCGACAACTCGCAACCTCGACAACTCGCAACCCCGACAACTCGCAACCCCGACAACTCGCAACCCCGACATTTCGCAACCCCGACAACTCGCAACCCCGACAACTCGCAACCCCGACATTTCGCAACCCCGACAACTCGCAACCCCGACAACTCGCAACCTCGACATTTCGCAACCCCGACAACTCGCAACCCCGACAACTCGCAACCCCGACAACTCGCAACCCCGACAACTCGCAACCCCGACAACTCGCAACCTCGACATTTCGCAACCCCGACAACTCGCAACCTCGACATTTCGCAACCCCGACAACTCGCAACCCCGACAACTCGCAACCCCGACAACTCGCAACCCCGACAACTCGCAACCCCGACAACTCGCAACCTCGACATTTCGCAACCCCGACAACTCGCAACCTCGACATTTCGCAACCCGATATTTCGCAACCCCGACAACTCGCAACCCCGACAACTCGCAACCCCGACAACTCGCAACCCCGACAACTCGCAACCTCGACATTTCGCAACCCCGACAACTCGCAACCTCGACATTTCGCAACCCGATATTTCGCAACCCCGACAACTCGCAACCCCGACAACTCGCAACCTCGACATTTCGCAACCCCGACAACTCGCAACCTCGACATTTCGCAACCCGATATTTCGCAACCCCGACCACTCGCAACCCCGACAACTCGCAACCCCGACCACTCGCAACCCCGACAACTCGCAACCCCGACATTTCGCAGAGAACTCCAATCCGTCCCGGAAGACAGAACAGCGCCCTGATCCGTCCCCGAAGACAGAAGAGAACTCCAATCCGTCCCGGAAGACAGAACAGCGCCCTGATCCGTCCCCGAAGACAGAAGAGAACTCCAATCCGTCCCGGAAGACAGAACAGCGCCCTGATCCATCCCGGAAGACAGAAGAGAACTCTGATCCGTCCCCGAAGACAGAAGAAAACTCTGATCCGTCCCCGAAGACAGAAGAGAACTCCAATCCGTCCCGGAAGACAGAACAGCGCCCTGATCCGTCCCCGAAGACAGAAGAGAACTCCAATCCGTCCCGGAAGACAGAACAGCGCCCTGATCCGTCCCCGAAGACAGAAGAGAACTCCAATCCGTCCCGGAAGACAGAACAGCGCCCTGATCCATCCCGGAAGACAGAAGAGAACTCTGATCCGTCCCCGAAGACAGAAGAAAACTCTGATCCGTCCCCGAAGACAGAAGAGAACTCCGATCCGTCCCGGAAGACAGAACAGCGCCCTGATCCATCCCGGTGTGCTCCAAACCACCTCAACGGTCAGAACAGCCAGCAATCCACCACGTCCCGAGAGACACAGTAGAGATCCGATCCGTCCCGAAAGACAGATCAAAGATCAGCTCCGTCCGGTGAGACAGAGCAGCCAGCATTCCGATCCAAGAGAGAGGTTCAAGGGAAAACAAGGACTGAAACTTTTCTTCCCCGGAGCTATCAGGGGAGACACGTGGTTTCGATGTGGGAAACTGTCCTCATTTATCACGCTCTTTATCTGAAAAAAAGAGTGGGGAGAAACGCGTGAGAATCGGCATCACCGATTGATAAAAAGACAATAATCAGAACACGTTAAATATCAAATTCCCGTTGCTTGTGAGGCCGTTGTTAAACACGGACCGTGTGTTTTAGTCAGAGGACACTTCATCTGAATTTCCGATGACGTCGTTCAAACAGAATTCATTTCTCGAAACCAATTACGTTTAGAACAGGTTTATTAGAAGAGGTTTATATGAAAGAATAAATGAACGCATTTCAATTAATCCAGTCGTTCTTGTCTTCTTTGCTCAGCTCGTTTGTGATCTATAAGCAGCTTTTCGGAAACAGGTCGTGTTCGTTGGACTTCTGAAATTATCTCATTTGATTTATCTTCCGGTCTTTGTTTCGCTTCGGCTCCGAATCCCTCAATGTTGAAATCTCTAAAATTTCTGCGTCGATTGGTCCAAGTTGGGTCCAAAACGGATCATTTTGAGCGAAACGGTCCTGTAAGAACCCGGAGCGCGCGCTCCTGCGAGCACAAAAGGAATGAGGTTGCGTGAGCAGAAATGAGCACCCAAATGATGAGTGACGTGAGAATCAGAGGCCCATGTTCATTTCTGACACCCAACCAAAACTTAGAAATGAACACCTTCATTTCTGTAGAAAGTAGATCACTACCCATCAAACGATCCCTCAACAGCAACAGCCATCATCATATTCGTACTCGCCGCGGAATTCTGCGTCGAATGGTCCAAGTTGCACTCAAAACGGTCAAGTGGTCCTGTAAGCCTCCCGGGGCGCGCGCTCTTCCAGAATTCCAGAATTCCAGTTCCAGAATTCCAGAAATGAGGAAGGTCATCACGACAGAAACAATCCATGGCGTGAGAATTAGAGGCCCATGTTCATTTCTGGCGGCACACGCCAGTCATCCAATCAATCAAAAAAGTGATACCTTCATTTCACGTGAACGCTTCAGGACACGGCTCATTTCGACACTTTTTTTACCACTTCAGGACAAAATTTTGGACAACATTTTTGACGTTTTTGTGACAAAATTTCTTCATTTCTACAAAGACACGCCCACAAAACGCGCATGCTTGGACCAACGCGATTTAAAGGAGGGGGCAGATTTCACATTTAGGACATCTTCTCGAAACGGAACAGAAATACAGAAAACTGGTCAACAGATAAACTTTTCTTCTCTATTTGATCTACAAATTTGTTTTGTGCAAAAACATAGTCCTCATTTAGAATAGTCTCAGTCGACATCAAACGACTTTAGTAATATTGGCAAAAGAATAAAAATAGACGCAGATGTCATGAACAAAAGCAGAAACACATTTCGAATAGAGAAACAAGGAAATTATCCATTCAACTCTCTTTGTATTGAATTACTCTGAAAACGCGATCTCTTCTTCTGAAAATATGTTGTTTCACACATTTGCAAAAATCATGCGGAAATCATTTGATTGGGACCAGAGCCGTCTAAATGAAAATAACGACTAAATGACTGGATCGGTTTTATAGAGTAACTCAACAGGGAACTTTCCACAGTTTACTACTTTTCTGTAGCTCTTCTCGTTTTTGAGATATAAAGGAAAACACGGCATAATTTTTGACATTTTTCAGAAAATGTTCAGTGATCCCGTAATATCTCCGTTACGGTTAGAGGTACAGAGAAACAATCAACAGAAGAAGTTTAAATAAAACATTCAGCTATCCAGTGAAATTTAAATCAACAAAATCCAATAATTATTGACTCCTGTAGACTCAAAACAAGTGATGCCACTTTGTCATCGAAAAAAACGAGAAATAGTGTGTAAATAGAGGAGGCGCAGACAAAGTGGGCGGCTGGGCACGCCATCTTTTTTCGATAAGATACGCTTCTCCGTCACAGCGGAACATCGTTGTCCAGGCATGCACATCGTTGCGAAACGCTTCGTCGCGTAGTTTTGCCGCCCACTTTGTCTGCGCCTCCTATATTTACACACTATTTCTCGTTTTTCCAAGTCAAAGTTGGGTCACGCGTTTCGAGTCCACAGGAACCAATAATTATCGGATGACGTTGATTCAAGTATCTTTGGATACCTGGATATTTCATCTACATTTCTTCTGTTGATCACTTTTTGATATCTCTGACGGGGAAAGAGTAATTAAATTTAAACCGAAAAGTATTTGCAAATTGTTCAGAATCGGTCAGTTCTTCAACTGTAACTGGAGAAGGAGCAGAGTTAAAGAAAAGTGGTCAACTGAGAAAATGTTCCTCTTGAACTCCTCTTTATATTGATGCCAATGTTAACAGGGATGCGTTATTATTGAGGGCCACAAATTTACTTAACTGTTTTGAAACATGTATTAATAGTAGGATTTGGAATCAGCAACGGATCTGGAATCAAAAGCTGTATCCGCAGTAAAAAATCGGTGTTTTCATTGAAATCATCTTGAAGAAAATTGTGAAACGAATATTTTCTCAGTTGACCACTCCTCTGTATCTCTCATAGTTTTCGAGATGAATCCAGAAAACAAGGAAGATTTTGACATGTTTTCGGGCACATTGTCGGTTATCCCGTTATATCTCGGTTACCGTTAGAGGTACAAAAAAACAGTCAACAGACGAAGTGTAGCGAAAACATTCAGCTATTCAAAGATACTTGAATCATTCATATCCGATAATTATTGACTCCTGTAGTCTCAAAACAAGTGATGCCACTTTGTCATCGAAAAAAACGAAAAATAGTGTGTAAATAGAGGAGGCGCAGACAAGTGGGCGGCTGGGCACGCCATCCTTATTACAAATTTCGTCAATTTTTTTCGATTTCGCCTGCTTTTTGGACGTCGGTTTGCTCCAATCGGCTGTTCACATCAGGCGAATGGCTTTCAGATTAAAACAAATTTGTCCCAATTTTTGCTCCGCCCACAAAAACATGCTGATTGCTGGAACTTTCAGAACTGTAAACAAACAATCATTTTCAGACATTTATCCTGTTTCCCACGTTCCTCTGCTGTCACAACTCTTTTGCTGTTCAATTTAAATTCTACGTGGCCAAAACCGCCGCCCGATAGGTAGTGTCATTCCCTCGAACAAAGAACATTTGATTGAGAGGGGGAGAGTGTCCGTCTCTCCCCATTTCTCTCACTGTCCGCGTCTCTCTGCTGACAAGACAAAGGCAACGCTTTCTCTCTCTCCACCTCCCCCGCATCGATGCGATAAAGATAACCGACTTCTCGCCCATTCTATTTCTCCTTTCTATGTCCGTCTGCGTCGTTCTCTCCTAGGCAGCTGCCACATCGACCCGTCCATTCATTTCCCCTTCCCCCGAGTCGCCTGATATGGCTGACTATTCCTTTCCTTTTACATAGAGTCCTGATCTGGACTCTCCCCTTATCACCGATTACCCCCTGAATTCATTCCTAATAAGCCCTGATCTGGGCTTTTATTCGATTTTTCCTGAAATTCCCTCGATTATTGGTACCACTGAAATTATGATTGAAAAGTGAGTTATTTTAATATTCAAGTCTTCCATTTAAAAAGTTTAACACGGTTGCATATTTTTACGTTTTTCTGTGAGGTGTGTGAACTGGAAATATAACAATTGTTGATATCCGGTTAGGTTTGAAATTACAGTGTTCGAACTTTTTCTAGGTTGATTTTCATCCATCCCAAGACGCAGGTGTTCCAGTTCCCGTTTCGGCTAATGTAACCAAAACAAAAAATAAATGTATTCAGTAACGAAAAATGAACTTTTGATTGTGTTTTATTCGAAATAATCCAAAACCGAGATTCATTCTTAAAATATACACTCTACAGTGAAAAAAAATGCTGAATGAACCAGTCTTCTAAAGACACACCACTTGTCAGACAATTGAGAAATGTTCCCATCTGATGCAATGCATTTTCCAGGTGTGGACGACAAGATTGAAAAGTTCGATGAAAAAGAGTTTGATGGAGAAGAAAGTAGCTGTGGAGAAGATCGAACGAAGCAAGCACAATCTGGAAATTCGTGTCAACATCCCGACAGAGTTGCCGTTCCTGGAGCAACAAAGGACCTACAATGCACTGATTTCCATGCTTTGGAAGATGACATTCAAAGTCAATAAAGTCTCGAGTAAGCGATCAGTGGTGAGCAAGAGGACTTCTTCCGTGCGGTCGAATGATGTGCCGGGAGTGCTGCAACCTGAAAGTCACCTCGGTGCTCAAGGACTCGGAGAAACTCTTCAAACGGAGAGAAGTTGAAGCAGTTCCGAACGACTGTCATGTGGTCAATTGCTCTGAAGGACGAGAACGCTGTCTGCTGTCGATTGTCCTGGAGTGCTGATTCGCGAGCCCATCCCCAATCGCTTCTTCTACAACTGCGGCGACTGCCTTGGCGCCGAACACGGAAAGCTGTCCTGCGAAGAGGAAAAGAAACTGAACAAGGATCAGTCGCTCGAGGATTACATGGAGGAGAATGAATCCGAGATGCAAGAGTATGGTCGAGAAGACGGCGGGCTGCAACCACATGGAATGCTTCTGCGGACAACACTTCTGTTGGAACTGTGGAAAGGCTGTCACTGATCTGGATGAATGCAATACCCATCTGCTGGTGGAGCACGGAAGAATGTTTGAAGAAGGTACGTCAGTTTTCACTCTTTTTTAGTGTTTTTATAGATTAAAACTGATAGATACGTAATTGATAGAGAATAGAGGTGGAGTCCTTCTGAATGATCAGAAATTTATGATCTATTCCCCATAATACCTCTTATCTTTTCAGGGAGCCATACGGATTCCTCCATAAGACGGCACAACCATGCGGGCCGTTGCCCTCTCCGATGTCATCAAGTTATACTCACAACACTAAACATTTTTTGCGTTTTCCGTTGAAACAACTTCAATAAAGTCATCGATAGAAGTGATTGAAAAGCGTACATATGTATCAGATACAAAATTGATACACGAGAAACTTCACAAAAACAGTAGAACTTCGAACATGTATCGATGGGGTTTCGGTGCCAACGCCTCAATGTTTTCCACGATTCCGGGGGCTCTGTCGATGAGCTGTTCGACGTTTTGATCTTCCGATTCCGTAGATCCGAGGGTCCCGTCCGTGTACATTTTGATGTAGAGAGCGATTCTGAAGAGAGTGAAATTGGAGGCGAATGAGTAGATGACCCTGCGGGGAGTTTCTTGAAAACGGGCGAAAGGGTGATCGATGTCGATGATGTCGCTCCGGACACATTTGGGGGTTCATTGTTTCGACGACGTTTGTGCGACAGAAGATCATTTTTCGTCGCCTGTCGCCTTTCCAGGTGGCTCATCAAACCAGCCATGCTCGGCAAAGATCTCTCCAGTAGTTCCAATCCATATGTGTTTTCTATGTGTCATTTCTGTCCTAGTTTCTTATCATATACCAAAAACTGGTAAACCAATTGAGAACTCTTGATCATTTGCTGTAATCTGTGAAGGTGTGATGACACAGCAATGCAAGTACGTGAGCATTCGTTCTCCCACAGATTTCACACAAATATCATTCTTATGTGTTTTCCATATATATATATATATAATTCACCGAAAAATACATGTACAAAAAGAAGCGAAGGGTGATACATAAAAATGAGCATAAGAAACAGGTGAATAAAATTAGTAAAATGACCAAGTTGGCCTGCAAAAGCCAAAAGGTCAAGTGGAGGAAAGGGGGAAAAGAAAAAAGAACAGAAAGGTGGTCAAAGGGGAGAAAAAAGGACACTCAAATAGACTCTAGAGGCAGGATAGCAATGCGCGACGCAAAGGTACTAGGCGACACAGATTTTGGAAAGTGCTTAGCAACATGATTCCAGAGAGGAAGGTGAGCGTGCAAGAAGCAATTGTTGTTAGGGCAAGCGCGGACAAGTAAATATGGGTACCAGGGAGAACGCGCAGGCTTTACGTAGAGATAGAGATCCGGGAAGTGGTAAGCTCTAGAGACTATGTTATGGTAAGTTTTCAGAATTAAGGTGAGGCGCCTACGTTGAAGAGATAACATGTTGAACTGGGAGAGTCTGTCATGATAGTCGATAAACGATAAGTTGCACCTTTGAAAAACTTTACGGGAGAACATTCTGGAGACTGATTCCAACTTCTCTCCTAGTTTCTGATCATATACAAAAAACCGGTAAACCAATTAAGAACTCCTGATCATTTGCTGTAATCTGTGGAGGTGTGATGACACAGCAATGCAAGTACGTGAGCACTCGTTCTCCCACAGATTTCACACAAATATCATTCTGATGTGGTTTCTATGTGCCATTTCTGTCTAGTTTCTAAATGTCTAGTTTCTAAGATGCTATCGAAATGACCCTGAAACCGAGAAAAAGCCGCTAGCTCCCTTTGTCTTGCAGCTGACACGAACGTTACAGTAACCACGCGTTTGTTTTTTGATTTTTTTGCTTATGAACACAAAACTGCGCGTTTAGCCAAGAAGAGGAAAACAGATGAAAATCGGTTAAACGGGAAATTTTGTGCGTTAGCTGGCGGTGTTTTCTTGAGTTCCCGGACTATTTCGATAGCGTCCAAAATAATACTCTACAAATAAAAAAGGGCGAAATCAATGGGGATATGACAATTAGCGGTTAGACCATCCCGAATGGCGCATTGGAATACTACTCCAGCAGGTCCGCGTTATCCTGCTTGTCCTCCCACATGTCGGAAACCCAGACCGGATGCTGGTAGTCAGACTGCATCCGGGTACCCTTCGCACTCGACCAAGGACAGCTTACCAACGTTTCCTCTGCAATTGATGAAGCGATGCGCCAGAATTTGTTTCACCTCATACTCTGAAATTGGTCCGTTGTGGATCATTTAACAAACAAAATGATCTCACCTCCAACGCCGTTGTTCTATCCTGTCAGTCTCTATTTCTGCCTGTAACCGTCAAAAATAACCATTTATTCCTGTAAATGAATTACTTTTCATGGTAACTAGTGTTCGGGAATTACTCACTTTGATCTCATACTCGGTGACTTCGAAAATCGATCCGTCTAAATTGTTCACTGTGTAGAGAACATAGTAGACCCGGCAAGACCGGCGACGGAAAGCTTTCGCATTCTGGTTGATTGTCAAATGATTTGGATGTCTTCATCCTCCGGGACTTGTTCGATTGAGACTATTTCAATAAACGTGAATTCCTCGATCTTCGAGTCAATTTTCCGATCAAAACATCTTGAAATCCTCTGGGCATTTGCAGTCTTTGAGACGGTATCTGCGCCAACAGTGGGCATGACGGCTGCTGTTCTTTAAATTGCGTAGCGGCAGCCTCGACAGTGACGGAAGGTCTCCAAATTCTTGAAGACCGTCGAAGTTTTGAGGTTGCCGCTTGTGGGATTTCCACAATCTCGGTGACGAAAGGTTTTTGAGTTCTTAGAGCCGTTAGCATGTCTGACGCCTTTCGAATTTTCTGGAAGTCTGACGCCTTTTGGATCCTCAGGACGTTTGCAGTTTTTGAGACGGTCTTTTCGGCATTGTTGGGCATGATTGCGGGTTTGTAGCTGAAAAATTACAAATGCTGGCGACAGAAATATTCGAGCAACACGGAAAGACAAGAGAACGTTCTGGAAAATCTTCAACATTGAGGAGAAACGCCGTAGCTGGGATAATAACAGGCAACCGCAGCTCTCTCTTTCTGAAAAAACACGAGACTGATGCATTAGTGGACCATCTGATGGGGGAACGTTGTCCTCTCTTCCAAAAACCTAACGGTGAGACAGTGTGCAGACGGTGGAGTGGGTGAGACACGCGGAGAGAAATGTGTGCACCCCTCCTTTCTTGACACACTCTCTCACCGTTAGGTTTCTAGAAATCAATAACGTCGGAGGCGTTTCTCCGCGTGTCTCACCCACTCCACAGTCTGCACACTGTCTCACCGATAGGTTTTTGGCAGAGAGGGCGACCTCCCACCCAACCCCTTCCCTCTGTCGCACATTGCCAATGCGGGCATTCCTGCCAATACTCTCTCACGTCCTTTGTCGTTTTTGCTATAATCCAGACTCAACAACTTTCAAACAACCACTGCGTCTTCTTTTTGATCACCTTCTCCTTCTTTTTTCAAATATTCCCTTTTTCAGGATGATGAATCGTTCGAAAAAGGAGGAAAAAGAACCTCTTCCAAGCTCTTCTTCTGCAGCGTCTTCTGCGGCTTCTTCTGCAGCGTCTTCTGCAGCTTCTTCTGCAGCGTCTTCTGCAGCGTCGTCTACAGCGTCTTCTACAGCGTCTTCTGCAGCGTCTTCTGCAGCGTCTTCTGCAGCGTCTTCTGCAGCTTCTTCTGCAGCGTCTTCTGCAGCGTCTTCTGCAGCTTCTTCTGCAGCGTCTTCTGCGGCTTCTCTTGCGGCTTCTTCTGCGGCCTCTTCTGCGTCTTCATCCAATGAGACAGCAAGTGCGTGATCAATTTAATGAACATCTCTTTAAAACCCCAACATTGTAGGTTCAACATCCCGTGTCCCCTTCGAACCACTTTCTCAAGTCGACTTCGCTCTCTCTCAGGGGTTCATCAAATCCCTCCAATCCACAAAAGTCCCTCTTACGACCTCAGGATATGTAAGTGTTTGAGCAGACTTGTTGAAGGTAAACTAACTATTCTTACAGAAAAAGTATAAGATGGACTTGGACGGAATGCTAACGTTATTTCACGAGAGAAAGCAAGCGTTGCAAAACGAAATCGCTGCAATGGATGAGGCGAAGGAAATGACTGAGGCTCCTCAAACCGGTGCTGCAGCGTCTTCTGATGCGACATCAAGTGCGTAATCAATTGAATGAACATCCTTCGAAATCAAATCATTCTAGGTCTAACATCCAGTGAGGAGAGAAAGGAGAGAACCAACGAAACGACGGTCAAAACGTTGTTTGTCCAGGCTTATAGCCCTGAGGCTTTGGAGAATAGCAACGAGCCGAAACGAGTGTGTGCTGCGTCCGGCAGTCCGTCCACCAGTGTATCCACAACGAACAGAGGCCGCCGAAGAGTGTTCGTACAGGCTCGAACTTATTCATTCTATCATTAATAATGTTTCAGGGCAATGGCTGGTCGGGGCGTTCCAACCCGTCGATCTCTTGGGAAACCACAAGACCCTGTGAAAAATCGAGCTCGGTTGGCTCCTCGTGACAGTTCGAAAGAATGCACACAAAAGCGTAAGACATTTTAAACGAAACCCTAAAAACCAATGGATTCCAGGGGCAAAAATGGACGTCGATGAGGACGTTGAGCCGACCAGTGGTCCTTCCAGTCCCAGAGGTATGTGCCTATTCTTGTATTTTTTACATTCATCCGATCGCTTTCAGTTCCCTCGAGAGAGTCCATCCACAAGCAGTCGGCGAAGAAGATTCGTCCGCTGGGAGTCGGATACTCGACACGTGGAAAAGGAAACGGACAGGCGAAGCGCAGGTTGTCGTTCGGACAAACCACCACGCGCAGAACATGCACCAGAAATGTCCCAAGTGGTCCCACTTCTCCTTCTACACGTGCTGAAGCCAGTACCCAGGATCATAATTCGCACAACGACTCCATTCTTTGTCAAACGGAGAATCAGCCGATTGATGTCGGAACATCTTCAGAGAAACTCGTGCTGAATGAACACAATGTACAAAGCGTCCCAGTAGCTATCTCGACTGGTGATCTTGCTCCGACTACAGACGGTACTCCAACCCGTCCAATAACTCGTGTGGCAGAAACTGCTCGACGTGGGAGAGTGGTTACTGCCAGTATAACGTCGACGACAACTGATCAGAGTGCTTCAACTGCAGTGCCTCCTCGTTCTCGTGGCCGTCCTCCAACCCGGAAACGCATTGTTGCCCAGACAAGTGTTCTTGAAGATAAATCTGGCGAGGTGAAGAACAATGGTGATGCTGAGGGTAGAGAGATCCGCCCATTGGGAGTCGGTTACTCGACACGTGGAAAAGGAAGCGGACAAGCAAAGCGCAGGTTGTCGTTTGGGCAAACCATCACGCGCAGAACACGCACCAGAAATGTCCCAAGTGGTCTCACTTCTCCTTCTACACGTGCTGAAGCCAGTACCCAGGATCATAATTCGCACAACGACTCCAATCTTTGTCAAACGGAGAATCAGCCGATTGATGTCGGAACATCTTCAGAGAAAGTCGTGCTGAATGAACACAATGCACAAAGCGTCCCAGTAGCTATCTCGACTGGTGATCTTGCTCCGACTACAGACGGTACTCCAACCCGTCATATAACTCGTGCGGCAGAAACTGCTCGACGTGGGAGAGTGGTTACTGCCAGAACAAGGTCGTCGACAACTGATCAGAGTGCTTCAACTGCAGTGCCTCCTCGTTCTCGTGGCCGTCCTCCAAACCGGAAAAACATTATTGCCCAAACCAGTACTCTTGAAGATAAATCTGGCGAGGTGAAGAACAATGGTGATGCTGAGGGGAGAGAGGTGGCTCCGGAGAAGAGAATCGCGCGTTCGACGAAGCCAAGAAGCGATGTGGAGAGCATTGCTGCTCGGACTCGTGCTCGTTCTCGTGCTCGACCTGTTGCTCCAACGGAAGCGTCGGACGCATTCACGAAGGAAAATGAGCGAATTGTAGTGAACGGTTCCCCATCCGTAGTCCAACCTGCGCCACTTTCCAACAAAGCAGGTACGGTTTCTCATCAGGTTCCCAATAAGAAACAATGTGCTCCAGATCGATCCACCGTCCGCGCTGCTCCAAACAAGGATTCTGATGTTCCCGACGAAGAGACTCAGCCGGAAAAATCCGGAAACTCTTCATCAAATGGCGCAACAAGTCGAAGTGCCGCGGCCGGAAAGTCGAATTGTGCAGAGACAACGATTGTGAAAATGAAAAGGAAACGTCGCGTGCTTTCTGTGGCTCATCCCACAAATGATTCTTCCGATGAATCACATGATGAGGATCCGGCTACTGAAGCTGGTTCTCCGGAAAGCACTTCCTCGTCCTCTTCATCCCCGACCCAAGACGCAAATACGCCGATCACCTATGAGGAAATCGAGTTTCTCTCATTCATGCAAGAGGTGCCACTGTATGAACATGTCGCTCTTTTTGGAGATCAAGGAGTCAGGGAGCTTGTCAATGTCGGATATCTCCCATTCTCCACTACCATCTATACAAACACCTCGCCAGAAAACAAGAAAGAAGAAGAAGACGTGGACGATGAAGAAGAGAACAACGAAGAGGTTGAAGACGATGAAGAGTCATTGGATGACGAGGAGTGGAGCGATGAGATTGAAGATGGGGAAACGGAAGAAGGAAGAGATGAAAGCGGGAATTAATTCAACTTTTCTGTCTGCTTTCTTTTGAACACATTTATCATCTCTAGATTTCCCGAGTTTTTTCACTTCTTTATTTATCAAGTGTGCGCTTTCAGCGTTTTTTACTATGACTACGGTTTTTATATTTAGACTCCTATTGGTTTGTATCTTGAGATCTATATTAGTTTTTAAAGTATGACGTGTTTTCATACATTTTATCGGGGAAATTAGTTTTCCAACTCTTTGCTTGGAATCTGTGTTCACGCTAAGTTAGAATTCCTAACCTATTTAGGCCATATTGCCAAGTATCTAACATCAATTGAACCGCCAGTTATTGCGTATTTTTCACGTGTTTCACATCAACTTAACCGCCCCGTATTGTGCATTTAAATTGAGCCAACGATTGTAGTTGTAACCCTGTGTGGATGATAAATTGTGAATGATTGAATTTGATCTTGATTGCAACCATTTACACGTATTCACCAACAGCTTAACGGCTTCCAGGTGGCTCAAAAAAAGCTGTCAGAAAACCTTGAAAAATTTCTTGAAACGACCAAACCGTCGTTGTTCTGAAGGATCACCATTCCTGACCATTTCTGAATTCTTTGTCAAATTGGAACAATAATTCTTCGGCAGGGAGATCTGACATTTTTGGGAACAAACAGAAACTACCTTTTGAAATGATTCCTTTTGGCATCAAAAAGCTAAAACACCGTTTTGCATCTGCTGGGAGCGTGACTACTATCGGATGTACATTTAAATGGCTCCGCAACCGAGGAGAGCTTTGCCGTAGAATCATTATATCTCGACATTGATGAGAGATATTGAAAACTTGTCAACAGCTAACTTGTAGACCATAACTAGCACTACAAATTTGCAGTTGACAACTTTTTGATATATTTTACCATTCTCGAGATATAATGACTCTCCAGCACAACTCTCCTGGGTTGCGGGACTATTTTGTTGGCATCCGGTGGTACCTCGGTAAGAAAACATCGATGTCTCCTCCGAATATTTTGTACTCTTGGCGAAACTTGAATTCAAGAGTTTTTGGTCGAAAAACCGGACAACCCAAAACAATCAGCTGTTGCAGTTTTTGCAACGGATGCCGAATCGGGAGAGTAGAAAGAATCGGAATACTCGTTCTTTCTGGCTCCTTGTTCTCGCCTCTTTCATCTCACTGTTGTTCCAGCTCTGCAGGAAGTGGCCATCCGTTTTCGCCGCTTCTCCGCCAGCCATTGTCGTTTTTTCTGGAATCTTCAGATCCAATGCACTGTACTTTTCTATTTACTATTATTCTTAAAATTATTTTCGCTCACTTGGAAGAGAAATCCAAACCTAGTCTCCCGTTGGTCTCGTATCGATGGGGCGAATCCAGCCTTGCTGATTGGTTGCAGAGGCCAATCAGCGTGGTGGCCGAGTTTTCCCCTCCTCTTCCAAGGGAGCGAAAATTTTTTAAAGAATAATATATATTCAGCAACTCATTGGGAATTCTCTTGTTCACTTCTTGATCTGCGGCGCCTTCAAGCTTATCTTCACTTCCTGGTCTGTATGTGGCTGAATGTTAGCTATTTTTATTCCAGATAGCCACTAGCATTGAGAAACCCTAAAATTGAATCAGTTTCCTGTGTTTCAGATTCAAACGGCAAGTTTCTATGTGCATGAGAACAATATTGGCTACTTCTAGTAGTCAACGTGTACTATGACTGAAATGGCACATGAAAAAACAGTTCAAACTGAAGAAATGACAACTTGGAAGCAGTGATAACGTCTTCAAAGTTTCAGCCACTAACTGAACCATGTGGCTTACTCATTGTGACAGATTCCTATGTTTCAGATTCAAACGGCAAGTTTCTAAGGGCATGAGCACAATATTGGCTACTTCTAGTAGTCAACGTGTACTATGACTGAAATGGCACATGAAAAAACAGTTCGAACTGAAGAAATGACAACTTGGAAGCAGGAATAACGTCTTCAAAGTTTCAGCCACTAACTGAACCCTGTGGCTTATTGAAAGTGACAGATTCCTGTGTTTCAGATTCAAACGGCAAGTTTCTATGGGCGTGAGCACAATATTGGCCACTTCTAGTAGTCAACGTGCACTATGACTGAAATGGCACATGAAAAAACAGTTCGAACTGAAGAAATGACAACTTGGAAGCAGGAATAACGTCTTTAAAGTTACAGCCACTAACTGAACCCTGTGGCTCACTGATAGTGACAGATTCCTGTGTTTCAGATTCAAACGGCAAGTTTCTAAGGGCATGAGCACAATATTGGCTACTTCTAGTAGTCAACGTGTACTATGACTGAAATGGCACATGAAAAAACAGTTCGAACTGAAGAAATGACAACTTGGAAGCAGGAATAACGTCTTCAAAGTTTCAGCCACTAACTGAACCCTGTGGCTTATTGAAAGTGACAGATTCCTGTGTTTCAGATTCAAACGGCAAGTTTCTAAGGGCGTGAGCACAATATTGGCTACTTCTAGTAGTCAACGTGTACTATGACTGAAATGGCACATGAAAAAACAGTTCGAACTGAAGAAATGACAACTTGGAAGCAGGAATAACGTCTTCAAAGTTACAGCCACTAACTGAACCCTGTGGCTTATTGAAAGTGACAGATTCCTGTGTTTCAGATTCAAACGGCAAGTTTCTATGGGCGTGAGCACAATATTGGCCACTTCTAGTAGTCAACGTGCACTATGACTGAAATGGCACATGAAAAAACAGTTCGAACTGAAGAAATGACAACTTGGAAGCAGGAATAACGTCTTTAAAGTTACAGCCACTAACTGAACCCTGTGGCTCACTGATAGTGACAGATTCCTGTGTTTCAGATTCAAACGGCAAGTTTCTAAGGGCATGAGCACAATATTGGCTACTTCTAGTAGTCAACGTGTACTATGACTGAAATGGCACATGAAAAAACAGTTCGAACTGAAGAAATGACAACTTGGAAGCAGGAATAACGTCTTCAAAGTTTCAGCCACTAACTGAACCCTGTGGCTTATTGAAAGTGACAGATTCCTGTGTTTCAGATTCAAACGGCAAGTTTCTAAGGGCGTGAGCACAATATTGGCTACTTCTAGTAGTCAACGTGTACTATGACTGAAATGGCACATGAAAAAACAGTTCGAACTGAAGAAATGACAACTTGGAAGCAGGAATAACGTCTTCAAAGTTACAGCCACTAACTGAACCCTGTGGCTTATTGAAAGTGACAGATTCCTGTGTTTCAGATTCAAACGGCAAGTTTCTATGGGCGTGAGCACAATATTGGCTACTTCTAGTAGTCAACGTGCACTATGACTGAAATGGCACATGAAAAAACAGTTCGAACTGAAGAAATGACAACTTGGAAGCAGGAATAACGTCTTTAAAGTTACAGCCACTAACTGAACCCTGTGGCTCACTGATAGTGACAGATTCCTGTGTTTCAGATTCAAACGGCAAGTTTCTAAGGGCATGAGCACAATATTGGCTACTTCTAGTAGTCAACGTGTACTATGACTGAAATGGCACATGAAAAAACAGTTCGAACTGAAGAAATGACAACTTGGAAGCAGGAATAACGTCTTCAAAGTTTCAGCCACTAACTGAACCATGTGGCTTACTCATTGTGACAGATTCCTATGTTTCAGATTCAAACGGCAAGTTTCTAAGGGCATGAGCACAATATTGGCTACTTCTAGTAGTCAACGTGTACTATGACTGAAATGGCACATGAAAAAACAGTTCGAACTGAAGAAATGACAACTTGGAAGCAGGAATAACGTCTTCAAAGTTTCAGCCACTAACTGAACCCTGTGGCTTATTGAAAGTGACAGATTCCTGTGTTTCAGATTCAAACGGCAAGTTTCTATGGGCGTGAGCACAATATTGGCCACTTCTAGTAGTCAACGTGCACTATGACTGAAATGGCACATGAAAAAACAGTTCGAACTGAAGAAATGACAACTTGGAAGCAGGAATAACGTCTTTAAAGTTACAGCCACTAACTGAACCCTGTGGCTCACTGATAGTGACAGATTCCTGTGTTTCAGATTCAAACGGCAAGTTTCTAAGGGCATGAGCACAATATTGGCTACTTCTAGTAGTCAACGTGTACTATGACTGAAATGGCACATGAAAAAACAGTTCGAACTGAAGAAATGACAACTTGGAAGCAGGAATAACGTCTTCAAAGTTTCAGCCACTAACTGAACCCTGTGGCTTATTGAAAGTGACAGATTCCTGTGTTTCAGATTCAAACGGCAAGTTTCTAAGGGCGTGAGCACAATATTGGCTACTTCTAGTAGTCAACGTGTACTATGACTGAAATGGCACATGAAAAAACAGTTCGAACTGAAGAAATGACAACTTGGAAGCAGGAATAACGTCTTCAAAGTTACAGCCACTAACTGAACCCTGTGGCTTATTGAAAGTGACAGATTCCTGTGTTTCAGATTCAAACGGCAAGTTTCTATGGGCGTGAGCACAATATTGGCCACTTCTAGTAGTCAACGTGCACTATGACTGAAATGGCACATGAAAAAACAGTTCGAACTGAAGAAATGACAACTTGGAAGCAGGAATAACGTCTTTAAAGTTACAGCCACTAACTGAACCCTGTGGCTCACTGATAGTGACAGATTCCTGTGTTTCAGATTCAAACGGCAAGTTTCTAAGGGCATGAGCACAATATTGGCTACTTCTAGTAGTCAACGTGTACTATGACTGAAATGGCACATGAAAAAACAGTTCGAACTGAAGAAATGACAACTTGGAAGCAGGAATAACGTCTTCAAAGTTTCAGCCACTAACTGAACCCTGTGGCTTATTGAAAGTGACAGATTCCTGTGTTTCAGATTCAAACGGCAAGTTTCTAAGGGCGTGAGCACAATATTGGCTACTTCTAGTAGTCAACGTGTACTATGACTGAAATGGCACATGAAAAAACAGTTCGAACTGAAGAAATGACAACTTGGAAGCAGGAATAACGTCTTCAAAGTTACAGCCACTAACTGAACCCTGTGGCTTATTGAAAGTGACAGATTCCTGTGTTTCAGATTCAAACGGCAAGTTTCTATGGGCGTGAGCACAATATTGGCTACTTCTAGTAGTCAACGTGCACTATGACTGAAATGGCACATGAAAAAACAGTTCGAACTGAAGAAATGACAACTTGGAAGCAGGAATAACGTCTTTAAAGTTACAGCCACTAACTGAACCCTGTGGCTCACTGATAGTGACAGATTCCTGTGTTTCAGATTCAAACGGCAAGTTTCTAAGGGCATGAGCACAATATTGGCTACTTCTAGTAGTCAACGTGTACTATGACTGAAATGGCACATGAAAAAACAGTTCGAACTGAAGAAATGACAACTTGGAAGCAGGAATAACGTCTTCAAAGTTTCAGCCACTAACTGAACCCTGTGGCTTATTGAAAGTGACAGATTCCTGTGTTTCAGATTCAAACGGCAAGTTTCTAAGGGCATGAGCACAATATTGGCTACTTCTAGTAGTCAACGTGTACTATGACTGAAATGGCACATGAAAAAACAGTTCGAACTGAAGAAATGACAACTTGGAAGCAGGAATAACGTCTTCAAAGTTTCAGCCACTAACTGAACCCTGTGGCTTATTGAAAGTGACAGATTCCTGTGTTTCAGATTCAAACGGCAAGTTTCTAAGGGCATGAGCACAATATTGGCTACTTCTAGTAGTCAACGTGTACTATGACTGAAATGGCACATGAAAAAACAGTTCGAACTGAAGAAATGACAACTTGGAAGCAGGAATAACGTCTTCAAAGTTTCAGTCACTAACTGAACCCTGTGGCTTATTGAAAGTGACAGATTCCTGTGTTTCAGATTCAAACGGCAAGTTTCTATGGGCGTGAGCACAATATTGGCTACTTCTAGTAGTCAACGTGTACTATGACTGAAATGGCACATGAAAAAACAGTTCGAACTGAAGAAATGACAACTTGGAAGCAGGAATAACGTCTTCAAAGTTTCAGCCACTAACTGAACCCTGTGGCTTATTGAAAGTGACAGATTCCTGTGTTTCAGATTCAAACGGCAAGTTTCTAAGGGCATGAGCACAATATTGGCTACTTCTAGTAGTCAACGTGTACTATGACTGAAATGGCACATGAAAAAACAGTTCGAACTGAAGAAATGACAACTTGGAAGCAGGAATAACGTCTTCAAAGTTTCAGCCACTAACTGAACCCTGTGGCTTATTGAAAGTGACAGATTCCTGTGTTTCAGATTCAAACGGCAAGTTTCTAAGGGCATGAGCACAATATTGGCTACTTCTAGTAGTCAACGTGTACTATGACTGAAATGGCACATGAAAAAACAGTTCGAACTGAAGAAATGACAACTTGGAAGCAGGAATAACGTCTTCAAAGTTTCAGCCACTAACTGAACCCTGTGGCTTATTGAAAGTGACAGATTCCTGTGTTTCAGATTCAAACGGCAAGTTTCTATGGGCGTGAGCACAATATTGGCTACTTCTAGTAGTCAACGTGTACTATGACTGAAATGGCACATGAAAAAACAGTTCGAACTGAAGAAATGACAACTTGGAAGCAGGAATAACGTCTTCAAAGTTTCAGCCACTAACTGAACCCTGTGGCTTATTGAAAGTGACAGATTCCTGTGTTTCAGATTCAAACGGCAAGTTTCTAAGGGCATGAGCACAATATTGGCTACTTCTAGTAGTCAACGTGTACTATGACTGAAATGGCACATGAAAAAACAGTTCGAACTGAAGAAATGACAACTTGGAAGCAGGAATAACGTCTTCAAAGTTTCAGCCACTAACTGAACCCTGTGGCTTATTGAAAGTGACAGATTCCTGTGTTTCAGATTCAAACGGCAAGTTTCTAAGGGCATGAGCACAATATTGGCTACTTCTAGTAGTCAACGTGTACTATGACTGAAATGGCACATGAAAAAACAGTTCGAACTGAAGAAATGACAACTTGGAAGCAGGAATAACGTCTTCAAAGTTTCAGCCACTAACTGAACCCTGTGGCTTATTGAAAGTGACAGATTCCTGTGTTTCAGATTCAAACGGCAAGTTTCTAAGGGCATGAGCACAATATTGGCTACTTCTAGTAGTCAACGTGTACTATGACTGAAATGGCACATGAAAAAACAGTTCGAACTGAAGAAATGACAACTTGGAAGCAGGAATAACGTCTTCAAAGTTTCAGCCACTAACTGAACCCTGTGGCTTATTGAAAGTGACAGATTCCTGTGTTTCAGATTCAAACGGCAAGTTTCTAAGGGCATGAGCACAATATTGGCTGCTTCTAGTAGTCAACGTGTACTATGACTGAAATGGCACATGAAAAAACAGTTCGAACTGAAGAAATGACAACTTGGAAGCAGGAATAACGTCTTCAAAGTTTCAGCCACTAACTGAACCCTGTGGCTCACTGATAGTGACAGATTCCTGTGTTTCAGATTCAAACGGCAAGTTTCTAAGGGCATGAGCACAATATTGGCTACTTCTAGTAGTCAACGTGTACTATGACTGAAATGGCACATGAAAAAACACCTCGAACTGAAGAAATGACAACTTGGAAGCAGGAATAACGTCTTCAAAGTTTCAGCCACTAACTGAACCCTGTGGCTCACTGATAGTGACAGATTCCTGTGTTTCAGATTCAAACGGCAAGTTTCTAAGGGCATGAGCACAATATTGGCTACTTCTAGTAGTCAACGTGTACTATGACTGAAATGGCACATGAAAAAACAGTTCGAACTGAAGAAATGACAACTTGGAAGCAGGAATAACGTCTTCAAAGTTTCAGCCACTAACTGAACCCTGTGGCTCACTGATAGTGACAGATTCCTGTGTTTCAGATTCAAACGGCAAGTTTCTAAGGGCATGAGCACAATATTGGCTGCTTCTAGTAGTCAACGTGTACTATGACTGAAATGGCACATGAAAAAACAGTTCAAACTGAAGAAATGACAACTTGGAAGCAGGAATAACGTCTTCAAAGTTTCAGCCACTAACTGAACCCTGTGGCTTATTGAAAGTGACAGATTCCTGTGTTTCAGATTCAAACGGCAAGTTTCTAAGGGCATGAACACAATATTGGCTACTTCTAGTAGTCAACGTGTACTATGACTGAAATGGCACATGAAAAAACAGTTCGAACTGAAGAAATGACAACTTGGAAGCAGGAATAACGTCTTCAAAGTTTCAGCCACTAACTGAACCCTGTGGCTCACTGATAGTGACAGATTCCTGTGTTTCAGATTCAAACGGCAAGTTTCTAAGGGCATGAACACAATATTGGCTACTTCTAGTAGTCAACGTGTACTATGACTGAAATGGCACATGAAAAAACACCTCGAACTGAAGAAATGACAACTTGGAAGCAGGAATAACGTCTTCAAAGTTTCAGCCACTAACTGAACCCTGTGGCTTATTGAAAGTGACAGATTCCTGTGTTTCAGATTCAAACGGCAAGTTTCTAAGGGCATGAACACAATATTGGCTACTTCTAGTAGTCAACGTGTACTATGACTGAAATGGCACATGAAAAAACACCTCGAACTGAAGAAATGACAACTTGGAAGCAGGAATAACGTCTTCAAAGTTTCAGCCACTAACTGAACCCTGTGGCTTATTGAAAGTGACAGATTCCTGTGTTTCAGATTCAAACGGCAAGTTTCTAAGGGCATGAACACAATATTGGCTACTTCTAGTAGTCAACGTGTACTATGACTGAAATGGCACATGAAAAAACACCTCGAACTGAAGAAATGACAACTTGGAAGCAGGAATAACGTCTTCAAAGTTTCAGCCACTAACTGAACCCTGTGGCTTATTGAAAGTGACAGATTCCTGTGTTTCAGATTCAAACGGCAAGTTTCTAAGGGCATGAGCACAATATTGGCTGCTTCTAGTAGTCAACGTGTACTATGACTGAAATGGCACATGAAAAAACAGTTCGAACTGAAGAAATGACAACTTGGAAGCAGGAATAACGTCTTCAAAGTTTCAGCCACTAACTGAACCCTGTGGCTCACTGATAGTGACAGATTCCTGTGTTTCAGATTCAAACGGCAAGTTTCTAAGGGCATGAACACAATATTGGCTACTTCTAGTAGTCAACGTGTTCTATGACTGAAATGGCACATGAAAAAACACCTCGAACTGAAGAAATGACAACTTGGAAGCAGGAATAACGTCTTCAAAGTTTCAGCCACTAACTGAACCCTGTGGCTCACTGATAGTGACAGATTCCTGTGTTTCAGATTCAAACGGCAAGTTTCTAAGGGCATGAGCACAATATTGGCTGCTTCTAGTAGTCAACGTGTACTATGACTGAAATGGCACATGAAAAAACAGTTCGAACTGAAGAAATGACAACTTGGAAGCAGGAATAACGTCTTCAAAGTTTCAGCCACTAACTGAACCCTGTGGCTTATTGAAAGTGACAGATTCCTGTGTTTCAGATTCAAACGGCAAGTTTCTAAGGGCATGAACACAATATTGGCTACTTCTAGTAGTCAACGTGTACTATGACTGAAATGGCACATGAAAAAACAGTTCGAACTGAAGAAATGACAACTTGGAAGCAGGAATAACGTCTTCAAAGTTTCAGCCACTAACTGAACCCTGTGGCTTATTGAAAGTGACAGATTCCTGTGTTTCAGATTCAAACGGCAAGTTTCTAAGGGCATGAACACAATATTGGCTACTTCTAGTAGTCAACGTGTACTATGACTGAAATGGCACATGAAAAAACAGTTCGAACTGAAGAAATGACAACTTGGAAGCAGGAATAACGTCTTCAAAGTTTCAGCCACTAACTGAACCCTGTGGCTTATTGAAAGTGACAGATTCCTGTGTTTCAGATTCAAACGGCAAGTTTCTAAGGGCATGAACACAATATTGGCTACTTCTAGTAGTCAACGTGTACTATGACTGAAATGGCACATGAAAAAACAGTTCGAACTGAAGAAATGACAACTTGGAAGCAGGAATAACGTCTTCAAAGTTTCAGCCACTAACTGAACCCTGTGGCTTATTGAAAGTGACAGATTCCTGTGTTTCAGATTCAAACGGCAAGTTTCTAAGGGCATGAACACAATATTGGCTACTTCTAGTAGTCAACGTGTACTATGACCGAAATGGCACATGAAAAAACAGTTCGAACTGAAGAAATGACAACTTGGAAGCAGGAATAACGTCTTCAAAGTTTCAGCCACTAACTGAACCCTGTGGCTCACTGATAGTGACAGATTCCTGTGTTTCAGATTCAAACGGCAAGTTTCTAAGGGCATGAGCACAATATTGGCTACTTCTAGTAGTCAACGTGTACTATGACTGAAATGGCACATGAAAAAACACCTCGAACTGAAGAAATGACAACTTGGAAGCAGGAATAACGTCTTCAAAGTTTCAGCCACTAACTGAACCCTGTGGCTCACTGATAGTGACAGATTCCTGTGTTTCAGATTCAAACGGCAAGTTTCTAAGGGCATGAACACAATATTGGCTACTTCTAGTAGTCAACGTGTTCTATGACTGAAATGGCACATGAAAAAACAGTTCGAACTGAAGAAATGACAACTTGGAAGCAGGAATAACGTCTTCAAAGTTTCAGCCACTAACTGAACCCTGTGGCTTATTGAAAGTGACAGATTCCTGTGTTTCAGATTCAAACGGCAAGTTTCTAAGGGCATGAACACAATATTGGCTACTTCTAGTAGTCAACGTGTACTATGACTGAAATGGCACATGAAAAAACAGTTCGAACTGAAGAAATGACAACTTGGAAGCAGGAATAACGTCTTCAAAGTTTCAGCCACTAACTGAACCCTGTGGCTTATTGAAAGTGACAGATTCCTGTGTTTCAGATTCAAACGGCAAGTTTCTAAGGGCATGAACGCAATATTGGCTACTTCTAGTAGTCAACGTGTTCTATGACTGAAATGGCACATGAAAAAACAGTTCGAACTGAAGAAATGACAACTTGGAAGCAGGAATAACGTCTTCAAAGTTTCAGCCACTAACTGAACCCTGTGGCTTATTGAAAGTGACAGATTCCTGTGTTTCAGATTCAAACGGCAAGTTTCTAAGGGCATGAACACAATATTGGCTACTTCTAGTAGTCAACGTGTTCTATGACTGAAATGGCACATGAAAAAACAGTTCGAACTGAAGAAATGACAACTTGGAAGCAGGAATAACGTCTTCAAAGTTTCAGCCACTAACTGAACCCTGTGGCTTATTGAAAGTGACAGATTCCTGTGTTTCAGATTCAAACGGCAAGTTTCTAAGGGCATGAACACAATATTGGCTACTTCTAGTAGTCAACGTGTACTATGACTGAAATGGCACATGAAAAAACAGTTCGAACTGAAGAAATGACAACTTGGAAGCAGGAATAACGTCTTCAAAGTTTCAGCCACTAACTGAACCCTGTGGCTCACTGATAGTGACAGATTCCTGTGTTTCAGATTCAAACGGCAAGTTTCTAAGGGCATGAGCACAATATTGGCTACTTCTAGTAGTCAACGTGTACTATGACTGAAATGGCACATGAAAAAACAGTTCGAACTGAAGAAATGACAACTTGGAAGCAGGAATAACGTCTTCAAAGTTTCAGCCACTAACTGAACCCTGTGGCTCACTGATAGTGACAGATTCCTGTGTTTCAGATTCAAACGGCAAGTTTCTAAGGGCATGAACACAATATTGGCTACTTCTAGTAGTCAACGTGTTCTATGACTGAAATGGCACATGAAAAAACAGTTCGAACTGAAGAAATGACAACTTGGAAGCAGGAATAACGTCTTCAAAGTTTCAGCCACTAACTGAACCCTGTGGCTTATTGAAAGTGACAGATTCCTGTGTTTCAGATTCAAACGGCAAGTTTCTAAGGGCATGAACACAATATTGGCTACTTCTAGTAGTCAACGTGTACTATGACTGAAATGGCACATGAAAAAACAGTTCGAACTGAAGAAATGACAACTTGGAAGCAGGAATAACGTCTTCAAAGTTTCAGCCACTAACTGAACCCTGTGGCTTATTGAAAGTGACAGATTCCTGTGTTTCAGATTCAAACGGCAAGTTTCTAAGGGCATGAACACAATATTGGCTACTTCTAGTAGTCAACGTGTACTATGACTGAAATGGCACATGAAAAAACAGTTCGAACTGAAGAAATGACAACTTGGAAGCAGGAATAACGTCTTCAAAGTTTCAGCCACTAACTGAACCCTGTGGCTCACTGATAGTGACAGATTCCTGTGTTTCAGATTCAAACGGCAAGTTTCTAAGGGCATGAACACAATATTGGCTGCTTCTAGTAGTCAACGTGTACTATGACTGAAATGGCACATGAAAAAACAGTTCGAACTGAAGAAATGACAACTTGGAAGCAGGAATAACGTCTTCAAAGTTTCAGCCACTAACTGAACCCTGTGGCTTATTGATAGTGACAGATTCCTGTGTTTCAGATTCAAACGGCAAGTTTCTAAGGGCATGAACACAATATTGGCTACTTCTAGTAGTCAACGTGTACTATGACTGAAATGGCACATGAAAAAACAGTTCGAACTGAAGAAATGACAACTTGGAAGCAGGAATAACGTCTTCAAAGTTTCAGCCACTAACTGAACCCTGTGGCTCACTGATAGTGACAGATTCCTGTGTTTCAGATTCAAACGGCAAGTTTCTAAGGGCATGAGCACAATATTGGCTGCTTCTAGTAGTCAACGTGTACTATGACTGAAATGGCACATGAAAAAACAGTTCGAACTGAAGAAATGACAACTTGGAAGCAGGAATAACGTCTTCAAAGTTTCAGCCACTAACTGAACCCTGTGGCTTATTGATAGTGACAGATTCCTGTGTTTCAGATTCAAACGGCAAGTTTCTAAGGGCATGAACACAATATTGGCTACTTCTAGTAGTCAACGTGTTCTATGACTGAAATGGCACATGAAAAAACAGTTCGAACTGAAGAAATGACAACTTGGAAGCAGGAATAACGTCTTCAAAGTTTCAGCCACTAACTGAACCCTGTGGCTCACTGATAGTGACAGATTCCTGTGTTTCAGATTCAAACGGCAAGTTTCTAAGGGCATGAACACAATATTGGCTACTTCTAGTAGTCAACGTGTACTATGACTGAAATGGCACATGAAAAAACAGTTCGAACTGAAGAAATGACAACTTGGAAGCAGGAATAACGTCTTCAAAGTTTCAGCCACTAACTGAACCCTGTGGCTCACTGATAGTGACAGATTCCTGTGTTTCAGATTCAAACGGCAAGTTTCTAAGGGCATGAACACAATATTGGCTACTTCTAGTAGTCAACGTGTTCTATGACTGAAATGGCACATGAAAAAACAGTTCAAACTGAAGAAATGACAACTTGGAAGCAGGAATAACGTCTTCAAAGTTTCAGCCACTAACTGAACCCTGTGGCTCACTGATAGTGACAGATTCCTGTGTTTCAGATTCAAACGGCAAGTTTCTAAGGGCATGAGCACAATATTGGCTACTTCTAGTAGTCAACGTGTACTATGACTGAAATGGCACATGAAAAAACAGTTCAAACTGAAGAAATGACAACTTGGAAGCAGGAATAACGTCTTCAAAGTTTCAGCCACTAACTGAACCCTGTGGCTTATTGAAAGTGACAGATTCCTGTGTTTCAGATTCAAACGGCAAGTTTCTAAGGGCATGAGCACAATATTGGCTACTTCTAGTAGTCAACGTGTACTATGACTGAAATGGCACATGAAAAAACAGTTCAAACTGAAGAAATGACAACTTGGAAGCAGTGATAACGTCTTCAAAGTTTCAGCCACTAACTGAACCCTGTGGCTTATTGAAAGTGACAGATTCCTGTGTTTCAGATTCAAACGGCAAGTTTTCAAGGGCATGAGCACAATATTGGCTACTTCTAGTAGTCAACGTGTACTATGACTGAAATGGCACATGAAAAAACACCTCGAACTGAAGAAATGACAACTTGGAAGCAGTGATAACGTCTTCAAAGTTTCAGCCACTAACTGAACCCTGTGGCTTATTGAAAGTGACAGATTCCTGTGTTTCAGATTCAAACGGCAAGTTTCTAAGGGCATGAGCACAATATTGGCTACTTCTAGTAGTCAACGTGTACTATGACTGAAATGGCACATGAAAAAACAGTTCAAACTGAAGAAATGACAACTTGGAAGCAGTGATAACGTCTTCAAAGTTTCAGCCACTAACTGAACCCTGTGGCTTATTGAAAGTGACAGATTCCTGTGTTTCAGATTCAAACGGCAAGTTTTTAAGGGCATGAGCACAATATTGGCTACTTCTAGTAGTCAACGTGTACTATGACTGAAATGGCACATGAAAAAACAGTTCAAACTGAAGAAATGACAACTTGGAAGCAGTGATAACGTCTTCAAAGTTTCAGCCACTAACTGAACCCTGTGGCTTATTGAAAGTGACAGATTCCTGTGTTTCAGATTCAAACGGCAAGTTTTCAAGGGCATGAGCACAATATTGGCTACTTCTAGTAGTCAACGTGTACTATGACTGAAATGGCACATGAAAAAACAGTTCAAACTGAAGAAATGACAACTTGGAAGCAGTGATAACGTCTTCAAAGTTTCAGCCACTAACTGAACCCTGTGGCTTATTGAAAGTGACAGATTCCTGTGTTTCAGATTCAAACGGCAAGTTTTCAAGGGCATGAGCACAATATTGGCTACTTCTAGTAGTCAACGTGTACTATGACTGAAATGGCACATGAAAAAACACCTCGAACTGAAGAAATGACAACTTGGAAGCAGTGATAACGTCTTCAAAGTTTCAGCCACTAACTGAACCCTGTGGCTTATTGAAAGTGACAGATTCCTGTGTTTCAGATTCAAACGGCAAGTTTTTAAGGGCATGAGCACAATATTGGCTACTTCTAGTAGTCAACGTGTACTATGACTGAAATGGCACATGAAAAAACAGTTCAAACTGAAGAAATGACAACTTGGAAGCAGGAATAACGTCTTCAAAGTTTCAGCCACTAACTGAACCCTGTGGCTTATTGAAAGTGACAGATTCCTGTGTTTCAGATTCAAACGGCAAGTTTCTAAGGGCATGAGCACAATATTGGCTACTTCTAGTAGTCAACGTGTACTATGACTGAAATGGCACATGAAAAAACAGTTCAAACTGAAGAAATGACAACTTGGAAGCAGTGATAACGTCTTCAAAGTTTCAGCCACTAACTGAACCCTGTGGCTTATTGAAAGTGACAGATTCCTGTGTTTCAGATTCAAACGGCAAGTTTTTAAGGGCATGAGCACAATATTGGCTACTTCTAGTAGTCAACGTGTACTATGACTGAAATGGCACATGAAAAAACAGTTCAAACTGAAGAAATGACAACTTGGAAGCAGGAATAACGTCTTCAAAGTTTCAGCCACTAACTGAACCCTGTGGCTTATTGAAAGTGACAGATTCCTGTGTTTCAGATTCAAACGGCAAGTTTTCAAGGGCATGAGCACAATATTGGCTACTTCTAGTAGTCAACGTGTACTATGACTGAAATGGCACATGAAAAAACAGTTCAAACTGAAGAAATGACAACTTGGAAGCAGTGATAACGTCTTCAAAGTTTCAGCCACTAACTGAACCCTGTGGCTTATTGAAAGTGACAGATTCCTGTGTTTCAGATTCAAACGGCAAGTTTTCAAGGGCATGAGCACAATATTGGCTACTTCTAGTAGTCAACGTGTACTATGACTGAAATGGCACATGAAAAAACACCTCGAACTGAAGAAATGACAACTTGGAAGCAGTGATAACGTCTTCAAAGTTTCAGCCACTAACTGAACCCTGTGGCTTATTGAAAGTGACAGATTCCTGTGTTTCAGATTCAAACGGCAAGTTTTTAAGGGCATGAGCACAATATTGGCTACTTCTAGTAGTCAACGTGTACTATGACTGAAATGGCACATGAAAAAACAGTTCAAACTGAAGAAATGACAACTTGGAAGCAGGAATAACGTCTTCAAAGTTTCAGCCACTAACTGAACCCTGTGGCTTATTGAAAGTGACAGATTCCTGTGTTTCAGATTCAAACGGCAAGTTTCTAAGGGCATGAACACAATATTGGCTACTTCTAGTAGTCAACGTGTACTATGACTGAAATGGCACATGAAAAAACAGTTCGAACTGAAGAAATGACAACTTGGAAGCAGGAATAACGTCTTCAAAGTTTCAGCCACTAACTGAACCCTGTGGCTCACTGATAGTGACAGATTCCTGTGTTTCAGATTCAAACGGCAAGTTTCTAAGGGCATGAACACAATATTGGCTACTTCTAGTAGTCAACGTGTACTATGACTGAAATGGCACATGAAAAAACAGTTCAAACTGAAGAAATGACAACTTGGAAGCAGGAATAACGTCTTCAAAGTTTCAGCCACTAACTGAACCCTGTGGCTTATTGAAAGTGACAGATTCCTGTGTTTCAGATTCAAACGGCAAGTTTCTAAGGGCATGAGCACAATATTGGCTACTTCTAGTAGTCAACGTGTACTATGACTGAAATGGCACATGAAAAAACAGTTCAAACTGAAGAAATGACAACTTGGAAGCAGGAATAACGTCTTCAAAGTTTCAGCCACTAACTGAACCCTGTGGCTCACTGATAGTGACAGATTCCTGTGTTTCAGATTCAAACGGCAAGTTTCTAAGGGCATGAGCACAATATTGGCTACTTCTAGTAGTCAACGTGTACTATGACTGAAATGGCACATGAAAAAACAGTTCAAACTGAAGAAATGACAACTTGGAAGCAGGAATAACGTCTTCAAAGTTTCAGCCACTAACTGAACCCTGTGGCTTATTGAAAGTGACAGATTCCTGTGTTTCAGATTCAAACGGCAAGTTTCTAAGGGCATGAGCACAATATTGGCTACTTCTAGTAGTCAACGTGTACTATGACTGAAATGGCACATGAAAAAACAGTTCAAACTGAAGAAATGACAACTTGGAAGCAGTGATAACGTCTTCAAAGTTTCAGCCACTAACTGAACCCTGTGGCTTATTGAAAGTGACAGATTCCTGTGTTTCAGATTCAAACGGCAAGTTTTCAAGGGCATGAGCACAATATTGGCTACTTCTAGTAGTCAACGTGTACTATGACTGAAATGGCACATGAAAAAACACCTCGAACTGAAGAAATGACAACTTGGAAGCAGTGATAACGTCTTCAAAGTTTCAGCCACTAACTGAACCCTGTGGCTTATTGAAAGTGACAGATTCCTGTGTTTCAGATTCAAACGGCAAGTTTCTAAGGGCATGAGCACAATATTGGCTACTTCTAGTAGTCAACGTGTACTATGACTGAAATGGCACATGAAAAAACAGTTCAAACTGAAGAAATGACAACTTGGAAGCAGTGATAACGTCTTCAAAGTTTCAGCCACTAACTGAACCCTGTGGCTTATTGAAAGTGACAGATTCCTGTGTTTCAGATTCAAACGGCAAGTTTTCAAGGGCATGAGCACAATATTGGCTACTTCTAGTAGTCAACGTGTACTATGACTGAAATGGCACATGAAAAAACACCTCGAACTGAAGAAATGACAACTTGGAAGCAGTGATAACGTCTTCAAAGTTTCAGCCACTAACTGAACCCTGTGGCTTATTGAAAGTGACAGATTCCTGTGTTTCAGATTCAAACGGCAAGTTTTTAAGGGCATGAGCACAATATTGGCTACTTCTAGTAGTCAACGTGTACTATGACTGAAATGGCACATGAAAAAACAGTTCAAACTGAAGAAATGACAACTTGGAAGCAGGAATAACGTCTTCAAAGTTTCAGCCACTAACTGAACCCTGTGGCTTATTGAAAGTGACAGATTCCTGTGTTTCAGATTCAAACGGCAAGTTTTCAAGGGCATGAGCACAATATTGGCTACTTCTAGTAGTCAACGTGTACTATGACTGAAATGGCACATGAAAAAACACCTCGAACTGAAGAAATGACAACTTGGAAGCAGGAATAACGTCTTCAAAGTTTCAGCCACTAACTGAACCCTGTGGCTTATTGAAAGTGACAGATTCCTGTGTTTCAGATTCAAACGGCAAGTTTTCAAGGGCATGAGCACAATATTGGCTACTTCTAGTAGTCAACGTGTACTATGACTGAAATGGCACATGAAAAAACACCTCGAACTGAAGAAATGACAACTTGGAAGCAGTGATAACGTCTTCAAAGTTTCAGCCACTAACTGAACCCTGTGGCTTATTGAAAGTGACAGATTCCTGTGTTTCAGATTCAAACGGCAAGTTTTTAAGGGCATGAGCACAATATTGGCTACTTCTAGTAGTCAACGTGTACTATGACTGAAATGGCACATGAAAAAACAGTTCAAACTGAAGAAATGACAACTTGGAAGCAGTGATAACGTCTTCAAAGTTTCAGCCACTAACTGAACCCTGTGGCTTATTGAAAGTGACAGATTCCTGTGTTTCAGATTCAAACGGCAAGTTTTCAAGGGCATGAGCACAATATTGGCTACTTCTAGTAGTCAACGTGTACTATGACTGAAATGGCACATGAAAAAACAGTTCAAACTGAAGAAATGACAACTTGGAAGCAGGAATAACGTCTTCAAAGTTTCAGCCACTAACTGAACCCTGTGGCTTATTGAAAGTGACAGATTCCTGTGTTTCAGATTCAAACGGCAAGTTTTTAAGGGCATGAGCACAATATTGGCTACTTCTAGTAGTCAACGTGTACTATGACTGAAATGGCACATGAAAAAACAGTTCAAACTGAAGAAATGACAACTTGGAAGCAGTGATAACGTCTTCAAAGTTTCAGCCACTAACTGAACCCTGTGGCTTATTGAAAGTGACAGATTCCTGTGTTTCAGATTCAAACGGCAAGTTTTCAAGGGCATGAGCACAATATTGGCTACTTCTAGTAGTCAACGTGTACTATGACTGAAATGGCACATGAAAAAACAGTTCAAACTGAAGAAATGACAACTTGGAAGCAGGAATAACGTCTTCAAAGTTTCAGCCACTAACTGAACCCTGTGGCTTATTGAAAGTGACAGATTCCTGTGTTCCAGATTCAAACGGCAAGTTTCTAAGGGCATGAGCACAATATTGGCTACTTCTAGTAGTCAACGTGTACTATGACTGAAATGGCACATGAAAAAACAGTTCGAACTGAAGAAATGACAACTTGGAAGCAGTGATAACGTCTTCAAAGTTTCAGCCACTAACTGAACCCTGTGGCTTATTGAAAGTGACAGATTCCTGTGTTTCAGATTCAAACGGCAAGTTTCTAAGGGCATGAGCACAATATTGGCTACTTCTAGTAGTCAACGTGTACTATGACTGAAATGGCACATGAAAAAACAGTTCAAACTGAAGAAATGACAACTTGGAAGCAGTGACAACGTCTTCAAAGTTTCAGCCACTAACTGAACCCTGTGGCTTATTGAAAGTGACAGATTCCTGTGTTTCAGATTCAAACGGCAAGTTTTTAAGGGCATGAGCACAATATTGGCTACTTCTAGTAGTAAACGTGTACTATGACTGAAATGGCACATGAAAAAACAGTTCGAACTGAAGAAATGACAACTTGGAAGCAGGAATAACGTCTTCAAAGTTTCAGCCACTAACTGAACCCTGTGGCTTATTGAAAGTGACAGATTCCTGTGTTTCAGATTCAAACGGCAAGTTTCTAAGGGCATGAACACAATATTGGCTACTTCTAGTAGTCAACGTGTACTTTGACTGAAATGGCACATGAAAAAACAATTCAAACTGAAGAAATGACAACTTGGAAGCAGGAATAACGTCTTCAAAGTTTCAGCCACTAACTGAACCCTGTGGCTTATTGAAAGTGACAGATTCCTGTGTTTCAGATTCAAACGGCAAGTTTTCAAGGGCATGAGCACAATATTGGCTATGTGACAGTCTAGCCTAACTCCTATATAATAGGACAGCCGGCTGTCTGTTTCTTTCTCTCACCCCTCTCTATCTCGTTGCCGCGCGGACACACCCGACGGAAGAGGCAGTCGGGTTGGAGACACCGCACTGGCTGGTGACCCTTCGGCACCTCTCTTCTATTGGCTATGTACTTTTATTATATTCTTATACTAATAAACTGTATTTAATCTTACCACCGTCTTGGGAATTCGTTTGAGTAGAAGAATCACTGGGCCTACACCCCAGCAGATTACATGGAGGTCCCACTTTCAACTCTATCATGGCGCACTTTCGCCAAAGAGCTCTGAGTGCTATTTCCTACTCATACCCTTGACCCGGCCACGTGGTATAGAAGAAGACCGACCGACTCAAGACTACCGGATCCATAACCCTCTCTACGATGTGATCTGTAAGTGTCCCAAATGGAGCTCGTGGGGATAAATAGGCCAGAAGTCTGCTTTAACGGTAGTTCAGAGATGCCTAGGACTCAGATGCGATGTCGGAATTAGCGCTTACCGTCAACGCAGTTGCCCAATTTACCCACACCTACTTTCGTCGCTAGGTAGGATAGCCCATAGTACCTATATAGGATAAGACTCACGGAGTGAGCCTACGAGCCTTTGTTCCCGGCGACCAAACTCCTTCTAGCAAGAGAAGGTTTTATCTTTACAGTGTGCCTGCATTAGAATATTTTTGAAGCTGACTGCATTTAAATTCCATTTATTCTCCACATTTTAATCCCTAGACATAAAATTTTAAGTTCGGCACCTGGGGGGATACTGTAACAAGTACCTTTATCCAGCACGACGTAGCCCCAAACATGTCGTGTACCCAGGCAAGGAGTGATTATTATTTTGGAAAGATCGGCGGATTGGATAACCGTAGCGATCAAAAAGACCGGCATATATGTAAGACGTCCGTTCGAGAGTGTCCCAGACGAAGGTCATGTTTGGATCACACTTAAGACACCTGAAGGCTTTGGAGAAGGGCCCGCCCAGGAATGGCCGCATTTTTTGAATACCCAGCTAGCAAACTAGCTGGATGAGGCTCTCCTACCCACGGAAGAAGCCGCACTACCGCCGATTGTTACAGGCACACTTTCTTGTAAGAGACTCAGCAGATAACCATTTTGGCGATGCTGGTAAGACGCAAAATTAATTTCGAGGTGTTTAAAATTATTTTTTCACAAAGCTTTTCTTTTTTTCTGAGTCTGCACATTACACTCGTCCTGTAATGTCACCGGATCCACCGACCATGGATCAGTCTCACGGTCTTGAGACAGGCGTTAGGGAGTCACAAAGGAGCACCTGTCCGGTGGATAATTTCGGACAGTAGGGACGGACACGCGGGCAATTTTGTAGAGATGGTCCTGATCACGTGAACATACACCATTCACGCAGTTCCTGATCTTTAAATTGATATAAACCGACAGATCACACAAGGGTTACGGTAGTCGCATTAGTCATGGCAGCAGTCAACAACAATGCATAACATTGTTTACGCGAAAAGAGAGAAGGCAGATGACATACATATCGTGTTCACACTGATCGAAAGGATAAGGAGACTGCAGCCGGACAACAATTTGGAACGCCGTCGTAAACATTGGAGACATTGGAGAACGGAGAGAGACAGCAGAGAAAAGCCGCGGACTGTTTACGACAAAGGGCAGATTGTTTATGACTAGTGCAACGGATCAGCGAGAGATAGAGTGCAACAACAACACTATTAATTTCCGCGCCTGGCGGTACCATCACGATAAGAAGTGCTATTGACACACCCACGGGACAGCGACACCACGCCCCCGAGGAGGAGACAGGAACGGACAACAGAATCATTCATTCTGCTTTGAGTCCTCTTCCTTATCCCCGTGATCAATAGTAATTCTTACAGAAGCGACAAACCGCAACGACAATCTAGAAAAACGGCCACACTCAACGCAACGTGTACTTCGAAACCGCGAAGCAAAGAGTTGGTGGAACCGAACATCGAGGATGGCTGATCAACAGCTATCGGGCACACGCCGGACGAGAAATCCATGGCAGTCAACAAGTGAGCTGACGAAAATCGTAGACAATCGGATCACGAAGTTCCGGGATGGCAAAGCAGCAGACCTCCGGCAGTGGTTGGAGGACTTCGCGCGGCTGCTGTACCGTTTTCATATCCCAAATGAAAAAGGTGCAGCGCTTCTCCCGTTGTACCTGGAAGGACCGACTCTCCATAGGTACGACAATCTGGACGAGAAGGACCTGGAAGACTGGGCCAGTGCAACGAAGGCCCTCCTGCAGGCACATGCGTGCACGGCAGACAAGGAGATCGCTCTCCAGGAGCTGTCGTCCCTCACACAAGGGAAGAGGACGCCGAGTCTCTTCGGTCACGAAATTCGGAAGTTGGGGGCGCACGCCTATGACGGATTCGAGGAGAATCAAAGAGAACGTATCCTGGCCACCCACTTTATGGCAGGATTGGACAGAAAGATAAAAAGGAGGATTCGTCAGCTGCCCAAAATACCGAAGACACTTCACGAGATGGTGACTCAAGCAGAAAGGATACATCGGCTTCTAGCAATCGAAGAAGCCGAAGAAGAGGAAGATGATCTAATTGCCCATATCAAAGATATGCAATTAGGGAGGAAGCAGCACTCGTGTGAGGACGAATTCGGAAATTGCGAAGATAACGAAGAATGCGCCGACGAAGACGACGAAGAATGCGCCGACGAAGATAACGGAGAATGGGCCGACGAAGATGGAGAATGGGCCGAAGAAGATGACGGAGAATGGGCCGAAGAAGATGACGGAGAATGGGACGAAGAAGATGACGGAGAATGGAATACTGGTTGGCAGCAACGACAGCAATGGCAATTTGGCAACAGTGGTCCAGCTTACAACAGTGGGAACAGTGGTTCATTTGGCAACAGTGGTCCAGCTTACAACAGTGGGAACAGTGGTTCATTTGGCAACAGTGGTCCAACTTACAACAGTGGGAACAGTGGTCCAGCTGGCAGCAGTGGCAACAGTGGTTGTATGGACAACAGTGGCTGCGTGTGCAACAGAGGAAATCGTGGAAAGCAGATGGCAACACAGGATAAGTTAACGAAGAGGGAGGCCGACCCCAATTATCGAATGTGCCGACCCATGATCAATAGCGTAACCAGATACCTTCTAGGGTGCGCTATGATCATGCTCCTCCCCGGATTGGAGGCTTTTCAGCCTCAGACCTGTGGGATTGGTGGAACAGGGAACATCTACATTCCCATCACGCCGATCCAGAGAATGTTCGATTTCCCTGTGCAAATGGTCAACGTGTCATTGGGAATTGCCGGAAATGAGATGGAAGGTTGGCACCGCGACGGAGGCTCTGTGAAATCAGTTCACATGTGCCATCAAAGCAACATCAACCTTCACAACGGAGCAGTGGACATTGGGAATGCTGAGCTTCGCACAAATTCGATTGGAGGACAGTATGCAGACAGTTTACGGGGACGCCTGGAAGCTGAACAAGGAGGACAAGCAGGAAAGAGTGACACAACTGTGAGAAACTCTAGCAGGAAATAACATCGAATAAGTTTGCGACTACATTTACCAATGGCCCAAGACTCAGTTTATGGACACATGGGTTCACTATTTACTCAACTTCAATAATCAACTATGTTAAAGGAAGTCATCATCTGACTGATTGGAGATGCTGCCGTCAGGAGTTTGCAATCAATCAGGATGGCTGAATCTTCAAATACCCGCGGACGGATACATACTTCTGAGGGAGGGGGGATGTGACAGTCTAGCCTAACTCCTATATAATAGGACAGCCGGCTGTCTGTTTCTTTCTCTCACCCCTCTCTATCTCGTTGCCGCGCGGACACACCCGACGGAAGAGGCAGTCGGGTTGGAGACACCGCACTGGCTGGTGACCCTTCGGCACCTCTCTTCTATTGGCTATGTACTTTTATTATATTCTTATACTAATAAACTGTATTTAATCTTACCACCGTCTTGGGAATTCGTTTGAGTAGAAGAATCACTGGGCCTACACCCCAGCAGATTACAGCTACTTCTAGTAGTAAACGTGTACTATGACTGAAATGGCACATGAAAAAACACCTCGAACTGAAGAAATGAAAACTTGGAAGCAGTGATAACGTCTTCAAAGTTTCAGCCACTAACTGAACCCTGTGGCTTATTGAAAGTGACAGATTCCTGTGTTTCAGATTCAAACGGCAAGTTTTCAAGGGCATGAGCACAATATTGGCTACTTCTAGTAGTCAACGTGTACTATGACTGAAATGGCACATGAAAAAACAGTTCGAACTGAAGAAATGACAACTTGGAAGCAGTGATAACGTCTTCAAAGTTTCAGCCACTAACTGAACCCTGTTGCTTATTGAAAGTGACAGATTCCTGTGTTTCAGATTCAAACGGCAAGTTTTTAAGGGCATGAGCACAATATTGGCTACTTCTAGTAGTCAACGTGTACTATGACTGAAATGGCACATGAAAAAACAGTTCGAACTGAAGAAATGACAACTTGGAAGCAGAAATAACGTCTTCAAAGTTTCAGCCACTAACTGAACCCTGTTGCTTATTGAAAGTGACAGATTCCTGTGTTTCAGATTCAAACGGCAAGTTTTTAAGGGCATGAGCACAATATTGGCTACTTCTAGTAGTCAACGTGTACTATGACTGAAATGGCACATGAAAAAACAGTTCGAACTGAAGAAATGACAACTTGGAAGCAGAAATAACGTCTTCAAAGTTTCAGCCACTAACTGAACCCTGTTGCTTATTGAAAGTGACAGATTCCTGTGTTTCAGATTCAAACGGCAAGTTTTCAAGGGCATGAGCACAATATTGGCTACTTCTAGTAGTCAACGTGTACTATGACTGAAATGGCACATGAAAAAACAATTCAAACTGAAGAAATGACAACTTGGAAGCAGGAATAACGTCTTCAAAGTTTCAGCCACTAACTGAACCCTGTGGCTTATTGAAAGTGACAGATTCCTGTGTTTCAGATTCAAACGGCAAGTTTTCAAGGGCATGAGCACAATATTGGCTACTTCTAGTAGTCAACGTGTACTATGACTGAAATGGCACATGAAAAAACAGTTCGAACTGAAGAAATGACAACTTGGAAGCAGGAATAACGTCTTCAAAGTTTCAGCCACTAACTGAACCCTGTGGCTTATTGAAAGTGACAGATTCCTGTGTTTCAGATTCAAACGGCAAGTTTTTAAGGGCATGAGCACAATATTGGCTACTTCTAGTAGTCAACGTGTACTATGACTGAAATGGCACATGAAAAAACAATTCAAACTGAAGAAATGACAACTTGGAAGCAGGAATAACGTCTTCAAAGTTTCAGCCACTAACTGAACCCTGTGGCTTATTGAAAGTGACAGATTCCTGTGTTTCAGATTCAAACGGCAAGTTTCTAAGGGCATGAGCACAATATTGGCTACTTCTAGTAGTAAACGTGTACTTTGACTGAAATGGCACATGAAAAAACAGTTCAAACTGAAGAAATGACAACTTGGAAGCAGGAATAACGTCTTCAAAGTTTCAGCCACTAACTGAACCCTGTGGCTTATTGAAAGTGACAGATTCCTGTGTTTCAGATTCAAACGGCAAGTTTCTAAGGGCATGAACACAATATTGGCTACTTCTAGTAGTAAACGTGTACTATGACTGAAATGGCACATGAAAAAACACCTCGAACTGAAAAAATGAAAACTTGGAAGCAGTGATAACGTCTTCAAAGTTTCAGCCACTAACTGAACCCTGTGGCTTATTGAAAGTGACAGATTCCTGTGTTTCAGATTCAAACGGCAAGTTTCTAAGGGCATGAACACAATATTGGCTACTTCTAGTAGTCAACGTGTACTATGACTGAAATGGCACATGAAAAAACAGTTCAAACTGAAAAAATGACAACTTGGAAGCAGGAATAACGTCTTCAAAGTTTCAGCCACTAACTGAACCCTGTGGCTTATTGAAAGTGACAGATTCCTGTGTTTCAGATTCAAACGGCAAGTTTCTAAGGGCATGAGCACAATATTGGCTACTTCTAGTAGTCAACGTGTACTATGACTGAAATGGCACATGAAAAAACAGTTCGAACTGAAGAAATGAAAACTTGGAAGCAGTGATAACGTCTTCAAAGTTTCAGCCACTAACTGAACCCTGTGGCTTATTGAAAGTGACAGATTCCTGTGTTTCAGATTCAAACGGCAAGTTTCTAAGGGCATGAGCACAATATTGGCTACTTCTAGTAGTAAACGTGTACTATGACTGAAATGGCACATGAAAAAACAGTTCAAACTGAAGAAATGACAACTTGGAAGCAGGAATAACGTCTTCAAAGTTTCAGCCACTAACTGAACCCTGTGGCTTATTGAAAGTGACAGATTCCTGTGTTTCAGATTCAAACGGCAAGTTTCTAAGGGCATGAACACAATATTGGCTACTTCTAGTAGTCAACGTGTACTATGACTGAAATGGCACATGAAAAAACAGTTCGAACTGAAGAAATGACAACTTGGAAGCAGGAATAACGTCTTCGAAGTTTCAGCCACTAACTGAACCCTGTGGCTTATTGAAAGTGACAGATTCCTGTGTTTCAGATTCAAACGGCAAGTTTTTAAGGGCATGAGCACAATATTGGCTACTTCTAGTAGTCAACGTGTACTATGACTGAAATGGCACATGAAAAAACAATTCAAACTGAAGAAATGACAACTTGGAAGCAGGAATAACGTCTTCAAAGTTTCAGCCACTAACTGAACCCTGTGGCTTATTGAAAGTGACAGATTCCTGTGTTTCAGATTCAAACGGCAAGTTTCTAAGGGCATGAGCACAATATTGGCTACTTCTAGTAGTAAACGTGTACTTTGACTGAAATGGCACATGAAAAAACAGTTCAAACTGAAGAAATGACAACTTGGAAGCAGGAATAACGTCTTCAAAGTTTCAGCCACTAACTGAACCCTGTGGCTTATTGAAAGTGACAGATTCCTGTGTTTCAGATTCAAACGGCAAGTTTCTAAGGGCATGAACACAATATTGGCTACTTCTAGTAGTAAACGTGTACTATGACTGAAATGGCACATGAAAAAACACCTCGAACTGAAAAAATGAAAACTTGGAAGCAGTGATAACGTCTTCAAAGTTTCAGCCACTAACTGAACCCTGTGGCTTATTGAAAGTGACAGATTCCTGTGTTTCAGATTCAAACGGCAAGTTTCTAAGGGCATGAACACAATATTGGCTACTTCTAGTAGTCAACGTGTACTATGACTGAAATGGCACATGAAAAAACAGTTCAAACTGAAAAAATGACAACTTGGAAGCAGGAATAACGTCTTCAAAGTTTCAGCCACTAACTGAACCCTGTGGCTTATTGAAAGTGACAGATTCCTGTGTTTCAGATTCAAACGGCAAGTTTCTAAGGGCATGAGCACAATATTGGCTACTTCTAGTAGTCAACGTGTACTATGACTGAAATGGCACATGAAAAAACAGTTCGAACTGAAGAAATGAAAACTTGGAAGCAGTGATAACGTCTTCAAAGTTTCAGCCACTAACTGAACCCTGTGGCTTATTGAAAGTGACAGATTCCTGTGTTTCAGATTCAAACGGCAAGTTTCTAAGGGCATGAGCACAATATTGGCTACTTCTAGTAGTAAACGTGTACTATGACTGAAATGGCACATGAAAAAACAGTTCAAACTGAAGAAATGACAACTTGGAAGCAGGAATAACGTCTTCAAAGTTTCAGCCACTAACTGAACCCTGTGGCTTATTGAAAGTGACAGATTCCTGTGTTTCAGATTCAAACGGCAAGTTTCTAAGGGCATGAACACAATATTGGCTACTTCTAGTAGTCAACGTGTACTATGACTGAAATGGCACATGAAAAAACAGTTCGAACTGAAGAAATGACAACTTGGAAGCAGGAATAACGTCTTCGAAGTTTCAGCCACTAACTGAACCCTGTGGCTTATTGAAAGTGACAGATTCCTGTGTTTCAGATTCAAACGGCAAGTTTCTAAGGGCATGAGCACAATATTGGCTGCTTCTAGTAGTCAACGTGTACTATGACTGAAATGGCACATGAAAAAACAGTTCGAACTGAAGAAATGACAACTTGGAAGCAGGAATAACGTCTTCAAAGTTTCAGCCACTAACTGAACACTGTGGCTTATTGAAAGTGACAGATTCCTGTGTTTCAGATTCAAACGGCAAGTTTCTAAGGGCATGAACACAATATTGGCTACTTCTAGTAGTCAACGTGTACTATGACTGAAATGGCACATGAAAAAACACCTCGAACTGAAGAAATGAAAACTTGGAAGCAGGAATAACGTCTTCAAAGTTTCAGCCACTAACTGAACCCTGTGGCTTATTGAAAGTGACAGACTCCTGTGTTTCAGATTCAAACGGCAAGTTTCTAAGGGCATGAACACAATATTGGCTACTTCTAGTAGTCAACGTGTACTATGACTGAAATGGCACATGAAAAAACAGTTCAAACTGAAGAAATGACAACTTGGAAGCAGGAATAACGTCTTCAAAGTTTCAGCCACTAACTGAACCCTGTGGCTTATTGAAAGTGACAGATTCCTGTGTTTCAGATTCAAACGGCAAGTTTCTAAGGGCATGAGCACAATATTGGCTACTTCTAGTAGTCAACGTGTACTATGACTGAAATGGCACATGAAAAAACAGTTCAAACTGAAGAAATGACAACTTGGAAGCAGGAATAACGTCTTCAAAGTTTCAGCCACTAACTGAACCCTGTGGCCTATTGAAAGTGACAGATTCCTGTGTTTCAGATTCAAACGGCAAGTTTTTAAGAGCATGAGCACAATATTGGCTACTTCTAGTAGTCAACGTGTACTATGACTGAAATGGCACATGAAAAAACAGTTCAAACTGAAGAAATGACAACTTGGAAGCAGGAATAACGTCTTCAAAGTTTCAGCCACTAACTGAACCCTGTGGCCTATTGAAAGTGACAGATTCCTGTGTTTCAGATTCAAACGGCAAGTTTTTAAGAGCATGAGCACAATATTGGCTACTTCTAGTAGTCAACGTGTACTATGACTGAAATGGCACATGAAAAAACAGTTCAAACTGAAGAAATGACAACTTGGAAGCAGGAATAACGTCTTCAAAGTTTCAGCCACTAACTGAACCCTGTGGCTTATTGAAAGTGACAGACTCCTGTGTTTCAGATTCAAACGGCAAGTTTTTAAGGGCATGAGCACAATATTGGCTACTTCTAGTAGTCAACGTGTACTATGACTGAAATGGCACATGAAAAAACAGTTCAAACTGAAGAAATGACAACTTGGAAGTAGTGATAACGTCTTCAAAGTTTCAGCCACTAACTGAACCCTGTGGCCTATTGAAAGTGACAGATTCCTGTGTTTCAGATTCAAACGGCAAGTTTTCAAGGGCATGAGCACAATATTGGCTACTTCTAGTAGTCAACGTGTACTTTGACTGAAATGGCACATGAAAAAACAGTTCGAACTGAAGAAATGACAACTTGGAAGCAGGAATAACGTCTTCAAAGTTTCAGCCACTAACTGAACCCTGTGGCTTATTGAAAGTGACAGATTCCTGTGTTTCAGATTCAAACGGCAAGTTTCTAAGGGCATGAGCACAATATTGGCTACTTCTAGTAGTCAACGTGTACTTTGACTGAAATGGCACATGAAAAAACAGTTCAAACTGAAGAAATGACAACTTGGAAGCAGGAATAACGTCTTCAAAGTTTCAGCCACTAACTGAACCCTGTGGCTTATTGAAAGTGACAGATTCCTGTGTTTCAGATTCAAACGGCAAGTTTCTAAGGGCATGAACACAATATTGGCTACTTCTAGTAGTCAACGTGTACTTTGACTGAAATGGCACATGAAAAAACAGTTCGAACTGAAGAAATGACAACTTGGAAGCAGGAATAACGTCTTCAAAGTTTCAGCCACTAACTGAACCCTGTGGCTTATTGAAAGTGACAGATTCCTGTGTTTCAGATTCAAACGGCAAGTTTCTAAGGGCATGAGCACAATATTGGCTACTTCTAGTAGTCAACGTGTACTATGACTGAAATGGCACATGAAAAAACACCTCGAACTGAAGAAATGAAAACTTGGAAGCAGGAATAACGTCTTCAAAGTTTCAGCCACTAACTGAACCCTGTTGCTTATTGAAAGTGACAGATTCCTGTGTTTCAGATTCAAACGGCAAGTTTTTAAGGGCATGAGCACAATATTGGCTACTTCTAGTAGTCAACGTGTACTTTGACTGAAATGGCACATGAAAAAACAGTTCGAACTGAAGAAATGACAACTTGGAAGCAGGAATAACGTCTTCAAAGTTTCAGCCACTAACTGAACCCTGTTGCTTATTGAAAGTGACAGATTCCTGTGTTTCAGATTCAAACGGCAAGTTTCTAAGGGCATGAACACAATATTGGCTACTTCTAGTAGTCAACGTGTACTTTGACTGAAATGGCACATGAAAAAACAGTTCGAACTGAAGAAATGACAACTTGGAAGCAGGAATAACGTCTTCAAAGTTTCAGCCACTAACTGAACCCTGTGGCTTATTGAAAGTGACAGATTCCTGTGTTTCAGATTCAAACGGCAAGTTTCTAAGGGCATGAGCACAATATTGGCTACTTCTAGTAGTCAACGTGTACTTTGACTGAAATGGCACATGAAAAAACAGTTCAAACTGAAGAAATGACAACTTGGAAGCAGGAATAACGTCTTCAAAGTTTCAGCCACTAACTGAACCCTGTGGCTTATTGAAAGTGACAGATTCCTGTGTTTCAGATTCAAACGGCAAGTTTCTAAGGGCATGAGCACAATATTGGCTACTTCTAGTAGTCAACGTGTACTTTGACTGAAATGGCACATGAAAAAACAGTTCGAACTGAAGAAATGACAACTTGGAAGCAGGAATAACGTCTTCAAAGTTTCAGCCACTAACTGAACCCTGTGGCTTATTGAAAGTGACAGATTCCTGTGTTTCAGATTCAAACGGCAAGTTTCTAAGGGCATGAGCACAATATTGGCTACTTCTAGTAGTCAACGTGTACTATGACTGAAATGGCACATGAAAAAACAGTTCGAACTGAAGAAATGAAAACTTGGAAGCAGTGATAACGTCTTCAAAGTTTCAGCCACTAACTGAACCCTGTGGCTTATTGAAAGTGACAGATTCCTGTGTTTCAGATTCAAACGGCAAGTTTTCAAGGGCATGAACACAATATTGGCTACTTCTAGTAGTCAACGTGTACTATGACTGAAATGGCACATGAAAAAACAGTTCGAACTGAAGAAATGAAAACTTGGAAGCAGTGATAACGTCTTCAAAGTTTCAGCCACTAACTGAACCCTGTGGCTTATTGAAAGTGACAGATTCCTGTGTTTCAGATTCAAACGGCAAGTTTCTAAGGGCATGAGCACAATATTGGCTACTTCTAGTAGTCAACGTGTACTATGACTGAAATGGCACATGAAAAAACAGTTCAAACTGAAGAAATGACAACTTGGAAGCAGGAATAACGTCTTCAAAGTTTCAGCCACTAACTGAACCCTGTGGCTTATTGAAAGTGACAGATTCCTGTGTTTCAGATTCAAACGGCAAGTTTCTAAGGGCATGAGCACAATATTGGCTACTTCTAGTAGTCAACGTGTACTATGACTGAAATGGCACATGAAAAAACAGTTCGAACTGAAGAAATGAAAACTTGGAAGCAGTGATAACGTCTTCGAAGTTTCAGCCACTAACTGAACCCTGTGGCTTATTGAAAGTGACAGATTCCTGTGTTTCAGATTCAAACGGCAAGTTTCTAAGGGCATGAACACAATATTGGCTACTTCTAGTAGTCAACGTGTACTATGACTGAAATGGCACATGAAAAAACAGTTCGAACTGAAGAAATGAAAACTTGGAAGCAGTGATAACGTCTTCAAAGTTTCAGCCACTAACTGAACCCTGTGGCTTATTGAAAGTGACAGATTCCTGTGTTTCAGATTCAAACGGCAAGTTTCTAAGGGCATGAGCACAATATTGGCTACTTCTAGTAGTCAACGTGTACTATGACTGAAATGGCACATGAAAAAACAGTTCAAACTGAAGAAATGACAACTTGGAAGCAGGAATAACGTCTTCAAAGTTTCAGCCACTAACTGAACCCTGTGGCTTATTGAAAGTGACAGATTCCTGTGTTTCAGATTCAAACGGCAAGTTTCTAAGGGCATGAACACAATATTGGCTACTTCTAGTAGTCAACGTGTACTATGACTGAAATGGCACATGAAAAAACAGTTCGAACTGAAGAAATGACAACTTGGAAGCAGGAATAACGTCTTCGAAGTTTCAGCCACTAACTGAACCCTGTGGCTTATTGAAAGTGACAGATTCCTGTGTTTCAGATTCAAACGGCAAGTTTCTAAGGGCATGAGCACAATATTGGCTGCTTCTAGTAGTCAACGTGTACTATGACTGAAATGGCACATGAAAAAACAGTTCGAACTGAAGAAATGACAACTTGGAAGCAGGAATAACGTCTTCAAAGTTTCAGCCACTAACTGAACACTGTGGCTTATTGAAAGTGACAGATTCCTGTGTTTCAGATTCAAACGGCAAGTTTCTAAGGGCATGAGCACAATATTGGCTACTTCTAGTAGTCAACGTGTACTATGACTGAAATGGCACATGAAAAAACACCTCGAACTGAAGAAATGAAAACTTGGAAGCAGGAATAACGTCTTCAAAGTTTCAGCCACTAACTGAACCCTGTGGCTTATTGAAAGTGACAGACTCCTGTGTTTCAGATTCAAACGGCAAGTTTCTAAGGGCATGAACACAATATTGGCTACTTCTAGTAGTCAACGTGTACTATGACTGAAATGGCACATGAAAAAACAGTTCAAACTGAAGAAATGACAACTTGGAAGCAGGAATAACGTCTTCAAAGTTTCAGCCACTAACTGAACCCTGTGGCTTATTGAAAGTGACAGATTCCTGTGTTTCAGATTCAAACGGCAAGTTTCTAAGGGCATGAGCACAATATTGGCTACTTCTAGTAGTCAACGTGTACTATGACTGAAATGGCACATGAAAAAACAGTTCAAACTGAAGAAATGACAACTTGGAAGCAGGAATAACGTCTTCAAAGTTTCAGCCACTAACTGAACCCTGTGGCCTATTGAAAGTGACAGATTCCTGTGTTTCAGATTCAAACGGCAAGTTTTTAAGAGCATGAGCACAATATTGGCTACTTCTAGTAGTCAACGTGTACTATGACTGAAATGGCACATGAAAAAACAGTTCAAACTGAAGAAATGACAACTTGGAAGCAGGAATAACGTCTTCAAAGTTTCAGCCACTAACTGAACCCTGTGGCCTATTGAAAGTGACAGATTCCTGTGTTTCAGATTCAAACGGCAAGTTTTTAAGAGCATGAGCACAATATTGGCTACTTCTAGTAGTCAACGTGTACTATGACTGAAATGGCACATGAAAAAACAGTTCAAACTGAAGAAATGACAACTTGGAAGCAGGAATAACGTCTTCAAAGTTTCAGCCACTAACTGAACCCTGTGGCTTATTGAAAGTGACAGACTCCTGTGTTTCAGATTCAAACGGCAAGTTTTTAAGGGCATGAGCACAATATTGGCTACTTCTAGTAGTCAACGTGTACTATGACTGAAATGGCACATGAAAAAACAGTTCAAACTGAAGAAATGACAACTTGGAAGTAGTGATAACGTCTTCAAAGTTTCAGCCACTAACTGAACCCTGTGGCCTATTGAAAGTGACAGATTCCTGTGTTTCAGATTCAAACGGCAAGTTTTCAAGGGCATGAGCACAATATTGGCTACTTCTAGTAGTCAACGTGTACTTTGACTGAAATGGCACATGAAAAAACAGTTCGAACTGAAGAAATGACAACTTGGAAGCAGGAATAACGTCTTCAAAGTTTCAGCCACTAACTGAACCCTGTGGCTTATTGAAAGTGACAGATTCCTGTGTTTCAGATTCAAACGGCAAGTTTCTAAGGGCATGAGCACAATATTGGCTACTTCTAGTAGTCAACGTGTACTTTGACTGAAATGGCACATGAAAAAACAGTTCAAACTGAAGAAATGACAACTTGGAAGCAGGAATAACGTCTTCAAAGTTTCAGCCACTAACTGAACCCTGTGGCTTATTGAAAGTGACAGATTCCTGTGTTTCAGATTCAAACGGCAAGTTTCTAAGGGCATGAACACAATATTGGCTACTTCTAGTAGTCAACGTGTACTTTGACTGAAATGGCACATGAAAAAACAGTTCGAACTGAAGAAATGACAACTTGGAAGCAGGAATAACGTCTTCAAAGTTTCAGCCACTAACTGAACCCTGTGGCTTATTGAAAGTGACAGATTCCTGTGTTTCAGATTCAAACGGCAAGTTTCTAAGGGCATGAGCACAATATTGGCTACTTCTAGTAGTCAACGTGTACTATGACTGAAATGGCACATGAAAAAACACCTCGAACTGAAGAAATGAAAACTTGGAAGCAGGAATAACGTCTTCAAAGTTTCAGCCACTAACTGAACCCTGTTGCTTATTGAAAGTGACAGATTCCTGTGTTTCAGATTCAAACGGCAAGTTTTTAAGGGCATGAGCACAATATTGGCTACTTCTAGTAGTCAACGTGTACTTTGACTGAAATGGCACATGAAAAAACAGTTCGAACTGAAGAAATGACAACTTGGAAGCAGGAATAACGTCTTCAAAGTTTCAGCCACTAACTGAACCCTGTTGCTTATTGAAAGTGACAGATTCCTGTGTTTCAGATTCAAACGGCAAGTTTCTAAGGGCATGAGCACAATATTGGCTACTTCTAGTAGTCAACGTGTACTTTGACTGAAATGGCACATGAAAAAACAGTTCAAACTGAAGAAATGACAACTTGGAAGCAGGAATAACGTCTTCAAAGTTTCAGCCACTAACTGAACCCTGTGGCTTATTGAAAGTGACAGATTCCTGTGTTTCAGATTCAAACGGCAAGTTTCTAAGGGCATGAGCACAATATTGGCTACTTCTAGTAGTCAACGTGTACTTTGACTGAAATGGCACATGAAAAAACAGTTCGAACTGAAGAAATGACAACTTGGAAGCAGGAATAACGTCTTCAAAGTTTCAGCCACTAACTGAACCCTGTGGCTTATTGAAAGTGACAGATTCCTGTGTTTCAGATTCAAACGGCAAGTTTCTAAGGGCATGAGCACAATATTGGCTACTTCTAGTAGTCAACGTGTACTATGACTGAAATGGCACATGAAAAAACACCTCGAACTGAAGAAATGAAAACTTGGAAGCAGGAATAACGTCTTCAAAGTTTCAGCCACTAACTGAACCCTGTGGCTTATTGAAAGTGACAGACTCCTGTGTTTCAGATGCAAACGGCAAGTTTTTAAGGGCATGAGCACAATATTGGCTACTTCTAGTAGTCAACGTGTACTATGACTGAAATGGCACATGAAAAAACAGTTCGAACTGAAGAAATGACAACTTGGAAGCAGGAATAACGTCTTCAAAGTTTCAGCCACTAACTGAACCCTGTTGCTTATTGAAAGTGACAGATTCCTGTGTTTCAGATTCAAACGGCAAGTTTTTAAGGGCATGAGCACAATATTGGCTACTTCTAGTAGTCAACGTGTACTTTGACTGAAATGGCACATGAAAAAACAGTTCGAACTGAAGAAATGACAACTTGGAAGCAGGAATAACGTCTTCAAAGTTTCAGCCACTAACTGAACCCTGTTGCTTATTGAAAGTGACAGACTCCTGTGTTTCAGATTCAAACGGCAAGTTTTTAAGGGCATGAGCACAATATTGGCTACTTCTAGTAGTCAACGTGTACTATGACTGAAATGGCACATGAAAAAACACCTCGAACTGAAGAAATGAAAACTTGGAAGCAGGAATAACGTCTTCAAAGTTTCAGCCACTAACTGAACCCTGTTGCTTATTGAAAGTGACAGATTCCTGTGTTTCAGATTCAAACGGCAAGTTTTTAAGGGCATGAGCACAATATTGGCTACTTCTAGTAGTCAACGTGTACTTTGACTGAAATGGCACATGAAAAAACAGTTCGAACTGAAGAAATGAAAACTTGGAAGCAGGAATAACGTCTTCAAAGTTTCAGCCACTAACTGAACCCTGTGGCTTATTGAAAGTGACAGACTCCTGTGTTTCAGATTCAAACGGCAAGTTTTTAAGGGCATGAGCACAATATTGGCTACTTCTAGTAGTCAACGTGTACTATGACTGAAATGGCACATGAAAAAACAGTTCGAACTGAAGAAATGACAACTTGGAAGCAGGAATAACGTCTTCAAAGTTTCAGCCACTAACTGAACCCTGTTGCTTATTGAAAGTGACAGACTCCTGTGTTTCAGATTCAAACGGCAAGTTTTTAAGGGCATGAGCACAATATTGGCTACTTCTAGTAGTCAACGTGTACTATGACTGAAATGGCACATGAAAAAACAGTTCGAACTGAAGAAATGAAAACTTGGAAGCAGTGATAACGTCTTCAAAGTTTCAGCCACTAACTGAACCCTGTGGCTTATTGAAAGTGACAGATTCCTGTGTTTCAGATTCAAACGGCAAGTTTCTAAGGGCATGAGCACAATATTGGCTACTTCTAGTAGTCAACGTGTACTTTGACTGAAATGGCACATGAAAAAACAGTTCGAACTGAAGAAATGACAACTTGGAAGCAGGAATAACGTCTTCAAAGTTTCAGCCACTAACTGAACCCTGTGGCTTATTGAAAGTGACAGACTCCTGTGTTTCAGATTCAAACGGCAAGTTTTTAAGGGCATGAGCACAATATTGGCTACTTCTAGTAGTCAACGTGTACTTTGACTGAAATGGCACATGAAAAAACAGTTCGAACTGAAGAAATGAAAACTTGGAAGCAGGAATAACGTCTTCAAAGTTTCAGCCACTAACTGAACCCTGTGGCTTATTGAAAGTGACAGATTCCTGTGTTTCAGATTCAAACGGCAAGTTTCTAAGGGCATGAGCACAATATTGGCTACTTCTAGTAGTCAACGTGTACTATGACTGAAATGGCACATGAAAAAACAGTTCGAACTGAAGAAATGACAACTTGGAAGCAGGAATAACGTCTTCAAAGTTTCAGCCACTAACTGAACCCTGTGGCTTATTGAAAGTGACAGATTCCTGTGTTTCAGATTCAAACGGCAAGTTTCTAAGGGCATGAGCACAATATTGGCTACTTCTAGTAGTCAACGTGTACTTTGACTGAAATGGCACATGAAAAAACAGTTCGAACTGAAGAAATGAAAACTTGGAAGCAGGAATAACGTCTTCAAAGTTTCAGCCACTAACTGAACCCTGTGGCTTATTGAAAGTGACAGATTCCTGTGTTTCAGATTCAAACGGCAAGTTTCTAAGGGCATGAGCACAATATTGGCTACTTCTAGTAGTCAACGTGTACTTTGACTGAAATGGCACATGAAAAAACAGTTCGAACTGAAGAAATGACAACTTGGAAGCAGGAATAACGTCTTCAAAGTTTCAGCCACTAACTGAACCCTGTGGCTTATTGAAAGTGACAGATTCCTGTGTTTCAGATTCAAACGGCAAGTTTTTAAGGGCATGAGCACAATATTGGCTACTTCTAGTAGTCAACGTGTACTTTGACTGAAATGGCACATGAAAAAACAGTTCGAACTGAAGAAATGAAAACTTGGAAGCAGGAATAACGTCTTCAAAGTTTCAGCCACTAACTGAACCCTGTGGCTTATTGAAAGTGACAGATTCCTGTGTTTCAGATTCAAACGGCAAGTTTCTAAGGGCATGAGCACAATATTGGCTACTTCTAGTAGTCAACGTGTACTATGACTGAAATGGCACATGAAAAAACAGTTCGAACTGAAGAAATGACAACTTGGAAGCAGGAATAACGTCTTCAAAGTTTCAGCCACTAACTGAACCCTGTGGCTTATTGAAAGTGACAGACTCCTGTGTTTCAGATTCAAACGGCAAGTTTTTAAGGGCATGAGCACAATATTGGCTACTTCTAGTAGTCAACGTGTACTTTGACTGAAATGGCACATGAAAAAACAGTTCGAACTGAAGAAATGAAAACTTGGAAGCAGGAATAACGTCTTCAAAGTTTCAGCCACTAACTGAACCCTGTGGCTTATTGAAAGTGACAGACTCCTGTGTTTCAGATTCAAACGGCAAGTTTTTAAGGGCATGAGCACAATATTGGCTACTTCTAGTAGTCAACGTGTACTATGACTGAAATGGCACATGAAAAAACAGTTCGAACTGAAGAAATGACAACTTGGAAGCAGGAATAACGTCTTCAAAGTTTCAGCCACTAACTGAACCCTGTTGCTTATTGAAAGTGACAGATTCCTGTGTTTCAGATTCAAACGGCAAGTTTTTAAGGGCATGAGCACAATATTGGCTACTTCTAGTAGTCAACGTGTACTTTGACTGAAATGGCACATGAAAAAACAGTTCGAACTGAAGAAATGACAACTTGGAAGCAGGAATAACGTCTTCAAAGTTTCAGCCACTAACTGAACCCTGTGGCTTATTGAAAGTGACAGATTCCTGTGTTTCATATTCAAACGGCAAGTTTTTAAGGGCATGAGCACAATATTGGCTACTTCTAGTAGTCAACGTGTACTTTGACTGAAATGGCACATGAAAAAACAGTTCGAACTGAAGAAATGACAACTTGGAAGCAGGAATAACGTCTTCAAAGTTTCAGCCACTAACTGAACCCTGTTGCTTATTGAAAGTGACAGATTCCTGTGTTTCAGATTCAAACGGCAAGTTTTTAAGGGCATGAGCACAATATTGGCTACTTCTAGTAGTCAACGTGTACTATGACTGAAATGGCACATGAAAAAACAGTTCGAACTGAAGAAATGAAAACTTGGAAGCAGTGATAACGTCTTCAAAGTTTCAGCCACTAACTGAACCCTGTGGCTTATTGAAAGTGACAGATTCCTGTGTTTCAGATTCAAACGGCAAGTTTCTAAGGGCATGAGCACAATATTGGCTACTTCTAGTAGTCAACGTGTACTTTGACTGAAATGGCACATGAAAAAACAGTTCGAACTGAAGAAATGACAACTTGGAAGCAGGAATAACGTCTTCAAAGTTTCAGCCACTAACTGAACCCTGTGGCTTATTGAAAGTGACAGACTCCTGTGTTTCAGATTCAAACGGCAAGTTTTTAAGGGCATGAGCACAATATTGGCTACTTCTAGTAGTCAACGTGTACTTTGACTGAAATGGCACATGAAAAAACAGTTCGAACTGAAGAAATGAAAACTTGGAAGCAGGAATAACGTCTTCAAAGTTTCAGCCACTAACTGAACCCTGTGGCTTATTGAAAGTGACAGATTCCTGTGTTTCAGATTCAAACGGCAAGTTTCTAAGGGCATGAGCACAATATTGGCTACTTCTAGTAGTCAACGTGTACTATGACTGAAATGGCACATGAAAAAACAGTTCGAACTGAAGAAATGACAACTTGGAAGCAGGAATAACGTCTTCAAAGTTTCAGCCACTAACTGAACCCTGTGGCTTATTGAAAGTGACAGATTCCTGTGTTTCAGATTCAAACGGCAAGTTTCTAAGGGCATGAGCACAATATTGGCTACTTCTAGTAGTCAACGTGTACTTTGACTGAAATGGCACATGAAAAAACAGTTCGAACTGAAGAAATGAAAACTTGGAAGCAGGAATAACGTCTTCAAAGTTTCAGCCACTAACTGAACCCTGTGGCTTATTGAAAGTGACAGATTCCTGTGTTTCAGATTCAAACGGCAAGTTTCTAAGGGCATGAGCACAATATTGGCTACTTCTAGTAGTCAACGTGTACTTTGACTGAAATGGCACATGAAAAAACAGTTCGAACTGAAGAAATGACAACTTGGAAGCAGGAATAACGTCTTCAAAGTTTCAGCCACTAACTGAACCCTGTGGCTTATTGAAAGTGACAGATTCCTGTGTTTCAGATTCAAACGGCAAGTTTTTAAGGGCATGAGCACAATATTGGCTACTTCTAGTAGTCAACGTGTACTTTGACTGAAATGGCACATGAAAAAACAGTTCGAACTGAAGAAATGAAAACTTGGAAGCAGGAATAACGTCTTCAAAGTTTCAGCCACTAACTGAACCCTGTGGCTTATTGAAAGTGACAGATTCCTGTGTTTCAGATTCAAACGGCAAGTTTCTAAGGGCATGAGCACAATATTGGCTACTTCTAGTAGTCAACGTGTACTATGACTGAAATGGCACATGAAAAAACAGTTCGAACTGAAGAAATGACAACTTGGAAGCAGGAATAACGTCTTCAAAGTTTCAGCCACTAACTGAACCCTGTGGCTTATTGAAAGTGACAGACTCCTGTGTTTCAGATTCAAACGGCAAGTTTTTAAGGGCATGAGCACAATATTGGCTACTTCTAGTAGTCAACGTGTACTTTGACTGAAATGGCACATGAAAAAACAGTTCGAACTGAAGAAATGAAAACTTGGAAGCAGGAATAACGTCTTCAAAGTTTCAGCCACTAACTGAACCCTGTGGCTTATTGAAAGTGACAGACTCCTGTGTTTCAGATTCAAACGGCAAGTTTTTAAGGGCATGAGCACAATATTGGCTACTTCTAGTAGTCAACGTGTACTATGACTGAAATGGCACATGAAAAAACAGTTCGAACTGAAGAAATGACAACTTGGAAGCAGGAATAACGTCTTCAAAGTTTCAGCCACTAACTGAACCCTGTTGCTTATTGAAAGTGACAGATTCCTGTGTTTCAGATTCAAACGGCAAGTTTTTAAGGGCATGAGCACAATATTGGCTACTTCTAGTAGTCAACGTGTACTTTGACTGAAATGGCACATGAAAAAACAGTTCGAACTGAAGAAATGACAACTTGGAAGCAGGAATAACGTCTTCAAAGTTTCAGCCACTAACTGAACCCTGTGGCTTATTGAAAGTGACAGATTCCTGTGTTTCATATTCAAACGGCAAGTTTTTAAGGGCATGAGCACAATATTGGCTACTTCTAGTAGTCAACGTGTACTTTGACTGAAATGGCACATGAAAAAACAGTTCGAACTGAAGAAATGACAACTTGGAAGCAGGAATAACGTCTTCAAAGTTTCAGCCACTAACTGAACCCTGTTGCTTATTGAAAGTGACAGATTCCTGTGTTTCAGATTCAAACGGCAAGTTTTTAAGGGCATGAGCACAATATTGGCTACTTCTAGTAGTCAACGTGTACTTTGACTGAAATGGCACATGAAAAAACAGTTCGAACTGAAGAAATGACAACTTGGAAGCAGGAATAACGTCTTCAAAGTTTCAGCCACTAACTGAACCCTGTGGCTTATTGAAAGTGACAGATTCCTGTGTTTCAGATTCAAACGGCAAGTTTCTAAGGGCATGAGCACAATATTGGCTACTTCTAGTAGTCAACGTGTACTTTGACTGAAATGGCACATGAAAAAACAGTTCGAACTGAAGAAATGACAACTTGGAAGCAGGAATAACGTCTTCAAAGTTTCAGCCACTAACTGAACCCTGTGGCTTATTGAAAGTGACAGATTCCTGTGTTTCAGATGCAAACGGCAAGTTTCTAAGGGCATGAGCACAATATTGGCTACTTCTAGTAGTCAACGTGTACTTTGACTGAAATGGCACATGAAAAAACAGTTCAAACTGAAGAAATGACAACTTGGAAGCAGGAATAACGTCTTCAAAGTTTCAGCCACTAACTGAACCCTGTTGCTTATTGAAAGTGACAGACTCCTGTGTTTCAGATGCAAACGGCAAGTTTCTAAGGGCATGAGCACAATATTGGCTACTTCTAGTAGTCAACGTGTACTATGACTGAAATGGCACATGAAAAAACAGTTCAAACTGAAGAAATGACAACTTGGAAGCAGGAATAACGTCTTCAAAGTTTCAGCCACTAACTGAACCCTGTGGCTTATTGAAAGTGACAGACTCCTGTGTTTCAGATGCAAACGGCAAGTTTCTAAGGGCATGAGCACAATATTGGCTACTTCTAGTAGTCAACGTGTACTTTGACTGAAATGGCACATGAAAAAACAGTTCAAACTGAAGAAATGACAACTTGGAAGCAGGAATAACGTCTTCAAAGTTTCAGCCACTAACTGAACCCTGTTGCTTATTGAAAGTGACAGGCTCCTGTGTTTCAGATGCAAACGGCAAGTTTCTAAGGGCATGAGCACAATATTGGCTACTTCTAGTAGTCAACGTGTACTTTGACTGAAATGGCACATGAAAAAACAGTTCAAACTGAAGAAATGACAACTTGGAAGCAGGAATAACGTCTTCAAAGTTTCAGCCACTAACTGAACCCTGTTGCTTATTGAAAGTGACAGGCTCCTGTGTTTCAGATTCAAACGGCAAGTTTTTAAGGGCATGAGCACAATATTGGCTACTTCTAGTAGTCAACGTGTACTATGACTGAAATGGCACATGAAAAAACAGTTCAAACTGAAGAAATGACAACTTGGAAGCAGGAATAACGTCTTCAAAGTTTCAGCCACTAACTGAACCCTGTTGCTTATTGAAAGTGACAGATTCCTGTGTTTCAGATTCAAACGGCAAGTTTTTAAGGGCATGATCACAATATTGGCTACTTCTAGTAGTCAACGTGTACTATGACTGAAATGGCACATGAAAAAACAGTTCGAACTGAAGAAATGACAACTTGGAAGCAGGAATAACGTCTTCAAAGTTTCAGCCACTAACTGAACTCTGTGGCTTATTGAAAGTGACAGACTCCTGTGTTTCAGATTCAAACGGCAAGTTTTTAAGGGCATGAGCACAATATTGGCTACTTCTAGTAGTCAACGTGTACTTTGACTGAAATGGCACATGAAAAAACACCTCGAACTGAAGAAATGAAAACTTGGAAGCAGGAATAACGTCTTCAAAGTTTCAGCCACTAACTGAACCCTGTGGCTTATTGAAAGTGACAGACTCCTGTGTTTCAGATTCAAACGGCAAGTTTTTAAGGGCATGAGCACAATATTGGCTACTTCTAGTAGTCAACGTGTACTATGACTGAAATGGCACATGAAAAAACAGTTCGAACTGAAGAAATGACAACTTGGAAGCAGGAATAACGTCTTCAAAGTTTCAGCCACTAACTGAACCCTGTTGCTTATTGAAAGTGACAGATTCCTGTGTTTCAGATTCAAACGGCAAGTTTTTAAGGGCATGAGCACAATATTGGCTACTTCTAGTAGTCAACGTGTACTTTGACTGAAATGGCACATGAAAAAACAGTTCGAACTGAAGAAATGACAACTTGGAAGCAGGAATAACGTCTTCAAAGTTTCAGCCACTAACTGAACCCTGTGGCTTATTGAAAGTGACAGATTCCTGTGTTTCAGATTCAAACGGCAAGTTTTTAAGGGCATGAGCACAATATTGGCTACTTCTAGTAGTCAACGTGTACTTTGACTGAAATGGCACATGAAAAAACAGTTCGAACTGAAGAAATGACAACTTGGAAGCAGGAATAACGTCTTCAAAGTTTCAGCCACTAACTGAACCCTGTTGCTTATTGAAAGTGACAGATTCCTGTGTTTCAGATTCAAACGGCAAGTTTTTAAGGGCATGAGCACAATATTGGCTACTTCTAGTAGTCAACGTGTACTTTGACTGAAATGGCACATGAAAAAACAGTTCGAACTGAAGAAATGACAACTTGGAAGCAGGAATAACGTCTTCAAAGTTTCAGCCACTAACTGAACCCTGTGGCTTATTGAAAGTGACAGATTCCTGTGTTTCAGATTCAAACGGCAAGTTTCTAAGGGCATGAGCACAATATTGGCTACTTCTAGTAGTCAACGTGTACTTTGACTGAAATGGCACATGAAAAAACAGTTCAAACTGAAGAAATGACAACTTGGAAGCAGGAATAACGTCTTCAAAGTTTCAGCCACTAACTGAACCCTGTTGCTTATTGAAAGTGACAGGCTCCTGTGTTTCAGATGCAAACGGCAAGTTTTTAAGGGCATGAGCACAATATTGGCTACTTCTAGTAGTCAACGTGTACTTTGACTGAAATGGCACATGAAAAAACAGTTCGAACTGAAGAAATGACAACTTGGAAGCAGGAATAACGTCTTCAAAGTTTCAGCCACTAACTGAACCCTGTGGCTTATTGAAAGTGACAGATTCCTGTGTTTCAGATGCAAACGGCAAGTTTCTAAGGGCATGAGCACAATATTGGCTACTTCTAGTAGTCAACGTGTACTTTGACTGAAATGGCACATGAAAAAACAGTTCAAACTGAAGAAATGACAACTTGGAAGCAGGAATAACGTCTTCAAAGTTTCAGCCACTAACTGAACCCTGTTGCTTATTGAAAGTGACAGACTCCTGTGTTTCAGATGCAAACGGCAAGTTTCTAAGGGCATGAGCACAATATTGGCTACTTCTAGTAGTCAACGTGTACTATGACTGAAATGGCACATGAAAAAACAGTTCAAACTGAAGAAATGACAACTTGGAAGCAGGAATAACGTCTTCAAAGTTTCAGCCACTAACTGAACCCTGTGGCTTATTGAAAGTGACAGACTCCTGTGTTTCAGATGCAAACGGCAAGTTTCTAAGGGCATGAGCACAATATTGGCTACTTCTAGTAGTCAACGTGTACTTTGACTGAAATGGCACATGAAAAAACAGTTCAAACTGAAGAAATGACAACTTGGAAGCAGGAATAACGTCTTCAAAGTTTCAGCCACTAACTGAACCCTGTTGCTTATTGAAAGTGACAGGCTCCTGTGTTTCAGATGCAAACGGCAAGTTTCTAAGGGCATGAGCACAATATTGGCTACTTCTAGTAGTCAACGTGTACTTTGACTGAAATGGCACATGAAAAAACAGTTCAAACTGAAGAAATGACAACTTGGAAGCAGGAATAACGTCTTCAAAGTTTCAGCCACTAACTGAACCCTGTTGCTTATTGAAAGTGACAGGCTCCTGTGTTTCAGATTCAAACGGCAAGTTTTTAAGGGCATGAGCACAATATTGGCTACTTCTAGTAGTCAACGTGTACTATGACTGAAATGGCACATGAAAAAACAGTTCAAACTGAAGAAATGACAACTTGGAAGCAGGAATAACGTCTTCAAAGTTTCAGCCACTAACTGAACCCTGTTGCTTATTGAAAGTGACAGATTCCTGTGTTTCAGATTCAAACGGCAAGTTTTTAAGGGCATGATCACAATATTGGCTACTTCTAGTAGTCAACGTGTACTATGACTGAAATGGCACATGAAAAAACACCTCGAACTGAAGAAATGAAAACTTGGAAGCAGGAATAACGTCTTCAAAGTTTCAGCCACTAACTGAACCCTGTGGCTTATTGAAAGTGACAGACTCCTGTGTTTCAGATTCAAACGGCAAGTTTTTAAGGGCATGAGCACAATATTGGCTACTTCTAGTAGTCAACGTGTACTTTGACTGAAATGGCACATGAAAAAACACCTCGAACTGAAGAAATGAAAACTTGGAAGCAGGAATAACGTCTTCAAAGTTTCAGCCACTAACTGAACCCTGTGGCTTATTGAAAGTGACAGACTCCTGTGTTTCAGATTCAAACGGCAAGTTTTTAAGGGCATGAGCACAATATTGGCTACTTCTAGTAGTCAACGTGTACTATGACTGAAATGGCACATGAAAAAACAGTTCGAACTGAAGAAATGACAACTTGGAAGCAGGAATAACGTCTTCAAAGTTTCAGCCACTAACTGAACCCTGTTGCTTATTGAAAGTGACAGATTCCTGTGTTTCAGATTCAAACGGCAAGTTTTTAAGGGCATGAGCACAATATTGGCTACTTCTAGTAGTCAACGTGTACTTTGACTGAAATGGCACATGAAAAAACAGTTCGAACTGAAGAAATGACAACTTGGAAGCAGGAATAACGTCTTCAAAGTTTCAGCCACTAACTGAACCCTGTGGCTTATTGAAAGTGACAGATTCCTGTGTTTCAGATTCAAACGGCAAGTTTTTAAGGGCATGAGCACAATATTGGCTACTTCTAGTAGTCAACGTGTACTTTGACTGAAATGGCACATGAAAAAACAGTTCGAACTGAAGAAATGACAACTTGGAAGCAGGAATAACGTCTTCAAAGTTTCAGCCACTAACTGAACCCTGTTGCTTATTGAAAGTGACAGATTCCTGTGTTTCAGATTCAAACGGCAAGTTTTTAAGGGCATGAGCACAATATTGGCTACTTCTAGTAGTCAACGTGTACTTTGACTGAAATGGCACATGAAAAAACAGTTCGAACTGAAGAAATGACAACTTGGAAGCAGTGCAAACGTCTTCAAAGTTCCAGCCACTAACTGAACCCTGTGGCTTATTGAAAGTGACAGACTCCTGTGTTTCAGATGCAAACGGCAAGTTTCTAAGGGCATGAGCACAATATTGGCTACTTCTAGTAGTCAACGTGTACTTTGACTGAAATGGCACATGAAAAAACAGTTCAAACTGAAGAAATGACAACTTGGAAGCAGGAATAACGTCTTCAAAGTTTCAGCCACTAACTGAACCCTGTGGCTTATTGAAAGTGACAGACTCCTGTGTTTCAGATGCAAACGGCAAGTTTCTAAGGGCATGAGCACAATATTGGCTACTTCTAGTAGTCAACGTGTACTTTGACTGAAATGGCACATGAAAAAACAGTTCAAACTGAAGAAATGACAACTTGGAAGCAGGAATAACGTCTTCAAAGTTTCAGCCACTAACTGAACCCTGTGGCTTATTGAAAGTGACAGACTCCTGTGTTTCAGATGCAAACGGCAAGTTTCTAAGGGCATGAGCACAATATTGGCTACTTCTAGTAGTCAACGTGTACTTTGACTGAAATGGCACATGAAAAAACAGTTCAAACTGAAGAAATGACAACTTGGAAGCAGGAATAACGTCTTCAAAGTTTCAGCCACTAACTGAACCCTGTGGCTTATTGAAAGTGACAGACTCCTGTGTTTCAGATGCAAACGGCAAGTTTCTAAGGGCATGAGCACAATATTGGCTACTTCTAGTAGTCAACGTGTACTTTGACTGAAATGGCACATGAAAAAACAGTTCAAACTGAAGAAATGACAACTTGGAAGCAGGAATAACGTCTTCAAAGTTTCAGCCACTAACTGAACCCTGTGGCTTATTGAAAGTGACAGACTCCTGTGTTTCAGATGCAAACGGCAAGTTTCTAAGGGCATGAGCACAATATTGGCTACTTCTAGTAGTCAACGTGTACTTTGACTGAAATGGCACATGAAAAAACAGTTCAAACTGAAGAAATGACAACTTGGAAGCAGGAATAACGTCTTCAAAGTTTCAGCCACTAACTGAACCCTGTTGCTTATTGAAAGTGACAGGCTCCTGTGTTTCAGATTCAAACGGCAAGTTTTTAAGGGCATGAGCACAATATTGGCTACTTCTAGTAGTCAACGTGTACTATGACTGAAATGGCACATGAAAAAACAGTTCAAACTGAAGAAATGACAACTTGGAAGCAGTGATAACGTCTTCAAAGTTTCAGCCACTAACTGAACCCTGTTGCTTATTGAAAGTGACAGATTCCTGTGTTTCAGATTCAAACGGCAAGTTTTTAAGGGCATGATCACAATATTGGCTACTTCTAGTAGTCAACGTGTACTATGACTGAAATGGCACATGAAAAAACAGTTCGAACTGAAGAAATGACAACTTGGAAGTAGTGATAACGTCTTCAAAGTTTCAGCCACTAACTGAACCACGTGGCTTACTCATTGTGACAGATTCCTGTGTTTCAGATTCAAACGGCAAGTTTCTAAGGGCATGAGCACAATATTGGCTACTTCTAGTAGTCAACGTGTACTATGACTGAAATGGCACATGAAAAAACAGTTCAAACTGAAGAAATGACAACTTGGAAGCAGGAATAACGTCTTCAAAGTTTCAGCCACTAACTGAACCCTGTGGCTTATTGAAAGTGACAGATTCCTGTGTTTCAGATTCAAACGGCAAGTTTTTAAGGGCATGAGCACAATATTGGCTACTTCTAGTAGTCAACGTGTACTATGACTGAAATGGCACATGAAAAAACAGTTCAAACTGAAGAAATGACAACTTGGAAGCAGGAATAACGTCTTTAAAGTTTCAGCCACTAACTGAACCCTGTGGCTTATTGAAAGTGACAGATTCCTGTGTTTCAGATTCAAACGGCAAGTTTCTAAGGGCATGAGCACAATATTGGCTACTTCTAGTAGTCAACGTGTACTATGACTGAAATGGCACATGAAAAAACAGTTCGAACTGAAGAAATGACAACTTGGAAGTAGTGATAACGTCTTCAAAGTTTCAGCCACTAACTGAACCACGTGGCTTACTCATTGTGACAGATTCCTGTGTTTCAGATTCAAACGGCAAGTTTCTAAGGGCATGAGCACAATATTGGCTACTTCTAGTAGTCAACGTGTACTATGACTGAAATGGCACATGAAAAAACAGTTCAAACTGAAGAAATGACAACTTGGAAGCAGGAATAACGTCTTCAAAGTTTCAGCCACTAACTGAACCCTGTGGCTTATTGAAAGTGACAGATTCCTGTGTTTCAGATTCAAACGGCAAGTTTTTAAGGGCATGAGCACAATATTGGCTACTTCTAGTAGTCAACGTGTACTATGACTGAAATGGCACATGAAAAAACAGTTCAAACTGAAGAAATGACAACTTGGAAGCAGGAATAACGTCTTCAAAGTTTCAGCCACTAACTGAACCCTGTGGCTTATTGAAAGTGACAGATTCCTGTGTTTCAGATTCAAACGGCAAGTTTTTAAGGGCATGAGCACAATATTGGCTACTTCTAGTAGTCAACGTGTACTATGACTGAAATGGCACATGAAAAAACAGTTCGAACTGAAGAAATGACAACTTGGAAGCAGGAATAACGTCTTCAAAGTTTCAGCCACTAACTGAACCCTGTGGCTTATTGAAAGTGACAGATTCCTGTGTTTCAGATTCAAACGGCAAGTTTCTAAGGGCATGAGCACAATATTGGCTACTTCTAGTAGTCAACGTGTACTATGACTGAAATGGCACATGAAAAAACAGTTCAGCACTTTCAGAGATTGTTGAAAATACCTGCTCAATCGGTGGCTCCGGATCGTTCATTTCGTGAAATTGGTCCTGTGTTGGGTCCTCTGGGATCTCTTCCGCTTCCCCATCCACCTCGAAGAATTGCTCTTCGAGCAGGTGATCGACTTGCAAGTACACTTCGATGTTAGCCATTCTGAAAGTTGCATGGGCGGGGGAGGAGGTCATGAAAGAGAGAGCGTTGCTTCCCTTTTATAAGCAGAGAGACGCGGAAATGCTCTCTTTCCCATCGCTCGAATGTCCTTTGTTTGAAGGACATATTGGCCAGACACTGTCCCGCCGGGGGTTTTGAAATGTGAAATTCGAATTCAAAAACGAAACTGTTGTGACACGCAGGAGAACGTGAAAAACAGAGAAAAATTTCTAAAAATGAATTCTTGTTTAGAATACTAGATTTTTCAATATAATTTTATTTTGAAAAAATCATCATAATTTTTGTTAATTTTTCAAAACCCGGAGTGCTAGTTTTTTGGCGAGAAGCATGTTTTGGGAGGACTTGATCCCCTTGGTTGGGACCGATACCAAAAATCATTCGCTTGAACAGCTAGTTAGTACCAATCGGTGAAAACCTGACAGAACGTTCACAAGATGACAAAAATAAGATAATCACAAGCTGGAACAGATTTATTAAATATACAAAGAAACAGAGATATTCTTTTGAAAATGCAGATATCTTTATATTGGGCCAGAGCCGTCTAAATCATAATAACAACAAAATGACTGGAACGGTTTTATAGAGTAACTCAATCAAAAACTTTTCTCAGTTGACTACTTTTCTGTAGCTCTTTCCGTTTTCGAGATATAATGGAAAACCCGGCGTAACTTTTGGCGTTTTTCAGATAATGTTCAGTTTTTTCTGAATAGCTTTGCTACCGTAATCAATACAAAAAAACAGTCAACAGAAGAAATGTTGATAAAACATTCAGCTAATCAGTAATCTGCGAATCAACTATATCTGATAATTATTGATTCCTGCAGACTCAAAACAAGTGATGCAACTCTGTCTTCCAAAAAACGAGAAATAGTGAGTAAATACAGGAGGCGCAGACAAAGTGGGCGGCCAAACTACGCGACCGAGCGTTTCGCAACACTGTGCATGTCTGGACAACGACGTTCCGCTGTGACGGAGAAGCGTATCTTATCGCAAAAGAATTGCCAGCCGCCCACTTTGTCTGCGCCTCCTCTATTTACACGCTGTTTTCTCTTTTTTCAATGAAAGAGTTGCATCATTTGTTCCGGGCCTAAAGGAATCAATAATTATCGGATATAATTGATTTAAATATCTTTGGATAGCTGGATATTTTATCTACATTTCTTCTGTTAATCACTTTTTGATATCTCTGACGATGAAAAAGTTATTAAGCTCAAACTGAAAAGTACATGCGAATTGTTCAGAAGATCAGTCAGTTCTTCACTTGTAACTGGAGAAGGAGCAGAGATACAGAAAAGTGGTCAATTGAGAAAATGTTCCTCTCGTACTCCTCTTTCTATTGATGTCAATTTTAGCAAGAATGCTTCATTATCAAAGGCTACAGATGTGTCGAAGTATTTTGAAAGATGCAGTAGGATTTGAATCAGCAACGGATCTGGAATCAGAAGCTGTATCCGCAGTAAAAAATTAGTGTTTTCATTGAAACCATCTTGCAGAAAATTGTGAAATGAACATTTTCTCAGTTGACCGTTTTTCTCTATCTCTCATAGTTTTCGAGATAAATCCGGAAAACATGGAAGATTTTGACACGTTTTCGGGCACATCGTCGGTTATCCCGTTATATCTCGGTTACTGTTAGAGGTACAAAGAAACAGTCAACAGAAGAAGTGTAGATACAACATTCAGCTATCCAAAGATACTTATAATAATAACTAACTCCTGTAGTATCAAAACAAGTGATGCCACTCAGACACCGATAAAACGAGAAATAGTATGTAAATACAGGAGGCGCAGACTAAGTGGGCGGCTGGACACGCCATCTTTTTCCGATCCGATACGCTTGTCCGTCACATCAAAACGTCGTTATCTTATTTACTTGTCTCCCACTGACCTCTGCGTCTCTCCATTAGCATCTCCTCTATTATCGGCTGCTTTCGAAATGACCCCGCAACCGAGGAGAGCTCTGCACGAGAACCAATATATCTCGAGATTGATAAGAGATATCAAAACATTGTCAACAGCAAATTTGTTAATCATAACTAGTACTACAAGTTTTCCGTTGACTTCTTTTTGATATCTCTTACCAATCTCGAGATATAGTGATTCTCCAGCAGAGCTCGCCTCGGTTGCGAAGCCAATTCGATGGCATCCGATAGTGCCTATTTCTTGTTTTTTCGTGTTTCAGGTTATTTTTGAAACTTGATGGTTGACATAACTGCCCGTCGTTCCATCTCGAAATGATATTCTGGACGTCGAGGCGAGGAGAACAGAAGTAAAGCACTAGTTTTTATTGGATTCATTGATTGGATTCAATTTAATAATTTTTAAAGAAAGGCAAAGTGGAAAAAGGAGAAAATAAATGGGGTCACTGAGTGACAATTATGCGAAATAAATGAACAACATAATGATATTACAAAAGTGCAAAAATAGAGAGAACAAGGATTAGCTTTGTTGGCTCCGAGACATCCCACAACTGTAGCGGCTGCTTCTCGTTCCTTGCTGCAACCCTTTCCATCAACTTCGGAGTCTAGGAATTCAGCCGATCAGCAATCTGAAGTATGGTTCATTATTTCAAATTCATTCGACCACTATGTACTACTCACCATTTGATCCCATCCATCACTCTTGGAACTTTGCCACCAAGGCATTCTCGGTGTTTCCAGCCAGTCTGGTCACAGTTGGTATGGACGCACTCTGCAAAAACTAGTGTAAAAGAGCAGAATAACAAGGTTTCACTGTTTCTACAGTGAACTATCTTATCGGCTCCGCGACACTTCGCCATCAGGGCAGTTCGACACGTCGAATAAGGCTAATTCAAAACTCACTCTCCACTTCCGGTCTGGCAATCGCCTTTATCCACTACTGGACTGATGGTCTCAATTATTTCGATTGGTGACTCCGTTTTCTTCTTTTGTATTGTCTTTCTCTGGGCACACTTCTTTTCTTCACAGCGCCGAACTGTTTTACTTCTTTTTTTATCCTCTCTTCGATGGGTTCCTGAAATATTCAAAGATGAATTATCAAAAATCGAAAGAGAAAACGGAAGATAAAGATAAAAGCATGTAAGCATGTAGAAAGAAACGAAGGGCAACGGAGAAAATGGGGAGGCAAGAAGACTAGAACACGCAGGACAATCTAAATTGAAACTGACGTGGGCGTCTTCTGTTAACCAGGGGACACGTCGATATGCTGGTCGAGGTGTAGGAGGAATATGTAATTTTTTCTAACGACGTGATATTGTAATTGACCAAAGGATACTCACTCGAACACCTGAAACGAACGGAGTGGGGTGATGACTTGGCAAGCGAGTAGGGGCGGGGTTTGATTGCCTTCACATATGCGGGACTTGGCAAGTGAGGGGCATGTCGCGTGGGTTGTTCCTGTGAAGATATGGGCTATGACACGCCCTAGGACTATGTGCAGATGTTAGTCCAGGTGCGAGTGCGAGTGAGGTGACATGTATGTTTATGGTCATTTAAACTATGATTAATTGGGAAATGTCAGATCATAGAATCAATTGAGTTTGAATTTTGACTGGTTCCTCACACAAGAGACGTACGACCCAGCCGAGTTATCGCAGAGTGACCCAGTAGGCCGAAATAAAAACGGAAAACGCAGTGACCAAAATGCAGGAAACCTACTGATAACTTATATGCCTGAGAAGGTGACAAAACACAAGATTCAAACCACAAGACTCTTAGAAGTAGCGAGAAATAGAGGATATAGAGAACAATTCCGAAGCTTCGGGGAGCAAGTCGTGTAGTTTGTAAGCGGTTATTTTTTGAGCCCTATTTGTCACCGATCCATATAAAAATTGGAATGAGCTCATGATGTTCGCAAATGCACTGGAAATGTTCAAGCTGTTTAACACCATAATAGGGTCAATTATTATTTACTAATGCATATCTGGACTGCTAGCATTTTCCCGGTATTTTTTTTGCTAAATTGGAGAATCAACAAAAATACGTCAGCGAACCGTTGGCGCAAATTTGGTGGTGTCAAACAGTGACGCTTGGCACTTTTCCAGTGCCTTGGAAAAAATCTAGTGCAACGCCACAGTGTGTTGAGTGATCGATAAATGCGCCAAGGGATGGTTGACACATTATACTCCTCATTGCTTCATGGCATCGTTGAACGTGTGATTCTCTTTTCCGTAGACACCTCTCTACCCTCAGCTTCACCTTTGTTCTTCACCTCGCCAGATTTATCTTCAAGAGCACTGGTCTGGGCAATAATGCCTTTCCGGTTTGGAGGACGGCCACGAGAACGAGAAGGCACTGCAGCTGAAGTACTCTGATCAGCAGTCGTCGACGTTATTCTGGCAGTAGCCACTGTCCCACGTCGAACAGTTTCCTCTAATTCAATTTGCATACCAACTCCATCGGACCTAGCGTTATCACCAATCAAAGCAGATGGACCAGCAACAGAAGCCGGACATCTTGTTTCATCTTTGCTGGGTGTTCTGCGTAAACCTCTTTTGCGAGTACTCAATTCTCCTCTCTTCGTGTCATGAATTAGGTTGATTTCAGTCGGGGGGGGGGGGCTCGTGCACCCCTTTGCCATCGACTTCTTCTGATACTTGAGTTGGGGGTACGACTTGAAGACTTTCAATCAATCAATCGCCGTACGTGTTATAGGACGGGTTGGAGTACAGTTTGTAGTCGGAATAGGTACTGGTACGCGTTGTACATTGTGTTCATTCAGAGCGACCTTTTTTCTAGCCATGAATTCTCTTTTCTGGATGTTTTCAGGTGCTTTGACGTTTGAAGAAGATGTTCCGGAAATAATTGGCTGATTCTCCTTCTGAGAAAGATCCGAGTTGTTGTGGGAGTCATGATCCTGGACGCTGGCTTCAGCACGTGTTGAAGGAGAAGTGGAACCACTTGGGACATTTCTGGAGGGTGGTCTGCGCGTGATGGTTTGCCCAAACGACAATCGACGCTTCGTCTGTCCGTTTCCTCTTCCACGTGTCGAGTATCCGACTCCCAACGGGCGGATCTTCTTCGCAGACAGCATGTGGAGGGACTGTCTCGAAGGGACACTGGTCATCTTATCCTCCTCATCGACGTCCATTTTTGCACAAATTTCTATTGAATGTAAGTGATAGCTGATAATTTGTTCAATTGATAATGGGATAACATTCAGAATGGCTAACGTCGAAGTGAACCTACAAGTCGATCACCTGCTCGAAGAGCAATTCTTCGAGGTGGATGGGGAAGAGATCCCAGAGGATCCAACACAGGACCAATTCCACAAAATGGACGATCCGGAGCCACCGGTTGAGCAATTGGTCTATTCAACAATATCTGAAAGTGCTGATTCTACCACAATTGAGCACCATAAGCCTCTGGAATCCAGGGCCAACTCTTCTATTCGTCAAGGAAGGAATCTCACTTTTTAATAACTCATCGTGCTTCAGCTTCAGAACCAAACATGTTTTTTATCAATCCATTCATTCTGTGATCTTTAACAAGGAGTTTACATGAAACAACGTGCAAGAAGGAACCGAGAGGGAATAAAAAGAGGACCAGACACATGCAGAGGAAGATCAGAGGATGAAATGGATACTAGTGGTGACTAGGAACAGGACCTGCTCCGGCCTGCTGAGCCAATTGCTCAACCGGTGGCTCCGGATCATCTATTTCGTAAAATTGTTCCTGTGTTGGGTCCTCTGGGATAGATTGCGCTTGCCCATCCACCTCGAACAATTGCTCTTCGAGCAGATGATCGACTCGCAAGTTCCCTTCGATGTCAGCCATTCTGAAAGTTATCCCATTATCAATCCTATCGAACATCTTAGTTTCAGTTTTTTTCCGTCGGAAACATAATCAATTCAACAAATCATCAGCTATCACTTACATTCAATAGAAATTGATGTCTATAGTAAGTGAAACACTTGTTTGACAGCTGAGAATGGAATCGGCTCTACCCGCTAAAAGAGGGATTTAGAAGTTTTAACATAGAAATGATCAATCAATCGTATTTATTTGTCCGAAAATTCCTCATAAGATCTTTCGATTTCTTATCAGAAACAGAAACAGTGATTTTTCTAATTATCACCCTATCACCCTTTCCGTTGGTCAAAGTCCCCTCTTATTTTCAAAATTCTTCTTTTAGCGGGTAGGACCGAAAAATCTACGTTAAGAACACTAAGAACAACGCAAAAACGAAGGAAAACCACTACAGGTCGACGAACCTCTCATGTCGACAAAGCACAGCTTCTCAACTTCACCTCTGCCACCATGAAGCAAGCGACCCGCCAGAATTAGTTTAACCTCATACTCTGAAATTAGTCCGTTGTCGATTATTTAACAAACAAAAAAATCTCACCTACAACACCATTGTTCTATCCTGTCAGTCTCTAATTCTGTATGTAATCATCAAGAAGGGCCATGTATTTCTGTAAATGAATTCTTTTTCAAGGTAGCTAGTATTTGGGAATTACTCACCTTGATTTCGAGCTAGGTGGCTTCGAAAAGCGATCCGTCCGGATTGTTCACTGTGTAGAAAACATAGTATTTGTTGTAGACACGGTGGGACACCACCTTTTCACAGTTGGGTTTTGAGAAAAGCCTTCGCATTTTCATTGATCGTCAAATTATTTTGATGTCTTCATCCTCCTGGACTTGCACATTTGGGACTAATTCATTAAACGTGAATTCCTCATTCTTCGGAATCACATCAGTTTCCGCGAACCACGTCCGTAGACAAGAGTTCCTCGATCTTAAGAACCACATCCGTAGACCAAAATTCCTCGTTCTTCGGATCAATTGTTAGTTTCGATATCCTTGGGACGTTTGTGGCAGTCTTTGAGACGGTCTCTGCGACAACCTTGACGGCAGTTTTTTTTCAATTGGGGCGGTAGGGGCAGCCTCGACAGCGACGAGGGAAGGTCTCCGGATCCTTGATGAGCATCGAAGTTTTGGAATTTCCATTTCTGAGTTTTTTAGAATTGCGGAGTCGGCAGCGGAAGATTTCCGAGTTTTTGGATCGCTCTGCGTGTCTGAGGCCTTTCGGATCCGCGGGGCATTTGCAGTCATCGAGACGGTCTTTTCGGTATCTTTTGGCATGACGACGGTCTTGTTACTGAAAAATTACAAATGCTAGTGACATAAACAATTGAGCGACGCGGAAAGACAAGAAAAAGTCCGGGAAATCTTCGAAATTGAGGAGAGACGCCGTAGCTGGGATAATAACAGGCAACCGCGGGAGAGGGGACACGAGGAGGAATGACAGAGTCATCCGGCCCCGCTCTACCTCTCTCTTTCGAAAAACACGAGACTGAAGAAGTAGTGGACCATCTGATGAGGGAAAAAACCTAACGATGAGACAGTGTACAGACGATGGAGTGGGTGAGACACGCGGAGAAAGATGTGTGCACCTCTCCTCTCCCGACACACTCTCTCACCGTTAGGTTTCTAGAAATCAATAACGTCGGTGGCGTTTCTCCGCGTGTCTCACTCACTCCACAGTCTGCACACTGTCTCACCGTTACTTTTTGGCAGAGAGGGCGACCCCAACCCCTTCCCTCCGCCGCACATTGCCAATGCGGGCATTCCTGTCCTGCGAAGAGGCAAAGAAATTGAACAAGGATCAGTGGCTCGAGGATTCGAGGAAAATGAATGCGAGATGCGAGAGTATGGTCGAGAAGACGGCGGGCTGCAACCACATGGAATGCTTCTGCGGACAACACTTCTGTTGGATCTGTGGAAAGGCGGTCGCTAATCTGGATGAATGCAATACCCATCTGCTGGTGGAGCACGGGAGAAAATTTGACGAAGGTACATCAGTTTTCACTCTTTTCAAGTGTTTTAATAGACTAAAACTGATAGATACATAATTGATAGAAAATAGAGGTGGAGTGCTTCTGAATAATCAGAAATTTATGATAATTCCCCATAATACCTCTTATCTTTTCAGGGAGCCATACGGATTCCTCCATGGGACAGCACAACCATGCGGCCCGTTGCCCTTTCCGATGTCATCAATTTCTATTAACAGCACTTAACATTTTTTGTGTTTCCCGTTGAAGCAACTTCTATGAAGTCATTGATAAAAGTGATTGAAAAGCGTACATATGTATCAGAGACAACATTGATACACGAGAAACTTCACAAAAACAGTAGAACTTTTAACATGTATCAATGGGGTTTCGGTGCCAACGCCTCAATGTTTTCCACGATTCCGGGGGCTCTGTCGATGAGCTGTTCGACGTTTTGATCTTCCGATTCCGAAGATCCAAGGGTCCCGTCCGTGTACATTTTGATGTAGAGAGCGATTCTGAAGAGAGTGAAGTTGGAGACGAATGGGTAGATGACCGTGCGGGGAGTTTCTTGAAAGCGGGCGAAGGGGTGGTCGATGTCGCTCCGGACACATTTGGGGTCCATTGTTTCGACGACGTTTATGCGGCAGAAGATCATTTTTTGTCGACTGTCGTCTTTCAAGGTGGCTCATCAAACCAGCCGTGCTCGGCAAAGATCTCTCCAATAAGTGATTTCTATATGCCATTTCTGTCCTAGTTTCTAATTTAATACAGAAAAACGATAAGCCAATTAAGAACTCTTATTCATTCGCCATAATCTGTGGAGGTGTGATGACACAGCATTGTGAGTACGTGAATACTCGGTGCTCCCACATATTCCACATAAATACCATTATTTTGTGTTTTCTGTGTGCCATTTCTGTCCTAGTTTCTGATTATATACGGATCGGTGACAAATAGCGCTCAAAAAATAGCCGCTTTCAAACTATACGACTTCCTCTCAGAAGTCTCGGAAACGCTCTCCAAATCCTCTATTTCTCGCTACTTCTAAGAGTCTTGTGGTTTGAATCTTGTGTTTTGTCACCTTCTCTGGCCCATAAGTTATCAATAGGTTTCCTGCATCTTGGTCACAGCGTTTTCAGTTTTCATTCCGGCCTACTGGGTCAACCTGCGTTAACTCGGCTCGGTCGTACGTCTCTTGTGTGACGAACCAGTCAGAGTTCCGGCTTCAGGTTGTGCGAACAAGCTGGTTTTTAAATAATTGCTCAATTGATTCTATGATCTGACATTTTCCAATTGACTACAGTTTAAATGACCATAAACATAAATGTCACCTCACTCGCACTCGCACCTGGACTCACATCTGCACATAGTCGTAGGTCAAGGGGCGTGTCATATCCCATATCTTCACATGAACACCCCAACAGAACACGCCCCTCACTTGCCAAGTCCCGCATACGTGAAGGCAATCAAACCCCGCCCCCTCGCTTGCCAAGTTACCACCCCACTCCGTTCGTTTCAGGTGTTCGAGTGAGTATCCTTTGGCCAAATATCACGTCGTTTACCAGCATGTCCCCGTGTTCCCTGGTCAATAGAAGACGCCCATGTCAGTTACAATTTAGATTGTCCTACGTGTTCTAGTCTTCTTGCCTCCCCATTTTCTCCGTTGTCCTTCTTCGTTTCTTTCTACATGCTTATATGCTATTATCTTTATCTTCCGTTTTCTCTTTCGATTTTTGATAATTCATCTTTGAATATTTCAGGAACCCATCGAAGAGAAGATTAAGAAGAAGATTTTTTCGTTCTCTTTTGGTGTTTTGATGATTCATCCTTGAGAATATTTCAGAGTTTCGGGTCTTCGGTGCCCGCGAACCCCGCCTGCCTGCGTCTCTGCTGCGCCGCGCTCTCTCGGTAACGACACTCCACAAGCGCGCTGTTTAGCGTGTGGCGCGAACGCGCCTCAAATCCCGTTTTGAATTAGTCTAGTTGGGAGCGAGCAGTGCTGACGGTTGATCCGGCAGTTTCTCGGACTGAAGACTCGTTTGAGTCATTTTGTTAGTTTTCTCTTGTGTATTTTAACTGTTGCTTGCTCATTTGGCTTGCAAGAGCTAAATAAACCGTGATACACCTTTAAATCGCTTGTTTTCTTCTCTTTTACCCCGTGGACACAATCGGAAGTAATTTCTGATTGCAACTTCAGGAAAGTATCGAAGAAAGGAAAGGGAGTGTGCACTGAGAAAGACAATACAAAAGAAGAAAACGGAGTCGCCAATTGAAATAATTGAGGCCATCAGTGCGGTAGTGGATAATGGCGATTCCCAGACCGGAAGTGGAGGGTAAGTTTCGAATTCGCATTATTCGACGTGTCGAACTGTCCTGGTGGCGAAGTGTCGCGGAGCCGATAAGACATTTCACAGTAGAAACAGTGAAACCTTGTTATTCTCCTCTTTTACACTAGTTTTTGCAGAGTGCGGCCATATCAACTGCGACCAGACCGGCTGGAAACACCGAGAATGCCTTGGTGGCAAAGTTCCAAGAGTAATGGATGGGATCAAATGGTGAGTAGTACATAGTGGTCGAATGAATTTGAAATAATGAACCATACTTCAGATTGCTGATTGGCTGAATTCCTAGACTCCGAAATTGATGGAAAGGGTTGCAGCAAGGAACGAGAAGCAGCCGCTACAGTTGTGGGATGTTTTGGAGCCAACAAAGCTAATTCTTGTTCTCTCTATTTTTTGCACTTTTGTAATATTATCTTGTTCAATTATTTCGCATAATTGTCACTTAGTTACCCCATTTCTTTTCTTCTTTTTCCACTTCGTCTTTCTTTAAAAATTATTAAATTGAATCCAATCAATGAATCCAATAAAAACTAGTGCTTTACTTCTGTTCTCCTCGCCTCGACGTCCAGAATATCATTTCGAGATGGAATGACGGGCAGTTATGTCAACCAGTCAAGGTTCAAAAATAACTTGAAACACGAAAAAACAAGAAATAGGCACTATCGGATGCCATCGGATTGGCCCCGCAACCGAGGCTCTGCTGGAGAATCATTATATCTTGAAATTGATAAGAGATATCAAAAAGTAGTCAACGGGAAACTTGTAGTACTAGTTATGATTGACAAATTTGCTTTTGACAACTTTTTGATATCTCTCATCAATCTCGAGATGTAATGATTCTCGTACAGAGCTCTCCTCGGTTGCGGGGTCATTTCGAGAGTATCCGATAATAGAGGAGATGCCAATGGAGAGACGCAGAGGTGAGTGGGAGACAAGGAAATAATGCAACGACGTTCCGATGTGACGGACAAGCGTATCGGATCGGAAAAAGATGGCGTGTCCAGCCGCCCACTTTGTCTGCGCCTCCTGTATTTACACACTATTTCTCGTTTTTTCGGTGTCCGACTTGCATCACTTGTTTTCAGTCTACAGGAGTTAATAATTATCAGATGACATTGATTCCCAGATTATTAAATAGCTGAATATTTTATCAACATTTCTTCTGTTGACTGTTTCTCTGTACCTCTAACGGGAACCGAGATATAACGGGATAACCGACAATGTGCCCGAAAACATGTCACAATCTTCCTTGTTTTCCGGATTCATCTCGAAAACTATGAGAGATACAGAGAAGTGGTCAACTGAGAAAATATTCGTTTCACAATTTTCTTCAAGATGGTTTCAATGAAAACAACGATTTATTACTGCGGATACAGCTTCTGATTCCAATTCCGTTGTTAATTCAAATCCGACTTCATGTTTCAAAATACTTCGACACATCTGTAGCCTTTAATAATGAAGCATTCTTGCTAAAAGTGACATCAATAGAAAGAGGAGTTCAAGAGGAACATTTTCTCAGTTGACCACTTTTCTGTATCTCTGCTCCTTCTCCAGTTACAAGTGAAGAACTGACCGATATTCTGAACAATTCGCAAATACTTTTCGGTTTGAATTTAATTACTCTTTCATCGTCAGAGATATCAAAAAGTGATTAACAGAAGAAATGTAGATGAAATATCCAGCTATTCAAAGATACTTGAATTAACTAAATCCGATAATTATTGATTTCTGCAGACTCAAAACAAGTGACGCAACTTTGTCTCCAAAAAAAGAGAAAATAGCATGTAAATAGAGGAGGCGCAGACAAAGTGGGTGGCTGGCAATTCTTTTGCGATAAGATACGCTTGTCCGTCACAGCGGAACGTCGTTGTCCAGACATGCACATCGTTGCGAAACGCTCGGTCGCGTAGTTTTGCCGCCCACTTTGTCTGCGCCTCCTGTATTTACTCACTATTTTCTCTTATTTTGAAGACAGAGTGGCATCACTTGTTTCGAGTCTACAGGAATCAATAGTTATTGGATTTTGTTGATTGAAGTAATTTTGGATAGCTGGATATTTTATCTACATTTCTTCTGTTGACTGTTTTTTTGTATTGATTACGGTAGCAGAGCTATTCAGAAAAAACTGAACATTTTTTGAAAAACGCCAAAAATTACGCCGGCTTTTCCTTTATATCTCGAAAACGGAAAGAGCTACAGAAAAGTAGTCAACTGAGAAAAGTTTCCTTTTAGGCTGCTCTATGAAACAGATTCAGTCATTTTGTTGTTCTTCTCTGTTGGACGGCTCTGGCCTCAATATAAAGATATCCGTATTTAAAAAAAATGGCTCTTTTTTTTATCTATCAGGTTGTCTCACTTCAAATGTGAATTTTTTGACCTTGTTTTGAACTAACTTTTCTTCCGATTGAGAGCCAATCAAAAAATGGTATATTCACCATCCATATTAACCACCACTTGCGAACACAACGCAAAAGAAACCAGACCTTTATCCGGCTACTCCCACGGTCAGAGGTCGTGAAACTGCCAGTGGTGCCTATTTTGAATGAGTTTTTGGTGAAATTTTTTCACGACGGAAAATAATATTCAAACAAGTTAAGTTTGCGTTTAATGAGTGCTAGGGTTGGGCTGTTTTGTGCTTTGAAAGATACCTTGATATCCACTCTTTGGAATTTTTTTTCCATCTTCAAAATCAAGCTTGGTCATGAGCGTATGGGCAGAGACGCTTTCGATTTTCCCCTGACGCAGTAGATTACAACAGGTGAACCAATTTGTGTGGGGGTTTGTAGTAGGCATGTGTATTGTTGCTTCGGTTATTGAGAACTAAATCCCAAACATAGGTTTCTCTAGAATTCGTCTTGTCTGAGATCACCCCATTTTACTAGTGAAATTGAACTTTTGTGCTATTTTTCTCGACTTCCAAAAGAAGGAGCCTTTGTTTACCCAGCTATCAGTAAGGTGAAAACCCCGTAACTTTAAATGTGAGAAAAAATTAAAAATCCCAAAACCCATTCGTTTTTTATAGAACAAAAGAAGAGGGGCTTCCCAACGGACACCTTTGATTGCATAGGTTATTTTGAGTAGAACGATTCTATTCAACTTTTCGCTCTCTCTCAATTTCAGAAAGTGATCAGATACTGTTGGTATAAGTACCCCAGGACCCCAGTAAAAGCCCCACACAATCGGGTTGAAGCTAACTTTACGTGTCTAGAAGATCGAGCCACTGACTTTTGCTCACGGATGGCTGGTTCTGAACGTTGCAGTTTCTGTCTCCGACAAATTAGGACAAAACCTAACTACAGTGTACTAGAACGGCTCGTGACCTCTCACAATACATAAATTCAGAAAAGATTTGGCTCACCTCCAGCCAAATTCAGATCATGAAAAAAATATTCGAAAAATTCAAAGCGAACAAATTGCGATAATTCCACTTTTGTACGGGCGCGAGGGAAAGGCTATTGTCTATTTGTTTTATACTAATGTACCATTGTTAATATAATTTCAAACCCGGAGAAAATCGAGTACTTCTCAAAAAAATGAGAGCCAAAAAATATTCACATTTGAAGTGAGACAACCTAATATTTGATACATGTGTTCCAGCTTGTGATGATCCTATTTTTGTCAATTTTTTGAAAGTTTTGTCAGGCTTCTTACGATTGGTACAAATGCTGTCAATTAGCTGTTCACATGAAGCGATTGATTTTTGGTATCGGTCCCAACCAAGGGAATCAAGTCCTCCCCAAACATGCTTCTCGCCAGAAAACTAGCACTCCGGGTTTTAAAAAGATAGCAAAAATGATGATGATTTTTTAAAATTTAAATTATATTGAAATATCAAGAATTCTAAACAAGGATTCATTTTTAGAAATGTTTTCTGTTTTTCACGTTCCCCTGCGTGTCACAACAGTTTCGTTGTTGAACTCGAATTCTACGTGTCCAAAAACCCCCGGCGGGACAGTGTCTGGCCAATTTGTCCTTCAAACAAAGGACATTCGAACGATGGGAAAGAGAGCACTTTTGTTCCCACTGTCCTCGTCTCTCTGCTTACAAAAGAGAGCAACGCTCTCTCTCTCATGACCTCCCCCGCCCAATGCAATAAGAGTAATGACCTTTCTCTCACGCATACTATTTCTCCTCGCCGCGTTACAATTCAGGACTTGTCTTGTCAGTAGTCTATCTGATACAATGAGAGAAATGAAAGCGTCATTCCCCACATTCCAGTCGTCAATCGAATGAAACCCCCTAATAAGTATCGTTTCTTTCAGCAGAGTGCAGACTCTCGAGGACGTCCTCTACCTGCTCACTGGAAAGAAGCCAACACGGATTGACTTCACTGTCGACCCAACCCTGGAACCGTTCCTCTTCGATGAAAACCGAAAGAAAAAGAAGAACAGGAGAGAACGGTTGCGACGAGATCATTGCTTGGAAATGATCTCCGAGCTCGAGCAATTCCTAGTCGGTCGTGGCTACCAATTGTAAGTGACAACGATGTCAGGCCGATGCTTCATATTCGTGTTTTCAGTAAGAAAGTCGATCGCTTGGCGGTGTTCAACAATGTGATCAACTACATCGAAAAGATCATCGCCGCGGGGGTCGCCCCTCTTGTCTCTTCTTCCAACTTGGGTACCAGTTGAGCGTCTCCGTTGACCACCTTCCATCCCTTCGTCGTAACAATGCGATCAACTACATCGAGAAGATGAACTTGGCAGCAGGGCTCAATAAGTCTTCTCCGGCCGCCAATGCAATATGTTTTTTTTCCTCTTTCTTTTTGTTAGATAAATGATAATTGATAACTCCTGGATGAAGAAACTGATAACTGCGACGAGAAACGGAAGTCAAAATAATACGGTTCGCTCTTTTTCAAGAGACGTAATTCAGGATTTCAGGATCGAGATGAATCCGGAAAACAAGGAAGATTTTGACACGTTTTCGGGCACATCGTCGATTATCCCGTTATATCTCGGTTACCGTTAGAGGTACAGAGAAACAGTCAACAGAAGAAATGTAGATACAACATTCAGAAAAGAATCTGGAATCAGAAGGTGTATCCGCAGTTACAAATCGGTGTTTTTATTGAAACGATCTTAAAGAAAATTGTGAAACAAACAACACTTTGACACATCCGTAGCCCTCAATAATGACGCATTCCTGTTAATATTGACATCAATGAAAAGAGGAGTCCAAGAGGAACATTTTGTCAGTTGACCACTTTTCTGTATCTCTGCTCATTTTCCAGTTACAAGTGAAGAACTGTCCGATAATCTGAACACTTCGCAAGTACTTTTAGATTTCATTTTAATTACTCTTTCATCGTCAGAGATATCAAAAAGTGATCAACAGAAGAAATGTAGATAAAATATCCAGGTATCCAAAGATACTTGAATCAACAAAATCCGATAACTATTGATTCCTGTAGCCCCCTAACAAGTGATGCAACTCTGTCTTCCGAAAAACGAGGAATAGTGTGTAAATATAGGAGGCGCAGACAAAGTGGGCGGCAAAAATACGCGGCCGACCGTTTCGCAACGATGCTGAATCTTAGCCCTTTCGCTTTATGTAGCTGCCAACAATTCGCTTTCTCGAAGTTTCCACCACCCATTTGCTCTCCGCTTCTCCATTCACACACTATTTTTCGAAAATTCCCACTCGAAAGCGTCTCGTTTCTTTCCCACCTGCAGGCCTCAAAAGTCACAAAACCGAGACAAAAGTTATATCATCCGATAACTGAATATTCGATCTACATTTCTTCTGTTGATCACGTTTTGATATCTCTGACGATAAAGATGATATTGAGTGAAAACCGAGAAGTACCCGTTAAATTCTTCAAAAATTGGTCAGTTCTTCACTTGTAACTGGAGAAGGAGCAGAGATACAGAAAAGTGATCAACTGAGAATTTGTTCCTCTCGGACTCCTCTTTTTATTGATGTCAATGGTAACAACAATATATCATTATTGAGGGCTACAGATCCGTTAAAGTGTTTTGAAACATGGAGTCGGATTTGAATTAGCAACGGATCTGGATTCAGAAGTTGTACCCGCAGTAAGAAAACGGTGTTTTTATTAAAAAGATCTTGAAGAAAATTGTGCAACGAATATTTTCTTAGTTGACCACTTCTCTGTAAATCTGCTCCTTCTCCTGTTACAGTTCAAGACCTAACCGATATTTTGAACAATTCGCAAACACTTTTCAGTTTTAATTTAATTACTCTTTCATCGTCAGAGATATCGAAGAGTGATCAACAGAAGAAATGTAGATACAACATTCAGCTATTCAAAGATACTTGAATCAACTTCATCCGATAGCTATTGAGTCCTGTAGACTCGAAGCAAGTGATGCTAGTGGGACTCCGAAAAATGAGAAATAGTGTGTAAATACAGGAGGCGCAGACAAAGTGGGCGGTTGGGCGCGCCATCTTTTCGCGATCCGATACGCTTGTCAGTTACCGCGGAATCGTTGCGAAACGGCGTCGCTTCATTTTTCCCGACCACCTTGTCTGCTGTTCCTGTATTTACACACTATTTCTCGATTTTTTGAAAACAGAGTTGCATCACTTGTTTCGGGTCTACAGGAATCAATATTTATCGAATGAAGTTGATTCGCAGATTACTGGATAGCTGAATACTTTATCAACACTTCTTCAGTTGACTGTTTCTCTGTACCTCTAACGGTAACCGAGATATAACGGGATAACCGACAATGTGCCCAAAACATGTCACAATCTTCTTCGTTTTCCGGATTTATCACAAAAACTATGAGAGATAGAGAAAAGTTATCAACAGAGAAAAGTTTCCTTTTGAGTTGTTCTATGCAATGGTTTCAGTCATAGTTCTGTTATTATCGTATGGACGGCTCTGGTTGCTACGAGGCAAGAACGAGTAGCTCGGAAGAACGTGCATTCCGATTCATTCCAAAAAATTTGCAACTGCGAAAATTTGGAAAATCTGGACGACGAAACGTGAACTTTGAGCGCCACTAGGTTGACCCAGAAAAGAGACTGTAGGCACTGTTAACGACCCATTACCGAGGTACCACCGGATGCCAGCGAAAATGCCCTGCAACCGAGGAGGGTTGTGCCGGAGAATCATTATATCTCGAGATTGATGAGAGCTATCAAAAAGTTGTCAACAGCACCCTTTCATTCCTAGTTATGGTCTACAGGTTTGCTGTTGACAACTTTCTGATTTCTCTTATCAATCCCCAGATATAAGGATTCTCCGGCAAATCTCTTCTTTAGATCCGATAGTAGTCACACTCTCAACAGATGCAAAACGGTGTCTTAGCGTTTTGATCCCAGAAGGAATTATTTCCAATGGCAGTTTATGTTTGTCCCCAAATATTTTATATCTCCCTACCGAAGAATCATTGTCCGATTTCAACGAAGAATTCAGAAATGGTCAGGAATGGTGATCCTTCAGAACGAAGACGGTTTGGTCGTTTCAAGAGGTTTTTCAAGGTTTTCTGACAGCTTTTTTGAGCCATCTGGAAGCCGTTAAGCTGTTGATAAATATGGGTAAGTGGTTGCAATCGATATCAATTTCAATCATTCACAATTTACCGTCCACAATGGGTTACTACATCGGTTGCCACAATAAATTCACAACAAGGGGTGGTTAAGCTGATGTTAAATATGTGGAAGTGTGAACTAATTAAATAGGTTATAATGAACACAGATTCCAAGCGAAGATTCGGAAAACTAGCGATGATTAGGAAGACTAATTTACGGGAAAGAATACATTATACTTCACAAACTAATAAAGCCAAAGATCTTAATATAAAAACGAGTGAGGAGGTGAACACACAAAGCGTGTGCAGAGTAAAAATGCACCAGTTTTAAAAAAACGTATAATAAAAAATACTAGGGGAAGGAAACGTGGAGAATATAAGGTATGCAAACGTGAGCAGGCAGCATATTGGAATTAACTCCCGCTTTCCGCAATCCTGTCTTGCTGAACGCCACTTCTGACCCATCGGAATTTCGGGAACCTTTTATAGAGCTTCCCATAATGTCTCCTAGCGCATAAGTTTCTCTTTTTGAGAGCTTTTTCAAGCTCCGGAAGGTCCTTTTCTTGTGGAAGTTGGCGCGGCCATTCCTTGTATTTCTTGTTCCCAAGGGAAAATAACTGAAACATAGATGTTCGATAGGTAACTGGGAAATAACTCACTTCATAATCCGCGGCTCTCATGTTGTAATACGTGGTTTCAAACTCGCAGTGAGCCTGCGCTCTCTGCCACGCCAATTTGAGAAGAGGGGCGGCTTTTGCAATTTCAACACGTAGCTGCTCTTGACACCATTGCAGCTCCTCCGCGACTTCTCCTACACTTTGCTCTTCAGCCTCCTCTCTTCCTTCTTCGACCGTTTCCACATCTTTATTCTCATCGCTCATCTCCTCGTCATCCACTGACTCTTCTCTGTCTTCAACCTCATCGTCACTAGTTTCTTCAGCATCCACGTCTTCTACTTTTTCTTTGTCTCCCGGCGAGGTTGAATTTGAATAGTAGGTGGTAGTCGAAATTGGGAGAACTCCGGCATCAACAAGCTTCCCGATTCCTCGATTTCCAAGAAATTCGAGGCCAAAGTCATCCAGTGCCAGCTCTTGCATAGCACTGAGGAACTCGAGTTCTTCATCGTCGATCGGCGGATTTGCGTCTTGAGTGGGGGATGAAGAGGACGAGGAAGTTATTTCAGGAGAACCAGCTTCAGTAGCCGGATTCTCATCACTGCATTCATCGGAAGAATCACTTGCGTGATGAGCCACAGAAAGCACGGTGTGTTCCCTTCTCATTTTCGCAATCGTTGCATTTGTTGAAGTCGACTTTCCGGCCGCGGCTCTTCGTGTTGCTGGGCCATTTGATAAAAATTTGGCGGTTTTTTCCGGCTGAGTCTCTCCGTCGGGATTATGAGAACCCTTGTTTGGAGCAGCGCGGACGATGAATCGACCTGGAGCACATTGTTTCTTTCTGGGAACCTGATGAGCAATCTTACCTGATTTGTTTGAAAGTGGCTCAGATTGGGCAACAGATGGGGAACCGTCTACTTCCATTGGCTCATTTTCCTTGGTAAATGCGTTCGACGCTCCAGTTGAGGCAACAGGCGGAGCACGAGAGCGAGCACGAGTCCGAGCCGCAATGCTCTCCTCATCGCTTCTTGGATTTGTCGAACGCACGATTCTCTTTTCCGCAGACATCTCTCTGCCCTCAGCTTCACCATTGTTTTTCACCTCGCCGGATTTATCTTCAAGAGCACTTGTCTGGGCAACAATGGCTTTCCGGTTCGGAGGACGGCCACGAGAACGAGGAGGCACTGCAGTTGAAGCACTCTGATCAGTAGTCGACGACGTTGTTCTGGCAGTAGGCACTCTCCCACGTCGAGCAGTTTCCTCCAATTCCAATTGCCTACCATTTCCATCGTACCTATCATTATCGCCAATCGGAGCAGATGGGCCAGCAACAGAAGCCGCGAATCTTGTTTCATCTTTGCTGGGTGTTCTACGTAAACTTCTTTTGCGAGTAGTCAATTTTCCTTTCTTCGTGTCATGAATTAGTTTGATTTGAGTCGCGGGGAGCTCGTTTTCCGGTTGCACCCCTTCGCTATCGACTTCTTCTGATACTTCAGTTGGAGGTACAACTTGAAGACTTTCAATTAATCGACCTGCCGCACGAGTTCTAGGACGGGTTGGAGCCAGATCAGAAGTCGGAATAGGTACTGGGACGCGTTGTGCATTGTGTTCATTCAGTGCGACCTTCTTTCTAGCCATGAGTTCTCTTTTCTGGGTGTTGTCAGGCGCTTTGACGTTTGAAGCAGATGTTCCGGAAATAATTGACTGATTCTCTTTTTGAGAAAGAATGGAGTCGTTGTGGGAGTAATGATCCTGGGTACTGGCTTCAGCACGCGTTGGAGGAGTAGTGGAACCACTTGGGACATTTCTGGTGCATGTTCTGCGCGTGGTGGTTTGTCCGAACGACAACCTGCGCTTCGCCTGTCCGCTTCCTCCTCCACGTGTCGAGTATCCGACGCCCAACGGGCGGATCTTCTTTGCCGACTGCATTTGGATGGAATGTGTTGAGGGAACTGAAAGCGATCGAATGAATGTAAAAAATACAAGAATAGGCACTCACCTCTGGGACTGGAAGGACCACTGGCCATCTCAACGTCCTCATCGAGGTCCATTTTTGCCCCTGGAATCCATTGGTTATTAGGGTTTCGTTCAAAATAATTTACGCTTTTGTGTGCTCTCTTTTGAATTGTCACGAGTAGCCAACCTAGCTCGATTTCTCACAGGGTCTTGTGGTTTCCCAAGGGAGCGACGATTTGGAACGCGCCAACCTGCCATCGAGCTGAAACATTATTAATGATAGAATGAATAAGTTCGAGCCTGTACGAACACTCTTCGGCGGTTTCTGCTTATGGTGATTACAGTGGCGGATGTACTGGCGGAAGGACTGGCGGAAGGACTGGCGGATGTACTGGCGGATGTACTGGCGGATGTACTGGCGGATGTACTGGCGGATGTACTGGCGGACGGACTAGCGGACGGATCGGCGGACTCAGCACACACGCGTTTCGGCTCGTTGACCAGGTACTTCTCCATAGCCTCAGGGCTGTAAGCGTCGACGAAAAGTGTCTTGAACGTCTTCAAGTACTCTTCGTCAATTCTCTCCATACACGAACGGCGGACCCAGTCCCAGAAGCGGGTTGCGACATGAAAAGGCGGCCACTTGTTGAAGTCGACGTCCGGCTCGTCTTCTTCCGGCAGTTGCACCTCTCTGAATATAGTGAATAAGGTTTGTGATAAGCGGTTATCACTAACTCATTTTGTCCCAGCTCGGCATCAGCACCAGTTTCATCTGTCGTAGGCCAGAACTCTTGGAAAGGGACGATTCTGAAATTATGAATTTGTTGGGAAATTTTTGCAAGATATGCACTTCTTTGAGCAGTCCATAGGCTGAAATTGCGATTCATCCATCAAATGTATCTCTTTTTGCATCGCTTTCTTCGTTTCATTTACTTCCAGAAGCATTTGTTCCAAGCCGAGCGCAAAGTTCACCTGAAAAATAGATGGTTTACCTTCAATAACTCTGCTCAAACACTTACAAATCGCGAAGATACAATAGGAAGCTGGTCGGATTGAAGATCTTCCATCAATTGCGGCGGCAGAGTAAATCCGATTGGAGGAAGTGGTTCGCATAAGACACGGGATGTCGAACCTAGAATGTTTTGTTTCTGAAGGATGTTTAATTAATTGATAACGCACTTGACGCTGTTGAAGACGCTGTAGGAGCGGTTTGAGGAACGTCTTTTTCCTTTCTTTTCGAACGGACCATCTTCTTGAAAAAGGGAATATTTGAAAAAGAAACAGAAGGAGGAAGTGATTTTAAAAAAGAAGCAGTGATTGTTTGAAAGTTGAATCTGGATAATAGCAAAAACGACAAAGAACGTGAGAGAGTATTGGCAGGAATGCCCGCATTGGCAATGTGCGACGGAGGGAAGGGGTTGGGTGGGAGGTCGCCCTCTCTGCCAAAAACCTATCGGTGAGACAGTGTGCAGACTGTGGAGTGGGTGAGACACGCGGAGAAACGCCTCCGACGTTATTGATTTCTAGAAACCTAACGGTGAGAGAGTGCGTCGGGATAGGAGAGGTGCACACATCTTTCTCCGCGTGTCTCACCCACTCCACCGTCTGCACACTGTCTCACCGTTAGGTTTTTGGAAGAGAGTGCAACGTTCCCCCCATTAGATGGTCCACTATTTCTTCAGTCTCGTGTTTTTTTTTGAGAGAGAGAGAGGGTGAGTGGGGCCGGATGACTCTGTCATTCTTCCTCGTGCCCACTCTCCTCGCGCGGTTGCGTGTTATTATCCCAGCTACGGCGTCTCTCCTCAATTTTCCAGAACGTTCTCTTGTCTTTTCGCGTCGCTCAACTGTTTCTGTCGTTTGTATTTGTAATTTTTCAGTTATAAAGCCGCCATCATGCCCAACAATTCCGAAAAGACTGTCTCGAAGACTGCAAATGCCCCGAGGATTTCAAAAAGTTTTGATCCGAAAACTGGATCGAAGATCGAAGAATTTTGTTCTACAAATGTGGTTCCCAAAATTGAAGAATTCTCGACACCTCATATGATCCCAAAGATCGAGGGATTCACGTTCAATAAAATATTCCCAAACGAGCAAATTCGGGAGGATGAAGACATCCAAGTAATTTGAAGATCAACGAACATGTGCGAAGGATTTCCGTCGCCGCTGCCGACACTCACAAATCAACTGTAGTTAAAGTGATCACCCACCGGGGTTACAACAAGTACTACGTACTCTACACGGTTAAAAATCCGGACGGATCGGTATTCAAAGCCAGCGAGTTTGAAATCAAGGTGAGTGATTCCGGAATCCTAGTTACCATGAAAAGTAATTTATTCACAGAAATACATGGTTATTTTCGACGATTACAGACAGAAGCTGACTGGAGAGAACAACGGCGTTGGAGGTAAGATCAATTTGTTTGTTAAATGGTCGAAAACGAACCAGTTTCAGGGTTTGAGGTGAAACAAATTCTGGCGCATTGCTTGGTCCATCGCAGAGAAAAATTTAAAAAACTGTCCTTGGTCAAGTAGGAACGATACCCGGATCCACTCTGGTTCGCAAACATGTGGCAGGACGAGCTAATGGATAGCGCGGATCTGCTGGAGCAGAAGTTGAGAAAGACCGTCGTCATGGCCAACGATGCCAAAACGACCGTCTCAAAGACTGCAAACGCCCCGAGGATCCGAAAGACCTCAGACTCCCAGCAAAATCGAAAGGCCTCAGACATGCTAACGGCTCCAAGAATTCGAAGACCTTCCGTCGCCGCTGTCGAGGCTGTCGAGGCTGTCAAAGCTGCCGCTATCGCCCCAATTTAAAAAAAACTGCAGTCAAGGTTGCCGCAGAGACCGTCCGAAAGACTGCCACAAAGGAATTCGAATCTATCAATTGATCTGAAGATCGAGGAACTCTCGTCTACGGATTTGGTTCCGAAGATCAAGGAACTCTCCAAATAATTCGACGATCACCAAGAATGCGAAGGCTTTTCGCTCTCCACGGTTAAAAATTCGGACAGATTGATATTCGAAGCCACCAAGTTTGAAATCAAGGTGAGTGATTCCCGAACACTAGTTACCACGAAAAGTAATTAATTTACAGAAATACATGGGTTTTTTTGACAACTACAGACAGATGCTGACCGGACAGAACAACGGCGTTGGAGGTGAGATCATTTTGTTTGTTGAATGATCGATAACGGACCGATTTCAGAGTGTGAGGTGAAACAAATTCTGGCGCATCGTTCGGTGCATCGCAAAGGAAAAGTTGATGAACTGCACTTGGTCGAGTGGACAGACTACCCGGATCCAGTCTGTTTCGCAGAGATGTTCACAGAGATGATCAAATATTGGCGAAGGAGATAGCTTCAAAAGTTTCATACATTTTTTCTACTTGGATCGTGAATGCCGATGTCAATTAGGAAATTGAACTATATACTAGTATACGGATTCCCATTATAGTCATATCTTTATTTAAAATATCTATCGGTGTTCCATGTGCCATGTGTGTTAAATAAATAGTATTATACGTTTCAACACCAGAAAGAGCACGAAACTCCGAATATGAATGCAAGTTTCCCAGAACTCGTTGCCCATTAACGTAAGACTGAATGGAGGACTGTTTTAGAACATGTAAATAGACCATGACACGCCGAGATCAAAACATGAATTTCTCTCTCACTCTCCCTACATACATTTTTTTTCTATTGTTCGGAGTCCTTATGCCGTCGACCTTTTGTTTTTAGAATAGTATTATTAAAATGCAGTTTATTTACGAGAAATCATGTCACGGTGCCATTTCTTTTTAAACATTTGCGCCCACATCGGTAGTTTGTGTCATTCCCTTCTTCACTCACATGAAGTGATGATTTTTTGGAACGATTATTTTTCTCTCTCGCTCTCTTTTTCTCGAGGAAAAAGTATGATTGGTAACTTCTGAGAACCATCGGAAGATCCGGGATCCAGTAGTCTCACCATCCATTCATGCAATTCTGGTCAATAATACCTTCTCTAAAAAGCCGCCCACTGGATAATGAGAAAAGCGACGATTTGTTTACATATTCGGATAGATCTCGACGAGACGAGAAAGATTCTCTTTTTACTTATCCATTTTCATGGAGGACAACCATTTTTAGAAAGGTGGAAGTCACGGTCATCACTTAACTCACTGCGCGATAAAAATGAACAGTGCCGCGGAACCCTTGAAAACAGCAAGGACATCAATACCCTCAGGGGCCAATCCGCAAAATGAGTGCGTGGCGGAGTGGGTAGCGCGCTCTATTTTGGATCTTGGGTGTCAGGCTCAAGTCCGTCTGGAGGAAAATGTTTTTTGTTTCAATTAGTTGAAGTTCAAATAAAACGGCAAAACTGTTAACGAATTTAAAGAGGATAAATATTTCTCAAAACGGTTGAGAAGCTTTTGAGCCAGGTTTACGGAAGATCGTGAAATCGACCTAAAAAGCGTTTAAACCTATAAATATGGTTTAGGGAAAAGCTTACGAAACGAATGAGACTGCGGAGCCCAGCCAACGAGGCGGCTTCAGCCACCTCGAATTGGCTGATGAGACAAGAAAGCTAGCTTTGCGTACAAGGGATTCCTGCGGCAACAAAGTATGAACGTTATTGATATACGCGTTCCTTGTATATCATGTTTATGGTTTGGTTATGAGAGTGTTAAAGATATATCTTTATTGTGGTTAAATATGTGAGGGCGGTATGAGCGGGTGGTCGCTGGAGGTCCCAGAGAGCGACCCCTCGCTACCGCTGCGTCATGCTCGACTGATGTTTACGAGCCCTTCCACTCGTGGGCGTGTGGTTGCGTGTGACATGTGAGTGAAAGATGAGTCATGTCTCGAATGTACGGCTTTCTTTATTGAGAACAATATCAAACTATATGGTATCATGTAGCCACTATCACCAGGAGAATGGTCTGGTGATATCTGCAGATAATTACTACCGCAATCTGGTCGGCGTTACAGCGCGGACTCCTTTCGCGGAGGTCGCTGGGTCACTTTTTCTATAGAACGACTCCCTCGTAGCAAAGTTTTTTTTTCTCAATAATATTTCGAGAAATGGATTTCAAATACAAATTTTATTTGAAGATAATTCATTAACAACAGAAATATTTCGAGAACAACTTCAAAACAGGTTTGAGAATTGGAAAAAAAAATCATTTCAATATTCAAAAAATTTTTTCATTTTGATGATGGCCAAGTTTGGCTTGATGGATCCGATGGTGCTCCGATCGAAGGTGCACTTGTTGGAGTTGAACTGCGCCTTCTTTATGCTCTCGCTACATGCGTAGCACATTGAGTGTCCGCAATCTGGAAAACTAGTGAATTTTTGAGAAATGTTCCTGCAGAGCATACCGAGGATCATGGTCTTGAGATTGCCACGTGTCGTCAAGTCTCTCAAGCAAATGAGACACTTGTACTTCTCCTGCGTGGACTGCCGCTCTGCCGTCTTCTTTTTCTCCACGAGCTCCTTCTCCATCAGAGACGTCTTGAGATCCTCGATCGCCATGAACGTGTGTGGTCGGTCGTCGAGCCTGCTTGGTTCCGGATTCGGTCACTTCTGCGCAGCATGACGGGAAGTTCTGAAAAATGAGAGAAGTTGGTTGGAAAATGTGAAAAGTTTCAGAAGAGACTCAAAATGGGAAAAGTGAGAAATCGCCTAGAAAAAAAATATACATACCTTTTCGATGGCCATCTGCTTCGTGTAGATTAGACATTTCACCTTCTGCTGCTTGTAGATGCATCCGTCACAGATACTGTCACAACCTGCAAAATGAATGAATGAGACTCCGATTGGAAGGGGTCATGGATTAATTTTGTTAGAAAGGAGATCATACTCTATCAATTCTGGCTTCATGCGAAACCCGCGCCGAAACCGAGTCCACGAACATGGAAACAAACGACGCAAAAAACAATACAGAAAATTAAAAATTTTGTCATTTTTTCTCGAGAATTTGGCGATTCTTCTAGTCTTTGATCGGTCTTTGAGTTGTTATTGAAACTGACTTAAGTACTAGAAAAACGGCCCCAAAAACGGGGACAATTTGCAGACGGACGATTTCTCCGGCCATCTGTGGCGCCGCGTTGCGGACCATTTGCCTTCTTCCGCGGGGTTTCGGCTCATTAACAATGCAAGGTACAATTAAATTTTAAAAAAAATTTCAAAATCTGAAAAGAAAAGTATGAAAATTTCAGATTTCAAATTTCTGAAATCTTTTTTTTTTCTGAAATTCAGGTGTGAAACTTTTTTCAAATTTTGGACTCGAAAACTTTTTTAAAATCTGAAATTTGAAATCAGGATTTCGAAAATTTGAAATCTGGAATTTTCAGAATTTTTTTCAGATTTTGAAAACTTTCTCGAAACTTTACTGAAATTAAAATCACCGCGTTACAATTCGGGACTGTTTGTCATGAGTAACACCGTTGCAGGGTTTAGGTCAGCAAGGAAATGGGGGAAAAGAGAATCCTAATTCAACAATTTAACATTTTTCAATTTTCGAAAAACTCACTTTTCAATCTATCTCCAGTGTTACCAATAATCGAAGGAAATTTAGGAAAAATCGAATAAAAGCCCAGATCAGGGCTTATTAGGAATGAATTCAGTGGGGAATCAGTTTTAAGGGAAGAGTCCAGATCAGGTCTCTATGTAAAAGGGAAGGAATAGTCAGCCATGTCAGGCGACTCGGGGGGAAAGGGAAATGAATGGACGGATCGATGCGGCCGCTGCCTCAGAGAGAACGACGCAGACGGACATAGAAAGGAGAAATAGAATGGGCGAGAAGTCGGTTATCTTTATCGCATCGGGCGGAGGAGGTCGAGGGAGAGAAAGTGTTGCCTCTCTTTTGTAAGCAGAGAGACGCGGACAGTGAGAGGAATGGGGAGAGACGGACACTCTCTCCCCTCAATCAAATGTTCTTTGTTTGAGGGAATGGCCAGACACTATGGGGCGGGGGTTTTCGGACACGTAGAATTCGAATTCAAACAGTTCTAACACGCAGGGGAACATGAGAAACAGCAAAAATGCCCAAAAATGAATCCTTGTTTAGACTTCTTAAAAATTCAACACAACTTCAATTTTTTAAAATCATGATCATTTTTGCTGATTTTTTAAAAATTAATTCAGCAATCAGTATGTTTTGAGGGGAACTTCATCCCCTTGGTTAAGACAGAAACAGGCAGGGTAAATCGCGAGGTGCTTCTCGGTTTTCATCCAATAACATTTTCATCGTCAGAGATTTCAAAACGTGATCAAGAGAAGGAATGTAGACAGAATATTCAGCTATCGGATGATTCAATTTGTGTCTCGTTTTTGTCATTTTTTACACCTGCAGATAGTCAGAAAAGGAGACGCTTCCGAGTGCGGCATTTTCGAGAAACTGTGTGTGAATGAAGAGGCGCAGAGCGAATAAGCGGTAAAAACTTTTGAAAAGAGAATCGCGTTCTGTCAAAACATATCACGAAGGGGTTTGCAAAAATCAATGAATTGTCAACGCAGAGGTTAATGAATTGTGTCTGTACATTGTAATGGGCAATAGGGCAAACGAGATAAAATACATACCGTAAAGTCTCTGATAGAAGGACACCCCAAACGCTGCCGGAGAATCAATACATATCGAGATTGATAAGAGGTATCAAAAAGTTGCCAACAGCAAACTTGTAGACCAAAACTAGGACTACAAGTTTGCTGTTGGCAACTTTTTGATACCTCTTATCAATCTCGAGATGTATTGATTCTCCGGCAGCGTTTGGGGGGGGGGGTGCCCTTCTATCAGAGACTTTACGGTATATCGAAGGCAGATCAACCGGTGCCGATGATTACCACCAATCAAGGAAGACGAGCTCAATTTGGAAAGCAATGCGTACCAAGGAACACATGCGTTCCCGACGGATTCATCTCTTCAAATCCAATGCAATAGAATCAGTTCATCGAGAAAAATAGTACAGTGCGGTCAATATCGATAGGACCGCCCCCTTTTTGGGGTCTCCTGCAAAAACTAGAAGAGATATCAAACATCTGTGAGCGCAGTTCGATTTGTAATACAAAGTAACCCCGGGAGCCAAATTTGCATGTTCCGATAATTCCCCCTGACCCCCCACTCACGAAATGTTCCATATTCAGGCAGTCAATATCGATAGGACCACCTACCAAATTTGAGTTTTCAGTGCAATTTTTGGCGCGAAAGTGTCACAAAAATCACTATATTTGTGTTTTTGAACGTTTTTATCCGTTTTACATTGTTCCCGACCTATTCCGGTGCAAACGAACCAAATCCGGGCCGATCGGGCTTCGAGCGAAGAAAGTACGCAAAGATCAGCTCAGAGACCGTGTTCTTGGTCGTTTAGAACGTCAGATGTGCAAGTACCGTGGTTCAAAGTATTCCAGAACTATATTAATGTGTATTTGAGCCCAAACCAGTCGTTTATTCCTACTTTCCTCATGGGCCAAGCCGCTGTTCTCTCCCTGCGGCAGCAAACGCAACTGGATGTGACGCATCGAATCGGATATTCCTTCCGCCAGATGGTACGAGAGATTCAGAAGAGCTGGTTAGTGATTACACGATTCTTGAACGACCCCAAAAACTACGTGTTGAAGGGGAAAACGTCGCTAGGACGAAGATGAAAGGTGACAACGACGAATGGAACACATTCCAGAGGGGTGCAAAGGGACGTGGAATGTCAGCGATACCAAGGTCGCACGGCAGGAAAAGAAGAAATTGTCATTCAAACGCGCGCGCGCGAAACCCCTGCATATCTAACTCTTGGTGAACTACTGTTTGGTGGAAGAACGGAGTGTCGTACTGACTTGATTTTTTGGAAAAACAAAGAGAAAATGAGAAATTTGGAAGCGAGAAAATAGATTTATGAGCATCCAACAAAATCCAAAGTAATGAAAGTAGGCGCAATTTTTATTCATAAATTTCAGGGTCAGACAAGCAATTTTTGGCATAAATATTGATGCAAAGCGCGCTCCGTTAGACTCTGTTTCTTTGCGTCTCACCGGCGGCGAAATTTTGCCGTTTGAACGAGAGAACGGTAGAGTGGCTCGATTTTCACGTCTTGCAGACAGACTGCCTCATACTCCCAAATGGCCAGGGGCAAAGTTTGTTGTCCAGGCCATGACGGGTTCCGAAACAAAAATGTGACATTGCGAGGTAGAGGGAACTTCGAAATCAACCACAGTTGTTTGAAAAGCTTTAGCGGGTACCACTGTTGGCCCTGACTACATGTGTCGCTGGGAATTCGATGAACAGGTGTACTACAGCATCCATCCAGCTCTGTAGCTCTGTTGCTCTTGTGCTCCGCGAGTCGGTGAGATAAAATCTTGAAAACTCCCCAGGTCATCTTGCCGGCCAATTCCAACAACATGCAAGCGGACTCAACTCAAAGAAAGTCAATTTTTTTGTTTTTCAATAAATTTACTTTATCACTGATAACGGCTTCAAATGATTTTTCCATAATTTCCGTATACGGTATTCGTCATCTAGAGGCCATTTTCAGTGATAAAATGATGATTTTAAAAAATCGAAAAATTGAATTTTTATCACTGATAACGGCATAAAATGACTTTTCTATAATTTTTGGCTACGGTATTCGTAATCTAGAAGCCATTTTTATTGATAAAATGATAGTTTTAGCGAACTGAAAAACTGATCTTTTATCACTGATAACGGCTTCAAACAATTTTTCTTAATTTTTTTAATTCGGTATTCGTGATCTAGAAGCTATTCTTGGTGAAAAAATGATGATAATAACAAATTGAAAAAATAATATTTTATCACTGATAACGGCTTCAAACGATTTTTCTTTAATTTTTTATTTCGGTATTCGTGGTCTAGAAGCTATTCTTCGTGAAAAAATGATGATAATAACAAATTGAAAAAATGATATTTTATCACTGATAACGGCTTCAAACGATTTTTCTCTTATTTTTTAATACGGTAGTAGTAATCAAGGCCATTCTTGGTGATAAAATGACGATTTCAACAAGTTGGTGAGATAAAATCTTGAAAACTCCCTAGGTCATACTGCCCGCCAACCTCAACAACATGCGAGTGGCTTTGAGTTCTCCCGAATATTTGGTAATACGTAAGCTGTTGGAAAAACAGAAATGAAGGCGTTCCCGGAGAAGGACATGTGTCGCAACAATGTCGCAAAGCCCCTAGTGTTCTCAATAAAGCGCCGAATACAAGATACTGTATCGTTCCTCGACCCTCTCTCCCGTCGATCCCTCGTTCCTTATGGACCCCTATCACTCGTTCCATTCACAGGAGTAAGGGGAGGAGAGACGCCAATGTTTACCCTCGTGTTCCCCTTCCACGATGAATCAGCGTTCGCGTCTCCACCCTCATGCACACTCTCTCGTCCTTGGTGGTCGTCAACTGTCATCTCATCAGCTCACCCTCGTTGGCACCATTCCCCCACCAGACTCGATGAATACTCATTCGTGCTGCCCTCTGCTCCTCACTCTCACTTTCTATTTCGAACGGTTACCAATGCGTGAGACTTTCCAAATAATTATCCAATATATTGAACTTGAACTCGAACTCATGAATGACGACGCTGACTAGTTGTACTGAGATGAAATTTTGATCTACCGATGACGACGCTGACTAGTTGTACTGAGATACAAACGCTACCGGAGAATCATTATATCTCGAGACTGATAATAGATACAAAAAAGTTGTGTACAGCAAACTTGTAGATCAAAACTAGGAATACAAGTTTGCTGTTGACAATTTTTTGATATCTCTCATCAGTCTCGAGATATAATGATTCTCCGGTAGCGTTTGGGGGTGCCCTTCTATTAGAGACTTTACGGTATCTCGAGATTGATAAGAGCTATCAAAAAAGTGTCAACAGCAAACTTGTAAATCATAACTAGTACTGCAAATATGCGTCGACAACTTGTTGTTATCTCTCATCATTCTGGAGATATAATGATTCTCCAGCACAGCTCTCCTCGGTTGCGGGGCCATTTCTATGGCATCCGATGGTGAATAATGGGTGCTACTGTAACCCAAAAACGTCAAAAAATTCCATCCACTCACTTTTTTCAAGAAGCTCTGTCTTGTTTCGTTCCTGATTTCTTCATATCGATCTTTTTATACTTTCTTTTACACTTTCCTTGGTAATTTTCAACAGATTTTCGGAACAAAGAGATAAACCAGAAATGGATGGCAGTATAAAACAAGAAGGAAACATGCAGCCGATCGATATGGGGAACACACAAACGGACGAGGTTTTCGGGGACACGACGGCTCGCCAAACACCTGATCCAACCGTCCCAATTGATCTCTCGCAGTGTATCATTTGCGGCTCGGAAACAACAATTGCTCAAAGCTTTTTTCTCAAAGGAAACGACGCAGTTAAGATGCTTATGGCTGCAGTTTGTTCATCCAACTTGTCTCTCGAAGCGGCTAAGAAATCGATGCTGAACAAGCCGCTGAAAATGTGCAAAGAGCACGATGTGCCAATTGTGAGTCCTTTGAAAGAAATGATTGTAAAAATATCCTAATTTTAGTATAAAATGATGGTGAATACAGTCGGGGCTAGGACGGAGTTCGAAGTATGTGAGATCTCGGAAGAGGTGCTCAGAGAACCGTTCAGAGTGTTCATGGAATTGAAGGTGCGTTGAATTCTCAAGTGGTACGTGTCTCCAAAAATGTTCTAGTCGGTTCGTGATTCGAAGAAGGGGAAACAGCCAACTGACCCTCCACTAGGGACATTCAAGCGTTCACTCACATGCTTCTTCCGCAAGTACACACCGGATTACGTTTTTGCTGAGGATCGAACAAATGGAATTCTTCAAAAATCACCGTTCCAGGTAATCCAACTTTATTATTTTTCTAAAATACAGTGCTGGTCAAAAGGGTATGCCGTTTTGGTATTTTGAGCTCTGCCGGAGAATCATTATACATGGAGATTGATAAGAGATATCAAAACGTTTTCAACAGCAAACTTGTAGATCATAACTAGGACTACAAGTTTGCTGTTGACAACTTTTTGATATCTCTTATCAATCTCCAGATATATTGATTTTCCGGCAGAGCTCAAAAAACCAAAACGGCATACTTTTTAGCACTGTATGTATAGTACATAAGTATAGTGTATAGTGAAATAGTAAGAGCGCGTTTTCTGTAAGACTCAAATAGAGTGATCTACTGCTCAGCTTTTGTGTGTGTTAATAAGAACTATCAGGTTGTCTCACTTCAAATGTGAATTTTTTGACCGTGTTTTGAACTCAGTTTTCTTCCGATTGGGAGCCAATCAAAAAAGGATGTTATCACCATCCATATTGACCACCACTTGCAAACACAAAAGAAACCAGACCTTTATCCGGCAACTCCCACGGTCAGAGGTCGTGAAACTGCCAGTGGTGCCTATTTCGAATGAGTTTTTGGTGAAATTATTTCACGACGGAAAAAAATATTCAAACAAGGTAACTTTGCGTTTAATGAGTGCTAGGGTTGGGCTGTTTCGTGCTTTGAAAGATACCTTGATATCCACTCTTTTAATTTTTTTTCCATCTTCAAAGTCAAGCTTAGTCATGAGCGTATGGGCAGAGACGCTTTCGATTTTCCCCTGACACAGTAGATTGCCACAGATGAACCAATTTTTGTGGGGGTTTGTAGTAGGCATCTGTACTATTGTTTCGGTTATTGAGAACTGAATCCCAAATATAGGTTTCCCTAGAATTCGTCTTGTCTGAGATCACCCCATTTTACTAGTGAAATTGAAACCTAACTTTACGTGTCTAGGAGATCGAGCCACTGACTTTTGCCCACGGATCGCTGGTTCTGAACGTTGCAGTTTCTGTCTCCGACAAATTAGGACAAAACCTAGCTACAGTATACTAGAACGGCTCGTGACCTCTCACAATGCATAAATTCAGAAAAGATTTGGTTGACCTCCAGCCAAATTCAGATCATGAAAAAAATATTCGAAAAGTTCAAAGCGAACAAATTGCGATAATTCCACTTGTGTACGGGCGCGAGGGAAAGACTATTGTCAATTTGTTTTATACTAATGTACCATTGTTAATATAATTTCAAACCCGGAAAAAATCGAGTACTTCTCAAAAAAATGAGAGCCAAAAAATATTCACATTTGAAGTGAGACAACCTGATATTATAGTATAACTCCTCCGCACCGGCCTAGTCTCCGGTTTTCACCTGGAGGAGTACGGTAGGTGCTCAAAAAGCAGAAAATCGCCGTTTTTGTCTGTGCTTCGTAAATTCTTTTCAAAAAATGTACTGCTGAAATGAGCATTACAGTAATCTCGTGTCAATTTTCTGATTTTATTGCTTCTCCGCGCAAAATGGCGCGTTTAACCGATTTTCTTCGAAATTTTTTTTTTTCTGCATTTTCCAACAAAAATATCATCGAAACAATTCTTTGTCTTGGTTTAATGTAAAGTTTTGCGCGGTGAAGCAAAAAAATCAAAAAATAAACACGAAGTTACTGTAACACTCATTTCAGCTGTGCTAATGTTTTTGAAAAATAATACCGATTTGTTCCAGAGTGCGATTACCAATTTGATCACTGATGAAAGCAAAGAGAGATATGCCAATAGGATTTCGAAGATTGAAAAGCTCGATACGAGAACACGATTGGGAGACCCAGACTCTGCATGCATCCTGTGCAGGAACGCGGATCCTTCGGTGAAAAAAGTTTCCATCGACACGGAGGCAGCAGCTGCATATCTGATGGTTGCCGTCATCTCGAAGAACATGTTCATCGGATATGCCGAAGAGATTCTCATCTCTCGCTCCCAACTCCTTGTTTGCGATTACCACAATTCGAAACTGGTGAGCAAGTTTTTAAATCGTTAAAGGTTATAATGTTTTTGATTTGAGCATTCGATTTTGTTTTCAACTCTTGGTCTCAAAAATGCCAATGAAATGGACCATTGCAGCATCAAAACCATTAGTGACGCATACCGAGTCTATATATCGTTGGAGGTAAGCTTTCGAATGGAAATGAACAACGAAAGAACTTTTTTCAGTCAGCCTCCTCCAAAGTTCGACCATTGAAGGAACCCAAAACTTCATTTGAAGCGTTCAAAAAGATGCTCAGAAATGTGTTTAATGAGCCAACGCAATTTGATTCGATTCAGGGGACTTTCAACCCCATTGATAAGGTGATTCGATTATCTTTTTTTATGTTACTGATCAACATTCATTTTAGAATCAGGCAGAGTACCATCAACGATTCGAATACCAGAGATCGCCGGAAAACTATGGCATAGTAAATATGGAGGATTATAACACTATGCCGTTCGTCCCTATGACGTCTCAAAACCAATATTATGATGCATCGGAATATCCACTCTTTGACTCACCAAAACGGCAGCGTCTGGATAACACTTTCATGAACGGAACCGAGGTTTATGAGCCGACTACATCTGTCAGCGGATGGGACAATCAGGACTACACAGTGATGACTGGTGAGAAGGCGCAGGGCGAACTGTCATCCGTGGAGGCCGAATGGAACTTCTTGGGGTACCCGAACGCTCAGCAAACTATTGATTATTATGAATTCTACGATCCGAATCTGCCAATTGAAATTCCCAGCACTACTGGTGAGAGCAGTGCATTTGATGACTATGGATTCTCCGCGTATTCCTCACCTCGCAAATCCCAATCCGACGACGAGGACAACTAATTTCGCTTAATCCTAATACAGTGCCGGCCGAAACGGTTTGGTTTTTTGATGCCGTTTTGGTTTTTTGAGCTACCGAAGAATCATCATATCTCAAGATTGATAAGATATATCAGAAAGTTGCCAACAGAAGACTTGTAGATCATAACTAGGACTACAAGTTTGCTGTTGACAACTTTTTGATATCTGTTATCAATCTCGAGATATAATGATTCTCCGGAAACTCGAATACCAAAACAGCATACCTGAATTTTTTTTCGCTCCCTTGGAAGAGGAGGGAAAATCTCGTCCACAATGCTGATTGGCCTCTGTAACCAATCAGCAATGTTGGATCTGCCCTATCAATACGAAACCCACGAGGGACTAGATTTGGATTTCTCTTCCAAGTGAGCAAAAAAAATTTAGGAATAATAAAAGCAAAATATAATTTTTCAAAATTTCATCATTATGGGTTTCCCGTTAGTTACTTTCATTACACCGTGTGTACACATTCCCAATTTCCTATTTTCTTCATATATTCTCTCGATGCATTTTCAATAATACGGAGTGTAGAATAACGAGAAAAATCAAAATTCCATTTTTCAAAATTAGACAATCTTTATCCTAAATTTAACTTATTTATCTTGAATTTAACTTATATCTCCTGAATTTCACTTAATTATCCTGAATTTAATTTATTTATCCAGAATTTAACATACATCTCCTGAATTTACCAATTTTTCCCTGAATTTACTGACTTTGTTCTGAATTTAACGATTTTTTCTCAGAATAAACATTTTTCTGACAAGAAAATCTGATCAATTAATAATTTTAAAAATTAATATTTAATTCAGGTGAATTTACGAATTTGCATTTTATTGAAAATAAAAGAAAAACTGGTATTTCTCCATTTTCAACAATCGGAAAAATCTAAAATTCATTCTACGATCTCATCTGTTCATTTGTGTCCTGAATCTGATCAATAAATAATTTTACAAGTTAATATTTAATTCAGGTAAATTAAAAAATTGCAAAAATCTGAAAAAAAGAAAAACTGGTAGTTCTCCCTTTCCAGCAATCGGAAAAAATTTAATTTTATTCTATGTTCTCAACTGTCTATTTGTGTCCTGAATCTGTTCAAATCATAATTTTTGAAATTAATATTTAATTCAAGTAAATTGCAAAATTGCATAAATCTGGAAAATAAAAGAAAAACTGGTATTTCTCCCTCTCCAGCAATTGGAAAAAATTAAATTTTATTCTATGTTCTCAACTGTCTATTTGTGTCCTGAATCTGTTCAAATTATAATTTTTGAAATTAATATTTAATTCAAGTAAATTGCAAAATTGCATAAATCTGGAAAATAAAAGAAAAACTGGTATTTCTCCCTCTCCAGCAATTGGAAAAAATTAAATTTTATTCTATGTTCTCAACTGTCTATTTGTGTCCTAAATCTGTTCAAATTATAAATTTTGAAATTAATATTTAATTCAGGTAAATTTTAAAAATTCGCATATTTTTGGAAAATAAAAGAAAAACTGGTATTTCTCCCTCTCCAGCAATCGGAAAAAATTAAATTTTATTCTATGTTCTTAACTGTCTATTTGTGTCCTAAATCTGTTCAAATTATAAATTTTGAAATTAATATTTAATTCAGGTAAATTGAAAAATTGCATAAATCTATAATAAAAGAAAAACTGGTATTTTTCCCTCTCCAGCAATCGGAAAAAAAATAAATTTTATTCTATGTTCTCAACTGTCTATTTGTGTCCTAAATCTGTTCAAATTATAATTTTTGAAATTAATATTTAATTCAGGTAAATTTAAAAAATTCGCATATTTTTGGAAAATGAAAGAAAAACTGGTATTTCTCCCTCTCCAGCAATCGGAAAAAATTAAATTTTATTCTATGTTCTCAACTGTCTATTTGTGTCCTAAATCCGTTCAAATTATAATTTTTGAAATTAATATTTAATTCAGGTAAATTTTAAAAATTCGCATATTTTTGGAAAATAAAAGAAAAACTGGTATTTCTCCCTCTCCAGCAATCGGAAAAAATTAAATTTTATTCTATGTTCTTAACTGTCTATTTGTGTCCTGAATCTGTTCAAATTATAATTTTTGAAATTAATATTTAATTCAGGTAAATTTTAAAAATTCGCATATTTTTGGAAAATAAAAGAAAAACTGGTATTTCTCCCTCTCCAGCAATCGGAAAAAAAATAAATTTTATTCTATGTTCTCAACTGTCTATTTGTGTCCTAAATCCGTTCAAATTATAATTTTTGAAATTAATATTTAATTCAGGTAAATTTTAAAAATTCGCATATTTTTGGAAAATAAAAGAAAAACTGGTATTTCTCCCTCTCCAGCAATCGGAAAAAATTAAATTTTATTCTATGTTCTTAACTGTCTATTTGTGTCCTGAATCTGTTCAAATTATAATTTTTGAAATTAATATTTAATTCAGGTAAATTTTAAAAATTCGCATATTTTTGGAAAATAAAAGAAAAACTGGTATTTCTCCCTCTACAGCAATCGGAAAAAATTAAATTTTATTCTATGTTCTTAACTGTCTATTTGTGTCCTAAATCTGTTCAAATTATACTTTTTGTAGTTAATATTTAATTCAGCTAAATTGAAAAATTGCATAAATCTATAATAAAAGAAAAACTGGTATTTTTCCCTCTCCAGCAATCGGAAAAAAAATAAATTTTATTCTATGTTCTCAACTGTCTATTTGTGTCCTAAATCTGTTCAAATTATAATTTTTGAAATTAATATTTAATTCAGGTAAATTTAAAAAATTCGCATATTTTTGGAAAATGAAAGAAAAACTGGTATTTCTCCCTCTCCAGCAATCGGAAAAAATTAAATTTTATTCTATGTTCTCAACTGTCTATTTGTGTCCTAAATCCGTTCAAATTATAATTTTTGAAATTAATATTTAATTCAGGTAAATTTTAAAAATTCGCATATTTTTGGAAAATAAAAGAAAAACTGGTATTTCTCCCTCTCCAGCAATCGGAAAAAATTAAATTTTATTCTATGTTCTTAACTGTCTATTTGTGTCCTGGATCTGTTCAAATTATAATTTTTGAAATTAATATTTAATTCAGGTAAATTTTAAAAATTCGCATATTTTTGGAAAATAAAAGAAAAACTGGTATTTCTCCCTCTCCAGCAATCGGAAAAAAAATAAATTTTATTCTATGTTCTCAACTGTCTATTTGTGTCCTAAATCCGTTCAAATTATAATTTTTGAAATTAATATTTAATTCAGGTAAATTTTAAAAATTCGCATATTTTTGGAAAATAAAAGAAAAACTGGTATTTCTCCCTCTCCAGCAATCGGAAAAAATTAAATTTTATTCTATGTTCTTAACTGTCTATTTGTGTCCTGAATCTGTTCAAATTATAATTTTTGAAATTAATATTTAATTCAGGTAAATTTTAAAAATTCGCATATTTTTGGAAAATAAAAGAAAAACTGGTATTTCTCCCTCTACAGCAATCGGAAAAAATTAAATTTTATTCTATGTTCTTAACTGTCTATTTGTGTCCTAAATCTGTTCAAATTATACTTTTTGTAGTTAATATTTAATTCAGCTAAATTGAAAAATTGCATAAATCTATAATAAAAGAAAAACTGGTATTTCTCCCTCTCCAGCAATCGGAAAAAAAATTTTATTCTATGTTCTTAACTGTCTATTTGTGTCCTAAATCTGTTCAAATTATAACTTTTGAAATTAATATTTAATTCAGGTAAATTGAAAAATTGCATAAATCTATAATAAAAGAAAAACTGGTATTTTTCCCTCTCCAGCAATCGGAAAAAAAATAAATTTTATTCTATGTTCTCAACTGTCTATTTGTGTCCTAAATCTGTTCAAATTATAATTTTTGAAATTAATATTTAATTCAGGTAAATTTAAAAAATTCGCATATTTTTGGAAAATGAAAGAAAAACTGGTATTTCTCCCTCTCCAGCAATCGGAAAAAATTAAATTTTATTCTATGTTCTCAACTGTCTATTTGTGTCCTAAATCTGTTCGAATTATAATTTTTGAAATTAATATTTAATTCAGGTAAATTTTAAAAATTCGCATATTTTTGGAAAATAAAAGAAAAACTGGTATTTCTCCCTCTCCAGCAATCGGAAAAAATTAAATTTTATTCTATGTTCTTAACTGTCTATTTGTGTCCTAAATCTGTTCAAATTATAATTTTTGAAATTAATATTTAATTCAGGTAAATTTTAAAAATTCGCATATTTTTGGAAAATAAAAGAAAAACTGGTATTTCTCCCTCTCCAGCAATCGGAAAAAATTAAATTTTATTCTATGTTCTTAACTGTCTATTTGTGTCCTAAATCTGTTCAAATTATAATTTTTGTAGTTAATATTTAATTCAGCTAAATTGAAAAATTGCATAAATCTATAATGAAAGAAAACATGGTATTTCTCCCTCTCCAGCAATCGGAAAAAAAAATAAATTTTATTCTATGTTCTCAACTGTCTATTTGTGACCTGAATCTGTTCAAATTATAATTTTTGAATTTAATATCTAATTCAGGTAAATTTAAAAAATTCCCATATTTTTGGAAAATAAAAGAAAAACTGGTATTTTTCCCTCTCCAGCAATCGGAAAAAAAAAATTTTATTCTATGTTCTTAACTGTCTATTTGTGTCCTGAATCTGTTCAAATTATAAATTTTGAATTTGATATTTAATTCAGGTAAATTTAAAAAATTCCCATATTTTTGGAAAATAAAAGAAAAACTGGTATTTTTCCCTCTCCAGCAATCGGAAAAAAAAAATTTTATTCTATGTTCTTAACTGTCTATTTGTGTCCTGAATCTGTTCAAATTATAAATTTTGAATTTGATATTTAATTCAGGTAAATTTAAAAAATTCGCATATTTTTGGAAAATAAAAGAAAAACTGGTATTTCTCCCTCTCCAGCAATCGGAAAAAAAATTTAATTTTATTCTATGTTCTCAACTGTCTATTTGTGTCCTGAATCTGTTCAAATTATAAATTTTGAATTTGATATTTAATTCAGGTAAATTTAAAAAATTCCCATATTTTTGGAAAATAAAAGAAAAACTGGTATTTTTCCCTCTCCAGCAATCGGAAAAAAATAAATTTTATTCTATGTTCTTAACTGTCTATTTGTGTCCTGAATCTGTTCAAATTATAATTTTTGAATTCGATATTTAATTCAGGTAAATTTAAAAAATTCCCATATTTTTGGAAAATGAAAGAAAAACTGGTATTTTTCCCTCTCCAGCAATCGGAAAAAAATAAATTTTATTCTATGTTCTTAACTGTCTATTTGTGTCCTGAATCTGTTCAAATTATAATTTTTGAATTTGATATTTAATTCAGGTAAATTTAAAAAATTCCCATATTTTTGGAAAATGAAAGAAAAACTGGTATTTCTCCCTCTCCAGCAATCGGAAAAAAAATAAATTTTATTCTATGTTCTCAACTGTCTATTTGTGTCCTAAATCTGTTCAAATTATAATTTTTGAAATTAATATTTAATTCAGGTAAATTTAAAAAATTCGCATATTTTTGGAAAATGAAAGAAAAACTGGTATTTCTCCCTCTCCAGCAATCGGAAAAAATTAAATTTTATTCTATGTTCTCAACTGTCTATTTGTGTCCTAAATCTGTTCAAATTATAATTTTTGAAATTAATATTTAATTCAGGTAAATTTTAAAAATTCGCATATTTTTGGAAAATAAAAGAAAAACTGGTATTTCTCCCTCTCCAGCAATCGGAAAAAATTAAATTTTATTCTATGTTCTTAACTGTCTATTTGTGTCCTAAATCTGTTCAAATTATAATTTTTGTAGTTAATATTTAATTCAGCTAAATTGAAAAATTGCATAAATCTATAATAAAAGAAAACATGGTATTTCTCCCTCTCCAGCAATCGGAAAAAAAATAAATTTTATTCTATGTTCTCAACTGTCTATTTGTGTCCTGAATCTGTTCAAATTATAATTTTTGAAATTAATATTTAATTCAGGTAAATTTAAAAAATTCCCATATTTTTGGAAAATAAAAGAAAAACTGGTATTTTTCCCTCTCCAGCAATCGGAAAAAAAAAATTTTATTCTATGTTCTTAACTGTCTATTTGTGTCCTGAATCTGTTCAAATTATAAATTTTGAATTTGATATTTAATTCAGGTAAATTTAAAAAATTCCCATATTTTTGGAAAATAAAAGAAAAACTGGTATTTTTCCCTCTCCAGCAATCGGAAAAAAAATTTAATTTAATTCTATGTTCTCAACTGTCTATTTGTGTCCTGAATCTGTTCAAATTATAAATTTTGAATTTGATATTTAATTCAGGTAAATTTAAAAAATTCGCATATTTTTGGAAAATAAAAGAAAAACTGGTATTTCTCCCTCTCCAGCAATCGGAAAAAAAATTTAATTTTATTCTATGTTCTCAACTGTCTATTTGTGTCCTGAATCTGTTCAAATTATAAATTTTGAATTTGATATTTAATTCAGGTAAATTTAAAAAATTCCCATATTTTTGGAAAATAAAAGAAAAACTGGTATTTTTCCCTCTCCAGCAATCGGAAAAAAAAAATTTTATTCTATGTTCTTAACTGTCTATTTGTGTCCTGAATCTGTTCAAATTATAAATTTTGAATTTGATATTTAATTCAGGTAAATTTAAAAAATTCCCATATTTTTGGAAAATAAAAGAAAAACTGGTATTTTTCCCTCTCCAGCAATCGGAAAAAAAAAATTTTATTCTATGTTCTTAACTGTCTATTTGTGTCCTGAATCTGTTCAAATTATAAATTTTGAATTTGATATTTAATTCAGGTAAATTTAAAAAATTCGCATATTTTTGGAAAATAAAAGAAAAACTGGTATTTCTCCCTCTCCAGCAATCGGAAAAAAAATTTAATTTTATTCTATGTTCTCAACTGTCTATTTGTGTCCTGAATCTGTTCAAATTATAAATTTTGAATTTGATATTTAATTCAGGTAAATTTAAAAAATTCCCATATTTTTGGAAAATAAAAGAAAAACTGGTATTTTTCCCTCTCCAGCAATCGGAAAAAAATAAATTTTATTCTATGTTCTTAACTGTCTATTTGTGTCCTGAATCTGTTCAAATTATAATTTTTGAATTCGATATTTAATTCAGGTAAATTTAAAAAATTCCCATATTTTTGGAAAATGAAAGAAAAACTGGTATTTTTCCCTCTCCAGCAATCGGAAAAAAATTTAATTTTATTCTATGTTCTTAACTGTCTATTTGTGTCCTGAATCTGTTCAAATTATAATTTTTGAAATTAATATTTAATTCAGGTAAATTTTAAAAATTCGCATATTTTTGGAAAATAAAAGAAAAACTGGTATTTCTCCCTCTCCAGCAATCGGAAAAAATTAAATTTTATTCTATGTTCTTAACTGTCTATTTGTGTCCTAAATCTGTTCAAATTATAATTTTTGTAGTTAATATTTAATTCAGCTAAATTGAAAAATTGCATAAATCTATAATAAAAGAAAACATGGTATTTCTCCCTCTCCAGCAATCGGAAAAAAAATAAATTTTATTCTATGTTCTCAACTGTCTATTTGTGTCCTGAATCTGTTCAAATTATAATTTTTGAAATTAATATTTAATTCAGGTAAATTTAAAAAATTCCCATATTTTTGGAAAATAAAAGAAAAACTGGTATTTTTCCCTCTCCAGCAATCGGAAAAAAAAAATTTTATTCTATGTTCTTAACTGTCTATTTGTGTCCTGAATCTGTTCAAATTATAAATTTTGAATTTGATATTTAATTCAGGTAAATTTAAAAAATTCCCATATTTTTGGAAAATAAAAGAAAAACTGGTATTTTTCCCTCTCCAGCAATCGGAAAAAAATAAATTTTATTCTATGTTCTTAACTGTCTATTTGTGTCCTGAATCTGTTCAAATTATAATTTTTGAATTCGATATTTAATTCAGGTAAATTTAAAAAATTCCCATATTTTTGGAAAATGAAAGAAAAACTGGTATTTTTCCCTCTCCAGCAATCGGAAAAAAATTTAATTTTATTCTATGTTCTTAACTGTCTATTTGTGTCCTGAATCTGTTCAAATTATAATTTTTGAAATTAATATTTAATTCAGGTAAATTTTAAAAATTCGCATATTTTTGGAAAATAAAAGAAAAACTGGTATTTCTCCCTCTCCAGCAATCGGAAAAAATTAAATTTTATTCTATGTTCTTAACTGTCTATTTGTGTCCTAAATCTGTTCAAATTATAATTTTTGTAGTTAATATTTAATTCAGCTAAATTGAAAAATTGCATAAATCTATAATAAAAGAAAACATGGTATTTCTCCCTCTCCAGCAATCGGAAAAAAAATAAATTTTATTCTATGTTCTCAACTGTCTATTTGTGTCCTGAATCTGTTCAAATTATAATTTTTGAAATTAATATTTAATTCAGGTAAATTTAAAAAATTCCCATATTTTTGGAAAATAAAAGAAAAACTGGTATTTTTCCCTCTCCAGCAATCGGAAAAAAAAAATTTTATTCTATGTTCTTAACTGTCTATTTGTGTCCTGAATCTGTTCAAATTATAAATTTTGAATTTGATATTTAATTCAGGTAAATTTAAAAAATTCCCATATTTTTGGAAAATAAAAGAAAAACTGGTATTTTTCCCTCTCCAGCAATCGGAAAAAAAATTTAATTTAATTCTATGTTCTCAACTGTCTATTTGTGTCCTGAATCTGTTCAAATTATAAATTTTGAATTTGATATTTAATTCAGGTAAATTTAAAAAATTCGCATATTTTTGGAAAATAAAAGAAAAACTGGTATTTCTCCCTCTCCAGCAATCGGAAAAAAAATTTAATTTTATTCTATGTTCTCAACTGTCTATTTGTGTCCTGAATCTGTTCAAATTATAAATTTTGAATTTGATATTTAATTCAGGTAAATTTAAAAAATTCCCATATTTTTGGAAAATAAAAGAAAAACTGGTATTTTTCCCTCTCCAGCAATCGGAAAAAAAAAATTTTATTCTATGTTCTTAACTGTCTATTTGTGTCCTGAATCTGTTCAAATTATAAATTTTGAATTTGATATTTAATTCAGGTAAATTTAAAAAATTCCCATATTTTTGGAAAATAAAAGAAAAACTGGTATTTTTCCCTCTCCAGCAATCGGAAAAAAAAAATTTTATTCTATGTTCTTAACTGTCTATTTGTGTCCTGAATCTGTTCAAATTATAAATTTTGAATTTGATATTTAATTCAGGTAAATTTAAAAAATTCGCATATTTTTGGAAAATAAAAGAAAAACTGGTATTTCTCCCTCTCCAGCAATCGGAAAAAAAATTTAATTTTATTCTATGTTCTCAACTGTCTATTTGTGTCCTGAATCTGTTCAAATTATAAATTTTGAATTTGATATTTAATTCAGGTAAATTTAAAAAATTCCCATATTTTTGGAAAATAAAAGAAAAACTGGTATTTTTCCCTCTCCAGCAATCGGAAAAAAAATAAATTTTATTCTATGTTCTCAACTGTCTATTTGTGTCCTAAATCTGTTCAAATTATAATTTTTGAAATTAATATTTAATTCAGGTAAATTTAAAAAATTCGCATATTTTTGGAAAATGAAAGAAAAACTGGTATTTCTCCCTCTCCAGCAATCGGAAAAAATTAAATTTTATTCTATGTTCTCAACTGTCTATTTGTGTCCTAAATCTGTTCAAATTATAATTTTTGAAATTAATATTTAATTCAGGTAAATTTTAAAAATTCGCATATTTTTGGAAAATAAAAGAAAAACTGGTATTTCTCCCTCTCCAGCAATCGGAAAAAATTAAATTTTATTCTATGTTCTTAACTGTCTATTTGTGTCCTAAATCTGTTCAAATTATAATTTTTGTAGTTAATATTTAATTCAGCTAAATTGAAAAATTGCATAAATCTATAATAAAAGAAAACATGGTATTTCTCCCTCTCCAGCAATCGGAAAAAAAATAAATTTTATTCTATGTTCTCAACTGTCTATTTGTGTCCTGAATCTGTTCAAATTATAATTTTTGAAATTAATATTTAATTCAGGTAAATTTAAAAAATTCCCATATTTTTGGAAAATAAAAGAAAAACTGGTATTTTTCCCTCTCCAGCAATCGGAAAAAAAAAATTTTATTCTATGTTCTTAACTGTCTATTTGTGTCCTGAATCTGTTCAAATTATAAATTTTGAATTTGATATTTAATTCAGGTAAATTTAAAAAATTCCCATATTTTTGGAAAATAAAAGAAAAACTGGTATTTTTCCCTCTCCAGCAATCGGAAAAAAAATTTAATTTAATTCTATGTTCTCAACTGTCTATTTGTGTCCTGAATCTGTTCAAATTATAAATTTTGAATTTGATATTTAATTCAGGTAAATTTAAAAAATTCGCATATTTTTGGAAAATAAAAGAAAAACTGGTATTTCTCCCTCTCCAGCAATCGGAAAAAAAATTTAATTTTATTCTATGTTCTCAACTGTCTATTTGTGTCCTGAATCTGTTCAAATTATAAATTTTGAATTTGATATTTAATTCAGGTAAATTTAAAAAATTCCCATATTTTTGGAAAATAAAAGAAAAACTGGTATTTTTCCCTCTCCAGCAATCGGAAAAAAATAAATTTTATTCTATGTTCTTAACTGTCTATTTGTGTCCTGAATCTGTTCAAATTATAATTTTTGAATTTGATATTTAATTCAGGTAAATTTAAAAAATTCCCATATTTTTGGAAAATGAAAGAAAAACTGGTATTTCTCCCTCTCCAGCAATCGGAAAAAAATTTAATTTTATTCTATGTTCTCAACTGTCTATTTGTGTCCTAAATCTGTTCAAATTATAATTTTTGAATTTAATATCTAAATCAGGTAAATTTAAAAAATTCCCATATTTTTGGAAAATAAAAGAAAAACTGGTATTTCTCCCTCTCCAGCAATCGGAAAAAAAATTTAATTTTATTCTATGTTCTCAACTGTCTATTTGTGTCCTGAATCTGTTCAAATTATAATTTTTGAAATTAATATTTAATTCAGGTAAATTTTAAAAATTCGCATATTTTTGGAAAATAAAAGAAAAACTGGTATTTCTCCCTCTCCAGCAATCGGAAAAAAAATTTTATTCTATGTTCTTAACTGTCTATTTGTGTCCTAAATCTGTTCAAATTATAACTTTTGAAATTAATATTTAATTCAGGTAAATTGAAAAATTGCATAAATCTATAATAAAAGAAAAACTGGTATTTTTCCCTCTCCAGCAATCGGAAAAAAAATAAATTTTATTCTATGTTCTCAACTGTCTATTTGTGTCCTAAATCTGTTCAAATTATAATTTTTGAAATTAATATTTAATTCAGGTAAATTTAAAAAATTCGCATATTTTTGGAAAATAAAAGAAAAACTGGTATTTCTCCCTCTACAGCAATCGGAAAAAAATAAATTTTATTCTATGTTCTCAACTGTCTATTTGTGTCCTAAATCTGTTCAAATTATAATTTTTGAAATTAATATTTAATTCAGGTAAATTTTAAAAATTCGCATATTTTTGGAAAATAAAAGAAAAACTGGTATTTCTCCCTCTCCAGCAATCGGAAAAAATTAAATTTTATTCTATGTTCTCAACTGTCTATTTGTGTCCTAAATCTGTTCAAATTATAATTTTTGTAGTTAATATTTAATTCAGCTAAATTGAAAAATTGCATAAATCTATAATAAAAGAAAACATGGTATTTCTCCCTCTCCAGCAATCGGAAAAAAAAATAAATTTTATTCTATGTTCTCAACTGTCTATTTGTGTCCTAAATCTGTTCAAATTATAACTTTTGAAATTAATATTTAATTCAGGTAAATTGAAAAATTGCATAAATCTATAATAAAAGAAAAACTGGTATTTTTCCCTCTCCAGCAATCGGAAAAAATTAAATTTTATTCTATGTTCTCAACTGTCTATTTGTGTCCTAAATCTGTTCAAATTATAATTTTTAAAATTAATATTTAATTCAGGTAAATTTTAAAAATTCGCATATTTTTGGAAAATAAAAGAAAAACTGGTATTTCTCCCTCTCCAGCAATCGGAAAAAATTAAATTTTATTCTATGTTCTCAACTGTCTATGTGTGTCCTAAATCTGTTCAAATTATAATTTTTGTAGTTAATATTTAATTCAGCTAAATTGAAAAATTGCATAAATCTATAATAAAAGAAAACATGGTATTTCTCCCTCTCCAGCAATCGGAAAAAAAAATAAATTTTATTCTATGTTCTCAACTGTCTATTTGTGTCCTGAATCTGTTCAAATTATAATTTTTGAATTTAATATCTAATTCAGGTAAATTTAAAAAATTCGCATATTTTTGGAAAATAAAAGAAAAACTGGTATTTCTCCCTCTCCAGCAATCGGAAAAAAAATTTAATTTTATTCTATGTTCTCAACTGTCTATTTGTGTCCTGAATCTGTTCAAATTATAAATTTTGAATTTGATATTTAATTCAGGTAAATTTAAAAAATTCCCATATTTTTGGAAAATAAAAGAAAAACTGGTATTTTTCCCTCTCCAGCAATCGGAAAAAAAAAATTTTATTCTATGTTCTTAACTGTCTATTTGTGTCCTGAATCTGTTCAAATTATAATTTTTGAAGTTAATATTTAATTCAGGTAAATTCCAAAAAATTCGCATATTTTTGGAAAATAAAAGAAAAACTGGTATTTCTCCCTGTACAGCAATCGGAAAAAAATAAATTTTATTCTATGTTCTTAACTGTCTATTTGTGTCCTAAATCTGTTCAAATTATAATTTTTGAATTTAATATCTAATTCAGGTAAATTTAAAAAATTTGCATATTTTTGGAAAATAAAAGAAAAACTGGTATTTCTCCCTCTCCAGCAATCGGAAAAAATTAAATTTTATTCTATGTTCTCAACTGTCTATTTGTGTCCTAAATCTGTTCAAATTATAATTTTTGTAGTTAATATTTAATTCAGCTAAATTGAAAAATTGCATAAATCTATAATAAAAGAAAACATGGTATTTCTCCCTCTCCAGCAATCGGAAAAAAAAATAAATTTTATTCTATGTTCTCAACTGTCTATTTGTGTCCTGAATCTGTTCAAATTATAATTTTTGAATTTAATATCTAATTCAGGTAAATTTAAAAAATTCCCATATTTTTGGAAAATAAAAGAAAAACTGGTATTTTTCCCTCTCCAGCAATCGGAAAAAAAAAATTTTATTCTATGTTCTTAACTGTCTATTTGTGTCCTGAATCTGTTCAAATTATAAATTTTGAATTTGATATTTAATTCAGGTAAATTTAAAAAATTCCCATATTTTTGGAAAATAAAAGAAAAACTGGTATTTTTCCCTCTCCAGCAATCGGAAAAAAAATTTAATTTAATTCTATGTTCTCAACTGTCTATTTGTGTCCTGAATCTGTTCAAATTATAAATTTTGAATTTGATATTTAATTCAGGTAAATTTAAAAAATTCGCATATTTTTGGAAAATAAAAGAAAAACTGGTATTTCTCCCTCTCCAGCAATCGGAAAAAAAATTTAATTTTATTCTATGTTCTCAACTGTCTATTTGTGTCCTGAATCTGTTCAAATTATAAATTTTGAATTTGATATTTAATTCAGGTAAATTTAAAAAATTCCCATATTTTTGGAAAATAAAAGAAAAACTGGTATTTTTCCCTCTCCAGCAATCGGAAAAAAATAAATTTTATTCTATGTTCTTAACTGTCTATTTGTGTCCTGAATCTGTTCAAATTATAATTTTTGAATTTGATATTTAATTCAGGTAAATTTAAAAAATTCCCATATTTTTGGAAAATGAAAGAAAAACTGGTATTTCTCCCTCTCCAGCAATCGGAAAAAAATTTAATTTTATTCTATGTTCTCAACTGTCTATTTGTGTCCTAAATCTGTTCAAATTATAATTTTTGAATTTAATATCTAAATCAGGTAAATTTAAAAAATTCCCATATTTTTGGAAAATAAAAGAAAAACTGGTATTTCTCCCTCTCCAGCAATCGGAAAAAAAATTTAATTTTATTCTATGTTCTCAACTGTCTATTTGTGTCCTGAATCTGTTCAAATTATAATTTTTGAAATTAATATTTAATTCAGGTAAATTTTAAAAATTCGCATATTTTTGGAAAATAAAAGAAAAACTGGTATTTCTCCCTCTCCAGCAATCGGAAAAAAAATTTTATTCTATGTTCTTAACTGTCTATTTGTGTCCTAAATCTGTTCAAATTATAACTTTTGAAATTAATATTTAATTCAGGTAAATTGAAAAATTGCATAAATCTATAATAAAAGAAAAACTGGTATTTTTCCCTCTCCAGCAATCGGAAAAAAAATAAATTTTATTCTATGTTCTCAACTGTCTATTTGTGTCCTAAATCTGTTCAAATTATAATTTTTGAAATTAATATTTAATTCAGGTAAATTTAAAAAATTCGCATATTTTTGGAAAATAAAAGAAAAACTGGTATTTCTCCCTCTACAGCAATCGGAAAAAAATAAATTTTATTCTATGTTCTCAACTGTCTATTTGTGTCCTAAATCTGTTCAAATTATAATTTTTGAAATTAATATTTAATTCAGGTAAATTTTAAAAATTCGCATATTTTTGGAAAATAAAAGAAAAACTGGTATTTCTCCCTCTCCAGCAATCGGAAAAAATTAAATTTTATTCTATGTTCTCAACTGTCTATTTGTGTCCTAAATCTGTTCAAATTATAATTTTTGTAGTTAATATTTAATTCAGCTAAATTGAAAAATTGCATAAATCTATAATAAAAGAAAACATGGTATTTCTCCCTCTCCAGCAATCGGAAAAAAAATAAATTTTATTCTATGTTCTCAACTGTCTATTTGTGTCCTAAATCTGTTCAAATTATAACTTTTGAAATTAATATTTAATTCAGGTAAATTGAAAAATTGCATAAATCTATAATAAAAGAAAAACTGGTATTTTTCCCTCTCCAGCAATCGGAAAAAATTAAATTTTATTCTATGTTCTCAACTGTCTATTTGTGTCCTAAATCTGTTCAAATTATAATTTTTAAAATTAATATTTAATTCAGGTAAATTTTAAAAATTCGCATATTTTTGGAAAATAAAAGAAAAACTGGTATTTCTCCCTCTCCAGCAATCGGAAAAAATTAAATTTTATTCTATGTTCTCAACTGTCTATGTGTGTCCTAAATCTGTTCAAATTATAATTTTTGTAGTTAATATTTAATTCAGCTAAATTGAAAAATTGCATAAATCTATAATAAAAGAAAACATGGTATTTCTCCCTCTCCAGCAATCGGAAAAAAAAATAAATTTTATTCTATGTTCTCAACTGTCTATTTGTGTCCTGAATCTGTTCAAATTATAATTTTTGAATTTAATATCTAATTCAGGTAAATTTAAAAAATTCGCATATTTTTGGAAAATAAAAGAAAAACTGGTATTTCTCCCTCTCCAGCAATCGGAAAAAAAATTTAATTTTATTCTATGTTCTCAACTGTCTATTTGTGTCCTGAATCTGTTCAAATTATAAATTTTGAATTTGATATTTAATTCAGGTAAATTTAAAAAATTCCCATATTTTTGGAAAATAAAAGAAAAACTGGTATTTTTCCCTCTCCAGCAATCGGAAAAAAAAAATTTTATTCTATGTTCTTAACTGTCTATTTGTGTCCTGAATCTGTTCAAATTATAATTTTTGAAGTTAATATTTAATTCAGGTAAATTCCAAAAAATTCGCATATTTTTGGAAAATAAAAGAAAAACTGGTATTTCTCCCTGTACAGCAATCGGAAAAAAATAAATTTTATTCTATGTTCTTAACTGTCTATTTGTGTCCTAAATCTGTTCAAATTATAATTTTTGAATTTAATATCTAATTCAGGTAAATTTAAAAAATTTGCATATTTTTGGAAAATAAAAGAAAAACTGGTATTTCTCCCTCTCCAGCAATCGGAAAAAATTAAATTTTATTCTATGTTCTCAACTGTCTATTTGTGTCCTAAATCTGTTCAAATTATAATTTTTGTAGTTAATATTTAATTCAGCTAAATTGAAAAATTGCATAAATCTATAATAAAAGAAAACATGGTATTTCTCCCTCTCCAGCAATCGGAAAAAAAAATAAATTTTATTCTATGTTCTCAACTGTCTATTTGTGTCCTGAATCTGTTCAAATTATAATTTTTGAATTTAATATCTAATTCAGGTAAATTTAAAAAATTCCCATATTTTTGGAAAATAAAAGAAAAACTGGTATTTTTCCCTCTCCAGCAATCGGAAAAAAAAAATTTTATTCTATGTTCTTAACTGTCTATTTGTGTCCTGAATCTGTTCAAATTATAAATTTTGAATTTGATATTTAATTCAGGTAAATTTAAAAAATTCGCATATTTTTGGAAAATAAAAGAAAAACTGGTATTTCTCCCTCTCCAGCAATCGGAAAAAAAATTTAATTTTATTCTATGTTCTCAACTGTCTATTTGTGTCCTGAATCTGTTCAAATTATAAATTTTGAATTTGATATTTAATTCAGGTAAATTTAAAAAATTCCCATATTTTTGGAAAATAAAAGAAAAACTGGTATTTTTCCCTCTCCAGCAATCGGAAAAAAAAAATTTTATTCTATGTTCTTAACTGTCTATTTGTGTCCTGAATCTGTTCAAATTATAATTTTTGAAGTTAATATTTAATTCAGGTAAATTCCAAAAAATTCGCATATTTTTGGAAAATAAAAGAAAAACTGGTATTTCTCCCTGTACAGCAATCGGAAAAAAATAAATTTTATTCTATGTTCTTAACTGTCTATTTGTGTCCTAAATCTGTTCAAATTATAATTTTTGAATTTAATATCTAATTCAGGTAAATTTAAAAAATTTGCATATTTTTGGAAAATAAAAGAAAAACTGGTATTTCTCCCTCTACAGCAATCGGAAAAAAATAAATTTTATTCTATGTTCTTAACTGTCTATTTGTGTCCTGAATCTGTTCAAATTATAATTTTTGAAGTTAATATTTAATTCAGGTAAATTCCAAAAAATTCGCATATTTTTGGAAAATAAAAGAAAAACTGGTATTTCTCCCTCTCCAGCAATCGGAAAAAAATTCAATTTAATTCTATGTTCTCAACTGTCTATTTGTGTCCTGAATCTGTTCAAATTATAATATTTGAATTTGATATTTAATTCAGGTAAATTTAAAAAATTCGCATATTTTTGGAAAATAAAAGAAAAACTGGTATTTCTCCCTCTACAGCAATCGGAAAAAAAATTCAATTTAATTCTATGTTCTCAACTGTCTATTTGTGTCCTGAATCTGTTCAAATTATAATTTTTGAATTTGATATTTAATTCAGGTAAATTTAAAAAATTCGCATATTTTTGGAAAATAAAAGAAAAACTGGTATTTCTCCCTCTACAGCAATCGGAAAAAAATAAATTTTATTCTATGTTCTTAACTGTCTATTTGTGTCCTGAATCTGTTCAAATTATAATTTTTGAAGTTAATATTTAATTCAGGTAAATTCCAAAAAATTCGCATATTTTTGGAAAATAAAAGAAAAACTGGTATTTCTCCCTCTCCAGCAATCGGAAAAAAATTCAATTTAATTCTATGTTCTCAACTGTCTATTTGTGTCCTGAATCTGTTCAAATTATAATATTTGAATTTGATATTTAATTCAGGTAAATTTAAAAAATTCGCATATTTTTGGAAAATAAAAGAAAAACTGGTATTTCTCCCTCTACAGCAATCGGAAAAAAAATTCAATTTAATTCTATGTTCTCAACTGTCTATTTGTGTCCTGAATCTGTTCAAATTATAATTTTTGAATTTGATATTTAATTCAGGTAAATTTAAAAAATTCGCATATTTTTGGAAAATAAAAGAAAACATGGTATTTCTCCCTCTACAGCAATCGGAAAAAAATAAATTTTATTCTATGTTCTTAACTGTCTATTTGTGTCCTGAATCTGTTCAAATTATAATATTTGAATTTAATATCTAATTCAGGTAAATTTAAAAAATTCCCATATTTTTGGAAAATAAAAGAAAAACTGGTATTTCTCCCTCTACAGCAATCGGAAAAAAATAAATTTTATTCTATGTTCTTAACTGTCTATTTGTGTCCTAAATCTGTTCAAATTATAATACTCGAAATTAATATCTAATTCAGGTAAATTTAAAAAATTCCCATATTTTTGGAAAATAAAAGAAAAACTGGTATTTCTCCCTCTACAGCAATCGGAAAAAAATAAATTTTATTCTATGTTCTTAACTGTCTATTTGTGTCCTGAATCTGTTCAAATTATAATTTTTGAAGTTAATATTTAATTCAGGTAAATTCCAAAAAATTCGCATATTTTTGGAAAATAAAAGAAAAACTGGTATTTCTCCCTCTCCAGCAATCGGAAAAAAATTCAATTTAATTCTATGTTCTCAACTGTCTATTTGTGTCCTGAATCTGTTCAAATTATAATATTTGAATTTGATATTTAATTCAGGTAAATTTAAAAAATTCGCATATTTTTGGAAAATAAAAGAAAAACTGGTATTTCTCCCTCTACAGCAATCGGAAAAAAATAAATTTTATTCTATGTTCTTAACTGTCTATTTGTGTCCTGAATCTGTTCAAATTATAATATTTGAAGTTAATATTTAATTCAGGTAAATTCCAAAAAATTCGCATATTTTTGGAAAATAAAAGAAAAACTGGTATTTCTCCCTCTCCAGCAATCGGAAAAAAAATTCAATTTAATTCTATGTTCTCAACTGTCTATTTGTGTCCTGAATCTGTTCAAATTATAATTTTTGAATTTGATATTTAATTCAGGTAAATTTAAAAAATTCGCATATTTTTGGAAAATAAAAGAAAAACTGGTATTTCTCCCTCTACAGCAATCGGAAAAAAATAAATTTTATTCTATGTTCTTAACTGTCTATTTGTGTCCTGAATCTGTTCAAATTATAATATTTGAATTTAATATCTAATTCAGGTAAATTTAAAAAATTCCCATATTTTTGGAAAATAAAAGAAAAACTGGTATTTCTCCCTCTACAGCAATCGGAAAAAAATAAATTTTATTCTATGTTCTTAACTGTCTATTTGTGTCCTAAATCTGTTCAAATTATAATACTCGAAATTAATATCTAATTCAGGTAAATTTAAAAAATTCCCATATTTTTGGAAAATAAAAGAAAAACTGGTATTTCTCCCTCTACAGCAATCGGAAAAAAATAAATTTTATTCTATGTTCTTAACTGTCTATTTGTGTCCTGAATCTGTTCAAATTATAATTTTTGAAGTTAATATTTAATTCAGGTAAATTCCAAAAAATTCGCATATTTTTGGAAAATAAAAGAAAAACTGGTATTTCTCCCTCTCCAGCAATCGGAAAAAAATTCAATTTAATTCTATGTTCTCAACTGTCTATTTGTGTCCTGAATCTGTTCAAATTATAATATTTGAATTTGATATTTAATTCAGGTAAATTTAAAAAATTCGCATATTTTTGGAAAATAAAAGAAAAACTGGTATTTCTCCCTCTACAGCAATCGGAAAAAAAATTCAATTTAATTCTATGTTCTCAACTGTCTATTTGTGTCCTGAATCTGTTCAAATTATAATTTTTGAATTTGATATTTAATTCAGGTAAATTTAAAAAATTCGCATATTTTTGGAAAATAAAAGAAAAACTGGTATTTCTCCCTCTACAGCAATCGGAAAAAAATAAATTTTATTCTATGTTCTTAACTGTCTATTTGTGTCCTGAATCTGTTCAAATTATAATATTTGAATTTAATATCTAATTCAGGTAAATTTAAAAAATTCCCATATTTTTGGAAAATAAAAGAAAAACTGGTATTTCTCCCTCTACAGCAATCGGAAAAAAATAAATTTTATTCTATGTTCTTAACTGTCTATTTGTGTCCTGAATCTGTTCAAATTATAATATTTGAATTTAATATCTAATTCAGGTAAATTTAAAAAATTCCCATATTTTTGGAAAATAAAAGAAAAACTGGTATTTCTCCCTCTACAGCAATCGGAAAAAAATAAATTTTATTCTATGTTCTTAACTGTCTATTTGTGTCCTGAATCTGTTCAAATTATAATATTTGAATTTAATATCTAATTCAGGTAAATTTAAAAAATTTGCATATTTTTGGAAAATAAAAGAAAAACTGGTATTTCTCCCTCTACAGCAATCGGAAAAAAATAAATTTTATTCTATGTTCTTAACTGTCTATTTGTGTCCTGAATCTGTTCAAATTATAATTTTTGAAGTTAATATTTAATTCAGGTAAATTCCAAAAAATTCGCATATTTTTGGAAAATAAAAGAAAAACTGGTATTTCTCCCTCTCCAGCAATCGGAAAAAAATTCAATTTAATTCTATGTTCTCAACTGTCTATTTGTGTCCTGAATCTGTTCAAATTATAATATTTGAATTTAATATCTAATTCAGGTAAATTTAAAAAATTCCCATATTTTTGGAAAATAAAAGAAAAACTGGTATTTCTCCCTCTACAGCAATCGGAAAAAAATAAATTTTATTCTATGTTCTTAACTGTCTATTTGTGTCCTGAATCTGTTCAAATTATAATATTTGAATTTAATATCTAATTCAGGTAAATTTAAAAAATTCCCATATTTTTGGAAAATAAAAGAAAAACTGGTATTTCTCCCTCTACAGCAATCGGAAAAAAATAAATTTTATTCTATGTTCTTAACTGTCTATTTGTGTCCTGAATCTGTTCAAATTATAATATTTGAATTTAATATCTAATTCAGGTAAATTTAAAAAATTTGCATATTTTTGGAAAATAAAAGAAAAACTGGTATTTCTCCCTCTACAGCAATCGGAAAAAAATAAATTTTATTCTATGTTCTTAACTGTCTATTTGTGTCCTGAATCTGTTCAAATTATAATATTTGAATTTAATATCTAATTCAGGTAAATTTAAAAAATTCCCATATTTTTGGAAAATAAAAGAAAAACTGGTATTTCTCCCTCTCCAGCAATCGGAAAAAAATAAATTTTATTCTATGTTCTTAACTGTCTATTTGTGTCCTGAATCTGTTCAAATTATAATATTTGAATTTGATATTTAATTCAGGTAAATTTAAAAAATTCGCATATTTTTGGAAAATAAAAGAAAAACTGGTATTTCTCCCTCTACAGCAATCGGAAAAAAAATTCAATTTAATTCTATGTTCTCAACTGTCTATTTGTGTCCTGAATCTGTTCAAATTATAATTTTTGAATTTGATATTTAATTCAGGTAAATTTAAAAAATTCGCATATTTTTGGAAAATAAAAGAAAAACTGGTATTTCTCCCTCTACAGCAATCGGAAAAAAATAAATTTTATTCTATGTTCTTAACTGTCTATTTGTGTCCTGAATCTGTTCAAATTATAATATTTGAATTTAATATCTAATTCAGGTAAATTTAAAAAATTCCCATATTTTTGGAAAATAAAAGAAAAACTGGTATTTCTCCCTCTACAGCAATCGGAAAAAAATAAATTTTATTCTATGTTCTTAACTGTCTATTTGTGTCCTGAATCTGTTCAATTTATAATATTTGAATTTAATATCTAATTCAGGTAAATTTAAAAAATTCGCATATTTTTGGAATATAAAAGAAAAACTGGTATTTCTCCCTCTACAGCAATCGGAAAAAAATAAATTTTATTCTATGTTCTTAACTGTCTATTTGTGTCCTGAATCTGTTCAAATTATAATATTTGAATTTAATATCTAATTCAGGTAAATTTAAAAAATTCCCATATTTTTGGAAAATAAAAGAAAAACTGGTATTTCTCCCTCTACAGCAATCGGAAAAAAATAAATTTTATTCTATGTTCTTAACTGTCTATTTGTGCCCTGAATCTGTTCAAATTATAATATTTGAATTTGATATTTAATTCAGGTAAATTTAAAAAATTCGCATATTTTTGGAAAATAAAAGAAAAACTGGTATTTCTCCCTCTACAGCAATCGGAAAAAAATAAATTTTATTCTATGTTCTCAACTGTCTATTTGTGTCCTAAATCTGTTCAAATCATAATTTTTGAATTTAATATCTAATTCAGGTAAATTTAAAAAATTCCCATATTTTTGGAAAATAAAAGAAAAACTGGTATTTCTCCCTCTACAGCAATCGGAAAAAAATAAATTTTATTCTATGTTCTTAACTGTCTATTTGTGTCCTGAATCTGTTCAAATTATAATTTTTGAAGTTAATATCTAATTCAGGTAAATTTAAAAAATTCCCATATTTTTGGAAAATAAAAGAAAAACTGGTATTTTTCCCTCTCCAGCAATCGGAAAAAAAAATTTTATTCTATGTTCTTAACTGTCTATTTGTGTCCTAAATCTGTTCAAATTATAAATTTTGAATTTGATATTTAATTCAGGTAAATTTAAAAAATTCGCATATTTTTGGAAAATAAAAGAAAATCTGGTATTTCTCCCTCTCCAGCAATCGGAAAAAAAATTCAATTTAATTCTATGTTCTCAACTGTCTATTTGTGTCCTAAATCTGTTCAAATTATAATTTTTGTAGTTAATATTTAATTCAGCTAAATTGAAAAATTGCATAAATCTATAATAAAAGAAAACATGGTATTTCTCCCTCTCCAGCAATCGGAAAAAAAAATAAATTTTATTCTATGTTCTCAACTGTCTATTTGTGTCCTGAATCTGTTCAAATTATAATTTTTGAATTTAATATCTAATTCAGGTAAATTTAAAAAATTCCCATATTTTTGGAAAATAAAAGAAAAACTGGTATTTTTCCCTCTCCAGCAATCGGAAAAAAAAAATTTTATTCTATGTTCTTAACTGTCTATTTGTGTCCTGAATCTGTTCAAATTATAAATTTTGAATTTGATATTTAATTCAGGTAAATTTAAAAAATTCCCATATTTTTGGAAAATAAAAGAAAAACTGGTATTTTTCCCTCTCCAGCAATCGGAAAAAAAAATTTTATTCTATGTTCTTAACTGTCTATTTGTGTCCTAAATCTGTTCAAATTATAAATTTTGAATTTGATATTTAATTCAGGTAAATTTAAAAAATTCGCATATTTTTGGAAAATAAAAGAAAAACTGGTATTTCTCCCTCTCCAGCAATCGGAAAAAAAATTCAATTTAATTCTATGTTCTCAACTGTCTATTTGTGTCCTAAATCTGTTCAAATTATAAATTTTGAATTTGATATTTAATTCAGGTAAATTTAAAAAATTCCCATATTTTTGGAAAATAAAAGAAAACATGGTATTTCTCCCTCTCCAGCAATCGGAAAAAAAAATAAATTTTATTCTATGTTCTTAACTGTCTATTTGTGTCCTGAATCTGTTCAAATTATAATATTTGAATTTGATATTTAATTCAGGTAAATTTAAAAAATACCCATATTTTTGGAAAATAAAAGAAAACATGGTATTTCTCCCTCTCCAGCAATCGGAAAAAAAAATAAATTTTATTCTATGTTCTTAACTGTCTATTTGCGTCCTGAATCTGTTCAAATTATAATTTTTGAATTTGATATTTAATTCAGGTAAATTTAAAAAATTCCCATATTTTTGGAAAATAAAAGAAAACATGGTATTTCTCCCTCTACAGCAATCGGAAAAAAATAAATTTTATTCTATGTTCTTAACTGTCTATTTGTGTCCTGAATCTGTTCAAATTATAATATTTGAATTTAATATCTAATTCAGGTAAATTTAAAAAATTCCCATATTTTTGGAAAATAAAAGAAAAACTGGTATTTCTCCCTCTACAGCAATCGGAAAAAAATAAATTTTATTCTATGTTCTTAACTGTCTATTTGTGTCCTAAATCTGTTCAAATTATAATACTCGAAATTAATATCTAATTCAGGTAAATTTAAAAAATTCGCATATTTTTGGAAAATAAAAGAAAAACTGGTATTTCTCCCTCTACAGCAATCGGAAAAAAATAAATTTTATTCTATGTTCTCAACTGTCTATTTGTGTCCTAAATCTGTTCAAATCATAATTTTTGAATTTAATATCTAATTCAGGTAAATTTAAAAAATTCCCATATTTTTGGAAAATAAAAGAAAAACTGGTATTTCTCCCTCTACAGCAATCGGAAAAAAATAAATTTTATTATATGTTCTTAACTGTCTATTTGTGTCCTGAATCTGTTCAAATTATAATTTTTGAAGTTAATATCTAATTCAGGTAAATTTAAAAAATTCCCATATTTTTGGAAAATAAAAGAAAAACTGGTATTTTTCCCTCTCCAGCAATCGGAAAAAAAAATTTTATTCTATGTTCTTAACTGTCTATTTGTGTCCTAAATCTGTTCAAATTATAAATTTTGAATTTGATATTTAATTCAGGTAAATTTAAAAAATTCGCATATTTTTGGAAAATAAAAGAAAAACTGGTATTTCTCCCTCTCCAGCAATCGGAAAAAAAATTCAATTTAATTCTATGTTCTCAACTGTCTATTTGTGTCCTAAATCTGTTCAAATTATAATTTTTGTAGTTAATATTTAATTCAGCTAAATTGAAAAATTGCATAAATCTATAATAAAAGAAAACATGGTATTTCTCCCTCTCCAGCAATCGGAAAAAAAAATAAATTTTATTCTATGTTCTCAACTGTCTATTTGTGTCCTGAATCTGTTCAAATTATAATTTTTGAATTTAATATCTAATTCAGGTAAATTTAAAAAATTCCCATATTTTTGGAAAATAAAAGAAAAACTGGTATTTTTCCCTCTCCAGCAATCGGAAAAAAAAAATTTTATTCTATGTTCTTAACTGTCTATTTGTGTCCTAAATCTGTTCAAATTATAATTTTTGAATTTAATATTTAATTCAGGTAAATTCCAAAAAATTCGCATATTTTTGGAAAATAAAAGAAAAACTGGTATTTCTCCCTCTCCAGCAATCGGAAAAAAATAAATTTTATTCTATGTTCTCAACTGTCTATTTGTGTCCTAAATCTGTTCAAATCATAATTTTTGAATTTAATATCTAATTCAGGTAAATTTAAAAAATTCCCATATTTTTGGAAAATAAAAGAAAAACTGGTATTTCTCCCTCTACAGCAATCGGAAAAAAATAAATTTTATTCTATGTTCTTAACTGTCTATTTGTGTCCTGAATCTGTTCAAATTATAATTTTTGAAGTTAATATCTAATTCAGGTAAATTTAAAAAATTCGCATATTTTTGGAAAATAAAAGAAAAACTGGTATTTTTCCCTCTCCAGCAATCGGAAAAAAAAATTTTATTCTATGTTCTTAACTGTCTATTTGTGTCCTAAATCTGTTCAAATTATAAATTTTGAATTTGATATTTAATTCAGGTAAATTTAAAAAATTCGCATATTTTTGGAAAATAAAAGAAAAACTGGTATTTCTCCCTCTCCAGCAATCGGAAAAAAAATTCAATTTAATTCTATGTTCTCAACTGTCTATTTGTGTCCTAAATCTGTTCAAATTATAATTTTTGTAGTTAATATTTAATTCAGCTAAATTCAAAAATTGCATAAATCTATAATAAAAGAAAACATGGTATTTCTCCCTCTCCAGCAATCGGAAAAAAAATAAATTTTATTCTATGTTCTCAACTGTCTATTTGTGTCCTGAATCTGTTCAAATTATAATTTTTGAATTTAATATCTAATTCAGGTAAATTTAAAAAATTCCCATATTTTTGGAAAATAAAAGAAAAACTGGTATTTTTCCCTCTCCAGCAATCGGAAAAAAAAAATTTTATTCTATGGTCTTAACTGTCTATTTGTGTCCTGAATCTGTTCAAATTATAAATTTTGAATTTGATATTTAATTCAGGTAAATTTAAAAAATTCCCATATTTTTGGAAAATAAAAGAAAAACTGGTATTTCTCCCTCTCCAGCAATCGGAAAAAAAATTTAATTTTATTCTATGTTCTTAACTGTCTATTTGTGTCCTAAATCTGTTCAAATTATAATACTCGAAATTAATATCTAATTCAGGTAAATTTAAAAAATTCCCATATTTTTGGAAAATAAAAGAAAAACTGGTATTTCTCCCTCTCCAGCAATCGGAAAAAAAATAAATTTTATTCTATGTTCTCAACTGTCTATTTGTGTCCTAAATCTGTTCAAATTATAATTTTTGAATTTAATATTTAATTCAGGTAAATTCCAAAAAATTCGCATATTTTTGGAAAATAAAAGAAAAACTGGTATTTCTCCCTCTCCAGCAATCGGAAAAAAAATTTTATTCTATGTTCTTAACTGTCTATTTGTGTCCTAAATCTGTTCAAATTATAATTTTTGAATTTAATATTTAATTCAGGTAAATTCCAAAAAATTCGCATATTTTTGGAAAATAAAAGAAAAACTGGTATTTTTCCCTCTCCAGCAATCGGAAAAAAAAATTTTATTCTATGTTCCTAACTGTCTATTTGTGTCCTAAATCTGTTCAAATTATAAATTTTGAATTTGATATTTAATTCAGGTAAATTTAAAAAATTCGCATATTTTTGGAAAATAAAAGAAAAACTGGTATTTCTCCCTCTCCAGCAATCGGAAAAAAATTCAATTTAATTCTATGTTCTCAACTGTCTATTTGTGTCCTAAATCTGTTCAAATTATAATTTTTGTAGTTAATATTTAATTCAGCTAAATTGAAAAATTGCATAAATCTATAATAAAAGAAAACATGGTATTTCTCCCTCTCCAGCAATCGGAAAAAAAAATAAATTTTATTCTATGTTCTCAACTGTCTATTTGTGTCCTGAATCTGTTCAAATTATAATTTTTGAATTTAATATCTAATTCAGGTAAATTTAAAAAATTCCCATATTTTTGGAAAATAAAAGAAAAACTGGTATTTTTCCCTCTCCAGCAATCGGAAAAAAAAAATTTTATTCTATGTTCTTAACTGTCTATTTGTGTCCTGAATCTGTTCAAATTATAAATTTTGAATTTGATATTTAATTCAGGTAAATTTAAAAAATTCCCATATTTTTGGAAAATAAAAGAAAAACTGGTATTTTTCCCTCTCCAGCAATCGGAAAAAAAAATTTTATTCTATGTTCTTAACTGTCTATTTGTGTCCTAAATCTGTTCAAATTATAAATTTTGAATTTGATATTTAATTCAGGTAAATTTAAAAAATTCGCATATTTTTGGAAAATAAAAGAAAAACTGGTATTTCTCCCTCTCCAGCAATCGGAAAAAAAATTCAATTTAATTCTATGTTCTCAACTGTCTATTTGTGTCCTAAATCTGTTCAAATTATAATTTTTGTAGTTAATATTTAATTCAGCTAAATTGAAAAATTGCATAAATCTATAATAAAAGAAAACATGGTATTTCTCCCTCTCCAGCAATCGGAAAAAAAATAAATTTTATTCTATGTTCTCAACTGTCTATTTGTGTCCTGAATCTGTTCAAATTATAATTTTTGAATTTAATATCTAATTCAGGTAAATTTAAAAAATTCCCATATTTTTGGAAAATAAAAGAAAAACTGGTATTTTTCCCTCTCCAGCAATCGGAAAAAAAAATTTTTATTCTATGGTCTTAACTGTCTATTTGTGTCCTGAATCTGTTCAAATTATAAATTTTGAATTTGATATTTAATTCAGGTAAATTTAAAAAATTCCCATATTTTTGGAAAATAAAAGAAAAACTGGTATTTTTCCCTCTCCAGCAATCGGAAAAAAAAAAATTTTATTCTATGTTCTTAACTGTCTATTTGTGTCCTGAATCTGTTCAAATTATAAATTTTGAATTTGATATTTAATTCAGGTAAATTTAAAAAATTCGCATATTTTTGGAAAATAAAAGAAAAACTGGTATTTCTCCCTCTCCAGCAATCGGAAAAAAAATTTAATTTTATTCTATGTTCTTAACTGTCTATTTGTGTCCTAAATCTGTTCAAATTATAATACTCGAAATTAATATCTAATTCAGGTAAATTTAAAAAATTCCCATATTTTTGGAAAATAAAAGAAAAACTGGTATTTCTCCCTCTCCAGCAATCGGAAAAAAAATAAATTTTATTCTATGTTCTCAACTGTCTATTTGTGTCCTAAATCTGTTCAAATTATAATTTTTGAATTTAATATTTAATTCAGGTAAATTCCAAAAAATTCGCATATTTTTGGAAAATAAAAGAAAAACTGGTATTTCTCCCTCTCCAGCAATCGGAAAAAAATAAATTTAATTCTATGTTCTAAACTGTCTATTTGTGTCCTGAATCTGTTCAAATGATAATTTTTGAATTTAATATCTAATTCAGGTAAATTTAAAAAATTCCCATATTTTTGGAAAATAAAAGAAAAACTGGTATTTTTCCCTCTCCAGCAATCGGAAAAAAAAATTTTATTCTATGTTCTTAACTGTCTATTTGTGTCCTAAATCTGTTCAAATTATAAATTTTGAATTTGATATTTAATTCAGGTAAATTTAAAAAATTCGCATATTTTTGGAAAATAAAAGAAAAACTGGTATTTCTCCCTCTCCAGCAATCGGAAAAAAAATTCAATTTAATTCTATGTTCTCAACTGTCTATTTGTGTCCTAAATCTGTTCAAATTATAATTTTTGTAGTTAATATTTAATTCAGCTAAATTGAAAAATTGCATAAATCTATAATAAAAGAAAACATGGTATTTCTCCCTCTCCAGCAATCGGAAAAAAAAAAATAAATTTTATTCTATGTTCTCAACTGTCTATTTGTGTCCTGAATCTGTTCAAATTATAATTTTTGAATTTAATATCTAATTCAGGTAAATTTAAAAAATTCCCATATTTTTGGAAAATGAAAGAAAAACTGGTATTTTTCCCTCTCCAGCAATCGGAAAAAAAAAATTTTATTCTATGTTCTTAACTGTCTATTTGTGTCCTGAATCTGTTCAAATTATAAATTTTGAATTTGATATTTAATTCAGGTAAATTTAAAAAATTCCCATATTTTTGGAAAATAAAAGAAAAACTGGTATTTTTCCCTCTCCAGCAATCGGAAAAAAAATTTAATTTTATTCTATGTTCTCAACTGTCTATTTGTGTCCTGAATCTGTTCAAATTATAAATTTTGAATTTGATATTTAATTCAGGTAAATTTAAAAAATTCCCATATTTTTGGAAAATAAAAGAAAAACTGGTATTTTTCCCTCTCCAGCAATCGGAAAAAAAAATTTTATTCTATGTTCTTAACTGTCTATTTGTGTCCTGAATCTGTTCAAATTATAATTTTTGAAGTTAATATTTAATTCAGGTAAATTCCAAAAAATTCGCATATTTTTGGAAAATAAAAGAAAAACTGGTATTTCTCCCTCTACAGCAATCGGAAAAAAATAAATTTTATTCTATGTTCTTAACTGTCTATTTGTGTCCTAAATCTGTTCAAATTATAAATTTTGAATTTGATATTTAATTCAGGTAAATTTAAAAAATTCCCATATTTTTGGAAAATAAAAGAAAAACTGGTATTTCTCCCTCTCCAGCAATCGGAAAAAAAAATAAATTTTATTCTATGTTCTCAACTGTCTATTTGTGTCCTAAATCTGTTCAAATTATAATTTTTGAATTTAATATTTAATTCAGGTAAATTCCAAAAAATTCGCATATTTTTGGAAAATAAAAGAAAAACTGGTATTTCTCCCTCTCCAGCAATCGGAAAAAAATAAATTTAATTCTATGTTCTAAACTGTCTATTTGTGTCCTGAATCTGTTCAAATGATAATTTTTGAATTTAATATCTAATTCAGGTAAATTTAAAAAATTCCCATATTTTTGGAAAATAAAAGAAAAACTGGTATTTTTCCCTCTCCAGCAATCGGAAAAAAAAATTTTATTCTATGTTCTTAACTGTCTATTTGTGTCCTAAATCTGTTCAAATTATAAATTTTGAATTTGATATTTAATTCAGGTAAATTTAAAAAATTCGCATATTTTTGGAAAATAAAAGAAAAACTGGTATTTCTCCCTCTCCAGCAATCGGAAAAAAAATTCAATTTAATTCTATGTTCTCAACTGTCTATTTGTGTCCTAAATCTGTTCAAATTATAATTTTTGTAGTTAATATTTAATTCAGCTAAATTGAAAAATTGCATAAATCTATAATAAAAGAAAACATGGTATTTCTCCCTCTCCAGCAATCGGAAAAAAAAATAAATTTTATTCTATGTTCTCAACTGTCTATTTGTGTCCTGAATCTGTTCAAATGATAATTTTTGAATTTAATATCTAATTCAGGTAAATTTAAAAAATTCCCATATTTTTGGAAAATAAAAGAAAAACTGGTATTTTTCCCTCTCCAGCAATCGGAAAAAAAAAATTTTATTCTATGTTCTTAACTGTCTATTTGTGTCCTGAATCTGTTCAAATTATAAATTTTGAATTTGATATTTAATTCAGGTAAATTTAAAAAATTCCCATATTTTTGGAAAATAAAAGAAAAACTGGTATTTTTCCCTCTCCAGCAATCGGAAAAAAAATTTAATTTTATTCTATGTTCTCAACTGTCTATTTGTGTCCTGAATCTGTTCAAATTATAAATTTTGAATTTGATATTTAATTCAGGTAAATTTAAAAAATTCCCATATTTTTGGAAAATAAAAGAAAAACTGGTATTTTTCCCTCTCCAGCAATCGGAAAAAAAAATTTTATTCTATGTTCTTAACTGTCTATTTGTGTCCTGAATCTGTTCAAATTATAATTTTTGAAGTTAATATTTAATTCAGGTAAATTCCAAAAAATTCGCATATTTTTGGAAAATAAAAGAAAAACTGGTATTTCTCCCTCTACAGCAATCGGAAAAAAATAAATTTTATTCTATGTTCTTAACTGTCTATTTGTGTCCTAAATCTGTTCAAATTATAATTTTTGAATTTAATATCTAATTCAGGTAAATTTAAAAAATTTGCATATTTTTGGAAAATAAAAGAAAAACTGGTATTTCTCCCTCTACAGCAATCGGAAAAAAATAAATTTTATTCTATGTTCTTAACTGTCTATTTGTGTCCTGAATCTGTTCAAATTATAATTTTTGAAGTTAATATTTAATTCAGGTAAATTCCAAAAAATTCGCATATTTTTGGAAAATAAAAGAAAAACTGGTATTTCTCCCTCTCCAGCAATCGGAAAAAAATAAATTTAATTCTATGTTCTAAACTGTCTATTTGTGTCCTGAATCTGTTCAAATGATAATTTTTGAATTTAATATCTAATTCAGGTAAATTTAAAAAATTCCCATATTTTTGGAAAATAAAAGAAAAACTGGTATTTTTCCCTCTCCAGCAATCGGAAAAAAAAATTTTATTCTATGTTCTTAACTGTCTATTTGTGTCCTAAATCTGTTCAAATTATAAATTTTGAATTTGATATTTAATTCAGGTAAATTTAAAAAATTCGCATATTTTTGGAAAATAAAAGAAAAACTGGTATTTCTCCCTCTCCAGCAATCGGAAAAAAATTCAATTTAATTCTATGTTCTCAACTGTCTATTTGTGTCCTGAATCTGTTCAAATTATAATATTTGAATTTAATATCTAATTCAGGTAAATTTAAAAAATTCCCATATTTTTGGAAAATAAAAGAAAAACTGGTATTTCTCCCTCTACAGCAATCGGAAAAAAATAAATTTTATTCTATGTTCTTAACTGTCTATTTGTGTCCTAAATCTGTTCAAATTATAATACTCGAAATTAATATCTAATTCAGGTAAATTTAAAAAATTCCCATATTTTTGGAAAATAAAAGAAAAACTGGTATTTCTCCCTCTCCAGCAATCGGAAAAAAAATAAATTTTATTCTATGTTCTCAACTGTCTATTTGTGTCCTAAATCTGTTCAAATTATAATTTTTGAATTTAATATCTAATTCAGGTAAATTTAAAAAATTCCCATATTTTTGGAAAATAAAAGAAAAACTGGTATTTCTCCCTCTACAGCAATCGGAAAAAAATAAATTTTATTCTATGTTCTTAACTGTCTATTTGTGTCCTGAATCTGTTCAAATTATAATTTTTGAAGTTAATATTTAATTCAGGTAAATTCCAAAAAATTCGCATATTTTTGGAAAATAAAAGAAAAACTGGTATTTCTCCCTCTCCAGCAATCGGAAAAAAATAAATTTAATTCTATGTTCTAAACTGTCTATTTGTGTCCTGAATCTGTTCAAATGATAATTTTTGAATTTAATATCTAATTCAGGTAAATTTAAAAAATTCCCATATTTTTGGAAAATAAAAGAAAAACTGGTATTTTTCCCTCTCCAGCAATCGGAAAAAAAAATTTTATTCTATGTTCTTAACTGTCTATTTGTGTCCTAAATCTGTTCAAATTATAAATTTTGAATTTGATATTTAATTCAGGTAAATTTAAAAAATTCGCATATTTTTGGAAAATAAAAGAAAAACTGGTATTTCTCCCTCTCCAGCAATCGGAAAAAAAATTCAATTTAATTCTATGTTCTCAACTGTCTATTTGTGTCCTGAATCTGTTCAAATTATAATTTTTGAATTTGATATTTAATTCAGGTAAATTTAAAAAATTCGCATATTTTTGGAAAATAAAAGAAAAACTGGTATTTCTCCCTCTACAGCAATCGGAAAAAAATAAATTTTATTCTATGTTCTTAACTGTCTATTTGCGTCCTGAATCTGTTCAAATTATAATATTTGAATTTAATATCTAATTCAGGTAAATTTAAAAAATTGCCATATTTTTGGAAAATAAAAGAAAAACTGGTATTTCTCCCTCTACAGCAATCGGAAAAAAATAAATTTTATTCTATGTTCTCAACTGTCTATTTGTGTCCTAAATCTGTTCAAATTATAATACTCGAAATTAATATCTAATTCAGGTAAATTTAAAAAATTCCCATATTTTTGGAAAATGAAAGAAAAACTGGTATTTCTCCCTCTACAGCAATCGGAAAAAAAATAAATTTTATTCTATGTTCTTAACTGTCTATTTGTGTCCTAAATCTGTTCAAATTATAATTTTTGAATTTAATATCTAATTCAGGTAAATTTAAAAAATTCCCATATTTTTGGAAAATAAAAGAAAAACTGGTATTTCTCCCTCTACAGCAATCGGAAAAAATTTAATTTTATTCTATGTTCTCAACTGTCTATTTGTGTCCTAAATCTGTTCAAATTATAATTTTTGAATTTAATATCTAATTCAGGTAAATTTAAAAAATTCGCATATTTTTGGAAAATAAAAGAAAAACTGGTAGGCTAAGAACACCAATTCGCTCTCCAAGAACGCAGAAGGGCTAGGCTCCGGAAGTTTTCAAGGAAATCCAGCGCAGAGCACTGGAATGCTGAGGCCCCAAAAAGCCTCACCCCATCAGGCCCAGCAAGTCGAAGTGGGTGCATAAAAATTATGCTACAAACAGCACAAATATCTGCCCAAGTTCCCCGCAGGCCGTCCCTGCCCGCCCGTCCGGTGACGCGAGCGGAGCACACGGCCATGGGCGATCAAATCACGGGTGCCAAGGTCACATGATGGAATTGGATACGGAAACAAATTCAACCACCACCTCAAACCCCCTACTAACACCACCTACCGATCGTCAACAGCAACGACAGCACCCACGAACACGACGCGTAGATCTTCGCATTTGCACTTACAACGCGAGATCCATCTGCTCGGACGCCCAACTTGACTACCTGATAGAAGAAGCCTCGAAGATCAAGTACGACATCATCGGTGTATGCGAGACGAAGCGAAAAAACGCGAGGAAGGCAATTCACGAGAGCGGAGCCGGAATATTTATGGGACGAAGACAAGAAGGCTCGACATCTGGAGGAGTCGGTTTTGTAGTGGCCCCGCAGATGATGAGCAAAATAACTGACTATCGCCAAATCTCTCATCGAATTGGATTGATCAAGTTGAGAGTAAACAGGAGATCGTCTCTCTCTTTCTTCCAAATATACGCTCCAACTGCTGATGCCGACGATTCAGAGAAAGAAGAGTTCTTCGAAACTCTCCGAGACGCAGTGAAAAGACATCGATCGCACTACATCGTCATCGGCGGGGACTTCAACGCCACCATCGGCCACGGAGCACCCAACGAGACTTTCATCGGTCCTCACACGACAGATTGTCGAAACGAAGCCGGCGAGGAGCTGGCAGTCTTCTGCGAGTCGAATCGGCTATTCTGCTACAACTCATTCTTCGAGAAGCCCGCAAACAAACGGTGGACTCACGCGAATCCGGCTGACACCTCTCGACGCGAAATCGACTATTTCCTCGGGAATAGGAGGAGCTGTACCGACGTCCAAGTTTTGACAAGTTTTGACACCGGAAGCGACCATCGACTCGTCCGAGCAATCTTCCACTTCTCCGAGAAGTTGGAAACCATACAGCGGAGGAGCCACACAAAAAGACGGTACGCGATACTCGATCCAGAAGTCGCCGCAGCACACTGCCGGAGCAACCCGCCACCTGAATTAAATCCTACCGAAACGTCGCGAGACTACGAAGTACTATCCGAATACGTGAGTAAGATTAAAACAGAAGCGTCAAAAGAGCCGTCGACACATGCCGAAAGACGTAGGTCGGAGCCAACAAGGAAGATGATCGAGGAAAGGAAGAACATGGACCGCATGCTCCCCTCCTTCGCCTCCTTCTCGAAATGGTGCCGAGCCCTTGTCGAACGAGATCACTACGAATACACCAAGGACACACTCCTCGAAGCCGCCGCCAACAGGAAGAGCATCAAAGTTGCCACGAGGTCGCTGGAAGTATTCAAAGAAGTAATTCCGAGCCTGACGACGGCGTCGGGAGAAAGGGTAACATCAAAAGCCCGGATTGAAGAGGAGATCAAGGAGTTCTACACTGATCTCTTTCGCACCGGACACACAAATATGCCCCCCTCCAGCCACAAAAACTTCCCTTCTGCCCCGGCCTTCCTACCAAGTGAGATACGAGCAGCCATCGAGTCAATTCCACCAAGGAAAGCTCCTGGAAAAGACGGATTCACAGCCGAGCTGCTGCGGGCCTGTGGCGATCCACTGTACAGCGCAATCGCGTCACGCTTCACCCACTACCTGCAGACCGGCGAGATCCCCGACTCTTGGAAAACGTCGAAAACGACGCTGCTCTACAAAAAAGGAGACCGCGAAAAACTTGCCAACTACCGACCGATCAGCTTGCTACTCGTTCTCTACAAGGTCTTCACGAGATGTGTTCTCGCAAGAATACGGAAGAGACTCGAAGAGAACCAACCAGTCGAACAAGCTGGTTTCAGGAGGTCTTACAGCACGATGGACCACATCCAGACGCTCAATAAGCTACTGGAAGTTCACAGAGAACACCAACTCCCTCTGATCCTTACGTTCATCGACTACGAGAAAGCATTTGACAGCGTCGAGCACGACTACATCTGGAACTCGCTCAACGACCAGGGAGTCGACGAATGCTACGTGGAAACCATCAAGGCTTGCTACAGCGGATGCACAACATCCATAAAACCGTTCAACTCGGAGGTTCTAATTCCGATCGGAAAAGGCGTGCGCCAGGGAGACCCAATCTCCCCAAATCTGTTCTCCGCGTGCCTCGAATCGATCATCAGATCGTGCGATTGGGACAGCTACGGAGTTTCGATCGACGGAAGGCCACTGAATCACTTGCGCTTCGCCGATGACATCGTCCTCATCTCCCACGACTCCGCCGAATCAAGCAGGATGCTAGAAGACCTCGTGACAGCCAGTGCCATAGCCGGCTTGAAAATCAACGAGACGAAGACAATGACGCTCAGAAACCGATTCTCCGACTCGAACCAAGTGAAGATCGGAACCCGCCCACTTGACGACACAGATAAGTACATCTATCTGGGAAGACTTCTGAACGCCGAGAACGAGATTGCTCCGGAAATCACCAGAAGAAAGAGCGCCGGTTGGGCAGCGTTTCGGCAGTTGAAGGTCATCTTCGATGAATGCGACAACGTTGAGATCAAGGCGAAACTCTTCGATTCAACCGTTCTCCCCGCAATCACATACGGAACACAGACGTGGGCGTTCACTAAAAAGTCGGCCGAACAACTGAGAGTCGCACATGCTGCAATGGAAAGAGCACTCGTCGGGATAACACTGAAAGAACAACGAGAAAAGAACCTCCATCGAGAGGACATACGTCGACTTTCAAAGGTGCGAGACCCACTGGAATACATCGCGAAGCAGAAGCATGGTTGGGCAGGACACGTGGCACGACGAAGGGATGGAAGGTGGTCAACGGAGACGCTCAATTGGTACCCAAGATGGAAGAAAAGACCAAGAGGGCGACCTCCGCGGCGATGGATGGATCCGTTTGCGAAATTCCTCAACATCAAGAACACCTTCGGCGAAACAACCGTGCATTGGTCGACAATCGCGAAAGATCGGAAGACCTGGCAGTCTTTGAGCTGTGGTCTGCATGATGCCACATCATGAATACAGACCTCCAAAGTATCCAAAGTAAGTATATCCATATTTTTGGAAAATAAAAGAAAAACTGGTATTTCTCCCTCTCCAGCAATCGGAAAAAAATAAATTTAATTCTATGTTCTCAACTGTCTATTTGTGTCCTGAATCTGTTCAAATTATAATTTTTGAAGTTAATATTTAATTCAGGTAAATTCCAAAAAATTCGCATATTTTTGGAAAATAAAAGAAAAACTGGTATTTCTCCCTCTACAGCAATCGGAAAAAAATAAATTTTTTTCTATGTTCTTAACTGTCTATTTGTGTCCTAAATCTGTTCAAATTATAATATTTGAATTTAATATCTAATTCAGGTAAATTTAAAAAATTCCCATATTTTTGGAAAATAAAAGAAAAACTGGTATTTCTCCCTCTCCAGCAATCGGAAAAAAAATTTAATTTTATTCTATGTTCTCAACAGTCCATTTGTGTCCTGAATCTGTTCAAATTATAATATTTGAATTTAATATCTAATTCAGGTAAATTTAAAAAATTCCCATATTTTTGGAAAATGAAAGAAAAACTGGTATTTCTCCCTCTCCAGCAATCGGAAAAAAAATTTAATTTTATTCTATGTTCTCAACTGTCTATTTGTGTCCTGAATCTGTTCAAATTATAATATTTGAATTTAATATCTAATTCAGGTAAATTTAAAAAATTCCCATATTTTTGGAAAATGAAAGAAAAACTGGTATTTCTCCCTCTCCAGCAATCGGAAAAAAATAAATTTAATTCTATGTTCTCAACTGTCTATTTGTGTCCTGAATCTGTTCAAATTATAATTTTTGAATTTAATATCTAATTCAGGTAAATTTAAAAAATTCCCATATTTTTGGAAAATAAAAGAAAAACTGGTATTTCTCCCTCTACAGCAATCGGAAAAAAATAATTTTATTCTATGTTCTTAACTGTCTATTTGTGTCCTGAATCTGTTCAAATTATAATACTCGAAATTAATATCTAATTCAGGTAAATTTAAAAAATTCCCATATTTTTGGAAAATAAAAGAAAAACTGGTATTTCTCCCTCTCCAGCAATCGGAAAAAAATAAATTTTATTCTATGTTCTCAACTGTCTATTTGTGTCCTGAATCTGTTCAAATTATAATTTTTGAAGTTAATATTTAATTCAGGTAAATTCCAAAAAATTCGCATATTTTTGGAAAATAAAAGAAAAACTGGTATTTCTCCCTCTACAGCAATCGGAAAAAAAATAAATTTTATTCTATGTTCTTAACTGTCTATTTGTGTCCTGAATCTGTTCAAATTATAATATTTGAATTTAATATTTAATTCAGGTAAATTCCAAAAAATTCGCATATTTTTGGAAAATAAAATAAAAACTGGTATTTCTCCCTCTCCAGCAATCGGAAAAAAAATTTAATTTTATTCTATGTTCTCAACTGTCTATTTGTGTTTTTCTTTTATTTTCCAAAAATATGCGAATTTTTTGGAATTTACCTGAATTAAATATTAACTTCAAAAATTATAATTTGAACAGATTCAGGACACAAATAGACACAATGTTTATGAATTTTATAAGTTTTCTGAATTTGAAATTTTTCTCAATTTTCTAAAATTCTTCTACATTTCACATTTTTTAAAAAATTAGTTTTCAAATATTCCTTGAATTTAGCTTCTTTTTTTACAAAAAAAAACAAAACGAAATTCTAATAATTTTTCTGAAATTAACAAATTAACTGAATTCAACATTTTTTCTGAATTTACACATTTTTCATACGTTCCCTTGAATTTTGGAATTTTTCTTAATTTCAACACTTTTTCTGAATTTAATATATTTTCTGATTTCAACCATTTTTCTGAATTTAAATTTTTTTTCTGAAATTACCGATTTTCTGAAATTAACAATTTTTCATAAATCAAACAAATTTCTCCTGAATTTTCAAAAATTCCTCCACATTTTACTTCTTTTTTTTTAATTAACAAACATCCCTTAAATTCAGAAAGATTCCTTGAATTTAGCTTTTAACAAACTCCCTCTAAATTTAACAATTTTTTCTGAATGTATTATTTCAAATTTCATAATTTTTTGAAACCGGCTCCGCTGGTTTCGTGTTGGTCTTTCCACGTCTTTCGTCTGCGTCTCTCGTGGTATACCTGTTCGATTCTGCAGTATGACCACGGAGTGTGGAAGTGCGGGTGTGCGGCAACATTGCGTTTTTTAAAAGGGGCGGGGCGTCGACCGGCGGCTGCGCATTCCATTTGAATTAACACTGGCGTTTATGTGTGAACGTTGAATACTCAGGCAACGGTCGGCGTTCGCCCCGCCCCTTTTAAAAAACGCAATGTTGCCGCACACCCGCACTTCCTCACTCCGTGTATGACCCCTCCCCTCCCTAAACAAAGAATATGCAAATGAGGGAAGAGAGATGCCTCTTCCCTCATTTTCCTCTCACTGTCTGGGCTTCCCGCTGACAATAAAGCGGCAAATACTCTGCCTCTCGTTTTTCTTTTTTTCTATGTTCGTCCGTGTCTCTTCCATCGTAGGCAGCTGAGAAATCGAACCATTCGTCCATTCTTCTCTTTCTCTGACCCCTCCCCCCTCGCTTCCACTGCGTAATTCCCCCCGTCGGCCCTCTCCCCCTCTGCCCAAATCGATATGGACGGCGGGTGTGAGACGCGGCAGGCTACACGAAGCAGACCCTCGCAAACAAGAATAATAACCATCTGCCACATCGCTCTGCTCCCCTGCGTCTCCCTGCCGCCACATGCAGAAGCCCACTCCCTACACAGAAATTGGAGCCCGCCAGACATGTCTCTCTCCCGATTGTGTACTATCTCGCGCGGTTGTCTTATCGGGTCTCGTCGCACACGGGCAATTGTGGGCAATTTCCCCCTCTCCCCTTGTGAGTCGCCAAATGTACACCTTTTTCGTGAAAATTGATGTTTTTCCTGAATGTTTCTTCATTGCGGCAGTACTAGGAACCTGTGAGTAATTCCTATGAAACAACAGAACTAAAAAGGGCGTATTATGAGTCATAATTTCGAAAAAAAACTGACTAACATCAGTTCGGTATATTTTTTTGACTGAATTTCTGATTCGAATAGTTATTGTTTTGATTTTTGGGATCTTTTTTTTAATTTCGAAGTCTATTTTCATACATTTTGCAGAAGTTAAATTTTTTTAGTTTTAAAATATTAAATTCTGTAAAATTGTGAAATTGCTAAATTTTCTAGAGTTTTTGAATTATTAAATTTTTGAAAAAATAATCGAATTGAAGAACACTTGAATAAAGCATTTTTGCACGGAACATAATTTTGGAATGATTGGAAAATTAGTGAGACTCGTAAAACAAATTTCAAAATGAAAAAAAAAACGATTAACGGGAGTTTAGAAAATTGCGAATTCTAGAAAAAATCTGACAAAAGTCCGGTATTTAATTGAACTTTGTTGTTTTTTGACGAGTTGAGATTTAGTTTTTAACAAATAATGAACAATGATTATTTCGAATAATCAATATTCGAAAAAATCTCGATAATTGAAAAAAAAATTTTTGCTAATTTTTAATTTTCAATCAATTCATTGCTAATTTTTCTGACTTAGCAAAAATTTCCTCCTTCCTTTTTTGAAATGTTTTTTTTATTTTGCTCGAAAAAAAAAGAAATACTCTTGTTCCTCATTCTTCTTCCGTCTTGTAATTTTTTCTCTACTTTTTTTCTATGCTCTTTTCTCGCGAGCTGGACGGAATTAGCATTTCAAATACCCAAACTCCGCAGTCCGATTTTTGGTTTTTTTTTTTGCGGGGTCTCAGATTGCGCAAAATGTTTCATTTCGGCTTCCGTTCTCTCTAAAACTGTCTCCCTCTCTCTAAAACTGTCTCCCTCTCTCTTTTTCTTTCTCTCTCTTTTTCTTTCTCTCTCTTTTTCTTTCTCTCTCTTTTTCTCTCTCTCTCTCTCTTTTTCTCTCTCTCTCTCTCTTTTTCTCTCTCTCTCTCTCTTTTTCTCTCTCTCTCTCTCTTTTTCTCTCTCTCTCTCTCTTTTTCTCTCTCTCTCTCTCTTTTCTCTCTCTCTCTCTCTTTTTCTCTCTCTCTCTCTCTTTTTTCTCTCTCTCTCTCTCTTTTTCTCTCTCTCTCTCTCTTTTTCTCTCTCTCTCTCTCTTTTTCTCTCTCTCTCTCTCTTTTTCTCTCTCTCTCTCTTTTTCTCTCTCTCTCTCTCTTTTTCTCTCTCTCTCTCTCTTTTTCTCTCTCTCTCTCTCTTTTTCTCTCTCTCTCTCTCTTTTTCTCTCTCTCTCTCTCTTTTTCTCTCTCTCTCTCTCTTTTTCTCTCTCTCTCTCTCTTTTTCTCTCTCTCTCTCTCTCTTTTTCTCTCTCTCTCTCTTCTTTTTCTCTCTCTCTCTCTCTCTCTAAAACTGTCTCCCTCTCTCTTTCTCCCTCGTCTCTAACAATCTAATCTTCTCTTTTTTTCTGTGTTTGTCCGTGTCTCTTCCACCGTAGGCAGCTGAGAAATCGAGCCATTCGTCAATTATTCTCTTTCTCTGAGTCAACACCTCGCTTCCCCCCGCGTAATTCCCCCCGTCAGCCCTCTCCCACTGTGCCCAAATCGATATGGACGACGGGCGTGAGACGCGGCAGGCTACACGAAGCAGACTCTTGCAAACAAGAATAAAAACCATCTGCCACATCGGTCTGCTCGCCTGCGTCTCCCTGCCGCCACATGAAGAAGCCCACTCCCTACGCACAAATTGGAGACCGCCAGACATGTCTCTCTCCCGATTGTGTACTATCTCGCGCCGTCTCCTTCTCGGGTCGCGTCGCACACGGGCAGAGGTCGGCAATTTCTTTCTCTCTCCTCGTGAGTCGCCTTGACGACCGACCCACTAGAGCTCTGAAGTACTGCTGCTAATTACTGTTTTCCTGAATTTCTCTCCATTGTGTCAATGCTAGGAACCAGTGAGTAATGTCTGTAAAATACCGTAAAAACTCTATTTTAACGGCATGCCGTTAAATTGTTCAACCTCATTTTTTAAAGGGTCTTCTACTATTTGTTCGACTGATTTTCTCGGTGTCACTGGGAATTTTTCCGGGGAAATTAGTAAATCTCAGAGAATGTGTCTTAACACCCCGAGGTAACATGCAAAATGTGACGAAATTTTATTTTTTAACGAGAAACGACAATATGGAGGGTGCCGTTAAAAAAGGGGTTCCGTTCACTTAGGGGTGCCGTTAAAATAGAGTTTTTACGGTAACAGAGCTAAAAAGGCCATTTTATGAGTCAAAGCCATTTTGGAAAAAACACAAACCCGTTCGAAAAATACCCATGGTTCCGAAAATTCTCATACCATCTCAGAGACTTTTCCTTCATTTTGCGGCCATAAAAATGGGAGGGGAAGGGGCATTGCTGTAACTTCTTCTCAAATTTCATCCGGAGTTTGAGGCAGAATAAAACATTTTTGCTCCACTGATTTTCTGATTCGAATGATCATTGTGTCGATTTTTGGATGATTTTTAAATTTCGCTTTCCATACATTCGATTTTTGCAAAAAATGAAATTTGTTAAATTGTTAAATTCTCAAAAAAAAAAAATTTAAACGAAGAATAATCGAAGAAAGCCTTTTCTTACGGTATAGAACTGAACATTTTTTGTTATTATATGTTTCCAGCGAAGTGGCGCGACAGCGACGCGTGGGAGGAATCGGGTCTCGCCACGGGAACACGAAATTTTTTGAAAATCGTCATGCGCCTTTGAACTTTGAGGTACGGTCTACCGTAGTTTCTTGAAAGGCGCATGACGATTTTCAAAAAATTTCGTGTTCCCGTGGCGAGACCCGATTCCTCCCACGCGTCGCTGTCGCGCCACTTCGCTGGAAACATATAATAAATTTCAATTCATCGTAGATTTCTCTGACTTCAGCAAAAGTGTTATTTTTCCCATTATCGTGAAATCTCAAAATCGGAGTCTATAAAAAAATTCAAACGCGCGCGTGAGATATCTCGCAGCGAAGAACGAAATGTAACGACGAAGCGTGCTGCGTCTTTAAAGCCCGACTACGGTAGTTGCCGATAATTAATTTCTTGTTTTTCACTCGATTCACTCAATTTCACCGGTTTTTCAACCGTTTTTCAAGGAAAATAAACTTTTTGTGCTTTTTTAGAGGAAAACACGCGAAAAACGGTTGAAAAACCGCAGAAATTGAGTGAATCAAGTGAAAAACAAGAAATTATTTATTGGCAACTACCGTAGTCGGGCTTTAAAGACTCAGAAGGAAAGTATCCCAAGTGTTACCCAGGGATCAGAATAAAAAGTGTCGGCAAATGATAGTCCCTGGGAGGGTAGAATAGCGCACTATTCAAAAGTTTGCCTTTTTTCCTTATTCCAGAGAAATTTTGAAAAATTCAATTTTTTGTCAAATCAGGGATGTGTCAACTTTGAAAAATCATAACAAATTTGAAATTTGAGTTTGCGACTTCCTTAAAAAACGAAAATGTAGCTCAAGAAGTGTAGTTTTCAATAAAAATAAAGACTAGTTGATCAATCTGCAAATATCTTTACGAAGTTGAAAAGTGCGTCAACATCAGAAGACCCCATTATCCAATTCGAGCACTTTTCGGAGGGAGGCAGCCATAACACTATGTGGGGTGGGTATATTGACTGTTGTGAGTTACAATAACATTGTCAAAACTGGGGGTAACCGGCCATTTTCGAAAAATATTTTCATTTTTTAGTCAACCCGATTTTCGAATTTTCGAGGATTTGAGAAAATTATAATTTTCAATAGTATTTCTTAAAAGCCCATTTCAAAGGTAACACTTTTGCAGTTGAACGTTTTTTGATATCTCTTATCACTTTCGAGATATCGACTCTTGAAGGAAGAGCATTCGTTACATTAACATAGGCCACAAAATCGAAAAAATGGCTCGAACTAGTGGGGATTTCATCGGAACTATAATAGATACAGCTTTTGATAAACCCAAAAAATGATAATATGAACATTAGATGTAAACATGAAATTGAACAGATAGCGAAAACTAATATCGAATCTGCAGGAATTTCCGGTTTTTCAGTTAGTACTGATATGAAAGAGACCATATCAGAAGAACGGAGGGTTATTCATCCAAACTGACTGCAGAACTGAGAAGAACTCGTCATTTCACGTCGGAAAACGCATGAAAAAACTGAGATTTCATTTATCGTTTTTTGCCCATTTTTTCGATTTTGTGGCCTATGTTAGTGAAACGAATGCTCTTCCTTCAAGAGTCGATATCTCGAAAGTGATAAGAGATATCAAAAAACGTTCAACTGCAAAAGTGTTACCTTTGAAATGGTCTTTTAAGAAATGCAGTTGAAAATTATAATTTTCTCAAATCCTCGAAAATTCGAAAATCGGGTTGACTAAAAACTGAAAATATTTTTCGAAAATGGCCGGTTACCCCCAGTTTTGACAATGTTATTGTAACTCACAACAGTCAATATACCCACCCCACATAGTGTTATGGCAGCCTCCCTCCGAAAAGTGCTCGAATTGGATAATGGGGTCTTCTGATGTTGACGCACTTTTCAACTTCGTGAAGATATTTGCAGATTGATCAACTAGTCTTTATTTTTATCGAAAACTACACTTCTTGAGCTACATTTTCGTTTTTCAACGAAGTCGCAAACTCAAATTTGAAATTTGTTATGATTTTTCAAAGTTGACACATCCCTCATTTGACAAAAAATTGAATTTTTCGAAATTTCTCTGGAATAAGGAAAAAAGGCAAACTTTTGAATAGTGCGTTATTCTACCCTCCCAGGGACTATCATTTGCCGACACTTTTTATTCTGATCCTTGGGTAACACTTGGGATACTTTCCTTCTCAGCTCTTCGCTACGATATATCTCACGCGCGCGTTTGAATTTTTTTTGTCGACTCCGATTTTGAGATTTAACGATAATATTTTGAATACTTTTTTTCTAGTTACTGTTTTTTTCTCTTTTCAATGGAAAACTCTTCCATTCTCTTTTCTCCCGTATTATCCGTTTTTCTTTCTCATTTCCAGCTCTTTCAATATACATTGACACTTCAGGAATAACAACAGGAGTCTCAAACAAGGGCCAATGAAACCGTGTCCCTTCCCAGCGGCCTGATCTGGCCGTTAACACGATTATATTTAATTCCCATTTGGTGTGGAGATAGATGAGAAAGGAGGAAGAGAAGAAGATGGAGGTGCGTTTTACTATTTTAAAATAATGTCTGTGAACGGAGGAATACTGTACTTGAGAGTAGAGTGAACTCAATTTTCTGAAATTTTCCCACGTCTTCTTAAAAAATTTTAGACTGATCAAATGTGCGGTCATTTCTGTTAATTTGCGAAAATGAAAAAAAATCTAGAAATTAAAAAATTGTGTTTTCAAAAAACCAAATTTACAGAGATGGTGGAGAAAGCAGCCTGATATGGCAGCTATCGGATTTTATTTAATTCAAACATGTAAGTTCGATTTTCTCGACAAAACTTCATAAATTGGAGTGCTTTCAGGATTACTGGTAACAATGGAGATTGCTTTTTCATTGGACCAAAATGACAAGGTGGGTTCATATCCTTTTTTTCAGTCTGTGAAAACCAAGACAATTTTTTAAAACTGTTTCTCACAAAGTCATAAAAAAGGTTAAAACACGTTCTCTGAGAATCTCGAAATGGAGAGGGTACTAGGATTTCAAAACAATCCTCGAGGGCTATAATTGTTTGTGTGTGTAGGTACATTAGTTGTAAGACACATGCACCACATTTTGGAAGGCTCTGCCCCTCTTGGCTGGAATTACAGACAAGCAAAGTCGAAAAACCAACTTTTTTCTCCATACACCGATTTTGATAATTTCTTGACCATTCGATAGAACACACTTTTTGATGCACTTTTGCAGTTTATCACTTAATTTTATCAGCACTTTAAAGACCAGAAAATGTCTGTTTTGTTGTTCAAAAAACACATTTCAGTGTTTTTCACCCCCCCCCCCCCCCCAAAGTAAAATGTGAGATGACCAAAAACAGTTTAATATAGTATATTAATAGGCCTTTCATATAAAAAAATAGTGGTGATCGAAACGGATTGGGTAAAAAAAATCTATAGCTGATATCATATTTGAAAATTTTCCCCGATTCGAATGAAACGAAAACCATTTGAAAGAGCATCTCATTTTGAGCATTTTTTGTGAAGAGACTCAGTTTTGAATTTCATTTTAAGATGCTGAAAATTTCAGGTGAAATCTCAAAAATTGGGTTGAATTTGGTTTTTAATTTTTTTCGACCACCGCAATGTTAAATGTGAGATCACCAAGAAGAGTTTCATATAGTATATTGATAAGCCTTTCATATGAAAACATAGTGGTGATCGGAACGGATTGGGAAAAAATCCAAAAAATCGATAACTGATAATCATTTTTGAAAATTTTCTCCGATTCGAATGAAACAAAAACCATTCGAAAAAGTATCTCATTTTGAGCATTTCTTGTGAAGACATTTTGTGAGGGCCGTTTTCTGACGGCCAGGTATCAACCAAACGAGTTCTGTTCTTTCAGGTCGGTCAGGAGGAGGCTCCCGTCGCCCGACGTCGTGGCCGCCCGAGGAAACGCCGGCTGTCGGAAGGTGATGCGGTGAGTATCTTTGCAGTTAACCTCAGGACCAGTTTGGGGAAAAAAAAACTGGATACTCGAGAATTTCTCGAGAAATTTTTCCCGAGAGAGTGTCGGGAAGGTCTCAAGATTTCTCGGGACTTCCCGAGAAAATCCCGGGAAAGTCTCGAGATTTCTCGAGAAGTCTCGGTTCCTTCTCGGTTCCTTCTCGATACTTCTCGAGAGTCTCGGTTTGTTCTCGAGAAAGTCTCGAGAAGGAACCAAGAAGGAACTGAGAAGGAACCGAGAAGGAACCGAGAAGGAACCGAGAAATAGTGAATTTCGTGGAATTCGTGGAATATTTTGAGTCTCTAAGGTACCTATTGGGTACTTTCGGGGTCGCTGAGTTCAAAAAACCTGGTTTTGTGATTTCATCTCACGGGCTCGCGGAGCACAAGAGCAAAAACTGATTTTCAAAAGTTTTCGAATTTTAGTCTGAATTTTTCGTCATAAGTGTATTTTGACCCATAGATTACGGATATCACAACGAAAAATCATTAAAAAATTAAAAAAAAAATAAATTTTTTGAGTATTTGAGTCGATCTCAAATACATTTTGCATGCATAGTCCATTTCTGATTCAGAAATGAAAACCTGCTGTAAGCTCGGATTCCTCTCTCTCTCTCCCCCTCCTAATCACTTGTTCAGATGACCAACACCTACAATTCGGACGACGACAAGGAGAACATCCCGCCGAAGGACCACGTCGTCCGCGCCGCATGAATAACGACGAGGACGTCGATTGGGAGGAGTACAAGAAGTACAATGTAGTGTTCGTTAAAGCGCGATTGTCACAATTGTCGCAATTTCAGGACATACGTCTCGCTGCTCTTCGTGCCCAGCTGATAGAGGCCATGAACAGAAGATCTGGATAGAAGATCAGGATCAATTCCTTTCCCGGTGTTTTCTTTGAAAAAATAAATTGATCTAGTTAACATTTCTTTCTATTTTTCTACATTAACCAACCAGCCATTTTCCTATTGGCATGGCAATACCTATCTCTTTCTTTCACTCCCTCCCCCTCCTAATCACTTGTTCAGATGACCAACAGCTACAATTCGGACGACGACAAGGACAACATCCCGCCGAAGGACTACGTCGTCGTCGAGCACTCGGACTTCTTCGAGGAAGTCGTCGACGAGGCGGAGGAGGAGATGGAGGTGGGTAGAGGGTCTATGGGAGGTTGCCAATTCGAAATTCCAGATCGTCGCCTATAATATTCTTCCGGAATATGAGGACGAGATCCGCGCATGGGAGGAGATTGAGGAGGAGATGTGGAAGAGCGGATGAGAATGGCGGCCGTCTTTTTTTTTCTTTTTTTTCAATTTTTTAATCCCTCCCCTTACCCCTACTTATTCCCTTATCTTCTAATACTTGTTACCCTTCCACCCGTTGCCTTTTTTCTCCTCTCTTGTGATCTTTTCTTTTATACTTAGTTAAATAAAACATTTCAGGTGACAATGGGTACAGCAACTGGACAACAACTGGCAACTGGACATGGCAACCAGCGAAATCTTGCGGTGACCCCTTAGATATGATCTACAGATGAACAGGTGAGCCGATTGGTTAGACACTAGATATGGTAACAACTGATGATTTCAGCCGCATTGGGGAAAAGTGTCAATTGCTGGATTCTTGATGCAAAACAGAAACTTCCATTGGCATTCAAATCCTGGCAATGCACTATCAATTGGCAACTTTTCTTGTAAACACTTGGTCAGAGGATGGACTAGGTTATGTACAAAACTTGTATCTTTTCAGGTTCCCATTCCGCTTGGCGTCTGATGCTATCATTGAAGGTGAGCCATGAGATGGCTAGGGATCGTAGACAGTGATGCTTTCAGAGCCAACTATAGTTGCTCATTGGAGGAATTCAGTTGTGCAGTACCCCCATGAACGTTTAGGTACAAACAGAAAAAAGTAGGCAATTCGAACCGAAACCCGACTACTTGAATTTCAATTTTACAGATTTCTCCTGGTGAGCCGATACGTCTTCAGAGATTGAACATCTCGCACAACTACATCAATCCAATTCAAGAATGTAGTTCAAACTACAACTACGACAACGGGCAAAGGAGTCAAGTAGGCTAATCACTCGCCGTGCCGCCGACAATTTGAACTTTCAGATGCAAATTCTGCACGTCTTGGCTCAATTCTTCATGCGTTCAACGGTTCAAACGATCAGATTGTCAACCTATCAAATCCCATGCAGCCGATTCGATTCTGCAGGAGGGATGGATCACAGTTAGTTTTGAGGGAAAAGTGGGGTGCTAGAGAAGATATCAGAATGAAAAGAGATGGTGGTGACAGATTAGGTGGGGTGCAATGATTAGAAGTGGTGAGGGGGGAGGTGCGTTCCGAAGAGATTAGAACAGGATTTGGATGGGAAACTGCTAATTTCAGGTGTGTTGTACTCTAATGAGGAGGTTGGAGTCAAGATCAAAAGCTTACTTTTAATCATATCAGTTGGGAATTGCCGCTCGACTGACAATTGTTAATGGGAACATACAGTAACTGTAATAGAGGTTGCATTTTGAGAGTGAGCACAAAACCAGGTTTTTTAAACTCAGCGACCTCGAAAGTACCCAATAGGTACTTTACAGACTCGAGACTTTCTCGAGAACAAACCGAGACTCGAGAAGTCTCGAGAAGGAACCGAGAAGGAACCGAGACTTCTCGAGAAATCTCGAGACTTTCCCGAGACTTTCTCGAGACTTCACGAGTCTCGAGACGTTCTCGAGAAGTCTCGGGAAATTGTTCTCGAGATTTCGCGAGATAGAATTTTTTCGGGACTTCTCGAGACGTCTCGAGAAATCTCGGAAACCAGATTTCTCGAGACTCGTCTCGTTTTTGTCTCGACACCCCACACTGCTCAGGACCAAGACTGTCGAGTTTCAGAAAGAAGACGTTGGAGCGGCGCCGCAGCGACGAGGCCAAAAACGGCGCAACGCGATGACGGACTACGAGACGGACTGCGCGCCAGACAGGAGGAAGAAGAGGAAGAGAAGAAGACAGAAGCCGCTGACCAACAAAAGTAAGGTGATCTACCGGAATTTCCTGAAGCTAATTTCGAAATTCCAGGTGAAACTGGGAGAGGAGATGTCGAAACTCTCCTTCAATCTGGACGAAGAAGACGACATTGATAGGGATGCAGAGTTGTGGAGAAAGGATTAGGCAAAAAGAATGAAAATGTTTTTTTTTTAATTTTTAAATTTTATAAATAAATCAGCTATCAATATTGTGTTTCTTATCTCTTATCAACTTCAATGGTTCTTCACCATTTGCATACCTTCTCATTGTTTTATGTCTTTGATTTGATTGAAATTTTCCCGGTTATTGCTGGACACTCAACAACTCAAAATGGCCAGCCAATCGAATGGTAAGAAATTTCCTAAAATTTAGCTTCCCAATCTAATTTTTACAGGAAGTGGCCAACTCAACAACTCGGAGTCGTCGATGGAGCCGACGGAGGTGCCAGGTATTAAAGTAGGGGAACACTAACATAAAAAGAAGAATCAAGAGAGTGCTCAAAAATGATACATGAAAATTTGTAGTTTTAATGAGTTTTCCGGCCTAAACTGGCGACCTCTCTTCAGCTATGACAAAACTCAAAAATCCCATTGTCAAAAAAAATGAAATAATTTTTAAAAATAGTCTTGAAAATGGAGTTTTCAAATCTTACCTGATTTTTCCACGAACGTTTAGACCAATAACTCTGCCTTCGAACTTTTTTCTCTCAAACTCTTATCAGGGCCCTTAATGGCCCAATAACAATTGTAGTCACAAAAATTACTCTGCTCTTTTGATTATGGACCGCAACACAGAGACACCAGTTTGACTGAATACTGGGCCCATGTAGCTTCAGGGACATATAGATAAGGTTGACTTGATCCAATAACAGCCAATGGTCTTATCCTGCTTTTTTTCGTTAATTCAAAAATTTTCAGATCAAGGAACGCTCGACTCATCTCCCGAGTCGTGGAACAAAATGTATCGTACCTGTTCTGATTTTCATAAAAGGCTGAACCAGGGGAAGACCTCCTGGCAGGAGTTTATCGATAATTCAGAAAGCTTCATAAAGTGGTGGTGTCAGTTGAAAAACTCTGTTCTTCTCCCTAAACATTAAATTCAGGTCCCCAGTTTGAAGATCGAATGAAAAAGAGGGAAAAAGAGGCGATGAGCTCACGAAAGGGTAGGTTTGGTCGGTGAATGGGCATGGTGAGATTGGATGAAGTGGTTTCAGAGTTAGAAGAACTGATGGCCGCCCTGGACAACGAAGATGAGCCGAAGGAGATAAAGACGAAGAGGAAGGAAGAATTGAAGACTTTGCAAGAGAAACTGGAGAGAATAGAAAATGATCTGGAGACTCGGATGAATTACCACCAATCATCGAGGAACGGGCTTGAAGAGCTTATCGTGGAGATGAAGCAATCGAAGAAACATAAGTGTGAGTCATTCGTTTCTCTTCCAATTTATTTCCATCGTTTCCAGTGTCGGAGCCAATGTTTGCAATGCCGGCTGCGATGCTTGAGATGTTTTCGTTTCCATCGATGACCAGCCAGTTTGCATTTTATCGCGATCATCTGAAGAATTCGAAAAACCTGACGAGCAAGTCATTTGTTTCACTCCCAAATAATTCCCATTGTTTCCAGAGACACCTACGGAGATTGAATGCTGCCAAGCGGTGATCAACGTGCTCAACGAGAGTATCGAGAAAATTTGGCAAGCGAAACTGAAGGGCGAGTCATTCATTTCTCTTCAAAATCATTTCCATTCTTTCCAGAGTTCATGAAGTCGAATTCGCAGCCGACAACGTCGTCAACGTCGGGAGTTTAGAAAAGTTCTCGTGTTCTTAATAGACCTATTCAAGTTGTATGACGCGAAACTCGAGTTTCACGACGTTTCACAACACTACTAAATAGTTTTGCGACTGTGGGTCTCGCAGCGATCGCTCGTAAATCTACCCGAAGGCGTTTTTGCACTGTTGTGAAACGTCGTGAAGCTCGAGTTTCACGTCATTTCGCGACGTTTCGCGACGTTGTTTGTATTGGAAAAACACGTCGCGAAGCGTCGCGAAATGACATCGAAATACAACTCGAATATTGGTCCATAACAGTTTTTTTATATTATCCAAAATTTTTTTTCGCTTGGTTGAAAGAGGAGGGAAAAACTCGGATTGACCTCTGGGCAGGCTGCTCATTGATACGTGACTCACGGGAAACTATGTAGATTGGGATTTCTCTTTCAACTAAACGAAAAAACTTTTAGCAGTATTAAAACACTATTTTAAAATAGTTACGTTCTCTTTCTATATGGTTTTCCACAACTTCGGATTTCTGGTGATTTTTCGAGACTCCGGATTCCGAATTTCGCAAAAATTCCGACATTCCGGATGCTCGAAAAATATGCATTTAGAACAATGTTTTTTAATTTCTAATTTTTTCACATTTCTGTTCTGGCTCATTTATCTAGCGATCGGGCGTGTTTATTTTAGCTTTCTCCACTCACAAATTGTTTTCGAATTAACGAAAAATATTGATTGATCAAATTTTTGGTTCGGAGCATTTTCTGTTGTTTGATGTTGAATAAAAGTAATTTTTCTATACAATTTTTCTCAATTTTTTCGAGTTGAATCAACAACTTTTCCTCATTATTGACGCGCCTAGAAGTCCTGAAATCGTGACATGACAATTTTTTATTTCGATTTTTTGAAAACTTTTTGAACAATCGATAAATATCATTTTCGCAGACATAATCAACAAGTTTCGAAGCGATTTATTCGTTTTCAGCCAATCTCGAAAACCCCCCTTTTCATTCTTCGAATATTAAAAAAATCAATATTCAGATCATTTCTTGATAATTTTTTGAATAGGTATCAGTTTAGTCATAGACTCCATAATGGATGAGCTATTCTCTGAATACAATAATGTTCCTTAAAAAAAATTCAAAAATCATTATTTAGTGATATTTGAAAATTTCAGTCATTTCAGAGTATTGGAAGAAAATTTGGCTTTTTCGAAATAGATTTTTCTATTTTTTCTTTAAATCCGTTGATAGAACTGACTGTGCTGCACATTTCATCAGTTGATCGCTTTTTGATATCTTTTATCATTCACGAGTTACAGATGGAAAACTGGTGCAATTTTCGTGAATTTTTGGATATTGGACCACTGAAATCCAAATATCTCTGGAACTGTTGGAGCTAAAAATAAGTGGTCAACAGAAGAAATGTAACTGATATGATTACCTACAAGATGATATAATAATCATGTTGAATTTCTCATAATTGAGGCCTGTGGAGTTCCCGAAACAACACGAGTCGGTGCGGTCAGAGAAAGAAGAAATAGTGCACAATTCGAGAGACGCCGAGCGAAGGGGGCGGGAGAATTCGAGTTTGGCAACACGGAGTATTTGGTTGCTTTGCGATGTTCAATGCTGTGACGGAATAGAAAAATAGAAGACATTGCGTCCTTAGAACCACCGCCGCCGAGAATTCTCCCGCCACTTTCGCTCGGCGTCTCTCTTTTCCTGCACTATTTCTTCTTTCTCTGACCTCACTGACTTGTATTGTTTCGGTAACTCCAGAGGCCTCAATAATGAGAAATTCAGCATGATTATTATATCACCTTGTAGGTAATTATATCAGTTACATTTCTTCTGTTGACCACTTATTTTTAGCTCCAACAGTTCCAGAGATATTTGGATTTTAGTGGTCCAATATCCAAAAATTGACTATAATTACATCAGTTTTCCTTCTGTATCTCGAGAATGATAAGAGATATCAAAAAGTGATCAACTGAAGAAATGCGCAACACGGTCAGTTCTATCACATGATTCAAAGAAAAAATGAGAAAATCTGTTTTGAAGAAGCCAAATTTTCCCTGAAAAGAAATTATCAGCCAAAAAAACCTGATGATTTCTTGAATCTTGATCTACTCAGCTTTAAATGATCCAATTAGTCTGAATTCAGTACCCAATGTGCTCAGACACTTCATAATTAGTATTCCATGATTGTGAGGCTCTTTCTCATAATATGACCATCTGAAACTCTGAAATGACTGAAATTTTCAAATGTCGCTAAATAATGATTTTTTAATTTTTTTGGGATTATAATTAATTTCAGAAAACAGGCCATTCTTTGTGAAGTATATGATCAAACTGTTACCTATCCAAAAAATCATCTCGCTTCGAAAAAAATGATCTGAATATTGATTTTTTGAAAGATCTGAGGAATGAAAATGAACTTCTGAGTTTTTCAGATTGGCTGAATACAGATAAATTGCATCGAAACTTGGTGAATATATCTGCCAAAATTATATTTATCGGTTGTTCGAAAAGTTTTCAGAAAATTGAAACAATAAAAAAACGAATATTCACATAATTTTTTCAATGCGGGAAGATTTTTTGAACAGGTATCCGTTTGATCATCGACTTCACAAAGGTTGGACTATTCTCTAAAATTAATTATGTTCCAAAAAAAATGCAAAAATCAATAGTTAGTGACATTTGAAAATTTCAGTCATTCCAGAGTTTCGGTTGGTCAAATAATCAACCAGAACCATACAACCATGGGAAACGAATTCTGAGGTGTCTGAGCACACTGGCTTCCAAATTCAGACCGATTGGATCATTTACAGCCGAGTAGATCAAGATTCAAGAAACAATCAGGTTTTTTCGGCTGTAAATTTGTTTTCAGTGAACATTTGGCTTTTTCGAACCAGATTTTTCCATTTTTTCTTTAAATCCGTTGATAGAACTGACTGTGCTGCACATTTCATCAGTTGATCGCTTTTTGATATCTTTTATCATTCACGAGTTACAGATGGAAAACTGGTGCAATTTTCGTGAATTTTTGGATATTGGACCACTAAAATCCAAATATCTCTGGAACTGTTGGAGCTAAAAATAAGTGGTCAACAGAAGAAATGTAACTGATATGATTGCCTACAAGATGATATAATAATCATGTTGAATTTCTCATAATTGAGGCCTGTGGAGTTCCCGAAACAACACGAGTCGGTGTGGTCAGAGAAAGAAGAAATAGTGCACAATTCGAGAGACGCCGAGCGAAGGGGGCGGGAGAATTCGAGTTTGGCAACACGGAGTATTTGGTTGCTTTGCGATGTTCAATGCTGTGACGGAATAGAAAAATAGAAGACATTGCGTCCTTAGAACCACCGCCGCCGAGAATTCTCCCGCCACTTTCGCTCGGCGTCTCTCTTTTCCTGCACTATTTCTTCTTTCTCTGACCTCACTGACTTGTATTGTTTCGGTAACTCCAGAGGCCTCAATAATGAGAAATTCAACATGATTATTATATCACCTTGTAGGTAATTATATCAGTTACATTTCTTCTGTTGACCACTTATTTTTAGCTCCAACAGTTCCAGAGATATTTGGATTTTAGTGGTCCAATATCCAAAAATTGACTAGAATTACATCAGTTTTCCTTCTGTATCTCGAGAATGATAAGAGATATCAAAAAGTGATCAACTGAAGAAATGCGCAACACGGTCAGTTCTATCACATGATTCAAAGAAAAAATGAGAAAATCTGTTTTGAAGAAGCCAAATTTTCCCTGAAAAGAAATTATCAGCCAAAAAAACCTGATGATTTCTTGAATCTTGATCTACTCAGCTTTAAATGATCCAATTAGTCTGAATTCAGTACCCAATGTGCTCAGACACTTCATAATTAGTATTCCGATGATTGTGAGGCTCTTTCTCATAATATGACCATCTGAAACTCTGAAATGACTGAAATTTTCAAATGTCGCTAAATAATGATTTTTTAATTTTTTTGGGATTATAATTAATTTCAGAAAACAGGCCATTCTTTGTGAAGTATATGATCAAACTGTTACCTATCCAAAAAATCATCTCGCTTCGAAAAAAATGATCTGAATATTGATTTTTTGAAAGATCTGAGGAATGAAAATGAACTTCTGAGTTTTTCAGATTGGCTGAATACAGATAAATTGCATCGAAACTTGGTGAATATATCTGCCAAAATTATATTTATCGGTTGTTCGAAAAGTTTTCAGAAAATTGAAACAATAAAAAAACGAATATTCACATAATTTTTTCAATGCGGGAAGATTTTTTGAACAGGTATCCGTTTGATCATCGACTCCACAAAGGATGGACTATTCTCTAAAATTAATTATGTTCCAAAAAAAAAATGCAAAAATCAATAGTTAGTGACATTTGAAAATTTCAGTCATTCCAGAGTTTCAGAGGTTGGTCAAATAATCAACCAGAACCATACAACCATGGGAAACGAATTCTGAGGTGTCTGAGCACACTGGCTTCCAAATTCAGACCGATTGGATCATTTACAGCCGAGTAGATCAAGATTCAAGAAACAATCAGGTTTTTTCGGCTGTAAATTTGTTTTCAGTGAACATTTGGCTTTTTCGAACCAGATTTTTCCATTTTTTCTTTAAATCCGTTGATAGAACTGACTGTGCTGCACATTTCATCAGTTGATCGCTTTTCGATATCTCTTATCATTCTCGAGTTACAGAAGGAAAATTGGTGAAATTTACGTTGATTTTTAGGTATTGGACCACTAAAATCCAAATATCTCTGGAACTGTTGGAGCTAAAAATAAGTGGTCAACAGAAGAAATGTAACTGATATGATTGCCTACAAGATGATATAATAATCATGTTGAATTTCTCATAATTGAGGCCTGTGGAGTTACCGAAAGAACACGAGTCTGTGTGGTCAGAGAAAGAAGAAATAGTGCGGGAAGAGAGAGACGCAGCGCGGGAGGGGCGGAAGAATTCGACTTTTCCAAGAAGATTCAAGAAGGAATCCTTAGTTGCTTCGCAATGATCCTTTTCTGTTTTCTTTCCTCTTTGCAGTCTCTAGTACACGTCACGTCTAGGGTTTCTCGTCTCTCCACTCTCTCTGACTAATTATGCTCTAATTATTATTAATTTTTGGAATTTTTACTGAATTTCAAAAACTATTTTCATATATTGGATTTCTGTAAAAGTATTTTTTTTTGTTAAATTCTCCCGATAATCAAAGAAAGAATTTTACGGAATAGATCTTTGGAATGATTCTAAGATTATTGAGATTAGTGAGGCTCGCTTTAAGATTAAAAAAAATCACGGGAATTAAAGAAATGTTTGACTTCCAAAAGAAATCGGATAAAATCCCTGAATTGAATTGAATTTTTTTGTTGAAGAGTTGAGAGTTAGTTACTAACAAAATGTGGAATATGATTTTTTTTGAAAATGTTCATCTTCAGTTAGTCCAGTTGAGAGACGAGTTCGTAAAGGTGCTTTATATCGTCCTTAATTAATGAAAAAAAACGCTCCTTTATTTTTCTATGCCCTGTTTTCTTGAGTTGGACGGAATCAACATTTTCAAATTCGGATTTTTTTGCGGGGTCTCAGATTTCAACAATTTCATTTTGTCCAACTCTGTGTGCCTCTCAGTCTTTGTAACGGGAGACTCTCGGAAAATCAGCATCCTCCTTCGTTTCCCTTCGCATAATTCCCCTCACCGCTTCCCCCGCGTAATTCCCCCCGTCGGCCCTCTCCCCCTCTGCCCGAATCGATATGGACGACGGGCGTGAGACGCGGCGGAATACACGAAGCAGACTCTCGCAAACAAGATTAATAACCATCTGCCACATCGGTCTGCTCGCCTGCGTCTCCCTGCCACCACATGAAAAAGCCCACTCCCAACACACAAATTGGAGCCGCCAGACACATCTCTCTCCCGATTGTGTACTATCTCGCGCCGTCTCCTTCTCGGGTCGCGTCGCACACGGCCAGAAGTCGGCAATTTCATTCTCTCCCCTTGTGAGTCGCCTTGACGACCCACCCACAAGAGCTTTGAAGTACTGCTTTTTCGTCGTAAAAATCAATTGTTTTCCTGAATTTCTCTTCATTGTGGCAATACTAGGAACCAGTGAGTAGTTGAGGGGTCATCGCTGTAACCTTCTCTTATATTTCTGCCAAAGTTTCAGGCAGAATAAATCATTTTCGCTCAACAGATTTTCTGATCCGATTAACTGTTGTCTTGATTTTTGGATGTTTTTTTTTAAATTTCGAAGCCTATTTCCATACTTTCGATTATTGCAAAAATTAAATTTTGTTAAATTGTCGAATTCTCAAAGAAAAAATCCAATCGAAGAAGAATCGAAGAAAGTATTTTTTGCGGAATAGAACTAACATTTTTCTTCTAAATTTCAATTCATCGTAAATTTCTCTGATGCTGAAGCAAGAGTGTTTTTTTCCTATTTTAAATATTTTTTTTGTCTCTGTTTTTTTTCTCTTTACATTAAAAAAACATTAACTCTTGTTCCTCATTCTTCTCCATTTTGGGAATTTTCTTCTCCGCATTTTTTCTTATTTTATGCTTTTTCTCCCGTATTATCCGTGTTTCTTCTCAATTCCCAACTCTTTCATTATATAGTGACACTTCAGGAATAACAACAGGAGTCTCAAACAAGGGCCAATGAAACCATGTCCCTTCCAAGCGGCCTGATCTGGCAGCTCGTGTTAACACGATTTACCCGAATTCCCTTTTGGTGTGGAGATGGATGAGAAAGGAGGAGGAGAAAAAGATGGAGGTGCGTTTTATTATTTTTTAACAATTTCTGTGAAAACCGGAATACTGAGAGTAGTATGAATTCCATTTTCTGAAGTTTTCCCCCATGTTCTTAAAACATTTTTTAGACCGATGTGATAGTCAAAATAGTCAGTTTCAAATAGCCATATTGAAAATGAAAACAAATCAACAATAACACCTCTCGAAAAATGCCGTTGAAAAAATCCAGTCAATTCTGTTAATTTGTGAAAGTGAAAAAAATCTAGAAATTAAAAAAAATGTGTTTTCAAAAAACAAACTTTACAGAGATGATGGAGAAAGCAGCCTGATCTGGCAGCTATCGGATTTTATTAAATTCAAGAATGTAAGTTCGATTTTCTCGACGAAAGTTCATAAAAGGAGGGTCTTTAGGATTACTGGTAACAGTGGAGACTGATTTTTTATTGGGCCATCTCGATAAAATATCCAAAGGTGGGTTCATATCCATTTCTTAATTGTGGAAACATAACACATTCTTAAACAATTTCTCACAAAATCATAAAAAAGCTTAAGCCTAAAATAAAAACTTAAAATGGTTTACAGGATTGTCCGTGGATGCTGGATGAGAGCAGCCACCGGAAAACAACCGGATGGACGAAAACTGCGACAGTGCAGAGGAAAAGGTACGCTCACCGTTTTTGAAGCTTTCTTTTTGTTTATACGAAAGTTTTTTGAGTCAATGGTTGGGTTCTTTTGTTGTTACTCATTTATTCTCTTTTTTCTGGTGAAGGGCTTCCGCACCCAATCAAACCATCAATTTTCTCTCTCTTTTTGTATTTTACCTTTGATCTTTTTTTATTCCCGTTTCTGACATTCGATTAGAATTTCTTCCTTTTCGAATAATAAGAAATTTGAAAAAATTGAAACAGAAAAACAAAACGCACGTTTTGTTCCATGTTCCCGAAACTGGCTCGGCTGAAAGGTTGACAGTTATCCTTGGTTCCGGCCGATCCTTATCACTGGCTCTGATCAAAGACAACCATTTCGAACGTGTATCCTGTGCCAAATATATAATAAAGTGGTGAACCAGATACCTAGATCTGACTCAATGTGTATTAAAATCCTGGGTTCGCAAAAAATTGCAAATTGAACTATTCAAGTCTATTTTTGAACTAATTAACTTAGATTTGCATGTATTTTGGTATCAGGAGGTCGCCGAGGAAATGGACCAAACAGATCTCAATGAGTTCAAGAGAACAAGCTCAAATTGAGCCAATGAAACCAGTTTTTGAACGAGAATTCTCAAGGATTCGCCTATAAACCATCAATTCACCGAGCCTGAAGAGACGAATTCTGTTCTAAGATCTTCTACCCCTCATTAACAAGGTCTTTTTGTCTCATCTTTGTATTTTCTCGTTCAGTTGCTCCGTTTATCAATTCCCCATCTCGCAAAAACCTTTTGAGCCCTGACTCCTGAACACCATTTGTGACAATCCTCCGAACAGCTAATCCTCGGTGTGCAAACAAATTGAGTCATCTGCCTTTCCATCTAAATTCATCTCACCTTGCCTTATCTCGACAGCCTAATTACACCTTTACCAGCCAAATTGAGGAGGCTAACGCCGCCTCTCTGGCTGGGCTCCGCAGTTCTTTCCGTCCCCTTCTACCAAACCTCCCTCTGGGAAGATAGGCGAGTCGAGTCGACGCAACCTTCCCAGAGGCACAATTAAGAGGTAAAATGCACCAAAAACAGTCCAGAAGCCGTCAAAGTTGACGGATCGCTTAGAAAATTGACGTGCACCTTGCGGTCAATACTTCTGACCCTTCTGCCAAAAACGGGCTAAAACGGTCCAATGGCGGCTGAGAAACGGCTGTGGACAAACAAACGGACAGACAGAGTATGATAAAGAACTGTATTGGGGTAAGCCTTTTTGGTGATTTCTTGGTTTCCCGGTCATTCAGAATTCCATGCGTTGTCAAGCTGGAAATCACTTTAAGTTTCAGCCGATGATGAATATTCTGCCAAACATGTTTCTCTTCCCATTCAGATCCTCTCACTCGAGCTTCAGAAAAATGAATGGACAATCTTTCTTATACTAAAAGGGAAAGGATGTCTGTTTGTCTGTCTGTCTGTCCGTTTCTTTGTCCAGAGCCGTTTCTCAGCCTCCACTGAACCGTTTTAGCCCATTTTTGGCACAGAGGTCAAAAGTATTGACAGCAAGGTGCACGTAAATTTTCTAAGCAATCCGTCAACTTTGACGGCTTCTGGACTGATTTTTGTGTATTTTCCCTCTTAATTGCGCCTCTGGGAAGGTTGCGTCGACTCGACTCGACTCGCCTATCTTCCCAGAGGCAGGTTGAGTAAAAGAGGACGGAAAACACTGCATAGCCCAGGCTGAGAGGCGGCGTGAGCCGCCTCGATTGGCCTGGTAATAGACTAATCTCATTATGATCCGGTATCCAGTAGTCCCCAAGTATCCAAGGATCCATCCAGGCAATTCTGGTCGATATCTGTCCTCTCCTACCTCTTTCTTGACATGTAGAATAGGCGCTCTATCTGCCTCCTCTATTATATCGCGATTGCACGAGCGTGCGCGTTTGGGGGCGTGGCTTCGCAAAATGTCCGTGAGTTTGTATGTGACAGCGATTATCTCAATTACTACTGAACCGATTTTGCTCATTTTTGGCCCAGGGGTCAGAAAGGGTGACCGCATGATGCATGTCAATTTTCTAAGCGATCGGTTCAGTTTGACGCCTTCTGGACGTCTTCTTGCGTTTTTTACAACGCTCGCTCGGCTGCACTGCGGCAGGTGAACGATCGCTATCCCGCGAGGTGTCGGCCGCACGCGCGGGTGGGGCCAGGGCGCTAAAGAGAGCGCATGAGCGCGTCCGGTTCAATTACCCAAGTTTGAGGGGCGCCGTGTGGAATTTCGACGAACTGACGAAGGATTCGGATAGATTTCAGAAAAATAAGTCAGAATAAACTCTTTTTAACTCATATTCATGAAGAGGGAACAATGTTTGCCTTGAAATAATCTTAAAGATGAAGATACATATTCGACGTGGAAACTGGCCGCGAAGCGGACTGAAGCAGGGGACATCAGTACCGCCGCAGCGTTAGGAGGTAGCGTTAGCTCCCTGAGCCCCGCAGGGCTAGGGGATTCGGGCCGAAGGCCAAGAATCCCCTAGTCGGCAATGTTTCTCTTTGGGAGTATCCGCCCCTTTGCAACGATTCGACACCTGCCAACACCGTTGTTCTCTCTCTCTCTCTCTACCCCGCCCTCTATCATTGCACTTATTAGGGTTCTTGCCCATCTGTCATTCACTTCCATCCCTTCCCTTGACTCACTCTCATTAATATGTTGTTTCCATACCAACCGATTTGTTTCAGAATGATGAGGGTCGTCGAATTGGAGACGCCAAATCTTCCCTGCCCAGACGACGACACCGCCACATCCCACGCACACTACGACAACCCGTCGGGCTTGGAAATTGTGCCGAAGAAGATCATCAAGACGGAGCAGAATGAAGAGAAGGACGCGTTGAACTTCTTCAAGGCGCTGTCGTCTGGCATTCGGACCTCGACAGCGTCAAGAAGCGGGAAAAAGAGAGCGAAGTGCGCAGTGAAATGAGTTAGTGAACTGTTCGATTTCATTAGTAATTTAATTTGTTTTCAGAGATGGAGCAGATGAAGAAGGACCAGAAGCTGAAAGCGATGGGGCGCGCACTGGAGAAAGCGTAGCAGGATCTCCGAGAGCAAGCAGCCAGTAAGTTCACCTTTCTCTCTTTTTCCTTCACCAAAATGAGTGAAATTCATTTGTTCCAATTTCGAATTGCCGCTCTTCAGAGCCGCAACCAGTCATCGTCGACAGTCAAGCAGGATGAAGAGAAGAAAGCTTTGAACTTCTTCAAAGCACTGTCGTCTGGCATTCGGACCTCGACAGTGTCAAGAAGCGGGGAAAAGCGAGTTGAATTGAGTCAGTAAAGTGTTTGATTTCATGAGTAACATTATTTGTTTTCAGAATTGGAAAAGGCAAAGAAGGAGAATGCGGAGTTGAAGCAGAAGAATGCGGAGTTGAAGAAGAAGCTGGAAGACATCGAGGCAAAAAGTGCAGAGAAAAAAAATAAAAATTTATTATTTTATAAATAAATCAGCTATCAATATTGTGTTTCTTATCACTTTTCAATTTCAATGGTTCTTCACCATTTTTATACCTTCTCATTGTTTTTTGTCTTTGATTTGATTGAAATTTTCCCGGTTATTGCTGAACACTCAACAACTCAAAATGGCCAGCCAATCGAATGGTAAGAAACTTTCTCAAATTAAGCTCTCAATAACTCTAATTTTTACAGGAAGCAACCAACTCAATAACTTGGAGTCGTCGATGGAGCCGATTATGAGCCAGAGCTTTACAAACACGGAATACTAATTCTGAAGATTCTGAGCACATTGGGTACTGAATTCAGACCGATTGGATCATTTATAGCTGAGTAGATCAAGATTCAAGAAATTATCACGTTTTTTTGGCTGATCATTTGTTTTCAGTGAAAATTTGGCTTTTTCGAAACAGATTTTTCCATTTTTTCTTTAAACCCGTTGATAGAACTGACTGTGCTGCACATTTCACCAGTTGACCACTTTTTGCTATCTCTCATCACTTTCGAGATACAGAAGGAAAACTGATGTAATTCTAGTCAATTTTTGGATATTGGACCACTAAAATCCAAATATCTCTGAAACTGTTGGAGCTAAAAATAAGTGATCAACAGAAGAAATGTAACTGATATGATTACCTACAAGATGATATAATAATCATGTTGAATTTCTCATTATTGAGGCCTCTGGAGTTACCAAAAAAATACAAGTTGGTGTGGTCAGAGAAAGAGGAAATAGTGCGGGAAGAGAGAGACGCAGCGCGGAAGGGGCGGGAGAATTCGACTTTTTCGAGAAGATTCAAGAAGGAATCCTTAGCTGCTTCGCAATGATCCTTTTCTGTTTTCTTTCCTCTTCCTAGTCTCTAGTACACGTCACGTCTAATGTTTCTCGTCTATCCACTCTCTCTGACTAATTATACTCTAATTATTATTAATTTTTAGAATTTTTACTGAATTTCAAAAACTATTTTCATACATTGGATTTCTGAAGACGGTTTTCTTTGTTACGAACTTTGGAATGATTCGGGTTCCCCTTCGTATAATTCCCCTCACCCGCTTCTCCTGCGTAATTCCCCCCGTCAGCCCTTTCCCCCTCTGCCCAAATCGATATGGACGACGGGCGTGAGACGCGGCAGGCTACACGAAGGAGACTCTCGCAAACAAGAATAATAACCACCAGCCAATTCGAGGCGGCTCACGCCGCCTCGTTGGCTGGGTTCCGCAGTTTCATTCGTTTCGTAAATTTTCTCCTAAACCACAACTATAGGCTTAAACGTGTTTTAGGTAGATTTAATTATCTTCCCTTAAAAAGGGCCGAAAAACTTCTCAACTTCTTCGAGAAATATTGTCCGTTTTGAATTCGTTAACAGTTTCGCCGACCTTTCGACACATTGAGCTAAAAAATGCTCCTACTCCAACTAATTGAGTCAATAACATTCCGAAAATGACAATCACTGTCAATTGATCATCAAAGTCTTGTGTCGAATGGAAACAAAAAACATTTTCCTCCTCGCGGAATCGAACCTGACACCCAAAATCCAAAACATAGAGCGCTACCCACTTGGCCACGCACTCAATTAGTGGGCAGGCGCCTGAGGGTGTTGGTGTCATCGCTGTTTTAGAGAGTTCGGCGGCACTGTTCATTTTTATCGTGCAGTGAGTTCAGTGATGGCCGTGACTTTCACCTTTCTAGAAACGGTCGTCCTCAATGAAAATGGAAAAGTAAAAAGAGAATTCTTCTCGTCTCGTCGAGATCTATCCGAATATGTAAACAGAACCTAACTTTTCTCAAAACCCAGCGGGCGGCTTTTTATCAGTGAAAACCGTAACTTTGACCTCTTATAAAACGGTCGTCCGTGGATCAAAATTAGTGAGTAAAAAGCCATTCGGTCTCGTCTCGTCGAGATCTATCCGAATATGTAATCAGATCCCAACTTTTCTCTTTTTTTTTTTTTTTTTGTTAGTAGTTTATTAAACAATTCAATCATTCAACAAACATTTTAAGGGGATTACAAAGGGAAGCCAGAAGGCTTAGGGTCATTACACATGAAAATCATGAAAAGAAGTAGTTAGTAAAGTTGAGTGACGTGGGGAGTCTCACCGCAGGGTTGATCCACCCGCATGACCACTTTGGTGAAGTAATGGTTGCTAGGTGGCCCTGGGATCGACTCAACTTTTTTTTTTTGTTAGTAGTTTATTAAACAATTCAATCATTCAACAAACATTTTAGGGGGATTACAAAGGGAAGCCAGAAGGCTTAGGGTCATTACACATGAAAATCATGAAAAGAAGTAGTTAGTAAAGTTGAGTGACGTGGGGAGTCTCACCACAGGGTTGATCCACCCGCATGACCATTTTGGTGTATTAAATGGTTGCTAGGTGGCCCTGGGATCGACTCAACAGTCCCACGCACTCCGTCGGCCATCGTTCCATCCTTCATCTCGCCTCATCCCGATCCTCCGATCCGACCTCCGATCCTCCGCCATCCGACCTCCATCTCGCCTCATCCTCCATTCCGTCTCGTCCACCCGATCGTCCCCATCACGCCGCATCCTACGATCGGGCCATCCTCCGTCTCGCCTCATCCTTTCCGTATCCAGCCAAGCTGCCATCCATCCTTCTCGCCTCCTTCTATCAGACTCGCCCATCCTCTCCTCCTCTCGCCTCATCCTTTCCTTCCAGCTCCTCCAGGCGTTGTACTCGTCGTTGTCGTCGTCGCTGAACCTGACTTTGACTCGTCTTCTTTGCGTCTCTTCGTCCATCAGTTCCGCCTCCGATCTCCATCCTTTATCACTCCACCTTCCTCTCACCTGCTCCCTCATCTTCTTCGTTTCAGCCTCACCTTCAGACACCCATTCTCTTGCCGTCCTTCTGCTGCTTGCCTCCTTATTGCTCTTCCGCTCCTTGCGTCCTCTGGCTTGGCTTCCTCTTCTTTCCTTCGGCTCGCGAGTACTCCTGCTCCTGCTCCTGCTCCTGCCATCTCTCCGCTTTCTTCCGACTTCTTCTTTCGCAGTGCTCTTTCCTCTTCTTTCGCCTGTCTTTCTTCTTCCTCTCTTCTCCTTCTTCGTTCCTTCCACTTCTGAGTCGTCGTCGACTTCCATGATGTCGTTCTGCGTCTCCGGCTGCCAGTCACCGCCGTATTCTTTTGCGAACTTTGCAGCCTTCTTCGCACGCTGGTCATCTTTGGCTCTTTCTTTGGCACTTCTCCAGCACAGCCTGTCGACCATCTTGTACCTGTCCCCGAGTATGTGCTTCCAGTAGATGTTTTTGGACATTTCCAGAGTGCACCTACACATATCGGGGATCAGAGTACGTATTTGCGTGGTCTTCAGGCCCAGCTCCTTCAGCGAATCGGTCGTCGGCTGCCAGTATGTACCCAGGCTTCCCACCACGATTGGCAGGATCTTGACATTCCTTCCGCTGGCTGCAAAGTGTTTAACGAGTGGTTGGTACTTCTCTATTTTCTGGGTCCAAGCTCGTTTCATCGCATTTTCTCCGTTTTCGTAGGGGACTGTTACGTCCGCGATGAGCACTTCCTTCTTACTTTTCAGCACAATGTCCGGCCGGTGTCTTCCTGCGCCGGCCTCCATGTCCACAGTGACTTCGTACTCCGATTTCGATCCTTCTTTGATCTCTTCGAGAACCATCTGGAGGACTTTGTCATGTCGCTCCGTGATTCCCGATGCCAGCTGGTAGTGGCAGTTTTGAAGAATATGGATGGGCGACTCGAACGTGGCCGGACATCTTCTGCAGCCCTTCGGCATTTTCGGGTCGTATGTGTTCGCATTGCAGTGGAGCAGGTTCAGCCGCGCCCTGTGGACGAACCGCTGCGCTGCAATGCTGATGTCCCGTCCGTCTCTGACAAATCGATTCGACTGCGGATGCTGTTGGAGCACCTGGACCACCCTGCTCTTGACGTCTTTGGTGTTGAGGAAGTTCTTGAGCAGGGCGCCCCTCGTCATGTCCGTGAGTCGTTGAAGCAGCTTCTCTCCGTCGGCCTTGGTGAGGAGGATTTCCTTGACCTCAAACTTGGGTAATTGAACCGGCAAGTGGGCGGGGCCTCCGACCCCAGTTCTGCGCAGCGGCCGACACCCATCAGGGTCCGCGATGAGCCCGCCGCCGCGTTTTCGCCGCGGAGAGGCCAAAAAAGCAGAATATTGGCTCCAGAAGGCGTCAAAGTTGTCGGATCGCTTAAAAAATTTACGTGCATCATCGGGCCAACATTTCTGACCCGTCTGTCCAAAAACGGTCCAAATCGGTCCAGTAGGCGCTGAGAAAAGGCTGCGGACAAACAAACGGACGAACAAACACACAAACTTTGTCGTTTAATAAAAGTAAAGACCAGCCAATTCGAGGCGGCTCACGCCGCCTCGTTGGCTGGGTTCCGCAGTTTCATTCGTTTCGTAAATTTTCTCCTAAACCACAACTATAGGCTTAAACGTGTTTTAGGTAGATTTAATTATCTTCCCTTAAAAAGGGCCGAAAAACTTCTCAACTTCTTCGAGAAATATTGTCCGTTTTGAATTCGTTAACAGTTTCGCCGACCTTTCGACACATTGAGCTAAAAAATGCTCCTACTCCAACTAATTGAGTCAATAACATTCCGAAAATGACAATCACTGTCAATTGATCATCAAAGTCTTGTGTCGAATGGAAACAAAAAACATTTTCCTCCTCGCGGAATCGAACCTGACACCCAAAATCCAAAACATAGAGCGCTACCCACTTGGCCACGCACTCAATTAGTGGGCAGGCGCCTGAGGGTGTTGGTGTCATCGCTGTTTTAGAGAGTTCGGCGGCACTGTTCATTTTTATCGTGCAGTGAGTTCAGTGATGGCCGTGACTTTCACCTTTCTAGAAACGGTCGTCCTCAATGAAAATGGAAAAGTAAAAAGAGAATTCTTCTCGTCTCGTCGAGATCTATCCGAATATGTAAACAGAACCTAACTTTTCTCAAAACCCAGCGGGCGGCTTTTTATCAGTGAAAACCGTAACTTTGACCTCTTATAAAACGGTCGTCCGTGGATCAAAATTAGTGAGTAAAAAGCCATTCGGTCTCGTCTCGTCGAGATCTATCCGAATATGTAATCAGATCCCAACTTTTCTCAAAAAACCTCAAACTTGGGTAATTGAACCGGCAAGTGGGCGGGGCCTCCGACCCCAGTTCTGCGCAGCGGCCGACACCCATCAGGGTCCGCGATGAGCCCGCCGCCGCGTTTTCGCCGCGGAGAGGCCAAAAAAGCAGAATATTGGCTCCAGAAGGCGTCAAAGTTGTCGGATCGCTTAAAAAATTTACGTGCATCATCGGGCCAACATTTCTGACCCGTCTGTCCAAAAACGGTCCAAATCGGTCCAGTAGGCGCTGAGAAAAGGCTGCGGACAAACAAACGGACGAACAAACACACAAACTTTGTCGTTTAATAAAAGTAAAGATTTTCCTATTATTTTTCTGTTTAAATGTTAAAAAATTCAAGGTATTTTTCAATTTAATCGTGCATTTTCCTATGATTTTTCTGTTTAAATGTTAGAAAAGTCAAGGTATTTTTCAATTTAATCGTGCATTTTTCTATGATTTTTCTGTTCAAATGTTAAAAAATTCAAGGTATTTTTCAATTTAATCGTGCATTTTCCTATTATTTTTCTGTTTAAATGTTAGAAAAGTCAAGGTATTTTTTAATTTAATCGTGCATTTTTCTATTATTTTTCTGTTCAAATGTTAAAAAATTCAAGGTATTTTTCAATTTAATCGTGCATTTTCCTATTATTTTTCTGTTTAAATGTTAGAAAAGTCAAGGTATTTTTCAATTTAATCGTGCATTTTTCTATTATTTTTCTGTTCAAATGTTAAAAAATTCAAGGTATTTTTCAATTTAATCGTGCATTTTCCTATTATTTTTCTGTTTAAATGTTAAAAAATTCAAGGTATTTTTCAATTTAATCGTGCATTTTCCTATTATTTTTCTGTTTAAATGTTAGAAAAGTCAAGGTATTTTTCAATTTAATCGTGCATTTTTCTATTATTTTTCTGTTCAAATGTTAGAAAAGTCAAGGTATTTTTTAATTTAATCGTGCATTTTCCTATTATTTTTCTGTTTAAATGTTAAAAAATTCAAGGTATTTTTCAATTTAATCGTGCATTTTCCTATGATTTTTCTGTTTAAATGTTAGAAAAGTCAAGGTATTTTTTAATTTAATCGTGCATTTTCCTATTATTTTTCTGTTTAAATGTTAAAAAATTCAAGGTATTTTTCAATTTAATCGTGCATTTTCCTATGATTTTTCTGTTTAAATGTTAGAAAAGTCAAGGTATTTTTTAATTTAATCATGCATTTTCCTATTATTTTTCTGTTTAAATGTTAAAAAATTCAAGGTATTTTTCAATTTAATCGTGCATTTTCCTATGATTTTTCTGTTTAAATGTTAGAAAAGTCAAGGTATTTTTTAATTTAATCGTGCATTTTCCTATGATTTTTCTGTTTAAATGTTAGAAAAGTCAAGGTATTTTTCAATTTAATCGTGCATTTTTCTATTATTTTTCTGTTCAAATGTTAAAAAATTCAAGGTATTTTTCAATTTAATCGTGCATTTTCCTATTATTTTTCTGTTTAAATGTTAGAAAAGTCAAGGTATTTTTTAATTTAATCGTGCATTTTTCTATTATTTTTCTGTTCAAATGTTAAAAAATTCAAGGTATTTTTCAATTTAATCGTGCATTTTCCTATTATTTTTCTGTTTAAATGTTAGAAAAGTCAAGGTATTTTTTAATTTAATCGTGCATTTTCCTATGATTTTTCTGTTTAAATGTTAGAAAAGTCAAGGTATTTTTCAATTTAATCGTGCATTTTTCTATTATTTTTCTGTTCAAATGTTAAAAAATTCAAGGTATTTTTCAATTTAATCGTGCATTTTCCTATTATTTTTCTGTTTAAATGTTAGAAAAGTCAAGGTATTTTTTAATTTAATCGTGCATTTTCCTATGATTTTTCTGTTTAAATGTTAGAAAAGTCAAGGTATTTTTCAATTTAATCGTGCATTTTTCTATTATTTTTCTGTTCAAATGTTAAAAAATTCAAGGTATTTTTCAATTTAATCGTGCATTTTCCTATTATTTTTCTGTTTAAATGTTAAAAAATTCAAGGTATTTTTCAATTTAATCGTGCATTTTCCTATGATTTTTCTGTTTAAATGTTAGAAAAGTCAAGGTATTTTTTAATTTAATCGTGCATTTTTCTATTATTTTTCTGTTCAAATGTTAAAAAATTCAAGGTATTTTTCAATTTAATCGTGCATTTTCCTATTATTTTTCTGTTTAAATGTTAGAAAAGTCAAGGTATTTTTTAATTTAATCGTGCATTTTCCTATGATTTTTCTGTTCAAATGTTAAAAAATTCAAGGTATTTTTCAATTTAATGGTGCATTTTCCTATTATTTTTCTGTTTAAATGTTAGAAAAGTCAAGGTATTTTTCAATTTAATCGTGCATTTTTCTATTATTTTTCTGTTCAAATGTTAGAAAAGTCAAGGTATTTTTTAATTTAATCGTGCATTTTTCTATTATTTTTCTGTTCAAATGTTAAAAAATTCAAGGTATTTTTCAATTTAATCGTGCATTTTCCTATTATTTTTCTGTTTAAATGTTAGAAAAGTCAAGGTATTTTTCAATTTAATCGTGCATTTTTCTATTATTTTTCTGTTCAAATGTTAAAAAATTCAAGGTATTTTTCAATTTAATCGTGCATTTTCCTATTATTTTTCTGTTTAAATGTTAGTTTAAACGTTAAATGTTAAAATGGAAACAAAAAACATTTTCCTCCTCGCGGAATCGAACCTGACACCCAAAATCCAAAACATAGAGCGCTACCCACTTGGCCACGCACTCAATTAGTGGGCAGGCGCCTGAGGGTGTTGGTGTCATCGCTGTTTTAGAGAGTTCGGCGGCACTGTTCATTTTTATCGTGCAGTGAGTTCAGTGATGGCCGTGACTTTCACCTTTCTAGAAACGGTCGTCCTCAATGAAAATGGAAAAGTAAAAAGAGAATTCTTCTCGTCTCGTCGAGATCTATCCGAATATGTAAACAGAACCTAACTTTTCTCAAAACCCAGCGGGCGGCTTTTTATCAGTGAAAACCGTAACTTTGACCTCTTATAAAACGGTCGTCCGTGGATCAAAATTAGTGAGTAAAAAGCCATTCGGTCTCGTCTCGTCGAGATCTATCCGAATATGTAATCAGATCCCAACTTTTCTCAAAAAACCTCAAACTTGGGTAATTGAACCGGCAAGTGGGCGGGGCCTCCGACCCCAGTTCTGCGCAGCGGCCGACACCCATCAGGGTCCGCGATGAGCCCGCCGCCGCGTTTTCGCCGCGGAGAGGCCAAAAAAGCAGAATATTGGCTCCAGAAGGCGTCAAAGTTGTCGGATCGCTTAAAAAATTTACGTGCATCATCGGGCCAACATTTCTGACCCGTCTGTCCAAAAACGGTCCAAATCGGTCCAGTAGGCGCTGAGAAAAGGCTGCGGACAAACAAACGGACGAACAAACACACAAACTTTGTCGTTTAATAAAAGTAAAGATCTGCCACATCGGTCTGCTCGCCTGCGTCTCCTTACCGCCACATGAAGAAGCCCACTCCCTACACACAAATTGAAGATTGTGTACTATCTCGCGCCGTCTCCTTTTCGGGTCGCGTCGCCCACGGCCAGAAGTCGGCAATTTCATTCTCTCCCCTTGTGAGTCGCCTTGACGACCGACCGAATGTACTGCTTGTTCGAAAGAATTGATGTTTTTCCTGAATTTCTCTTCATTGTGGCAATACTAGGAACCAGTGAGTAATTGAGGGGTCATCGCTGTAACCTTTTCTTGAATTTCTGCCAAAGTTTGAGGCAGAATAAATCATTTTCGCTCGACTGATTTTCTGATTCGATGAACTGTTGTTTTGATTTTTGGATTTTTTTTAAATTTCGAAGCCTATTTCCATACATTCGATTGATGCAAAAATTAAATTTGGTTAAGTTGTTGAATTTTCAAAGAAAACATCCAATCGAAGAATAATCGAAGCAAGTATTTTTTGCGGAATAGAACTGAAACTTTTTTTGCTAAATTTCAATTCATCGTAAATTCCTCTGACTCTAGCAAAAAAGCTCTTCTCTCTTTTTAATTTTCTTTTTTCGGTTCCTGTTTCTTTCAAGGAAAGAAACATGCACTCTTGTTCCTCATTCTTCTCCGGTTTTTTGAATTTCCCTCTCCGTTTTTTCTTATTTCATGTTTTTTTCTCCCGTATTATCCGTGTTTCTTCTCAATTCCCAACTCTTTCATTATATATTGACACTTCAGGAATAACAACAGGAGTCTCAAACAAGGGCCAATGAAACCGTGTCCCTTCCAAGCGGCCTGATCTGGCCGCTCGTGTTAACACGATTTTCCCGAATTTCCTTTTGGTGTGGAGATGGATGAGAAAGGAGGAGGAGAAGAAGATGGAGGTGCGTTTAATCATTTTTTAATAATGCCTGTGAACGGAGGAATACTGTACTTGAGAGTATAGTGAATTCATATTTCTGAAATTTTCCCCCATGTTCTCAATTATTTTTAGACTGATGTGATAGTCAAAATAGTCAGTTTCAAATAGCCATGCTAAAAATGAAAACAAATCAACACTATCAACTCTCGAGAAAATCCCGTTGAAAAAATCCAGTCAATTTTGTTAATTTGTGAAAGTGAAAAAAATCTAGTTTAAAAAAAAACAAAAAAGCAAAAAACAAAATTGTTTTCAAAAAACAAAATTTGCAGAGATGGTGGAGAAAGCAGCCTGATATGGCAGCTATACGATTTTATTAAATTCAAAAATGTGAGTTCGATTTTCTCGACAAAACTTCGTAAATTGGAATGTTTTCAGGATTACTGGTAACAATGGAGACTGATTCTCTGATAAGAATGAGTTTGGAATACCATTCGAGCGCGTCATTGGACAAAAATGACAGCTCGATAAAAAAAATCCAAGGTGGGTTCATATTCATTTTTTTCAATCTGTGAAAACCAAGAAAAAATTGTTAACACGCTCAGCGTTTTCGAAGTTTTCTCGTTATTTATGCGGAAGTTCTTTGAGTCAAGGGTTGGGTTCTTCCGTTGTCACTCATTTCCTCTCATTTCCATTTCCTTTTTTTCTTATTCCCGCTTCTTTCGATTAGAATCCCTTTCCTTTCGGATGATAGGAAGTTTGAATACATTAAAAAAGACAAAGAAAACTCACGTTCTTTATGCTCCCGAAATTGGCTCCGCTGAAAGGTTGACAGATATCTTTGGTTCCGGCCGATCCTCATTACTAGCTCTGTTCAAAAACAGCCATTTTAAACGTGTATTCTGCGCCTAATATATAATATAGTGGTGTAATAAATACCTATGTGTGACTCAGTGTCACAGCTTTGCCCCACTGTATAGATGCCATAGAAATGGCCCCGAAATCGAGGAGAACTCTACCAGAGAATCATTATACCTCGAGATTGATAAGAGATATCAAAATGTTGCCAACAGCAAATTTGTAGATCATAACTAGGGTTAGAAGTTTGCTGTTGACAACTTTTTGATATCTCTTATCAATCTCGAGATGAATTGATTCTCCGGCAGAGCTCTCCTCAGCTGCGAGATCGTTTCGATTGCTTCCGACAATCAGTGAAATCGGAATTATGTAATCCAAATCGTAACACTTATACTAATTTATTCTGATTCTATATTGAACTATCATCACCTTATGCAAAAAAAACTAGATTTTGGGCGGTTTTCCCTACTATTATATAGAACGGTATGTGCTGTTGACGTGGCCCAATCTTTCCCAATTAGGTCCAGTTGAAACCCTCAATTCAGAGGAATTGGATGATGTTTCCTTCTTGATCCATTCCAACTTTCAGGTAACAATGTCGTGAGGAATAATGAAAACAGCTGATCCTCTTATGTCATTGCGGAAACGCGCCGCCGTTCAACAGACGATCCAACCGTACGCATCGTCGGTCACTGTTGGGAATGGCTGTGGAGGTGCGCCGCCAAGTGGAAGTGAGTTATTATATTATATTATTATCAATATCTCAAATCTTGAAATTTTCATTTTCTAGTGTGTCTCAAAACCCTGGATTTCGAAAAATGAATCAAATTGAGCCAGTAAAACACAGTTTTTTCTCCAATTTTCAAATAGTATATCCCCAATCCCCATTCAGTGTCGAAGTACCTCTGGTGGATTAGCTGATGAGGGAATCTGCATTTCTGTATCTGTATTGGGTATTGGGGTCAGTCCTATGGAATATCCGATCGATCAGATTTTTATCTCTTCCATTTTCGATAGTTTTGAAGGTTCCAATCGACCCGTCACCCTCGCTACTCATTTTCTAACTTCTTTTTCCGGTCATTCAGAATTCCATGCACTGTCAAGCTGAAAATCACGAAAAACTAGACATGAAAAGCATACAGAGCGTGTAGGAAACTCTAGAGCTTGCTCTTTCCATTTCTCGTCGATGGGTGGATCTGTTCTGATTCAGACCTAGGCGATATATTGAAGTAATCATGGACCATTTGTTTAGACCTTGGGACTAAATGACGACGCCGATAAGTGGGATAATGACGGAGGCGCAAGAACTCCTCAACAAGATCAGCGCAAAGAGGCCGAATGCCGCAACATCGGGTTCGGCCGTGCACGAGGAGAGCAGCTGCAAGAAGAAGCGGACGAGCAGCGACAAGAATGCCACTGGATCAGGTAATCGAGTCCTTCGATGTGTCTCCAAATATGTCTTTCCAGATGTCCAAATCCCTCCCCCACACTTGGGTGAACTGATGAGAGCTGCTAAGAAGGCTGCCAAACAGCAAAAAGCCGGATCGGCGTCGTCATCGGAGTCCCCCGCAGTTGTGAAGTCGACGGAAAGCTCTTCGGAAAGCGCATAAGATGGCTCAGTGAGTTTGTGAAAGTTCCCAAATAGAAAGACTGGTTGTTTTTCAGGTCCTCCTCTTCTGGTCTGCCCATCCTCTTCGTTTTGTATTTCGCATCATTGTTTAAATTTTTTCTCGGTTTCTCATGTTTTTTCTAATAAACGAATGCGATTAACTTTTTGCTGAGACTACCAAGTGTTTGTTCGTTAATTTCAGAGCGATTGAACGGCACAAAGTGCAAAATCAACATTGTTCAGAGGAATGGGAACAAGGGAAACAACATACCGTACAACTCTATTCTAACGGCTGCCGTTAAATTGTCCAATTTCATTTTTTAGTGCCGTCCACTGAAGGGTGCCGTTGAAATAGAGTTTTTTACGGAAAATCAAGACTCTAAGGAATTGACGAGGAGTTTTCCACAATTTTCCCATTATGGCTGTTCATATCTCTCATACATGATACCACCGATCTCCTCTACTTTCATCAAAATCAACGCGTTACATGTTTGGTATCAGTTTGATCATGAACTCCACAAAGGATGGGCTATTCTCTCAAATTAATAATGTTCCCAAAGAAATTTAAAAATCAATATTTAGTGACATTTGAAAATTTCAATCATTTCAGAGTTTCAGATGGTCAAATTATGAGTCAGAGCCTTACAAACATGGAATACGAATTTTGAAGCGTCTGAGAACACTGGGTACTAAATTCAGACCGATCGGATCATTTATAGCTGAGTAGATCTAGGTTCAAGAAATTATCACGTTTTTTCGGCTGTTCATTTGTTTTCAGTGAAAATTTGGCTTTTTCGAAATAGATTTTTCCATTTTTTCTTTGAATCCTCCGATAGAACTGACTGTGCTACGCATTTCATCAGTTGATCGTTTTTCGATATCTCTTATCATTCTCGAGTTACAGAAGGAAAACTGGTGAAATTTACGTTGATTTTTAGGTATTGGACCACTAAAATCCAAACACTGCTAAACCGCTGGCGTGTACGCGGAGGGTGCGCTACTTGTACGCAGCGGACACGCTGCGTACCCGCTGCGTGTCCGCAGGCGACCTGCCAACCGCTGGCGAACCCGCTGCGTGCCCGCCGAGCGACCCGCAACCGCTGGCGGACCCGCAGAGTAGGCGCAGCGTACACGCAGATCCGATTTTACCCGCTGCGTACACGCCAGCGGTTTAGCAGTGAATATCTCTGGAACTGTTGGAGCTAAAAATAGGTGGTCAACAGAAGAAATGTAACTGATATAATTACCTACAAGATGATATAATAATCATGTTGAGTTTCTCATTATTGAGGCCTGTGGAGTTCCCGAAACAATACCAGTCGGTGTGGTCAGAGAAAGAAGAAATAGTGCGGGAAAAGAGAGACGCAGCGCAGATGGAACGGGAAAACTATTTTCCCACGTCCATGCAGAATTCTCTGCGGCGGTGCTGGTGATGGCAGTGTTTCTTCTTTTTCTATTGAACAGAGAAATAAAACAGCTAGTGTACTCAGGGAATATGCAAACAGAAGCTATCGCGGCCATGGACGTGGGAAAATAATTTTCCCGTTTCTTCTGCGCTGCGTCTCTCTCTTCCCGCACTATTTCTTCTTTCTCTGACCACACCGACTCGTGTTGTTTCGGGAACTCCACAGGCCTCAATAATGAGAAATTCAACATGATTATCATATCATCTTGTAGGTAATCATATCAGTTACATTTCTTCTGTTGACCACTTATTTTTAGCTCCAACAGTTCCAGAGATATTTGGATTTTAGTGGTCCACTATCCAACAATTGACTAGAATTACACCAGTTTTCCTTCTGTAACTCGAGAATGATAAGAGATATCAAAAAGCGATCAACTGATGAAATGTGCAGCACAGTCAGTTTTGTCAACGCATCCAAAGAAAAAATGGAAAAATCAATTTCGAAAAAGCCAAATTTTCACTGAAAACAATTGAACAGATGAAAAAACGTGATGATTTCTTGAATCTTGATCTACTCAGGTATAAATTATCCAATCGGTCTGAATTTAGTACCCAATGTGCTCAGACACTTCAAAATTCGAATTCCATGTTTGTATGGCTCTGGTTGATGATTTGACAAACAGAAACTCTGAAATGACTGAAATTTTCAAATGTCACTGAATATTGATTTTTTGATTTGTTTTTGCGCATGAATAATTTTAAAGAATAGTCCATCCTTTGGGGAGTCTATGATCAAACGGATACCTGTTCCAAAAATCTTCCCGCTTTGAAAAAATTATGTGAATATTGATTTTTTTATTGTTTCGATTTTCTGAAAACTTTTCGAACAAGCGATAAACACAATTTTGGCAGATATGATCACTAAGTTTCGATGCAATTTATTTGTATTCAGCCAATCTGAAAAACTCGGAAGTTCATATTCATTCTTCAGATATTAAAAAAAAATCATTATTCAGTTAATTTCTTCGAAGCGAGACAATGTTTCGAATAGGTATCCGCTTGATCATAAATTCTACAGAGGATGGGCTATTCTCTGAATTTAATTATAGTCCCAAAAAAATTCAAAAATCAATATTTAATGACATTTGAAAACTTCAATCATTTCAGAGTTTCGGATGTTCAGATTATGAGTCAGAGCCTTACAAACATGGAATTCGAATTTTGAAGTGTCTGAGCACACTGGGTACTGAATTCAGACCGATCGGATCATTTATAGCTGAGTAGATCTATGTTCAAGAAATCATCACGTTTTTTTGGCTGATCATTCGTTTTCAGTGAAAATTTGGCTTCTTCAAAACAGATTTTTCCATTTTTTCTCTGCATACGTTGATAGAACTGACTGTGCTACGCATTTCATCAGTTGACCACTTTTTGATATCTCTTATCATTCTCGAAATACAGCAAGAAAACTGGAGAAATTTTCGCGGATTTTTGGGTATTGGACCACTAAAATCCAAATATCTCTGGAACTGTTGGAGCTAAAAATAAGTGGTCAACAGAAGAAATGTAACTGATATGATTACCTACAAGATGATATAATAATCATGTTGAATTTCCCATTATTGAGGCCTCTGGAGTCACCGAAACAATACCAGTCGGTGTGGTCAGAGAAAGAAGAAATAGTGCGGGAAAAGAGAGACGCAGCGCAGAAGAAACGGGAAAATTATTTTCCCACGTCCATGGCCGCGATAGCTTCTGTTTGCATTTTCCCTGAGTGCACTAGCTCTTTTATATTTCTCTGTTCAATATTGAGACAGAACAGAAAAAGAAAGCATTGCGTCCCCGCCGAGAATTCTGCATGGACGTGAGAAAATAATTTTCCCGTTTCTTCTACGCTGCGTCTCTCTCTTTTCGCACTATTTCTTCTTTCTCTGACCTCACCAATTGGTGTTGTTTCGGGAACTCCACAGGCCTCAATAATGAGAAATTCAACATGATTATCATATCATCTTGTAGGTAATTATATCAGTTACATTTCTTCTGTTGACCACTTATTTTTAGCTCCAACGGTTCCAGAGATATTTGGATTTCAGTGGTCCACTATCCAAAAATTGACTAGAATTACACCAGTTTTCCTTCTGTAACTCGAGAATGATAAGAGATATCAAAAAGCGATCAACTGATGAAATGCGCAGCACAGTCAGTTCTGCCAAAGGATTCAAAGAAAAATTGGAAAAATCAATTTTGAAAACGCCAAATTTTCATTGAAAACAAATGATCAGCCAAAAAAACGTAATGATTTCTTGAATCTTGATCTACTCGGCTGTAAATGATCCAATCGGTCTGAATTTAGTACCCAGTGTGCTCAGACATTTCAGAATTACTATTCCATGTTTGTAAGGCTCTGGCTCATGATCTGACCATCTGAAACTCTGAAATGATTGAAATTTTCAAATGTCACCAAATATTGATTTTTGATTTTTTCTGAGAACATTATTATATTCAGAGAATAACTCATCCGTTATAGAGTCTATGACTAAACTGATACTCATCCAAAAAATCATCTCGCTCCGAAAAAAATTTCTGAATATTGATTTTTTTGAAAATCCGAAGAATGAAAATGAACTTTCGAATTTTTCAGATTGGCTGAATACAAATAAATTGCATCGAAACTTAGTGATCATATCTGCCAAAATGATATTCCTCGTTTGTTCAAAATGTTTTCAGAACATCGAAACAATAAAAAAATCATTGTTCACATATTTTTTTCAATGCGGGAAGATTTTTTGAACATGTATCCGTTCGATCATAGATTCCACAAAGGATGGACTATTCTCTAAAATTAATCATGCGCAAAAAAAAATTAAAAAATCAATATTTACTGACATTTGAACATTTCAGTCATTTCAGAGTTTCAGATGGTCAGATTATCAGCCAGAGCCATACAAACATCGAATACCGATTCTGAAGTGTTGTGAGCACACTGGGTACTAAATTCAGACCGATTGGATCATTTATAGCTGAGTAGATCAAGATTCAAGAAATCATCACGTTTTTTCGGAGGTTCATTTGTTTTCAGTGAAAATTTGGCTTTTTCGAAATAGATTTTTCCATTTTTTCTTTGAATCCTCCGATAGAACTGACTGTGCTACGCATTTCATCAGTTGATCGCTTTTTGATATCTCTTATCATTCTCGAGTTACAGAAGGAAAACTGATGTAATTCTAGTCAATTTTTGGGTATTGGACCACTAAAATCCAAATATCTCTAGAAACTGTTTGAGCTAAAAATAAGTGGTCAACAGAAGAAATGTAACTGATATGATTACCTACAAGATGATATGATAATCATGTTGAATTTCTCATTATTGAGGCCTGTGGAGTTACCGAAACAATACAAGTCGGTGAGGTCAGAGAAAGAAGAAATAGTGCGGGAAAAGAGAGACGCAGCGCAAAAGGGGCGGATGAATTTGTCTTTTTCAACACGTTCTCCTTTCCTTTTTTCTTTTCTCTTTCAAGAAAGTTGGACGGAATGACATTAGTTTCACATTCTGAAAAATTCGAAAACATTTTATCAATTAATTTTTGAAAAAAAACATGGTCAAAAAATTTTGAGAAAAATAATTATTGTTTTGATTTTCGGAATTTTTTTGAATTTCAAAGACTACTTTCATACATTGGATTTCTGTAGAAGATTTTTTCTGTTAAATTCTTCGAAGCAATTCATGGTAGTTAAAGGAATTTTTGACTTCCAAAAAAAATTCTTACAAAATTTCTGAATTTAATGAATTTTTTTTCGGAATCAGTATTTCGAATTTCGGATTTTTTGCGAGGTCTCAGACTCCGCGGAAACGTTTCGGTATTCATTTTGGTTTCCTCATTTTTAACAATTTTATTTTGTCCAATTCTGTGTGCCTCTCAATCTTTGTAACGGGAGACTCTCGGAAACTCAGAACCTCTCCTTCGTTTCCTTTCGTATAATTCCCCTCACCTTCTCCCCCCGCGTAATTCCCCCCGTCAGCCCTCTCTCCCTCTGCCGAATCGATAAAAACGACGGGGCGTGAGACGCGGCAGGCTACACGAAGCAGACTCTCGCAACAAGATTAATAACCATCTGCCACATCGCTCTGCTCGTCTGCGTCTCCCTGCCGCCACATGAAGAAGCCCACTCCCTACACACAAATTGGAGCCCGCCAGACACGTCTCTCTCTCTCGATTGTGTACTATCTCGCGCGGTTGTCTTATCGGGTCGCGTCGCACACGGGCAGTTGTGGGCAATTTCCTCCTCTCCTCTGGTGAGTCGCCTTGACGACCGACCTACTATAATATGTAGAGCTCTGAAGTAATGCCTTTCCGTAAAAATCCATGTTTTCCTGAGTTTCTTTTCATTATGGCAATACTGGGATCACGATGTGATCTATGATGTGACTGATCAAGGAAGTGATTGCTAGTACGATCTGACGAAGCGACCTGATGCCGCTAATTCCCTTTCGGAGAAAGTGGCCTTCATGGGACTGGTTTCGCCCGTACATAAGGGGGAGAACGCCTCGGGGCACTTCCTCCCCTTCTGCCGCCGACTACTCTCCCGTCCCTCTATCCCTTCTCATTATCAGCCCAACTTATTATTTTTATCATTATTTTATCAATGAATAATCATCCCGCTGAACCGACAGACCGTACACCGCCCATGGTTCCAAAAGATCACATACCATCTCTCAGAGACTTTTTCTTTGTTTTCCGATCATAAAAATGGGGACGGGGGATCATCGCTGTAACGTTTTCTCAAATTACTACTGGAGTTTGAGGTGGAATAAAACATTTTCACTTCGCTTAATTTCTGATTAGAATAATAATTGTTTTGTTTTTTTAAAATTTTAAAATTGTTAAATTTTCGAAGAAAAAAACCAATCGAAGAAAAATCGAAGAAAGCTTTTTTTCGCTGAATAGAACTTTGAAATAATTCTAAGATTAGTGAGACTCGTTTCGAAATGAAAAAAAAACAATTCACGGGAGTTTAGAAAAGTGTGACTAACAGAAAGAAATCTGATAAAATTCCTAAATTGAATTGAATTTTTTTGTTGACGAGTTTACATTCAGTTATTAACAAATAATAGAAAATGATAATTTTTTAAAAAAATTTTATTCAAGAAAAATAATGAAAACAATTTTTTTAGCTTAACTGCAATTCATCGAAATATTGACTGACTTCAGAAAAATGTTCTTCTCTGTTTTTAAACTTTCCTTTCTTGGTTTCTGTTTTTCTTTTTCAATGAAAAAAAGAATTACTCTTGTTCCTCATTCTTCTCCCGTTTCGTGAATTTCCTTCTCCGCTTTTTTCTTACTTTATGCTTTTTTTATCCCGTATTATCCGTGTTTCTTCTCAATTCCCAACTCTTTCATTATATATTGACACTTCAGGAATAACAACAGGAGTCTCAAACAAGGGCCAATGAAACTGTGTCCCTTCCCAGCGGCCTGATCTGGCCGTTAACACGATTTTATTTAATTCCCATTTGGTGTGGAGATGGATGAGAAAGGAGGAGGAGAAGAAGATGGAGGTGCGTTTTATTATTTTTAATAATGTCTGTGAACGGCGGAATCCTGTACCTGAGAGTATAACGAGTTTACTTTTCTGAAATTTTCCCCTAAAGTTTCAATTAGCCATATGAAGAATGAAAACAAATCACCACTATCAACTCTCGAGAAACAGTTCCATTAATTCAATCATTTTTGTTATTTTGTGAACGTGAAAAAAAGTCAGTTATTCTAATAAATTTATCTTCAAAAATCAAAAAATTTGCAGAGATGGTGGAGAAAGCAGCCTGATATGGCAGCTATAAGATTTTATTGAATTCAAAACTGTAAGTTCGATTTTCTCGACAAAAGTTCATAAATTGGAGTGTTTTCAGGATTACTGGTAACAGTGGAGGCTGATTCTGTGAAAAGAATGAGTTTGTCCAAAGGTCCAAAGGTGGGTTCATATCCATTTTTTGAAAATCTGTGAAAACATAACAAAAAATTCTTAACGATTTCTCACAAAATCATAAAAAGGTCAAACCTTAAATAAAATATCAAAATAATTCACAGGATCGTCCATGGATGCTGGATGAGAGCAGCCACCGGAAAACTACGATAATGCAGAGGAAAAGGTACACGTACGGTTTTTGAAGTTTTCTCTTTGTTTATACGGAAGTTTTTTTGGTCAAGGGTAGGGTCAAAGGTTGGTCTGCCGTTGTCACTCATTTATTCTCTTCTCTCTGGCAATAGGACTCCGGACCTAATCAAACCATTAGTTTTCTTTCACTTTTTGTACCTCTGCTCTTTTACTGATTCCCGTTTTTGGCTCTTGATTTGCATCTATTTTTTCGGATAATGAGAAGTTTTAAAAAATTGAAACAGGAAAGGAAATCTCCGTTTCGTTTTGTATTTCCGAAATTGCCTCCGAGCCAATTACTCCCGTTTTTGAACTAGTTAACGTAGATTTGCGAGTATTTTGGCATTGGACGGTCATTGAGCAAGTGGACCAAACATAGCTCAATGAGTATCGCACCCCAAAATTTTAGAAAAAAACTCAAATTGGGTCAAACCAGTTTTTGAACATGAATTCTCAATTCGATAATTTGCTGGGTCTTGATTCGGATCTCCTAGATGAGCCTATTCCATGTTTCCATTTTTCCCGTCAAAAATCCCGTGAACCCCCAGCCAATCTGACTTTCATTTTTAAAACAATCAGGACACTGAAAAAGCAACACGTGGAAGTACGTGGACGTTTCTGAATTCTGAAGCACCCATGGACATTTCCTTTGCCACGTTTTTGTTGCGGTTGAGCGCGATTCGATAGGTCTACGCTAGGCGAAATGGATTCTTTTCGAATTTAGTCTTTTCTCTGTTTCAAACGCCTTTCAAACATTCGCAAATTTTAAAATTCCAGTTGACTGCATAAAAAGAAGCGCACTTGATTAAGTAGTCCGCAATTTGGCGTGTCGGTGGTTGCGTACCTCAGCAAATCTGTAAGCATGTAAGCATCTGACACATTTTTTTCAATGGTTGAATGGAAAATTGTATATTTTTCTGGGAAAAAGAGAACATTTAGCACGTTTTCAAAAAAATCACGTAGATAGGTTGAAAAATGACAATGTGACAAATGAGTTTGTCCAAATTTTATTTCAACAGGAATATGAGAAAACATGAACATAGTGGTCTATATCCATGGTTGTTGAGTAGTTGCTGATGGCTCGAAAAATCGCCTTTCGAAACTGTTCTCCTGCCCTCGTCTCTCTTTTCTCCTTATCACTTTCTTATCATCGATTTTGATCAGTTAGCTAGCGATTCATTTGCTGACAAAGGACATTTGCGAACTTTCCGCCAATCGGTTGAACCCTTTCCCGATGACATCACAAGTGTGAAAAGTACCGTTCTTGAGGCATTCGGCGACCACTTTCGCCCTCTACCTATCCCTTTCTCCATCTCTCTCCTATCTTCACCAATTTTCTTCTTCTCCTTCTCATTCACAACCCGCTTTCTCTTTTTCCAGAACTCGCCCTCCACTTTGCATCATGTCGTCGTCGCCGAATTGGAGTGAGTTGAGCAGCGCCATCGCCATGCTCCTGTTCATGGTGACCTTTGGATCGAATCGCAAGTGGAAACTGCTAACAGAAGGAACATTTTCATCTTCAGGTCAACGAGAGCCTCACGACTGGAACACGCTCTCCAACTCGGCAGTTGGAAGTCATCAAGCGGCTCCTTTCCCAACGGCACAACCTGATGGCACGCAAGCACTATCACAGATGAACCACAACTGCAGCGTCGTTGCAGATGCAGGCGATGATGCAGGGTGAGCAATTTCTGTCCCCCTCACACTCATTTCCAACTCATTTGCAGCGGCGTACCTCAATTATTTGTCAATGGAGGTATTCCCAATGGCGCGTGAAGTGAGACGGCCGGTCGTCGTTCCTGCACCACATCCACTGCCTTTCGGCGTTCAGGACAGTCGGTCCATCGAATCCAGGTAACCCGCTCTTTCTCTCCCCTCAAGAACACTTTGTTTTTGCAGCAATCCCGCGATCCGCAGCGCCCCGTTGCCGTTTTCAATCGAGCAGCTGATGCCCCGACCGGTTATGAGCACTCCGCGAGTCTCGGCCACTCCGGAACAGGGGAGAACTGCAGTTCGAGGTGAGATGGAGTTCAGTCTGAAATGCGTTTGCGAACTTTGCGTCGATTGGTCGAACCCTCTCCCGAACCCACTCTCTTTTTCCAGAACTCGCCCTCCACTTTGCACCAGAAATCATGTCGTCGTCGCCGAATTGGAGTGAGTTGAGCAGCGCCATCGCTATGCTCCGAGTCTAAACATCGTCGTTCCGCAGGCCAGTTAGTGGTTTTACTGTTCAATACTGTAGTTGTACCCCGACAAATAACCTCCACTTCCAATAAACTTCTCTTCCTCAACACAAACGATTTCTATTCCAGCCGAACAATGAGACGGACGTCATCTTCGCCGCATCGACCGCCGTCTCGATCGCCGCTGTCATCAGAGAGGAGATTCCGGAGAATAAGTGAATAATAAGAATCCTCGTTGTTAACTTATCATTGTTCTACCCAAATAAAACTGTTAACTCCAAGAGACACTGTTCTGTTTCGTCGCGTTGCGCATCGCGGTCACCAAAATATCGGACAAGTTTTCATCGCAATATTGATTCCTTTAAAAAATAATGAAAACCGATACAAAAAAATGTTAACAAGGAAGTTCAGCGGCTTTTTACATTCAAGACTCCCGGTTCCCCATGGCGAAGACGTTTCTCTACTGAAATAAAGAAAAGTGAATCACTGTAATTGAAGACTTTAAGTGACAGATAGAAAGACAGATAGAAAGACAGATAGAAAGAGAGAGACAGATAGAAAGAGAGAGAGAGAGAGAGAGAGAGAGAGAGACAGATAGAAAGACAGATAGAAAGAGAGAGACAGATAGAAAGACAGATAGAAAGACAGATAGAAAGAGAGAGACAGATAGAAAGAGAGAGAGAGAGAGAGAGAGAGAGAGAGAGAGAGAGAGAGAGAGAGAGAGAGAGAGAGAGAGAGAGAGAGAGAGAGAGAGAGAGAGAGAGAGAGAGAGAGAGAGAGAGAGATAGAAAGAGAGAGACAGATAGAAAGAGAGAGACAGATAGAAAGAGAGAGAGACAGAGAGAGAGACAGATAGAAAGAGAGAGAGAGACAGATAGAAAGAGAGAGAAACAGAGAGAGAGACAGATAGAAAGAGAGAGAGAGACAGAGAGAGAGACAGATAGAAAGAGAGAGACAGAGATTAGAACATTTACGTGCATCATCGGGCCAACATTTCTGACCCTCCTGTCCAAAAACGGTCCAAATCGGTCAAGTAGGCGCTGAGAAAAGGCTGCGGACGGACAAACGGACATACAGACAGACAGAATTTGTCGTTTAATAAAAGTAAAGATTCCCTAAAATACAATTTCCTTCTAGAAATAGAAAAACCGAAGAGAAAGATTCCGAAAATACAGTACGAGAGGAAAATCCACTTTTCCGCTGCGAAAACTTTTCTTCGAGCTGAAAATTGGGATTTTCAAATACGGAATTTTGCAGATTTTCTTGTGTCATCGAGTAGAGTTGATTGTGCTGCACATTTCATCAGTTGATCGCTTTTTGATATCTCTTATCATTCTCGAGTTATAGAAGGAACACTGGTGCAATTTAAGTCGTTTTTTGGATATTGGACCACTAAAATCCAAATATCTCTGGAACCGTTGGAGCTAAAAATAGGTGGTCAACAGAAGAAATGTAACTGATTCAATTACCTACGAGATGATATAATAATCATGTTGAATTTAAAATTATTGAGGCCTGTGGAGTTCTCGAAACAAAACCAGTATGTGAGGTCAGAGAAAGAAGAAATAGCGCGAGAATAGAGAGACGCAGCGCAGAAGGAACGGGAAAATTATTTCCCGACGTCCATGGCCGCGATAGCTTCTGTTTGCGTTTCCCCGAATACACTAGCTCTTGCAATTCTCTGTTCAATATTGAGACAGAACAGGAAAAAGAAAACAATGCGTCCCCACTACCAGCACCGCGGCCGATAATTCTCCATGGACGAGGATCAATGCAAAGCACCTAAGGACTCCGTCTCGAATAAGTCGAATTCTCCCGCCCCTTCTGCGGTGCGTCTCTCTCTTCCCGCACTATTTCTTCTTTCTCTGACCTCACATACTGGTATTGTTTCGGTAACTCCACAGGCCTCAATAATGAGAAATTCGACATGATTATTATATCATCTTGTAGGTAATTATATCAGTTACATTTCTTCTGTTGACCACTTATTTTTAGCTCCAACGGTTCCAGATATATTTGGATTTTAGTGGTCCCATATCCAAAAATCAATGAAAATTTCACCAGTTTTCCTTCTGTAACTCGAGAATGATAAGAGATATCAAAAAGCGATCAACTGATAAAATGTGCAGCACAGTCAGTTCAATCAACGGATTCAAAGAAAAAATAGAAAAATCTGTTTCGAAAAAGCCAAATTTTCACTGGACACAAATGAACAGCCGAAAAAACGTGTTAATTTCTTGAACCTAGATCTACTCAGCTATAAATGATCCGATCGGTCTGAATTCAGTACCCAGTGTGCTCAGACACTTCAGAATTTGTATTCCATGTTTGTAAGGCTCTGGCTCATAATCTTACCATCTGAAACTCTGAAATGACTGAAATTTTCAAATGTCACTAAATATTGATTTTTGAATTTTTTTGGGCGCATGATTAATTTGAGAGAATAGCCCATCCTCTGTAGGGTTTATGATCAAACGGATACCTATTCGAAAAATAATCTCGCGTCGAAAAAATTATCTAAATAATTGTTTTTTATGGTTTCGATTTTCTAAAATATTTTACGAACAATCGATAAATACCTTTTTGGCAGACGCAATCACCGAGTTTCGATGCAATTTATTAGTTATTAGCCAATCTGAAAACTCGGAAGTTCATTTTCATTCTTCGGATTTTTTGAAAATCAATGTTCAGATAATTTTTTCGGAGCGAGATGATTTTTTGAACAGGTATCCGTTTGATCATAGATTCCACAAAGGACGGGCTATTTTCTAAACGTAATCATGTTCAGAAAAAAATTCAAAAACCAATATTTGGTGACATTTGAAAATTTCAGTCATTTCAGAGTTTCAGATGGTCAGATTATGAGCCAGAGCCTTACAAACATGGAATGCGAATTCTGAAGTGTCTAAGCACACTAGGTACTGATTTCAGACTAATTGGATCATTTATGGCTGAGTTGATCTATGTTCAAGAAATCATCACGTTTTTTTGGTTGATAATTTCTTTTCAGTGAACATTTGGCTTTTTCGAAACAGATTTTTTCATTTTATTTTTGAATCTGTTGATATAACTGACTGTGTTGCACATTTTATCAGTTGACCACTTTTTGATATCTCTTTTCATTCTCGAGATACAGCAAGAAAACTGGAGAAATTTTCGCGGATTTTTGGGTATTGGACCACTAAAATCCAAATATCTCTGGAACCGTTGGAGCTAAAAATAAGTGGTCAACAGAAGAAATGTAACTGATATAATTACCTACAAGATGATATAATAATCATGTTGAATTTCTCATTATTGAGGCCTGTGGAGTTCCCGAAACAATACCAGTCGGTGTGGTCAGAGAAAGAAGAAATAGTGCGCAATTCGAGAGACGCCGAGCAAAGAGGGCGGGAGAATTCTCGGCGGTGGTGGTTCTAAGGACGCAATGTCTTCTGTTTTTCAATTCCGTCTCGATATCGAACAGAGAAACAAAAGAGTTAGTGTAGTTAGGGAAAATGCAAACAGAAGCTATCGCAACCATGGACGTGGGAAAATAATTTTCCCGTTCCTTCTGCGCTGCGTCTCTCTCTTCCCGCACTATTTCGTCTTTCTCTGACCACACCGACTGGTATTGTTTCGGGAACTCCACAGGCCTCAATAATGAGAAATTCAACATGATTATTATATAATCTTGTAGGTAATCATATCAGTTACATTTCTTCTGTTGACCACTTATTTTTAGCTCCAACAGTTCCAGAGATATTTGGATTTTAGTGGTCCAATACCCAAATATCCGCGAAAATTTCTCCAGTTTTCCTTCTGTATCTCGAGAATGATCAGAGATATCAAAAAGCGATCAACTGATGAAATGTACAGCACAATCAACTCTACTTGATGACACAAAAAAAACTGCAAAATGCCGTGTTTGAAAATGCCAATTTTCAGCTGGAATGAAAGTTTTTGCAGCGGAAAAGTGGATTTTTTTTCTCGTGCTGTATTTTCCGAATCTAGCTCCTCGATTATTCTAGTAGGTAAATGTTTTTTAAGGAATTGGATCTAATCACGAACACGTATGGTCTCTGTCGACAAGGTTGTTCTGTGCTCCGAAATTCGCTTCGCTGATAGGTTGACAGTTATCCTTGGTTCTGGCCGATCCTTAACACTGGTTCTCATCAAAATCAGCCATTTCGAACATGTCACCTGTGCATATTATAGTGGTGCAGTAGACACCGTATTTACTCGAACAGAGGGGCACCCGAAACGCTGCCGGAGAATAATTATATCTCAAGATTTATAAGAGATCTTAAAAAGTGGTCAACAGCAAACTTGTAGATCATTGTTAGGACTACAAGTTTACTGTTGACAACTTTTCTTTATCTCTCATCAATCTCGAGATGTATTGATTCTCTTGCAGTGTTTCGGGTGCCGCTCTATTCGAGGAAATACGGTAGTAGTACTTTCCACAAAGAGATTTATAGAAAAAACGTGAAGAACCATTGAAACTGATAAGAGATAAAAAAACAGAATAAGCACTGCTGATTTATTTAAAATAATAAAATGTTCGCAATTTTTTATTGTTCATGGCGAAGTTGTCTCCGACTTGGTGCATGTTTTTCTTGACCTGAAAGTTTCTGAATTAAAGGAAAAAAGAGCAGAACACCACATTTGGCAAGTTCGTGACCTCTAATTCGATTTCCACTGGAAATTGGCTAACTTCATGCAATCTATTATATTTAAATCATTCTAATGCTCGATGTACTCTGCCTTATTTAATACATTTGTTTGAGCCCTACTAGAATAGGGTACTCCAATCAGTTCCCCCCCCCCCACAGCAAAAAGCTAATAAAAATCATTGAAGCGGTCTGAAATAGCTACTGCCGCAGGGTAATGTTTTGTAAAAATAACGGTTATATGTCTCAGGACGATCCAACCTATCAGAATGCAAACCTCCCTACTCAAAATTCAAATGCAAGAGTCTCGAACGTTCTTTGAGTACTAATTCTGATAAGTTAATCAACCTTTTCAGCATGCAACACTCACCCCCAACTTCTGCCAGTTCATGGTCCTTTGCTGCACTTTTTGCCTCGACGTCTTTCAGCTTCTTTTTCCTTCTTCTTCGCCTTTACCAATTCTGAAAACAAATCATATTACTCATAAAATCGAACACTTCACTAACTCATATCATTCCGTACGTCGCTCTGTTCTTCCCTTGGCGCTGTCGAGGTCTGCCTGCCAGACGACAGCGCATCCGTAATTTGTCTAGTGGGACCTGATCTCCCAACAGCGTCAAAAGACGGGAATGAATGACAGATGGACAAGAACCCCGATAAGTGCAGACGGTGTCGGCAGGTGTTTGATTCGGTCCTCCGTTTCCCAGAGGACCTCCAAACGTCGCCCGCCCTGTTCCTTCGTTTGATCGATGTTTGAATGGCTCTCACAACTTATGAAAATATTTCATTTTAAGTTATCTGACGAAAGGTGCCAAACTTACTGCCTTTCCTGGTCTCGTTTTCTTCGAAATAAACACAGAATTGTGTATCTTCCTTACTAGCTGCATCCCATTTGAGACCGTTCCACGTTGTCTGAAAAATAATTGAACTAAAAATAGAGACATAAAACTAACGACTAACCTTCAATGCCGGTATCCCGGTCTGATCGCAATTATTGGATTTCTTCGTTCACGGCTTCTTGTACCAACTCCAGCTTCCTATTGCTATTCCTTAATTTCGAATTGAAAAGGGCAACCATCGACCAATCCAGTCAAAATTGTGGAACAGCCAATAGTAGCAATGGAGCGACCGAAGTGCTTGGAGGCACCGGAGTAGAGGGGCGTGATGTTGATGGCACTGAGCGCGAGATTCTGGCCGTTGAGCCCACGTCGACGATGATGGTTGAATCCACGTCAATGGTAGTCGACCGAGCAGGAGAAAAAGGCGCCGGTGCAGCTGCTGAGGGTTCGATGGGGAATTGAGGAATGAAAGTGACTCGAATGCTGGCTGGAACAGTGGGATGAATCCAGTCTAATGATACTCTTCAGGTGTTGGAGCCGTCGATCGTTAGTGTGACGATGGGCGGGATTTCTAAATGTGGAGTTGCCCGACCATCTGCTACGTCTTGTGAGAAGGCAGGTGGCAGGCAGTCACCAGGGTTGCCTGAAACTAAAATTCTTGTTTTAATGAAGACGGAAAGGGAAAACGGAACAAAATTATTTCCCGAATACAGAATAACAATTTATCCACGCGGCCATTAGGGAGATTGCTTTCTGTCGGTGTACGAACAAGTCCGAAAACTGTCTCCGAATCCGTTCCGTGCGTCATTCCAGCGTCAAAACTCTCTAAATAATCAGGTGGTTAGAGCCATGTGCAATTCAATCATGTCAAATTATTTATCTTTGTTTATTTCAATCGTGTTCTATCAAATGTTCTGTTCAATTTCCCGTGTCTCATTTTGTTTATATTGCTTCCTTTCCTCATTGACAAGTCGTCGTGTGTTTTTTGTGTTTCTTTCCGATTAGAACACACTTTTTTGTGTTTCTTTCCCATTCGAAGATGAACTTTATAATCGATCGATTGGGCCGCATACTGTTCCAACCTCCATTTCCCCCATCTTCACCACTTGATAACGGTGCAAATGTGCAGATGCAGCAGTGTCTCGCACCTCTCGCAATAACGTCTCTCTTTGTCTCAGCCCCTTCCAATCTTATCTACCTTCTACACCTGTCGTTCTTTCTGTTTGTTCTCAAGAACCAATTATTCTCTTTCAGAACTAACAATGCCGTCCAACCAGTACATGATGTTGGCGGGTCCGTCGACAGTGTCCGACGGATGGTCAGGGGACAGCAATCTGGACCTCCAAGCCAGATTGCAGCTCTCACAATGTGGTATGAAATTTCCAGTTTAGAGTTTGATCTTTAATTGTTCTTTTTTCTCAGACGTCAACCTCTACAAGAGCAAATCGACCTGCTGGCAAACTGATTAGTGTGCGAAGGATTCTGCGAAACGAAATATGAGGAAGGTGCGCTAAATTAAAAAAAAACATGGACAAAATTCGAATAGCGATTATCGATTTTCCAAATGAGCAGATATAAATGAATCTTCGAACAAAAATACTACGCGTCTCTCGTAACTGATTCACTTCGACATAAACTATCAGGTTGTCTCACTTCAAATGTGAATATTCTTTGGCTCTCATTTTTTTGAGAAGTGCTCGATTTTTCCCGGGTTCGAAATTATTTCAGCAATGATACATTAGTATAAAACAAATTGACAATAGCCTTAGATACCTGATAGATGTTTATTGAATGCAGGGCATGGCCTCTTACGCAACCAAGTAAAAGTACAGTTAAAATTTAAAGTATGAGTAGTGTTACAGTTAAAAGAATGAGTAATGTTACAAAATAATAAAGCTAGAAGTTATGAATGTTAAGAATCAAAAATTTTTCGAATTGTAAGGTGGATATTTTCAATTTAAAATTAGAAGATGATGGCTTAGAAGGAAAACTAGAAGAAGGGAGACTATTCCAACAATTCAAAATGCGATTAGAGATAAATTGCGAGGATATTTTAGAAGAATTTTTAAGGGAACAGCGGAGATAATAGGGGTGACGGCGAATATTGGGGATTGAAGGGGATGATAAAAATAGGGAGTGGCTCAGATCAGATTCTTTGCTAACTACAATCTTATACATAAAAACTAAATCATCTAGTAGACGGCGATATTCAAGTGAGGGGAGTGACAAGTCACATAAACAAGCGAAGTAGGATATGTAGGGAGTATTAAACTTTCTATAACAACGATAAATGAAGGTTTTTTGGACTCCTTCAACCAATTTGATATGTTCTTTAGATATAGGGGAAAAAACAACTGAGCCGTATTCTAATAGGGGTCTGATATAAATACAAAAACATTTAATAAAGGTTTCGATGGGGGCGAAGTGAAGGACGTTGAACATAATATTTATCCTCTGGTGAGCCTTCTTGATTGCGGTGCCTAGATGGGTTTTCCCTCGCGGCCGCACAAAAGTGAATATATACGCAATTTGTTTGCTGTGAATTTTTCGATTATTTTTTTCATGATCTGAATTTGGCTGGAGGTGAGCCAAATATTCTCTGAATTTCTCTATTGTGGAAGAAACTTTGACGGACGTGAGTGAGAGAAACGAGATTCTTCGGAATGAACGTATAATAACGTACTAGGCCATTATACGATTACTGACTTGGAAACTGAGGTGGACAACCGCAAGAGCGCTTAGTGCTAACTGGTTTATTGAGAGAAATAGGGACGTGACCAAGTACAAAGGGGTGACCGCTCCTCGAGCCAGGGGCTCGAGGGCTTAAATAATGGATGGGGGTATGTGAGGAATTTAATAAGGGCGATGCTCGATGTTGAGATGTGACGGTGGTTGAGTGGGTGGTTGAGGAAGGCGTCGGTCGGCATGTAGACAGCGAGGTGACGGATTGTGAGAGAGCATGGGGAGAGGGGAAACTCCGAGTATTGCATCAGCTTGTGGCTTGCGTGGAATGTGGCTGGTTGTGCTTCGGGGATTCTCCGTGATGAGGGATGAACTGGTTGACTGGGCTGCTCAACGAATGGTCCGGGACCATCCGTTACAGTATGCTTTCAGGTACCGTGTCCTATAGTCTATGCGAGAGGAAAAAAGTGACGATAAGCGCTCAGACATGCTAATTCTCGCCCTTCTTGCATTTCAAACACAGTTTTTATCCTCTTGATTTCCTCTGTGTAATGTGGCTCAATAGTGAAATGGGTTAACTGAATGTTTATTGAAATAACAGAATTTAGTGGGAAATGCAAAGCCAACTTGATCAACCCATTTTTGTGCCGGACCTCGCTCTGCAATCAGTTTCTTTGTTGAAACACTTAAGCTTTGATATTGATTTGGAGACTGACCACAAGTGTCGATCGCTCCGGTCTGTGATATCAAAGTCCGTGTTCACATGAATAAATCTGGAATATTCAATGATGGTTGAGGGGAAAAGTTATTGAGTCACTTCTTTTTGATAGAAAAGGTTTTGACACGTTGTTGGAAGACCAACCATTCTCCGCCAAGGGAACAAGCATGTTCAATTCTCAGCGCTGTCTCGAAATAACCCTGAAAAGAGATTAAACACCTCGGTTAACCACATTATTATTTCTTGCATCGAAAAAACCGTCGTCCGTGTCCGTTGCTGTGATATCATATTCTTCTACGCCCGACTTGGTAACTTTGACTGTGGTGCAGTTCAATTCGTCGTCAACTCTGTAATTCTTCGTTTCAATGAAGTTTTATTAAATCTTCCTACAAGAAATCTTCCTCGACGACTGTGATGGCGTAGGCAAATGTCTCGAACCTTTCACAGATGAGTTTGCCGGTGAAACGCATGAGAGTTGCGTCGGTGTTCGGAGCCATTGAAACGAGCAAAAACGCCAAGATGATTGAGCAGGAGAGGAAGAGTGGAGCTGACATGTTTCCGGATGGTTTCTTCTGCAACCGAGGCAATATTTAAAGACTGGCCACTAATCGAATAAAACATGGATGGGAATTTTTTATTGCTCTACCGTATCCCCAGCCCCCGCAAAAAGGGAATCGGAAGATTGCTGGGAAAAATCAGAAAAAGAAACCTCCCGTTTTGCGTGGGATGGGAAAACGGTAGAGCAAAAAAAAATTCCCAGCCACTGTTGATTCAATTAGCGGCAAACCTTTAAGTATTGCCTGGTTTACAGAGAACACTATCGAAGCCGATCTCCATCCTTCATCACTCCACCTTCCTCTCACCTGCTACCTCATCTTCTTCGTTTCAGTCTCACCTTCAGACACCCATCCTCTTGCCGTCCTTCTGCTGCTCGCCTCCTTATTGCTGTTCAGTTCCTTGCGTCCTCTGGCTTGGCTTCTGCTCCTTTCCTTCGGCTCGTGAGCACTCCTGCTCCTGCTCCTGCCATCTCTCCGCTTTCTCCCGACTTCTTCTTTCGCAGTGCTCTTTCCTCTTCTTTTATCTGTCTTTCTTCTTCCTCGCTTCTCCTTCTTCGTTCCTTCCATTACTGAGTCGTCTACTTCCATGATGTCGCTCTGCGTCTCCGGCTGCCAGCTACCACCGTATTCCTTATAATAATAAAACATGGATGAGAATATTTTATTGCTCTACCGTATCCCCAGCCCCCGCAAAAGGGGAATCGGGAGATTGCTGGGAAAAATCATAAAAAGAAACCTCCCGTTTTGCGTGGGATGGGGAAACGGTAAAGTAATAAAAAATTCCCATGCACGGTTCATTCAATTAGCGGCAAACCTTTAAATATTGCCTGGTTTGCAGAGAAAACCGTCGAAGAAATGTGGTCTCCCAATTTCTCGCTCTCTTGCTTGCTATTGGGCACCGTTCTGCTCTCCATGTCTCCTGCCGCTACCGGCACGGAGATGCGATTCACCGGACAAATCCTGTGTACTGAGTATCAGACCTTCGGCTTCAGCATCATCGTTACCGAGAATGACTTGACGTGAGGGAGAATTCTCAACATTCAATTTCAAACAATTGCTTTAGGGGCAATGACTATTTATCAGAGACCCCATTCACCGTCTATGACAGCCAATCAGTCAACTACGATGTCAGGGCATATGATTCTGATGATGGACCCGGAGACGAATGGTTCGAGATGGATCTGATCATAAAGCACAACTGCACGTCTCGATCGCATTTCTTGTACCACCAAGTGGAGATCAAAACATTCCGCGTCACGGAGAAGTGAAACACTTGGTTCTCAGACTAGAACTCAATATTGCTCACTTTCAGGTTCATGCACATGCATAAAACAATTGATGTTACAAACAACGGAAGACCAACAAAGCAGGAGATCGTCTTCCCACCACCAGGATCGTCTGGTCAGGGATTTTGACTTGTCTGTTGTCTTGATTGACTTTTCTGTTGTCTGATGAATAGTTTTCATTCATTCACATCGAAAACTCCACTTGAAAGCAATACACTGCTCCACATAATTATAGCCTCACCCCCACTTTTCAGGAAAAACCTAAATTTTGAGGTTTTCCGGAAAAGTTCCTGAAGAGAAAGTACGCCTAATTTGAGTCCATTTCCGGTCCCAAAATGATTTTTGGATTCGAAAAAAACAACGAAACATTTTTCGATCTTAGTGAAAACAGATGTTTGGCCATTCCACATAATTATAGCCTCACTTGAGGAAATCAAGAAATTAGTAATCTTGAGAGATTGAACTGTGTCGTTTTTGTTCTCAAATCATGTGAAAGCACCAATTGCATAGTTCCGCATGATGAGAACTTCCAAAATTCGCACCAGAGCTCTCCTGGAGTCCGGTTTTCAGAATGAACGAGATTTTGTCACAAACCTTTTTTTCGCATGGAAACTTTAATTTTCTTAGTAGTTGTGATCAAATTACCCCCAATTTGGCTTATTATCGTGTTTCCAAGCAAAATTCTTCAAGAAACTGCCTTCTCACGAGAGAATCCAGCTGAATGCTTCCCAAGGTGGCCGCACTTAAGGTAATTCACCTCCTTTGTCCGTGATTTTCATGGCTAGACCATGAAGATGCACACAGTTTATGATGCCAGGAAATAGATGAAAACATGGAAAAACTCGAATTTCCCGTAAACGGAAAGCTGGAAACGTTCAGAGTTAAATTCCGTTCTCGACCACTGAAAGTTCACATGATCAGTACTCATTTCTGTTTGCATGTTTGCGTGCGTGCATAGAACCAAAATCCAAGTGTTCTATTGTTCTCATTCAATTACCAGGCATCATAATCATCCCATATCTTGCCATTTTCGTCATAAGCACGAACGACAAACTCGTAGCATTCCCGAACTTGCGGAACACTGTGGCGACAAAGCGATGGAAAATAAAAATATTCTTCCGAGATGGCAGTTTCTGAATGAATTTTGTTTGGAAACACGATAATAAGCCACATTGTGGTTAATTCGATCACAACTACTAAAAAAGTTAAAGTTTCCATGCGAAAAAAAGGTTTGTGACAAAATCTCGTTCATTCTGAAAACCGGACTCCAGGAGAGCTCTGGTGAGAATTTTGGAAGTTCTCATCATGCGGAACTATGCAATTGGTGCTTTCACATGATTTGAGAACAAAAACGACACAGTTCAATCTCTCAAGATTACTAATTTCTTGATTTTCTCAAGTGAGGCTATAATTATGTGGAATGGCCAAACATCTGTTTTCACTAAAATCAAAAAATGTTTCGTTGTTTTTTTCGAATCCAAAAATCATTTTGGGACCGGAAATGGATTCAAATTAGGCGTATTTTCTTTTCAGGAACTTTTCCGGAAAATCTCAAAATTTAGATTTTTCCTGAAACGTGGGGGTGAGGCTATAATTATGTGGAACAGTGTAGAGGAACATCTAACACGATACATAACAGGGATGCGCGGAATTCCGTCTTCCGTTTTCCGTTTCCGTCTTCCGCACATTTTTGAGCTTCCGTTTCTGTTTCTGTTTTCCGTTTGGTGAAATTTTCATTTCCGTGCTTCCATGATACATAACGAGCTTCATTATGTGCAGAAAAACGCTTAGACACACCGAAATCATTTTTGTAAAGTCTTGGGAAGTCGACTTTAAAATATATGTACAAGAACCGTTTCCAATGTTTAGCCTCTCTGATAATTGTTCGGGAGAATGGGGGGAAACACGGGGAAGTTGGAAAAGGAGGGGGTTCTGGTACTAGTTGTAAATAGGAACCACTTCTGAACACATCTAGTACGTCCAGGATAGTTGCACCAAGGAACAGGAAGAGTACATTGTTAACGCCTCCGAGAGAAAAGACTCTCGTGGACGGAACGAAGATCTGTTAACCGAATCTATGATTCATCTTCACAATGAAGTTTATTCGCATTGGAAATTGTTCTAATCGATACATTCGAAAGAAAAGTAAGCAAATGAGATGTAATGCGAACGTGTGACATGAATAAACAGTAGTTACCTCTTAAAACGGTTTTTCATGTATGCAGAAGGTTAGTGGTCTGAAGACCATGTGCCACCTCTCCTGTTGAATGACTTCCTGAACGATGTCATTTTTTCAAAATTAATTGACTTTTGCCGAGAGATGGATTATATTAACGTCTAAGAAGTGAGAAATCGGGGAGGAGAGAAAACAAGACAGTCCGTTAGCCGATCAGACGGATGTTCTGCCGATACAGACGCTCGAGGGGGGGGGGGGGGGAGGTGAACTTGAGCGAGAAAGTTTCGACCACACCGTCAAATGTTCCGAAAATATTATCTTAAGTTACCACACCGCAATTCAAAACGCTTATCACATCAGCCGAAGATTCAGAAACAAAAAAACGGAAGCTCAGTTGGACTATAGGTTCCACTTCGTTCCAGGATATTTCTGCACTCTCCAACAAAAAAAGTTACAATATAATCCTTGGAAGTCAATTTTCAACACATTTTCTTCTCACCGAAAGTACTGAATTTCGATTTTCCAGCTTTCACTCAATGGAAAATTATCGGTTTGATCTGAAAATTGTGGAGAATCACATCATCATCAACACGAACAACGGAAAAGCAATCGTCCAACCACCAAACTAAAGACCGCTCCCAACGGAAGTCTGAAGGAAGACGCTACTCATCACTGCCGTCTACACGGATAGTCGGGGAATCCTCTACTGGTGGGCAACTCAGAAGGAGACTTATTATGTAACAATAGCATTTATTCTTAGGCCTTATCATATTCTCTCAAACAACAACAAATGAAAGTGGAGATTTGAAGCCGAAACAACTCTCACAATGAAGTTCAGAAAAGCAATATTACAGCGTGAATGACTGATTTCCGCTTGATTGTTTCTGATGATGATATTGGATTTTCTCGTATGGATGGTAGAAAATCGACTGGTGAGTGTCATGATAAGAATGCGGGAGTGAAGATGATCAACAAAAAGACTGGCGTTGCAGAAGGAGTAGTCTACGAGGAAACAATCGGAGAAGGAAGTAAAGATGAGGAAGTCGGGGAAGCAGAGGAACCGGAAGAAGAACTATCCTCTTTTAGACAATTACTTAACTCCTCAATGTATCTGCAAGAAAGATTGTCGTTTTATTGTTTTGGAAGCTAACTTTTAATTAAAATTAGGGCTAAACCTATTCTGATGGTACTGCTCGAATTCAAAGCCAACACACAGCGTCGCCAGTTGAATTCGACATTAAGATCAGAGGCAGCTTATCTTATCGAATCCGATACGACTTTTCAACGACGATCTACCTTTCACGTTCTAACAAATGTAACAATTATGTTGAACCGAATAGATTTGTAATTAGAACAGTCTCATGGTAAGAAGCTATTTCTTATAAATCTGAATCTCCCAAAACTCATCCGGAACTCACTTGATCGCTTCTTTTAAGATCCTCACTTTTGTCATTTTCTTCCATGGGGAACAAACAGGCAATCGTTCTCCGAGCGCATCCCAGCGGCTTCTTAGTTTATCCATTCGTTGTCTTTCCAAGTCGTTCTTCTGAATCTAAAATCTCTGAATTATTTTATGTTTTTACAGGAAATGAAATGAACAATCTATTGGTCATTCGGAATAGAAGACCAACAAAAGAAGAATCTCAGGATGCTTACCCGGGGATCCTTCTTGTGAATCTTCTTTACACTCCTTTTCGAACATTTTTTGCTGTGAGAATCGGGAGCAGTGGGAGCAGATGTTGTATCCACAGACGCCTGAAAATGCTGAAAACATGTTACAATACGTACCTGATCCACCGGCGATTTGACAGCATTTCCGTCGTTTGCAGTACCATTTTCGCAATGTTGAGACATCCTGAAAAAGTACAAATGGAAGACAGAGAGAGAAGAGTGCAATGTCAACCAGAACGAAAGAAAGAATGAACGGTTGTCGCTCTAGAATGGACGGGAAACCGGAAGACGACAATTGCTCGCAAATGGGCGGAGTTCTCTTAGACTCCTACACCTCGCGACCAGTTGTGTTCCTTTGGGTCTCCCTGCCCTTCTACACCTACACGGCTGCCATATTCGCACCTTCAACTGCGACTTTTTATGAGATGCTGTATTTGGAGTGTCACCTCGCAGAAGGCAAAAGGTATACCGCAATTGAAAGGTGAGAATGTGGTGAATTGGGAACAATGGAGATGGAGAAGAGCTTCCGGATTAGGGTTCCGAATCGACGCGAAAAACCGTGAATAACCGACTTTGACCGCAACCGGAGCAACCGATTCTCAGTGGCGTTGGTTGTAACCGGTGGCGGTTCGAGTCGGTTGAACCGCCACCGGTTACAACCGACGATCAGTGCAACCGGCGCGGTTCGGTTCGGTTGTCCATGAGGAGTTCACACGAGCGAGGACTAGGAAAATCTGCTGATTTTTGAATTTTCATTCGAAGAGAAAGATAATCTGAAGCAGAAAGATCGAACCCGCACGCTGTCGCGCGCCGTTCCTCCCTCTAACCCACTACACCACCGCACGCTGATATCCACCTCTCCTCTTTCGTCAGTTGCCGATTAAAAAATAGCGAGTGAAAGATTCGGATGTCCTGAACTGTTGTGTAGCAAATTTCTCATATAATTCGAATTCGGTGTTGAGACGAGTGTACTTGAAGTGTGTATGCTGGTTTTTATAGAAAATTCAGAAATCGGAACGAATTACGAATAATCGCAATGAAATACTGTTTTCATAACGCTTAGCGACTGTTTTTAAAAGTTTCAGTTTACCTAGAAACTGTTTTTTCAGTTGATGCAGAATTTTCGATAAGAATCAATGCTTGGCTTCATACTCTGAAAATTTTGAACAGTTTTCAGCATTGACGCTGTGTGTTTTTTTTTAAATCTTTGGTCCGATTATTAATAGCTTTCTGTTTTTTCGAAGTTTTTCCAATTCAACCTTCTATCATCAGAATTTCGTTTATGTGAGGCATATGGAGGTCATTGTCACAAGTTTTGACACCGGATTTGAATTCTACAGAGAATTTGGGCCCGAACACTCATCGAAAATCGAAGACAAATCTTGTGAAAATGAAATTCGTTAATTTTCAAGTGCAAAAAGCGGCCGCACACCTCGAGAATATCATGGCGTTCGGCGAAGTCGACCACGAGTGCACCCTTTTGGTGTAGTGGTACCGCGCCCTGGCCGCCGATTGGCCGACCGAGGTCCGCCGCCGCGCTGTGGCAACCGCTTGGTCCCGCTCACTAATCAGAAACACAGTCCTAAACATTTTGGTTCAAAATACAGATACACATGAAAACTTGAAATTGTCAAGAAATACTTACTACGTAGTCACCCCGCTTTCGTCACGGTCTGTACTTGAAAAGTATCAGTTATTCTCTTTCAAAATGTCCGTGTGGGACCTGAACATGTTCGAGCAGTTTTTTGACCAGAAACGGTTTTCAAAATTGAAAAAAAAGAGGTTTCATTTTCAATGGAACCGCCGGTTAAAAACCGGTTCGCGCCGACAACCGGTTCGAACCGGTTGCGGTTGGTTGGTCGGTTACAACCGGTTGTAACCGGTTGAACCGACTTTTAACCGGTTAAAACCGGTTAAAATCGACGCTGTTCGGCGCCGGTTTTTTTTCGAAAATCGGTTAAACCGGTTGCGATTGCAATCGACTCGGAACACTATTCCGGATGGTTTTCTGTTAGACAAGATATTTGAACTTAGGAACTCTCAGACTCCTACACCTCGCGACCAGTTGTGTTCCTTCGGGTCTCCCTGCCCTTCTACACCTACACGGCTGCCATATTCGCACCTTCAACTGCGACTTTTTATGAGGTGCTGTATTTGGAGTGTCACCTCGCAGAAGGCGAAAGGTATACCGCAACTGAAAGGTGAGAATGTGGTGAATTGAGAACATTGGAGATGGAGAAGAGCTTCCGGATGGTTTTTTGTTAGAGAAGATATTCAAACTCAGAAAGCGCTGATGGTAATTCAGAATGAACATATGGATGAAGAACTCAAAGGAAACGAGGAATTGGGAAGATAGAGAACCGTTCAATAAGATATCATCAGTGTTAGAAAAGATAAAAGACGAACTCCAGTAGGTACCTTCAAACACTGAGCTCTCTGAGAATCGAGTTTTGGAACTTACTGATGTTATGGAATTCGTCGCGCTGCTACACTGCTCCACATAGTTACAGCCTCACAAACACTTTTCAGGAAAAACCGAAACTTTGAGGTTTCCCGGAAAAGTTCCTGAAAAAAAAAAAATATATACGTCTAATTCGAATCCATTTTTGGTCCAAAAAAGGAATTTTCGATTTGAAAAAACAACGACACATTGGAAATAACTTTTTCACTAAACGGAAAACGGAAAACGGAAACGGAAACAGTGTTTTCAAAACGGAACAAAGAACGCGGAAACGGAATCTTGAAATTTTTGACGGAAAACGGAACACGGAAACGGAAACGGAAGCAGTGTTTTCAAAACGGAACAAAGAACGCGGAAACGGAATCTTGAAATTTTTGACGGAAAACGGAACACGGAAACGGAAACGGAAGCAGTGTTTTCAAAACGGAACAAAGAACGCGGAAACGGAATCTTGAAATTTTTGACGGAAAACGGAACACGGAAACGGAAACGGAAACGGAAAATCCTCATTTACAGCCAAAGTCATATTTTTATCAAGTTCCCAGCTCTTTTTTTGTGCGAATCTTTGGCTGGGCTTTGCAGTTCTTTGGCTTGCTGTTTGATGGTATCATTCAGTCGAAAGTTGAATGCTTGTCGTGAAACTCAACAACGCAGTTCCCAACTGCATATTTAATGTTGATTTTGAAAAAAATACGACTTTTGTTCCACCCTGTGACGCCCTTTTGAAGCAATCGATCTCAACAAAAATCTGAAAATTGGAGTCTGTTGGGTTTCGTTTTCGTGCGGAAAGCCGTCAACTTTTACGGAAAACGGAAGGCGGAAACGGAAATGATCATTTTCCAAGCGGAAAATGGAATACGGAAACGGAAAGCAGCAGTTTTGAAAATACGGAAATCGGAAACGGAAGGCCAAAAAAGTGCGGAAAACGGAAAACGGAATACGGAAAGCGGAATTCCGTGCAACCCTATTAGAGGGCAAGACTGTGTTGCAATTGTTCTGAAATCAAGTAAAATGACTAATTTCATGGCTCCGTATAATGATAACTTCTCGAATTCTCAGCAAGATCCAGAAGTTCTTGGAAGTGTCTAGTCCACAGCTACAACAGCTATATATAGACCATAATTGTGCGGAATTCCAACTTCCGACTTCCGGGTTCCGGATTCCGCACGTTTTTGGAACATTCAACTTCAGACTCCCGGTTTCCGGAAAAGAAATTCTTACTTCTATTTTCCGATTTCCGCTTTTCGGATTTGCAAAAAACCACTTCCACACAAAAATAAGTAAGAGAACATGTTGAATTCTCACCAGAACTCTCCCGGGGTCCTATTTTCAGAATCAAACAAAATTTCGAGAAAAAAACTTTTTTTCTATTGAAATTCTCCATTTTCTTTGTGGTTGTGGTCTAATTGACATCGATTTGACTGATTTCCGTGTTTTCAAGTGAAATTTATTAAGAAACTGCCTTCTCTCGAGAATATTTTGATTTCCAATCGCTATGTCATTACAGTGTTCCGCAATTTCGGTAATCCCCGAGCATTTCCTCTGTTTTCATGACAAAAATGGCAATATATGGGATGGACCCTGGTGATTGAATGAAAACATTGGAACACTTGAAAACTATGCAAGTTTTTAGGTTAAAATAAACTATGGCTTGCTGAATTAAAGAATTTAAAATTGTGAAAAAGTTGGGGAAGGCGGTGACAGTGATCAGCACGATGCAAGGGATACAGAGAAGTATCTATCAGAACCGTCAAACTCGATCATCCACAAGAGGAAAAAGGTTTTAGAACAGACGACGTCGAGATGAGTTCCCAACCAATAATACTAGAGAGCACATTTTCGAAATTCCCCACTTATTCAGAAAAACGGATATCGCGACTGAAATGTCCTACAAAACAATCATTGATTCGTCCACTGCCACCACGAATTGATTGTTTTGTCAAAATGTGGCAGAAGGAAAGTACTGCGTGTCGATGGGACGACATGGCAAGCAGCGCGACGAATTCCATAACAGCAGTAAGTTTCAAAACTCGATTCTCAAAGAGCTCAGTGTTTGGAGGTACCTACCAGGGATGCACGGAATTCCGTTTTCCGTCTTCCGTTTCCGTTTTCCGTTTGACGAAATTTTTATTTCCGTGCATCCCTGGTACCTGCTGGAGTTTATATATCTTTTCTAACACTGATGATATCTTATTGCACGGTACTGTATCTTCCCAACTCTTCGTTTCCTTTGAGTTCTTCATCCATATGTTCATTCTGAATTACCATCAACGCTTTTTGAGTTTAAATATCTTGTCTAACAAAAAACCACCCGGAAGCTCTTCTCCATCTCCATTGTTCTCAATTCACCACATTCTCACCTTTCAATTGCGGTATACCTTTCGCCTTCTGCGAGGTGACACTCCAAATACAGCACCTCATAAAAAGTCGCAGTTGAAGGTGCGAATATGGCAGCTGTGTAGGTGTAGAAGGGCAGGGAGACCCAAAGGAACACAACTGGTCGCGAGGTGTAGGAGTCTGAGAGAACTCCGCCTATTTGCGAGCAATTGTCGTCTTCCGGTTTCCCGTCCATTCTAGAGAGACAACCATTCATTCTTTGTTTCATTCTGGCTGACATTACACTCTTCTCTCTCCCTCTGTCTTCTATTTGTACTTTTTCAGAATGTCTCACGTTTTCGAAAATAGTACTGCAAACGACGGGAATGCTGTCAAACCGCCGGTGGATCAGGTACGTATTGATACATGTTTTCAGCGTTTTCAGGCGTCTGTGGATCCAATAACTGCTCCCACTGCTCCCGAACCTCACAGCAAGAACCGTTCGAAGAAGAATGTGAAGAGGATTTGGAATAATGATCTCTCGGTAAGAAAAACTTTAAAAGAGTATTCTTCTATTGGTTTTCTGTCCAGAATAATCAATAGGTATTTAGGCTATTTAATTTTCTGTGAAAACAAATGCTAATTGATAGATTTAATTATGTGGCAATTTCAGAGGAATGATCGAGAAAGAAAACGAATGGATACACTGAGAAGCAGCTTGGATGCGCTAGGACGACGATTGCCTGTCCATTCCCAATCGAAGAGAATGACACAACTGAGGATTTTGAAAGAAGCTATCAAGTGAGTTTCGGATGGGTTTTGGGAGAATACGATTTACAGGAAATAGCCTCTTATCATTTGTTAAAACATGAGAGGTACATCGTCGTTGTAAAAACGTATCGGTTTCGGTGAGATAAGCTGCTTCTGATCCTGATATCATTTTCAGCTAGCGACGCGGCGTGTTAGCCGTATTTGAATTCAAGCAGTACCATCAGAATAGGTTTAGCCTTAATTTTAATTAAAAGTTAGCTTCCAAAACAATAAAACAATAATCATTCTTGCAGATACATTGAGGAGTTAAGTAATTGTCTAAAAGAGGATAGTACTTCTTCTGGTTCCTCTGCTTCCCCAACTTGCTCATCTCGCCTGCCTTCTCCGATTATTCCCTCGTGCACTACTCCTGCTGCGACCCCAGTCCCCCTCAATCCACTTCCCGCCGTCGGTCCAACTTCTGCTTCGAATAGACTCTGCCATTTACCCATTTCTAGTTGGCTCTCACCTCTGTCGGTCAATGGTTCATCCTCTTCCAATGGATCATCTTCAGCTCCGCATTCTCAGCATGCCAGTCAGCAGTCGGCTCCCTACCATCCGTGCAAATGAATCATCAGCATAAAACGTGAAATCAACTCAAAGTTATATGGTTTTTCTTTTTATGCGGCGTCCAAAGCTCGTCGAGGACCTCCATAGAGGCGACCTCGACGCGTCCAAAGTGCGCGTAGAGATCGTCGAGACGTAGAGGTGGTACGGTAGCAAGAATGTCTGTATTTGTGGCTTTTTCCGAGTAATTTTTTCTTAAATAATTTTTGGATGGTTTGAAAAAAATTGTTATACCATCGAAAGTTTGAAAAAGTCTTTAATAGTTCTTAAAATTGCCATCCATTTGTTGCGCAAAAAAAATGACGCAATAGTTGCGTCGTGGTGTTCACAGACACAGAACATTTTTACCTCTACACCTCGACGACCTCTACGCGCACTTTGGACGCGTCGAGGTCGCCTCTATAGAGGTCCTCGACGAGCTTTGGACGCCGCATTATGAGATCTTTTGTCTTCAAATCTCCACGTTCATTTGTTGTTGTTTGAAAGGAAACGAGAAGGCCTAAGAATAAATGTTAATGCTTCAAGTTCCCTTCTGAGTTGCTCTACCAAGTGAGCCCGATAACTTCACCGTTCTTCAATTTTTGACGGCAGTGGCAATAGTCAATTAATTTTGAAAAAATGACATCGTTCAGGAAGTCATTCAACAGTTGGGTGTCAGATATTTGAATCGATGCCGCTGGCCAGAGCGAGATAATCTGGACATCTCCGGCGAGGGAGACTGAAACCCAACATCTCCGGTGGGGCAGACGAAAACCCGACATCCGGACAAGCACGACAGCCTTTTGGAGCCCAAGTTCGGACATGCCATTCCGTTTGTTGGTTCATTTGTCCCGCCCCCCCCCCCCCCCCCGATCTTTCGGCCGCTGCCTCACGGTGAAATCCTGCGACAGTGCATACAATTCAGCCGGTAATAATTTTTACGCCAGGAATACAGTACTCCGGGTAGCGACGATGACAAATACGGCAACCACGTTAGTGCTCGGGAGGTTGTAAACGTAACCGTGTATACTTCTCGATAAGATGGACCTGAAGGTATTTACAACTGCCAGCGCTCCATGCAAACAATGGAAGATATCACGCGGAATCACGAGCCCGATTCAGCGTCATTGTGCGTTCTTGACAACGACTCGTTTGTGGCATGCACGATTGGAGATAAGATAGTCAGTGAGTGGACAGAGAAACATGGTAAAAAGGCCCCAACCGGAGCGATAAGAGTCATTTGGGTCGGCCACACCGACCAACTCCATGTTGCGGAGTACCCCAACACTCACGGGGCTAACTTTTGATACATCTTTCACTCGAAACTCTGGAGACCTTGGTTAGGACTCCAATAAACTCTGTGATTACAGCTTGCTTCCTTGTCGTCTACAAACACACGTCACCTGGTCACGAGGACACTCGCCTTACAACTTTTTCAAGTGAGCTTTACCAACACGCTCGAACCCACCACTTCATCCACTCCCCGCACGATCGGGATTCCCCACTATCTCCTATTGTCGCCCGGCACGTTACTAACACAACCCGGAAGACCCCCGCTAATTGTTTTTCCACTAATTGCCATCATTACAACCGTCCAGCATGTCATAAAGCGTGATTGCCCGCGCATTAGAATTTTCAACTAGGGATCCGAATAGATCAGGAACTTCAGGAAGTACCGATCCTCGAGCCGCAAGATCTACGTCAAGAAGTAGGGCATGTAGATTTGAAAGAGATACATAGTTGCAGAACCAGTTGCTTTAAACGCAAATCCAGTAGATGCTCATCCGCGTTAACGTTCTCAAGACTATTGAGCTAACGAAATTCTCCGGTAGCGAGGACTTCGCATCGTGGATTGAACGATTCGAGGATTACATCGCGGTTGCACATCCAGGAGCCTCACAAAATCTTTACCACGCCGTATCACAGTCAAGGGAACGGAGCCACTGAAAGAACGTTTCCCACGTTCCAGAACATGCTCGCAAAAGTGATTAGCGCAATACAAACCGACTGGGATACACACTTGCAATGGTGTGCTTTTGCGTACAATGTGACCTTGCATGATTCCACCAGAGAAGCTTCGTATTTCCTCATGTATGAGCGTATGCCACTGATACCAATCTATCTCATACTGGAATCAAACATCAGCCCTTTGCAAAAGAACCCAGACCTCACCGAGTTTCGCGCCATTCTGGTCACAAGCATACGGAGTGCATGGGCGGCCGCAACAGAAAACGCGCAACAGGCCTAAAAAATCCAACAGGCGCAATACGACAAGACCATTCGAGAAAATCCAATCCAACCAGACCACATAGTAATGCTGAAATCATTTCTCGTGAAACCAGGCTTGGCGCGAAGACTATCTCTTCTATGGTTGGGCATGTTTCGAGTGGAAGAACTCCCAACCCCAGACCATGCGATCATTTCCAGTTGCACTTCCCCAAGGGAGATGCCAAAGAAGGTTCATTTGAATCAACTAAAACGAGCATTCCCGCCTAGTAGTCCGATTGTTACAGCCAACGAACAACCCGACGAGGAAATAGCCGCGCTCGATTCTTTGAATGATCAAGTCACACTATTAGGGGATAGGTTGAACCACAGAAAGTAATTAGAAAAGAAATCGCGGCTGAAAAAGCAAATTCAACAGCAGTAAAAAGCCAATATAACCTTCGCCCCAGAAAAACGATTGCTAAAAAAAAAGAAAAAAGACTGACAGATCAATCATATCCAATTTACAGATGACACCCCACAATTGAACACCGACACTAGAGCTCATAAGCAGCAAGGTCGACGCCCTCAACATTTCCTCTAACGACGACATGAACACCAACGCCGGATTCAGCAGCATGAAGGCCGTGGACAACCAATCTTCCTCTATCGACAATACAACTGAAGGTAACCTTTTTATTGACAACGAACCGACATTTTATTGACAACGAACCGACAGAGATGCATATCTCCGGGCAGTCGCGCTTCTCGGACAGAACTCGGAGGCGATAACCACCTCATGGGCCGATCAGATGAACGCAGCCGATGCAGGACAAGCAGACACGGAGTTCCAACCTGCCCACAAACAACAGCGACCAAGGACCCTGGAAGATTTAGCAGAATTGTTCAAGACAAAGGCTTTGGGAACAGACGTCGTCGTCAGACCAGCATCAATTTCATTGGGATCGGCGGTGCGATTGCACCAAGTGACGGCAGTAAAGGGCAAATTATCCGCGGAGTGTATCGAGCCACTCCGCGCGTGCCAGTGGATCGCTTGGGAAGTCCAATTTGCAGAAAGAGGGTGCAGCGACAACGGACTCAAGGACAACGATCCGGCGGAGAGCCCGTACAAAGTCATCGTGATGATCACACAGCGAGCAGACGGAGACATAGCGGTTACACTATTAACCGACAGAAATTGGAACGGAATCCCGGTCTAATCCAAGAAAATTGATAAAGCCGCGGAGGGCACATTCATCGTCCGCAGGATGTATCTATGCAAACGATACCTCCTGCCTCACTTCTTCAACGCCACCGCATCGCCTGACGGGCAGGTGGTTTACCCCGATCAGGAGGCAGAAAAGAGATATTGGACGTCGACCGAACGCGAGCTACCGAGAAAAGTCGCGACGCTCATTGACCCAACTCCGACCAGTGACGAGGAGGTAGCCGCCATCAATTCTCGGGGGATTACGCAAATGCGACATCACCAGTTCTCTTCGGAATGCTACATCAAGTCAGCACTGATCGCAGATGGAGCACTAAGGACTCACGCGCAGAAGATGGTCGCTAAACAAATGATTCTGGAGCTCGAAACTCTATCAGACGTACACATGACGTCGACAGTCACGGCTTGGCTCACACTGGACACAAAATGGACAGAGGAGGTCGACGGAACTTAAGATACTCGTTGGAGCCTCGGAGCCAACCTCCGAGCAATTTTCCCGGTGCCACGGACATCACATCAGTAGGAGTCTCAGCAGTAATCCGTGACATAAAAACAAAGGAGAACGACGCGAGAGTCAAAATCGAATTCGCAGCATACGGAACCAAACTCGTCGAAGCATGGATGAAGGAACCGTATACGATTCGCATTGGGCCATCAACCAAAGTCGATCGATCAGCGTTGCAATCGATCTCGAGCAACTTTAGAAAATTCCGACAGACCCCACTGTTCGATCAATACGTCGGCCGAAAGGGCCCCGCGCTCAAAAAGGTAATCATCACCGAGGAAGACGCGTTGGTTCACGGAAAACATTTGGATCCCAATTAAAAAAATGCCATGGAACGTTGCCTGCGCGCTCGAGGAATCAGCCTGATCATCGCACCTCCTGGATCCGGAAAAACTCTACTCGTCGCCGCCATCGTCAAGAAACTCCTCAAAACCGGAGCCGCCCCTCGCGTTGTCATCACGTCGACAACAAACGTGGCAGTAGCCAATGCGCTCTCAGCTGTCAAGAACCTAGGCCAGCCGAATATCCGACTCAGCCGCATGGCTTCCCGAACAGCAGAGGAAAATGCCAAACCGGAAGACAGTGAGGTATGCGGCAAACAGCAGGCCTACAATTTCCGGAAATGGCTGACGACAAACGAATCCTGCGACACCATGGATAAAATCGTCAGCGACATCAACGGAATCCGCGACGAAGTCGAACAGGAGACCAGTCCACGGAAGCTAGTGGAAATCTTGGACCGGCTGTAGGAAGCAGAGAAAGAAGTTACCGAGAACTTCACCCGGCTGTACAAGCCAAATCTCCTAGGAACCACCATCGCCCTCCTTCTCCGCTACAGCCGCTCACCTTCATTCCGCGATTCAACCCATCTCATCGTGGATGAAGCCTCCCAGATCGCTCCCTATATGTTGCTGGGCCTTCTATGCGCCATGCCGAAGCTGCTGAAGATCATCCTGATCGGCGATCCAGCTCAGCTACCGCCATACTGCCCCTTCCGAGAGGACGCGGACGTCTCGACTGCAACCAATGGCTCCGATCTAGAACGGCTTCATGCCTGCAAGGAGAGCAATGCGAGTGCGCTAAACGTCATCTACAGATGTCATACGCTTATCGCAAGGAATGTCATCGCACCCGCATACAGCCTCATCCCTGTTTCTCCGCGGCCAATCGAAATGGACGCAATCTCCAAGCCGGGATCGCCATATCGCCGAGCTCACGATGGCACCCCGGTGATGCTGTTCAACGTCAGGAGCAAAGCGGGAACGGTGCAAAACCAAGAGGAAGCCGATGCCATCAACGAGTTTCTACGCGACGCCGTACGCCGAGGTATCAAACTCGACGATTTCGTCGTGTTGACATTCCATTGGCGACAGATGCTCCTGCTGTCAAGAGTTTTGTCCACGGGAACGAAAGTCAAGACAATCGCGGACCCACATCGGTCAATGGTCGCCATCAGCCGATCAACGGACGGCCTTTACATTTTCGGAAATGTGCCTCAAATGGAGCTGACGGAAGGATACGGCCGGATCGTGCGATGGGCCAAACTGACAGCAGCCATCTCACACGTCGAACAGAACGCACGGAAACGGCAAGCACCGGACTACAACCGAACACACCAGGAGTCACCGTCGAAGCGACAGACGGCGAGCCTATCAACGAATGGACAAACCACTTGACTATGAAGACCACGAGTGCTGCCTTCAGCTGTCATCAAGTGTGCAGGCGCCGGCGTCCGGGCCCATCTGATCCCGCGCCAGCGTCTCGATGCGCCTCGCATATCTACGCCCTTTACTGCTCGTGGCTTCGTAGCAGGCGTGTCCGAGTGGCTAAAGCTCAGAAACGTCAGTCCACTCGACCGGGGTTCGATTCCCCGACGCCCAAAATTGGTACTTGTGAGCGAGAACTTTAAGCTCAGGGGTATCAAAGCGCGGGCAAAAGAGAATGATCACAATGGAAGGTCTGTTTCAGTCACAGAAACAGTCTTAGGAAGATGATAATACATTTTTGGAAAACTGAGGCACTGACTTACTTACTTCATCGACTTAACGGTTATCACGTATTACAAATACAAGTTTTTGCCTTTTATTGTAAGTACTATTTCTTTATCAAAAGGTGTTAGATGTTGACATCTTTGCAGATGCACATGGTTCAGTCGGCAAAAACACGATTTGCTCACTTTCTTCGGTCCTTTTGTGGCAATTGACAAGAGCTCTTCTAGCAAGGCGGCGATGACGTCCCGCATTGGTTGCTGGCCGAGAATGATCTCTTCTCCAATTTCCAACGCTACCAGGCAGCTGAGAAGACTCCAGTGTAGATCGGCTGCATGTGTCGTGTAGATCGGCTGCATGTGTCGTGTAGATCGGCTGCATGTGTCTAAAGCCAGTTTTCCTCTTTTCAACTCATCATTCTACACACTAGAGACCATTTCTCGTCGACGTTTTTTTATGAATGGGTTCAGCAGAAGACATTTTCTGGCTCCATTTCGTGTGTCGCAGGCCTATTTCTATAGGCTGTGATATTTCACTTATTCTCATTGTTGCCTCCGATTGTTTAAAAAACGTATGTTGGCTAGATTTACTCAAACTATTCGGATGTTTATCAGACACGGGCATAAGACTCGCATTGCATTCAGTGTATGCGTATGCATCGGTCGGTCGGGAGTAGTTGTGTCCCCGACTGTTCTCCATACCGACACACAAAAAAGATGTCAACATCTAACACCCTTCGATAAAAAAGTACCGCCTACAATAGAAGGCACAAACCTTCTATTTGTGATAACAGTTACGTCGATGAATTAAGTGCCTTAGTTTTCCAAAAATGTATTATCATCTTCCTAAGACTGTTTCTGTGACTGAAACAGACCTTCCATTGTGATAATTCTCTTTTGCCCGCGCTTTGATACCCCCGAGCTTAAAGTTCGCACTCTCAAGTAACAATTTTGGGCGTCGGGGAATCGAACCCCGGTCGAGTGGACTGACGGGATCTGACGGGCCCGGACGCCGGCGCCTGCACACTTGATGACAGCGGAAGGCTGCATTCGTGGTCTGCATAGTCAAGTGGTTCGCCCATGCGTCGATAGGCGAGACCGACGGATGGCGCCAACGCCTACACACTCAAGTACAGATTCTTAGTGTGCAATTGTGGTATGCATATCCGAAAGGTTCGTTTCGTCCCTGTTCATTAAACGTAGTGAACCGTTTTAGTGATTTTGCCTTTGCATCTTGAATTCCGCTGAATCGCACAGTGAAATGAACTTTTGTGAATTCCAACAAATCGAACCGGTGTTTCAGAGAATGGAATGCTCTTCCCGCTGCCACTACCGGCTCCAAGACAGTTCGCAGCGACTGAAATGTGCACAAGTACCACAATTTGTGAGTAAAACCTCAAGTTTTTTGCAAACTTGGTTTTTCAGAATCGTGAGTCGGAACTCTTGGAAATGAATCGGTTACAGATCAGGTATTGTTTCAGTAGAACTTTTAAGATATTAAAATTTATTTAAAAAATGGGTTATGCGTTGAATTGAGTATTAGCGAAAAACAGAGAGGGAGTTGCTGTAGCGCAAACGATTGTTGGTTTCCTCGACTTCACCGTCTTTGTATGTTGCTCTGAAAAAAGACAAATGTTGGCTTTGTGAGGGAAACATCATTTGGATTTTCATTTTTCCGAGGCTAATTCAAAATATGAATATTTAACTGGAATTTCTCTGGGATTGTTTGGAATAGAAGACACTACAATGCATTCTCTCATAATGATTATCAAAGGGTTATTTTGGGAACAGTCGAAATTCAGAAAAACAGCCAAAGAAACCAAGTTCCCAAAGCCGTTTGAGAGCTCAGAACGGAACAGCGTCTATGGTATTTGAAGGAGCGCTTTTTGACTATGTCGATTGCTTCACACCATGTGAAATTTTAAAAAACGAACCCTGACATGGATGCGATCCGAAAAAAACATCCGGCCAATGATTCGAACCTTTGATGGGACGACTTTGGTGATGTAGTCCTTGTAGCCGACGATCCCCTCGAGTCGGAAGAATGTCTCCTGGTCCAGAGTGCCGTTGTTGCGACAGAAAGCTCGCTGGAAACCAATTATGTACAAATTCACACATGGAACTATCGGATTCTTACCAATTATTGTCTTGCACGGCTTTTTGTTAGTAACCGTGTCCAAAACTTTTCCATATCCGTGTCACGGTTTGCCTTCGTTGTTGAGAGCCTTTTTCTCTATTGTTTCAAACACTGAAAGTTCACGTTGAGATGACAAAGAAAGTGAACCCGAAAGAACATAATGACAAAGTTCCGTTATATTCAGTGGTCTCAGGTGAAAATAAAGGAACCACGTACTGTTGCATTTTACAGAACGGTAGCGATGAGACAATCCAAAGGTTCAAAGTCTAATTTTCGTGGCATTTCGCCATTTGAGATAACCGAAATCTCCAGTCAAAATTGAGTATCATTTGGGGAAGCCATCGGTTTCTTTCTGGTAAGAAAAGCGAGATGTGTGTCAAGACTGACATCCTTAGATCTCACTCAATCAAAAAGCGGACTCTAATGAGTACTGTATCAAGGTGTCAAAATATGAAGACATATGAAATAAGAATGTAATTGAAATGTTAACTGACTGAACCCTTTCAATAATTTTGGATTAATTCTAATGCATCCGACAGATTTGAGGATTGTGGTGAGGTTGAATATCCGTTGTCACACAATTATCGAGCTGGTATCACGGATGGATCTATCGCCGGTTCCCAACTGTGGAACTACTCCGTATGTGGCGATTTAACGAACTAAGTCTCTACGACGCCGAAGAAAGCTCTATCGGAGAATAATTTTATCTCGAGATTGATAAGAGATATCAAAACGTTGTCAACGGCACACTTGTAGTCCCAGTTATGATCTACAAGTTTGTTGTTGACAACTTTTCAATATCTTTTATCAATCTCAAGATAAAATGATTCTCCGGCAGAGCTCAACTCTGTTATTGGATAGACTTTTGACCAACACTGTAGGTTGCGGAGTCCCTTAGCCAGAGAAAAGAGAGATAATGAGTGATAACGGAAACAACCATTGAATCAAAAATTTCCACAACAAGAAGGCTTCAAAAACGCTTATCGTATTATTTTGACGTTTTTGTTTGAGGCTTAACCTTTTTTATGATTTTGTGAGAAATTGTTAACAATTTTTTCTTGGTTTTCACAGATTTAAAAAAATGGATATGAACCCACCTTTGGATTTTGTATAGAGCGCCTTCTTATCAGATAACCAGTCTCCACTGTTACCAGTAATCCTGAAAACATCTCAATTTATGAAGTTTTGTCGAGAAAATCGAGCTTACATTTTTGAATTAAATAAAATCTGACAGCTACCATATCAGGCTGCTTCCACCACCATCTCTGCAAATTTTGTTATTTGAAAATAAATGTTTTTCACTTTCACAAATTAACAGAAATGACCGAATAAACGGGGGTTTTTTAAAGAGTTGATAGTGTTGATTCGTTTTCATTTTTAATATGGCTATTTGATACTGACTATTTTGAATATCACATCGGTCTCAAAATTGTTAAGAACATAGAGGAAAATTTCACTCGACTCTCAAGTACAGTATTCCGGCTTTCACAGACATTATTTAAAAAATAATAAAACGCACCTCCATCTTCTTCTCCTCCTCCTTTCTCATCCATCTCCACACACCAAAAGGGAATTAAATAAAATCGTGTTAACGGCCAGATCAGGCCGCTTGGAAGGGACACAGTTGCATTGGCCCTTGTTTGAGACTCCTGTTGTTATTCCTGAAGTGTCAATATATAATGAAAGAGTTGGGAATTGAGAAGAAACACACATAATACGGAAGAAAAAAGCATACAAGAAAAAACAAGCGGAGAAGGAAATTCACAAAACGGGAGAAGAAAAAGAGAAAAAGAAACCAAGACCACAGCAAAGACGTCTGTTATCGTTACGAAATATTTGTGGAAAAGGTAGGGTGAACAAACAAAGGAAGAGAGCCGAGAGACCATGGAAAAGGGAGAGGACTGAAAGAAAGGAAGACGAGGAAATATGCAATAGGCAGGGGCAAGGATTCATGTTTATTTTTACTCTTACACACACTCACGATCTCTCTCTCTCTCTCTCTCTCTCTCTCTCTCTCTCTCTCCCTCTCTCTATCTCTCTCCCTCTCTCCACTCAGCCAATTTCGCAATCCAATTGCGCCGTTAAATGATGAGATGAAGAATGGACCGTTGGGGGGGCAGAGGTAGCAGCAGCACACTTAGAAGCGGACAGATTTCGAAAAGCATTGAGTCATCGTCATCACGCTTCCCGACGGCCTCTGACATCATTGCAAATACCCGTCGGGTCGCTCTGTCGCTCTCCTACGCACAATACATGCTCTCGCGATCCCCTCTCCCTTTTCCCCAATGGGATGTCTAGTAAGCGCGTGGTGCCAGATTCGAGAAAAAGAGGCGAAAAGCGAGTGGCCGCGCAGGTGTCAGGTCGATATGAATCACTGAGGCACAACAATGAATGGCATTGCGAAACAATGTGAATCCAATGTGGAATAAGGAATAGAATATGAAAAGAGGAGGCGAGCGAACGCATTGAGTCATCGTCATAACAAGCGAATGCATTGAGTCATCGTTGTCCCGAGCGGACAATGCAAATGGAATGCGGAATAACGAATAGAATATGAACCGATGAGGCAAACGACAGCTTTTTGCGTATTACTTTTCCAAGTTTTCACTGACCTCATTCTTCACCGTTCCCTTTCTAATTCTGCTGGGGGATCATTGATAACTCTTTTCCTATCCTATGGTGAATGAAAAGTACCTTACATGTCCCGGAACCGTGATCGACCATCAGAGCAACTATTTCGTGGTCGCACATAGTTTATGTTTGCTGGAGAGTGGGGTCTGCATGGAGCTGAAGTGCACGATTTCACTCTTCCATGGGGTATATATACTGGGCCGCGACGCGCACGCCCCGCCTCTTTCCGTTGGTTGCGCGACTCCGCCCCTCAGCGAGAGACAAGACGGCGAAACATCGTGTCGCCTCTATTTCGAAACAACCGTGCGATGTGAGTGGTGACTTAAAATGCGGAGACACACATTTTAGGGAAAACAAAGAACGGCGATTTCAAAAAAAGTATCAACGGGAAGCTCCAGGAACAAAAATCTCAGCCTCGGCACCGCCCTTCAATGTCAGAGCAAAAAAAGAAGAAGAAAAGAGGGGGGAAGGCAATACCTTCGCAGCGCAGCAAAACGGGGGAAAGAAGAGGAGGGTGACTCAGATTGAGAGAGCAGACGGGTCGAGAGGAAGGGAGAATGGCGGCGACGAGGGAAAACAATCAAGTTCCCTTCTGAGTTGCTCTACCAAGTGAGCCCGATAACTTCACCGTTCTTCAATTTTTGACGGCAGTGGCAATAGTCAATTAATTTTGAAAAAATGACATCGTTCAGGAAGTCATTCAACAGTTGGGTGTCAGATATTTGAATCGATGCCGCTGGCCAGAGCGAGATAATCTGGACATCTCCGGCGAGGGAGACTGAAACCCAACATCTCCGGTGGGGCAGACGAAAACCCGACATCCGGACAAGCACGACAGCCTTTTGGAGCCCAAGTTCGGACATGCCATTCCGTTTGTTGGTTCATTTGTCCCGCCCCCCCCCCCCCCCCGATCTTTCGGCCGCTGCCTCACGGTGAAATCCTGCGACAGTGCATACAATTCAGCCGGTAATAATTTTTACGCCAGGAATACAGTACTCCGGGTAGCGACGATGACAAATACGGCAACCACGTTAGTGCTCGGGAGGTTGTAAACGTAACCGTGTATACTTCTCGATAAGATGGACCTGAAGGTATTTACAACTGCCAGCGCTCCATGCAAACAATGGAAGATATCACGCGGAATCACGAGCCCGATTCAGCGTCATTGTGCGTTCTTGACAACGACTCGTTTGTGGCATGCACGATTGGAGATAAGATAGTCAGTGAGTGGACAGAGAAACATGGTAAAAAGGCCCCAACCGGAGCGATAAGAGTCATTTGGGTCGGCCACACCGACCAACTCCATGTTGCGGAGTACCCCAACACTCACGGGGCTAACTTTTGATACATCTTTCACTCGAAACTCTGGAGACCTTGGTTAGGACTCCAATAAACTCTGTGATTACAGCTTGCTTCCTTGTCGTCTACAAACACACGTCACCTGGTCACGAGGACACTCGCCTTACAACTTTTTCAAGTGAGCTTTACCAACACGCTCGAACCCACCACTTCATCCACTCCCCGCACGATCGGGATTCCCCACTATCTCCTATTGTCGCCCGGCACGTTACTAACACAACCCGGAAGACCCCCGCTAATTGTTTTTCCACTAATTGCCATCATTACAACCGTCCAGCATGTCATAAAGCGTGATTGCCCGCGCATTAGAATTTTCAACTAGGGATCCGAATAGATCAGGAACTTCAGGAAGTACCGATCCTCGAGCCGCAAGATCTACGTCAAGAAGTAGGGCATGTAGATTTGAAAGAGATACATAGTTGCAGAACCAGTTGCTTTAAACGCAAATCCAGTAGATGCTCATCCGCGTTAACGTTCTCAAGACTATTGAGCTAACGAAATTCTCCGGTAGCGAGGACTTCGCATCGTGGATTGAACGATTCGAGGATTACATCGCGGTTGCACATCCAGGAGCCTCACAAAATCTTTACCACGCCGTATCACAGTCAAGGGAACGGAGCCACTGAAAGAACGTTTCCCACGTTCCAGAACATGCTCGCAAAAGTGATTAGCGCAATACAAACCGACTGGGATACACACTTGCAATGGTGTGCTTTTGCGTACAATGTGACCTTGCATGATTCCACCAGAGAAGCTTCGTATTTCCTCATGTATGAGCGTATGCCACTGATACCAATCTATCTCATACTGGAATCAAACATCAGCCCTTTGCAAAAGAACCCAGACCTCACCGAGTTTCGCGCCATTCTGGTCACAAGCATACGGAGTGCATGGGCGGCCGCAACAGAAAACGCGCAACAGGCCTAAAAAATCCAACAGGCGCAATACGACAAGACCATTCGAGAAAATCCAATCCAACCAGACCACATAGTAATGCTGAAATCATTTCTCGTGAAACCAGGCTTGGCGCGAAGACTATCTCTTCTATGGTTGGGCATGTTTCGAGTGGAAGAACTCCCAACCCCAGACCATGCGATCATTTCCAGTTGCACTTCCCCAAGGGAGATGCCAAAGAAGGTTCATTTGAATCAACTAAAACGAGCATTCCCGCCTAGTAGTCCGATTGTTACAGCCAACGAACAACCCGACGAGGAAATAGCCGCGCTCGATTCTTTGAATGATCAAGTCACACTATTAGGGGATAGGTTGAACCACAGAAAGTAATTAGAAAAGAAATCGCGGCTGAAAAAGCAAATTCAACAGCAGTAAAAAGCCAATATAACCTTCGCCCCAGAAAAACGATTGCTAAAAAAAAAGAAAAAAGACTGACAGATCAATCATATCCAATTTACAGATGACACCCCACAATTGAACACCGACACTAGAGCTCATAAGCAGCAAGGTCGACGCCCTCAACATTTCCTCTAACGACGACATGAACACCAACGCCGGATTCAGCAGCATGAAGGCCGTGGACAACCAATCTTCCTCTATCGACAATACAACTGAAGGTAACCTTTTTATTGACAACGAACCGACATTTTATTGACAACGAACCGACAGAGATGCATATCTCCGGGCAGTCGCGCTTCTCGGACAGAACTCGGAGGCGATAACCACCTCATGGGCCGATCAGATGAACGCAGCCGATGCAGGACAAGCAGACACGGAGTTCCAACCTGCCCACAAACAACAGCGACCAAGGACCCTGGAAGATTTAGCAGAATTGTTCAAGACAAAGGCTTTGGGAACAGACGTCGTCGTCAGACCAGCATCAATTTCATTGGGATCGGCGGTGCGATTGCACCAAGTGACGGCAGTAAAGGGCAAATTATCCGCGGAGTGTATCGAGCCACTCCGCGCGTGCCAGTGGATCGCTTGGGAAGTCCAATTTGCAGAAAGAGGGTGCAGCGACAACGGACTCAAGGACAACGATCCGGCGGAGAGCCCGTACAAAGTCATCGTGATGATCACACAGCGAGCAGACGGAGACATAGCGGTTACACTATTAACCGACAGAAATTGGAACGGAATCCCGGTCTAATCCAAGAAAATTGATAAAGCCGCGGAGGGCACATTCATCGTCCGCAGGATGTATCTATGCAAACGATACCTCCTGCCTCACTTCTTCAACGCCACCGCATCGCCTGACGGGCAGGTGGTTTACCCCGATCAGGAGGCAGAAAAGAGATATTGGACGTCGACCGAACGCGAGCTACCGAGAAAAGTCGCGACGCTCATTGACCCAACTCCGACCAGTGACGAGGAGGTAGCCGCCATCAATTCTCGGGGGATTACGCAAATGCGACATCACCAGTTCTCTTCGGAATGCTACATCAAGTCAGCACTGATCGCAGATGGAGCACTAAGGACTCACGCGCAGAAGATGGTCGCTAAACAAATGATTCTGGAGCTCGAAACTCTATCAGACGTACACATGACGTCGACAGTCACGGCTTGGCTCACACTGGACACAAAATGGACAGAGGAGGTCGACGGAACTTAAGATACTCGTTGGAGCCTCGGAGCCAACCTCCGAGCAATTTTCCCGGTGCCACGGACATCACATCAGTAGGAGTCTCAGCAGTAATCCGTGACATAAAAACAAAGGAGAACGACGCGAGAGTCAAAATCGAATTCGCAGCATACGGAACCAAACTCGTCGAAGCATGGATGAAGGAACCGTATACGATTCGCATTGGGCCATCAACCAAAGTCGATCGATCAGCGTTGCAATCGATCTCGAGCAACTTTAGAAAATTCCGACAGACCCCACTGTTCGATCAATACGTCGGCCGAAAGGGCCCCGCGCTCAAAAAGGTAATCATCACCGAGGAAGACGCGTTGGTTCACGGAAAACATTTGGATCCCAATTAAAAAAATGCCATGGAACGTTGCCTGCGCGCTCGAGGAATCAGCCTGATCATCGCACCTCCTGGATCCGGAAAAACTCTACTCGTCGCCGCCATCGTCAAGAAACTCCTCAAAACCGGAGCCGCCCCTCGCGTTGTCATCACGTCGACAACAAACGTGGCAGTAGCCAATGCGCTCTCAGCTGTCAAGAACCTAGGCCAGCCGAATATCCGACTCAGCCGCATGGCTTCCCGAACAGCAGAGGAAAATGCCAAACCGGAAGACAGTGAGGTATGCGGCAAACAGCAGGCCTACAATTTCCGGAAATGGCTGACGACAAACGAATCCTGCGACACCATGGATAAAATCGTCAGCGACATCAACGGAATCCGCGACGAAGTCGAACAGGAGACCAGTCCACGGAAGCTAGTGGAAATCTTGGACCGGCTGTAGGAAGCAGAGAAAGAAGTTACCGAGAACTTCACCCGGCTGTACAAGCCAAATCTCCTAGGAACCACCATCGCCCTCCTTCTCCGCTACAGCCGCTCACCTTCATTCCGCGATTCAACCCATCTCATCGTGGATGAAGCCTCCCAGATCGCTCCCTATATGTTGCTGGGCCTTCTATGCGCCATGCCGAAGCTGCTGAAGATCATCCTGATCGGCGATCCAGCTCAGCTACCGCCATACTGCCCCTTCCGAGAGGACGCGGACGTCTCGACTGCAACCAATGGCTCCGATCTAGAACGGCTTCATGCCTGCAAGGAGAGCAATGCGAGTGCGCTAAACGTCATCTACAGATGTCATACGCTTATCGCAAGGAATGTCATCGCACCCGCATACAGCCTCATCCCTGTTTCTCCGCGGCCAATCGAAATGGACGCAATCTCCAAGCCGGGATCGCCATATCGCCGAGCTCACGATGGCACCCCGGTGATGCTGTTCAACGTCAGGAGCAAAGCGGGAACGGTGCAAAACCAAGAGGAAGCCGATGCCATCAACGAGTTTCTACGCGACGCCGTACGCCGAGGTATCAAACTCGACGATTTCGTCGTGTTGACATTCCATTGGCGACAGATGCTCCTGCTGTCAAGAGTTTTGTCCACGGGAACGAAAGTCAAGACAATCGCGGACCCACATCGGTCAATGGTCGCCATCAGCCGATCAACGGACGGCCTTTACATTTTCGGAAATGTGCCTCAAATGGAGCTGACGGAAGGATACGGCCGGATCGTGCGATGGGCCAAACTGACAGCAGCCATCTCACACGTCGAACAGAACGCACGGAAACGGCAAGCACCGGACTACAACCGAACACACCAGGAGTCACCGTCGAAGCGACAGACGGCGAGCCTATCAACGAATGGACAAACCACTTGACTATGAAGACCACGAGTGCTGCCTTCAGCTGTCATCAAGTGTGCAGGCGCCGGCGTCCGGGCCCATCTGATCCCGCGCCAGCGTCTCGATGCGCCTCGCATATCTACGCCCTTTACTGCTCGTGGCTTCGTAGCAGGCGTGTCCGAGTGGCTAAAGCTCAGAAACGTCAGTCCACTCGACCGGGGTTCGATTCCCCGACGCCCAAAATTGGTACTTGTGAGCGAGAACTTTAAGCTCAGGGGTATCAAAGCGCGGGCAAAAGAGAATGATCACAATGGAAGGTCTGTTTCAGTCACAGAAACAGTCTTAGGAAGATGATAATACATTTTTGGAAAACTGAGGCACTGACTTACTTACTTCATCGACTTAACGGTTATCACGTATTACAAATACAAGTTTTTGCCTTTTATTGTAAGTACTATTTCTTTATCAAAAGGTGTTAGATGTTGACATCTTTGCAGATGCACATGGTTCAGTCGGCAAAAACACGATTTGCTCACTTTCTTCGGTCCTTTTGTGGCAATTGACAAGAGCTCTTCTAGCAAGGCGGCGATGACGTCCCGCATTGGTTGCTGGCCGAGAATGATCTCTTCTCCAATTTCCAACGCTACCAGGCAGCTGAGAAGACTCCAGTGTAGATCGGCTGCATGTGTCGTGTAGATCGGCTGCATGTGTCTAAAGCCAGTTTTCCTCTTTTCAACTCATCATTCTACACACTAGAGACCATTTCTCGTCGACGTTTTTTTATGAATGGGTTCAGCAGAAGACATTTTCTGGCTCCATTTCGTGTGTCGCAGGCCTATTTCTATAGGCTGTGATATTTCACTTATTCTCATTGTTGCCTCCGATTGTTTAAAAAACGTATGTTGGCTAGATTTACTCAAACTATTCGGATGTTTATCAGACACGGGCATAAGACTCGCATTGCATTCAGTGTATGCGTATGCATCGGTCGGTCGGGAGTAGTTGTGTCCCCGACTGTTCTCCATACCGACACACAAAAAAGATGTCAACATCTAACACCCTTCGATAAAAAAGTACCGCCTACAATAGAAGGCACAAACCTTCTATTTGTGATAACAGTTACGTCGATGAATTAAGTGCCTTAGTTTTCCAAAAATGTATTATCATCTTCCTAAGACTGTTTCTGTGACTGAAACAGACCTTCCATTGTGATAATTCTCTTTTGCCCGCGCTTTGATACCCCCGAGCTTAAAGTTCGCACTCTCAAGTAACAATTTTGGGCGTCGGGGAATCGAACCCCGGTCGAGTGGACTGACGGGATCTGACGGGCCCGGACGCCGGCGCCTGCACACTTGATGACAGCGGAAGGCTGCATTCGTGGTCTGCATAGTCAAGTGGTTCGCCCATGCGTCGATAGGCGAGACCGACGGATGGCGCCAACGCCTACACACTCAAGTACAGATTCTTAGTGTGCAATTGTGGTATGCATATCCGAAAGGTTCGTTTCGTCCCTGTTCATTAAACGTAGTGAACCGTTTTAGTGATTTTGCCTTTGCATCTTGAATTCCGCTGAATCGCACAGTGAAATGAACTTTTGTGAATTCCAACAAATCGAACCGGTGTTTCAGAGAATGGAATGCTCTTCCCGCTGCCACTACCGGCTCCAAGACAGTTCGCAGCGACTGAAATGTGCACAAGTACCACAATTTGTGAGTAAAACCTCAAGTTTTTTGCAAACTTGGTTTTTCAGAATCGTGAGTCGGAACTCTTGGAAATGAATCGGTTACAGATCAGGTATTGTTTCAGTAGAACTTTTAAGATATTAAAATTTATTTAAAAAATGGGTTATGCGTTGAATTGAGTATTAGCGAAAAACAGAGAGGGAGTTGCTGTAGCGCAAACGATTGTTGGTTTCCTCGACTTCACCGTCTTTGTATGTTGCTCTGAAAAAAGACAAATGTTGGCTTTGTGAGGGAAACATCATTTGGATTTTCATTTTTCCGAGGCTAATTCAAAATATGAATATTTAACTGGAATTTCTCTGGGATTGTTTGGAATAGAAGACACTACAATGCATTCTCTCATAATGATTATCAAAGGGTTATTTTGGGAACAGTCGAAATTCAGAAAAACAGCCAAAGAAACCAAGTTCCCAAAGCCGTTTGAGAGCTCAGAACGGAACAGCGTCTATGGTATTTGAAGGAGCGCTTTTTGACTATGTCGATTGCTTCACACCATGTGAAATTTTAAAAAACGAACCCTGACATGGATGCGATCCGAAAAAAACATCCGGCCAATGATTCGAACCTTTGATGGGACGACTTTGGTGATGTAGTCCTTGTAGCCGACGATCCCCTCGAGTCGGAAGAATGTCTCCTGGTCCAGAGTGCCGTTGTTGCGACAGAAAGCTCGCTGGAAACCAATTATGTACAAATTCACACATGGAACTATCGGATTCTTACCAATTATTGTCTTGCACGGCTTTTTGTTAGTAACCGTGTCCAAAACTTTTCCATATCCGTGTCACGGTTTGCCTTCGTTGTTGAGAGCCTTTTTCTCTATTGTTTCAAACACTGAAAGTTCACGTTGAGATGACAAAGAAAGTGAACCCGAAAGAACATAATGACAAAGTTCCGTTATATTCAGTGGTCTCAGGTGAAAATAAAGGAACCACGTACTGTTGCATTTTACAGAACGGTAGCGATGAGACAATCCAAAGGTTCAAAGTCTAATTTTCGTGGCATTTCGCCATTTGAGATAACCGAAATCTCCAGTCAAAATTGAGTATCATTTGGGGAAGCCATCGGTTTCTTTCTGGTAAGAAAAGCGAGATGTGTGTCAAGACTGACATCCTTAGATCTCACTCAATCAAAAAGCGGACTCTAATGAGTACTGTATCAAGGTGTCAAAATATGAAGACATATGAAATAAGAATGTAATTGAAATGTTAACTGACTGAACCCTTTCAATAATTTTGGATTAATTCTAATGCATCCGACAGATTTGAGGATTGTGGTGAGGTTGAATATCCGTTGTCACACAATTATCGAGCTGGTATCACGGATGGATCTATCGCCGGTTCCCAACTGTGGAACTACTCCGTATGTGGCGATTTAACGAACTAAGTCTCTACGACGCCGAAGAAAGCTCTATCGGAGAATAATTTTATCTCGAGATTGATAAGAGATATCAAAACGTTGTCAACGGCACACTTGTAGTCCCAGTTATGATCTACAAGTTTGTTGTTGACAACTTTTCAATATCTTTTATCAATCTCAAGATAAAATGATTCTCCGGCAGAGCTCAACTCTGTTATTGGATAGACTTTTGACCAACACTGTAGGTTGCGGAGTCCCTTAGCCAGAGAAAAGAGAGATAATGAGTGATAACGGAAACAACCATTGAATCAAAAATTTCCACAACAAGAAGGCTTCAAAAACGCTTATCGTATTATTTTGACGTTTTTGTTTGAGGCTTAACCTTTTTTATGATTTTGTGAGAAATTGTTAACAATTTTTTCTTGGTTTTCACAGATTTAAAAAAATGGATATGAACCCACCTTTGGATTTTGTATAGAGCGCCTTCTTATCAGATAACCAGTCTCCACTGTTACCAGTAATCCTGAAAACATCTCAATTTATGAAGTTTTGTCGAGAAAATCGAGCTTACATTTTTGAATTAAATAAAATCTGACAGCTACCATATCAGGCTGCTTCCACCACCATCTCTGCAAATTTTGTTATTTGAAAATAAATGTTTTTCACTTTCACAAATTAACAGAAATGACCGAATAAACGGGGGTTTTTTAAAGAGTTGATAGTGTTGATTCGTTTTCATTTTTAATATGGCTATTTGATACTGACTATTTTGAATATCACATCGGTCTCAAAATTGTTAAGAACATAGAGGAAAATTTCACTCGACTCTCAAGTACAGTATTCCGGCTTTCACAGACATTATTTAAAAAATAATAAAACGCACCTCCATCTTCTTCTCCTCCTCCTTTCTCATCCATCTCCACACCAAAAGGGAATTAAATAAAATCGTGTTAACGGCCAGATCAGGCCGCTTGGAAGGGACACAGTTGCATTGGCCCTTGTTTGAGACTCCTGTTGTTATTCCTGAAGTGTCAATATATAATGAAAGAGTTGGGAATTGAGAAGAAACACACATAATACGGAAGAAAAAAGCATACAAGAAAAAACAAGCGGAGAAGGAAATTCACAAAACGGGAGAAGAAAAAGAGAAAAAGAAACCAAGACCACAGCAAAGACGTCTGTTATCGTTACGAAATATTTGTGGAAAAGGTAGGGTGAACAAACAAAGGAAGAGAGCCGAGAGACCATGGAAAAGGGAGAGGACTGAAAGAAAGGAAGACGAGGAAATATGCAATAGGCAGGGGCAAGGATTCATGTTTATTTTTACTCTTACACACACTCACGATCTCTCTCTCTCTCTCTCTCTCTCTCTCTCTCTCTCTCCCTCTCTCTATCTCTCTCCCTCTCTCCACTCAGCCAATTTCGCAATCCAATTGCGCCGTTAAATGATGAGATGAAGAATGGACCGTTGGGGGGGCAGAGGTAGCAGCAGCACACTTAGAAGCGGACAGATTTCGAAAAGCATTGAGTCATCGTCATCACGCTTCCCGACGGCCTCTGACATCATTGCAAATACCCGTCGGGTCGCTCTGTCGCTCTCCTACGCACAATACATGCTCTCGCGATCCCCTCTCCCTTTTCCCCAATGGGATGTCTAGTAAGCGCGTGGTGCCAGATTCGAGAAAAAGAGGCGAAAAGCGAGTGGCCGCGCAGGTGTCAGGTCGATATGAATCACTGAGGCACAACAATGAATGGCATTGCGAAACAATGTGAATCCAATGTGGAATAAGGAATAGAATATGAAAAGAGGAGGCGAGCGAACGCATTGAGTCATCGTCATAACAAGCGAATGCATTGAGTCATCGTTGTCCCGAGCGGACAATGCAAATGGAATGCGGAATAACGAATAGAATATGAACCGATGAGGCAAACGACAGCTTTTTGCGTATTACTTTTCCAAGTTTTCACTGACCTCATTCTTCACCGTTCCCTTTCTAATTCTGCTGGGGGATCATTGATAACTCTTTTCCTATCCTATGGTGAATGAAAAGTACCTTACATGTCCCGGAACCGTGATCGACCATCAGAGCAACTATTTCGTGGTCGCACATAGTTTATGTTTGCTGGAGAGTGGGGTCTGCATGGAGCTGAAGTGCACGATTTCACTCTTCCATGGGGTATATATACTGGGCCGCGACGCGCACGCCCCGCCTCTTTCCGTTGGTTGCGCGACTCCGCCCCTCAGCGAGAGACAAGACGGCGAAACATCGTGTCGCCTCTATTTCGAAACAACCGTGCGATGTGAGTGGTGACTTAAAATGCGGAGACACACATTTTAGGGAAAACAAAGAACGGCGATTTCAAAAAAAGTATCAACGGGAAGCTCCAGGAACAAAAATCTCAGCCTCGGCACCGCCCTTCAATGTCAGAGCAAAAAAAGAAGAAGAAAAGAGGGGGGAAGGCAATACCTTCGCAGCGCAGCAAAACGGGGGAAAGAAGAGGAGGGTGACTCAGATTGAGAGAGCAGACGGGTCGAGAGGAAGGGAGAATGGCGGCGACGAGGGAAAACAATGGCGTGTGTCTTTGCCGTCGCTGCTTTATATACTGAGGAGCGAGAGAGCGAGAGGGAGAAGACAGGTAGAGAAAGACGAGGGAGATCGAGGGTGTTTCTCTCTCTCGCTCCCTGCTCGCTCACACTCTCCCTTCCGTAAAAAAAGCCGCTGAGTCACTCGCTCATTGAGGGAATTTGGAGGGCGATCTCTCTGGCAAAACAGCAAAACAACTTGTCGCCTCTATTTCGAAACAGTCTTGCGATGAGGGTGATGACTCAAAATGCGGAGAGGCACATTTTAGGAAAACAAAGAACGCCGATTTCAAAAAAAGTATCAATGGGAAGCTCCAGGACCACCGTAAGCTGTTATGGTCCATGACATTATAAAGAATCACTCTCTTCAACAAACTATGCCATTCACTGCAAATAAAGAAAGAAATACTGGTATTTCTCCATTTTCAGCAATCGGAATGATTCAAAGTTTTCTTTTGGTTTCCAACAGTTTATTTGTGCCCTAAATCCGTTTGATTTATATTCAAAAAAGTAAATCTTTAATTCAGGTAAATTTAGAAAAATCGCATGTTTCTGAAAAAAAAAATGAAAAATTGGTATTTCTCCAGTTAGTTGCAATCAGAAATCACTTCCGATTGGGTTCACGGGGTAAAAAGAGCAGAAAACATGCGATTTAGAAGTATCTCACGGTTTATTCAGCTTAAGCAAGCTAAATTACACAAGAGAAACTAACAAAATGACCCGAATGAGTCTGCAGTCCGCAGCACTGTCGGATCACCCTCCAGCACCGCTCGCTATTACCAGACTGATTCAAAACCAGATTTGAGGCGCCTTCGCGCCTTACGCTAAACAGCGCGCTTGTGGAGTGTCGTTAGCGAGAGAGAGCGCGGCGCAGCAGAGACGCAGGCAGGCGGGGTTCGCGGGCACCGAAGACCCAACTAGTTCCAGCAGTTGGAATAATTGGATTTTTCTTCGATTCCAACTGCCTATTTGTATTCTGAATCCGTTTCAGTGTCCAATATTCAATTTATGGTTTAACGTTTTATTATTTCTCACAATCAATTCAAAACAAATATTCACAAGTGATCGGGAGGAGAGTCCGTACTCATCGAAGTCCAGCTATCGTTCACTTCACCCCATCGATCTCCCTCAGTTTTGATTACATCCCGTCTTGTTCCGCACAAAAATTGCTCAATTGAGTGACCTGGTCCGTGAACTCCCGCACGTCATCGATCTGAATTTACCAACTTGTTAAGGGTGAAGGCGAATTTGAAACTTACACTCCATGTTTTGAGGTCCATGGTGGTCTTTCTTGTAGATCACTTTATCGATCAAACTAAAATTAAAAATACTGTTGGCTAAATTGACTATGTGAGGGAAACATCATTTGGATTTTCATTGTTCCGAGTCTCATTCAAAATATGAATATTTAACTGGAATTTATCTGGGATTGTTTGGGATAGATGACACACTATTGAAAATTGTTCAGTGGAGTGAGGAAGCGGTCCACGAACTTCAGAAACGTCTTCGATCTGAAATGAGCGACTTCTTAGGAGGTAAAGGCGAATTCGGAACCTACACTCCACGTTTTGAGGACCATGGTTAGTCCTTCCGGTAGATCCATGTATCGATCAAACTGCAATTGAAATAATGATTTTCAGTTTTACAATCGGAACCACGGAACCTTATAATTTTTAATGGGAAACAGACAAAACGAAAGAAATAAAAAGCAATAGGATACCGAACCAGCAAAGCTCGACCACCATTCTAGCTCACTACCCAGAAAATTGACGTGCGTCGTGCGGTCATTTTTGGCACGATTACGGCAATTTTCCGAATTTTGACCCAAAAATGGCAGAAATCGTGCCGAAACTTACCGAAAGTCTCACTTTCTCAACAGAAAAAATTTGCCTTGAGAAGTGAAAAACTATTTCCGAAGGATTCTTTCAACAAAAACAATTTGCGGCCGCTCCTTTTTCGAACCAATGTCACAACAAAGCGACGTTATAAGTCGTTTATGTCAAAGTGAATCAGTTACGAGAGACGCGTAGTATTTTTGTTCGAAGATGCATTTACATCTGTTCATTTGGAAAATAGGTAATCGCGATTTGAATTTTGTCATGTTTTAAACCAACCCACCTTTTTCTTAATTTATCTTGAAGAGCTTTTCAGATGCATTCTTTTGTTCTTGTGCGTCCGTGTAGCAGTGTTGGAGGTATATCGCTTTCGTTTGATAGAAATCCTGTGAAAAAAATGAAAAATTGGTATTTCTCCAGTTGCAGCAGTTGGAATAATTGAATTTTTTCTTCGATTCCAACTGCCTATTTGTATTCTGAATCCGTTTGAACTATATTCGAAAAATAAATTTTAAACTTAGTTAATTTTCAGAAATTCGCATATTTCTGAAAAAAAGGGAAAACTGGTTCTTCTCTATTTTCAGCAATCGGACTAGTAGTTGTTTCAAATAAAGCCCTAACGTTTTCCTCCAATTTACCCTTTGCCGACATGAGATTATATAACTAATTTTCCGACATTTTTTTTGAATTTTTTTTAGTTTTCGAAGTTTCCGACAGGTCGTTTCTGAACAAGCCTGATCCCAACTTCTCACAACTGCGACAAGACACCCTGCAATTTGCGGGCGCTACTTTTTCGAACCAATGTCACAACAAAGCGACGTTATAAGTCGTTTATGTCAAAGTAAATTAGTTACGAGAGACGCGTAGTATTTTTGTTGGAAGATGCATTTACATCTGCTCATTTGAAAAATCGGTAATAGCGATTTGAATTGTGATCATCAAAGGGTAATTTTGAGAACAAACAAAATTCAGAAAAACAGCCAAATAAACCAAGTTTTCAAAGCCGTTTAAGACTCTGAACAAAACACCGTCTACGGTTTTTGAAGGAGCGTTTTCTGACTACGTCGATCGCTCCACTTCATGTGAAATAAAAATAAAAGATTAACCCATAATGGATGCGATCCAGGAAGAATATCCTGTTGTCCATTGCCATCTCCTCTTGTCTTCTTCCGCACAAAAATTGTTCAGTGGAGTTATCACGTGTTCCACTAGACTCTAAAATGACCGACTTGTTACGAGGTAAAGGCGAATTCGGAACCTACACTCCACGTTGAGTCCTTCCTGCAGTTCAACTTCTCGATCGGACTGCAATGAAACTCAATGATTTTCAGTTTTACAATCGGAACCACGGAACCTTATAATTTTTAATGGGAAACAGACAAAACAAAAGAAAATATAAGCAATAGGATACCGAACCAGCATAGCTCGACCACCATTCTAGCTCACTAGCCACTCTGCTACCCAGCCATACTTTCCGGCAGTCACAGGTGCATACATATCTGCTCAGAGCAACTTTGCGAGCTTCTAATTTGGCTCCGGAGCTCATTTTGCATAATTAGAGAACAGATTCGGATGCCCCGTGTCGAACTCTAATTCGGCAGGATTACGGCAAATTGCCGAAATTCGACCAAAAAATGCCGGATATTGTGCCGAAAATTACCGAAAAGAAAACAACTTCTCAACAGAAAAAATTTGCCTTGAGAAGTGAAAAACGATTTCCGAAAGATTTCTTTTAACGTTTGGCCCTGTTTTTGCTCATCTTCGGAGGTTCCGATTTTTTCGGAAAGACAGTCGGAACCTTTTTTAGTTTCCGAAATTTTCGACAGGTCGTTTCTGACCAAGCCTGATCCCAACTTCTCTCAACGGCGACAATTTTCGACACCCTACAATTTGCGGGCGCTACTTTTTGGAACCTAAGCGACGTTAGTTGATGTCAAAGTGAATCAGTTACGAGAGACGCGTAGTAGTATTTTTGTTCGAAGATGCATTTACATCTGCTCATTTGAAAAATCGATAACCGCGGTTTGAATTTTGTCATGTTTTCTTGAAAACCAACGCACCTTTTTCTTCATTTTTTGAAGAGTTTTTAGGACGCGTCCTTTTGTTCTCGTGCGTCCGTGTAGCAGTGTTCCGGTCGAGTTGCTCTGAGAAAGAAGAACAATTAAAGATCAAACTCTAAACTGTAAATTTCATACCGCATTGTGAGAGCTGTAGTCTGGCGTGGAGGTCCAGATTGCTGTCCCGAGCTCGCTTACGATCCGTCGGACACTCTCGACTAACCCGCCAACATCATGTACTGGTTGGACGACATTGTTAGTTCTGAAACAGAATAATTGGTTTTTGAGAGCAAACAGAAAGAACGACAGGTGTAGAAGGTGGATAAGATTGGGAGGGGTTGGGACAAAGAGAGGCGTTATTGAGGGAGGTGCGAGACACCGCTGCATCTGCACATTTGCACCATTATCACGTGGTGAAGATGGGGGGAAATGGAGGTTGGAACAGTATGCGGCCCGATCGATCGATCATTAAGTTCATGTTCGAATGGGAAAGAAACACAAAACAAGCAACTAACGGCGAGTAATCAATGAGGAGAGGAAGCAATATAAAAAAAATGAAGCACGGAAAATTGAAGAGGACATTTGATTGAACACATATTTAAAAAAACAAAGATTATATTTCAAAGAATACATTTTAGTTTCAGTAAATTTCAAAAAATTCGTATATTTCTGGAAAAAAACTGGAATTTCTCCATTTTCAGCAATCGGGATAATTTTTGTTTTCATTCTATGTTTTCAACTGTCCATTTGTGTCTTAAATCTGTTCAAATAATATTTTTAAAAATTAATATTTAATTCAGGTAATTTTAAAAAATTCACTTATTTCTTTTAAAAAAAGTGGCATTTCTCCATTTTCAGCAATCGGAAAAAATTAAACTTCATTCTACGTTTTCAACTGCCCATTTATGTCCTGAATCCGTTGAAATTATACTTTTAAAAATAAATTTCAATTTCAGCTAATTTCAAAATAATCGCAGATTTCTGAAAAAAAAATGAAAAACTGGTATTTCTCCCTTTCCAGCAATCGAAATGATTTATATTTTTCTCTCTTTCTAACTGCGTATTTGTTTTCTGAATCCGTTGAAATCGTATGAAAAAGTAAACTTTAAATTTAGTGTATTTCAAAAATTTTGCATATTTCTGAAAACAAAAGAAAAACTGGTAATTCTCCCTTTCCAGCAATCGGAAAAAATTAAATTTTATTTTATGTTCTCAACAGTCCATTTGTATCCTAAATCTGTTCAAATAATATTTTTAAAAATTAATATTTAATTCAGGTAATTTCAAAAAATTCACTTATTTCTGAAAAAAAAACTGGTAATTCTCCCTTTCCAGCAATCGGAATAATTTTTGTTTTCATTCTATGTTTTCAACTGTCCATTTGTGTCCTGAATCCGTTGAATTTAATTTTAAAATTCAGCTTTCAAAATATTCGCATATTTTTGGAAAATAAAAGAAAAACTGGTATTTCTCCTTTTCCAACAATCGAAATTATTCATATTTTTTCTCTCTTTCCAACTGCGTATTTGTGACATGAATCCGTTGAAATCGTATTAAAAAAGTAAACTTTAAATTTAGTGTATTTCAAAAATTTTGTATATTTCTGAAATCAAAAGAAAAGTTGTAATTTATCCATTTCCTGCAATTGGAACGACTCCAATTTTTCTCAGCCGATCACTGCACACACTCTCAGTCTCTTCCAAGTACCCACTCTCTCACTATTTCATGTCTGTCGTCTCTTCACCGTCTCCCTTCTCGGGTTCGATGCAAGTGCGCTCAACCGCACTTTTCGAATTTTGCTGTTTTGTTTTGTCCCGAATTATGAGTTTCAAGCCTATTTTTTGTGTTTTGCTTGTTTTTTTTGCTGTTTTCACTGAAGAAACTTATTTTAATTATAAAATACTGTAATTTCTCGATTATTGCGGCACACGCTGCCACAAACGCATTTTATCTCGAGATCGATAGAAGATACCCCAGAGTTGTCAACAGCAAACTTGTAGATCAAAACTAAAACTACAAATTTTCTGTTGACATTTCCAGAATATCTTTCATAAATATCGAAACATAGTAATTTTCTTTGTTTGAGGTGTCTTTTTTAATGTTGGATACTGTAGCAATGTCGTATGTTATGACGCGCTTGTGCGTACACCGTGACGCAACAATTGCGGACTTTTAAATCACCCTTTTTCTAAGTGAGAAATCTCGTTGTTCTGTTCTTTTCCCCGCTGAGTTGTACTTCATTTTCTTTTATTATTTGATATAAATTATTGCTTTTTTATATTACGTTCACGAAACGTAACAGTGGCGATCAGGATGAGATGTTACGTTTCGTGAACGTAATATAAAAAAAGCAATAATTTATATAATAATAAATAGAAAACTGAAGTACAACTAAGCGGGGAAAAGAACAGAACAACGAGATTTCTCACTTAGAAAAAGGGTGATTTAAAAGTCCGCAATTGTTGCGTCACGGTGTACGCACAAGCGCGTCATAACATACGACATTGCTACAGTATCCAACACCTCCCTTGTTTGGATGCAGTGTTGGAGGTATATCGCTTTCGTTTGATAGAAATCCTGTGAAAAAAATGAAAAATTGGTATTTCTCCAGTTGCAGCAGTTGGAATAATTGAATTTTTTCTTCGATTCCAACTGCCTATTTGTATTCTGAATCCGTTTGAACTATATTCGAAAAATAAATTTTAAACTTAGTTAATTTTCAGAAATTCGCATATTTCTGAAAAAAAGGGAAAACTGGTTCTTCTCTATTTTCAGCAATCGGACTAGTAGTTGTTTCAAATAAAGCCCTAACGTTTTCCTCCAATTTACCCTTTGCCGACATGAGATTATATAACTAATTTTCCGACATTTTTTTTGAATTTTTTTTAGTTTTCGAAGTTTCCGACAGGTCGTTTCTGAACAAGCCTGATCCCAACTTCTCACAACTGCGACAAGACACCCTGCAATTTGCGGGCGCTACTTTTTCGAACCAATGTCACAACAAAGCGACGTTATAAGTCGTTTATGTCAAAGTAAATTAGTTACGAGAGACGCGTAGTATTTTTGTTGGAAGATGCATTTACATCTGCTCATTTGAAAAATCGGTAATAGCGATTTGAATTGTGATCATCAAAGGGTAATTTTGAGAACAAACAAAATTCAGAAAAACAGCCAAATAAACCAAGTTTTCAAAGCCGTTTAAGACTCTGAACAAAACACCGTCTACGGTTTTTGAAGGAGCGTTTTCTGACTACGTCGATCGCTCCACTTCATGTGAAATAAAAATAAAAGATTAACCCATAATGGATGCGATCCAGGAAGAATATCCTGTTGTCCATTGCCATCTCCTCTTGTCTTCTTCCGCACAAAAATTGTTCAGTGGAGTTATCACGTGTTCCACTAGACTCTAAAATGACCGACTTGTTACGAGGTAAAGGCGAATTCGGAACCTACACTCCACGTTGAGTCCTTCCTGCAGTTCAACTTCTCGATCGGACTGCAATGAAACTCAATGATTTTCAGTTTTACAATCGGAACCACGGAACCTTATAATTTTTAATGGGAAACAGACAAAACAAAAGAAAATATAAGCAATAGGATACCGAACCAGCATAGCTCGACCACCATTCTAGCTCACTAGCCACTCTGCTACCCAGCCATACTTTCCGGCAGTCACAGGTGCATACATATCTGCTCAGAGCAACTTTGCGAGCTTCTAATTTGGCTCCGGAGCTCATTTTGCATAATTAGAGAACAGATTCGGATGCCCCGTGTCGAACTCTAATTCGGCAGGATTACGGCAAATTGCCGAAATTCGACCAAAAAATGCCGGATATTGTGCCGAAAATTACCGAAAAGAAAACAACTTCTCAACAGAAAAAATTTGCCTTGAGAAGTGAAAAACGATTTCCGAAAGATTTCTTTTAACGTTTGGCCCTGTTTTTGCTCATCTTCGGAGGTTCCGATTTTTTCGGAAAGACAGTCGGAACCTTTTTTAGTTTCCGAAATTTTCGACAGGTCGTTTCTGACCAAGCCTGATCCCAACTTCTCTCAACGGCGACAATTTTCGACACCCTACAATTTGCGGGCGCTACTTTTTGGAACCTAAGCGACGTTAGTTGATGTCAAAGTGAATCAGTTACGAGAGACGCGTAGTAGTATTTTTGTTCGAAGATGCATTTACATCTGCTCATTTGAAAAATCGATAACCGCGGTTTGAATTTTGTCATGTTTTCTTGAAAACCAACGCACCTTTTTCTTCATTTTTTGAAGAGTTTTTAGGACGCGTCCTTTTGTTCTCGTGCGTCCGTGTAGCAGTGTTCCGGTCGAGTTGCTCTGAGAAAGAAGAACAATTAAAGATCAAACTCTAAACTGTAAATTTCATACCGCATTGTGAGAGCTGTAGTCTGGCGTGGAGGTCCAGATTGCTGTCCCGAGCTCGCTTACGATCCGTCGGACACTCTCGACTAACCCGCCAACATCATGTACTGGTTGGACGACATTGTTAGTTCTGAAACAGAATAATTGGTTTTTGAGAGCAAACAGAAAGAACGACAGGTGTAGAAGGTGGATAAGATTGGGAGGGGTTGGGACAAAGAGAGGCGTTATTGAGGGAGGTGCGAGACACCGCTGCATCTGCACATTTGCACCATTATCACGTGGTGAAGATGGGGGGAAATGGAGGTTGGAACAGTATGCGGCCCGATCGATCGATCATTAAGTTCATGTTCGAATGGGAAAGAAACACAAAACAAGCAACTAACGGCGAGTAATCAATGAGGAGAGGAAGCAATATAAAAAAAATGAAGCACGGAAAATTGAAGAGGACATTTGATTGAACACATATTTAAAAAAACAAAGATTATATTTCAAAGAATACATTTTAGTTTCAGTAAATTTCAAAAAATTCGTATATTTCTGGAAAAAAACTGGAATTTCTCCATTTTCAGCAATCGGGATAATTTTTGTTTTCATTCTATGTTTTCAACTGTCCATTTGTGTCTTAAATCTGTTCAAATAATATTTTTAAAAATTAATATTTAATTCAGGTAATTTTAAAAAATTCACTTATTTCTTTTAAAAAAAGTGGCATTTCTCCATTTTCAGCAATCGGAAAAAATTAAACTTCATTCTACGTTTTCAACTGCCCATTTATGTCCTGAATCCGTTGAAATTATACTTTTAAAAATAAATTTCAATTTCAGCTAATTTCAAAATAATCGCAGATTTCTGAAAAAAAAATGAAAAACTGGTATTTCTCCCTTTCCAGCAATCGAAATGATTTATATTTTTCTCTCTTTCTAACTGCGTATTTGTTTTCTGAATCCGTTGAAATCGTATGAAAAAGTAAACTTTAAATTTAGTGTATTTCAAAAATTTTGCATATTTCTGAAAACAAAAGAAAAACTGGTAATTCTCCCTTTCCAGCAATCGGAAAAAATTAAATTTTATTTTATGTTCTCAACAGTCCATTTGTATCCTAAATCTGTTCAAATAATATTTTTAAAAATTAATATTTAATTCAGGTAATTTCAAAAAATTCACTTATTTCTGAAAAAAAAACTGGTAATTCTCCCTTTCCAGCAATCGGAATAATTTTTGTTTTCATTCTATGTTTTCAACTGTCCATTTGTGTCCTGAATCCGTTGAATTTAATTTTAAAGGATGAAACGAGAAGAAGAACCTTCCGGAAAGTGAGAGTGAGTGTGCAGTGACTGTTGTAAGAGTACACACACAGAGACAAGAAAGTAAGAGAGCATGGGGAATGGGTTCCCGAAGGAGGGGACAAGGACTGACTCGAATGTGTGTGTGCGGGTGCAGACGGTGAAGCGAAGAAGAGGAAGAGGCCCAGTCACAGACACACAGCAAAGTAAAAGGAGGTCTGATTGATAAACAGTTTGTGGAGGGAAGCATAGTCACCATTAATTGTTGGTCTGAATCTGTGCTGACAATAACTAGCTGATGATGAAAAGGAAGAGAAGAAGGGCTGACCCGAATGCGCGTTGTGTGAAGCGATGAAAGCGATGTGTGAAGGGATGGGAGATGAAACGGCAAATTGACAGAGCATAAGGGAGAGACGGAAGGACACTTTTGCAGAAGAATGGTTGCGTAATAGAGATCAAACGGGGGGCAATCGATAGGGAATCCGATGAATCACAAAAAGAAACACGAGGCGACAGGGGGTGGAAATAATCCTTGGAAAGAACCAATTCTCGATTGGCCTGGTCTAACTCAGTTTGGACTAGGGGATTCGCACTTTAGTATCAACGCGATTTGAAAAATAGAACACTCACATCTTTCTCCAGTGTTTCCGTTAATCGTTTTGAAATTCAGTGCAAATCCGTTCAGCTGCCATATCAGGCTGCTTTCTCCATTCAATCCATCCATCTTTCTCCTCCTTCTTCTTCTTCTCCATAAGTGGAAATTTAAGTAAATCGTTTGATAAATATGAGCAGCAGATCAGCGGCTCCAATTGGGAAAAATGTATTTCACCTGAAAAAAGACGACTGTTCATTGAATTTTCTATACTGAAGACTGACTCACTCTTGTTCTCTTCTCCTTCTCCTTCCAATCTTTTTTCACAACTCCAACGAAATACCAATGGCGTCCATATCAGGTCGGCCGGGGAGATGGCTGCATTGACCACAAGTTTGATATCTGAAATGTTGGAAAAATGGAATCGGAGTGAAATTGAGAGGAAACGAAAGGTAAAACAGAGCAAAACAAGGTGGAAGACAAACAGAGAGAGAGGCTGAAGGAAAACAACGGGAAAAGAGAAGTGTGGGTACGTACAAGAACATGAAATGATGCCGCCGCCACTCACAATCAGTAAGCAATCAGTAATCACTGGCCCTGAGCCCTCATTATTTTAATTATGAATACCGTATTCGGGTAATTAAATTTAATGAGGTAATTAAAATGATGACTCATCGCTAGGGCGCCATGGGTAGGGATGAGTCATTGATGACTCATTGTCGGCATCCTTTGATGTCGCCTTCCCTCGGAGACCATCCAGTCAGGAAAACCTAGCTTGCTACCACACTCTGATAATTCTAGAAAAACTAAATCATGTTACCGGTCCAGTTGACTAATCCCTGTCCAAGTTCCAGCTTAAACGGACCATTTTGAGCCGAGTTATGCTCATTTGGACAATGTCAAGGCGAAAAGAAGAAACGGGGGGAGGAAGGCAATACACCTCGCAGCGCAACGAAAAGAGGGGAAAAATGAACGAAGGAGAGTGACTCTGCGGCCTTTTATACGGCAGAGCGAGAGAGCAGAGAAGCGGAAGAGGCGAGAGAGGCGAGAGAGAGAACACACACGCCCTCGTTCCCACTCTTAGCCACCCTTCAATGTATTTCACCGAAGTGAAATAGACGCAGACATCCAGCCGCCCGTCCCCCAGAACGGGTACGGTGGCCGAGGAGGCGGCAGAGAAGTGCGGCGGTTGGCTTGATGCCAGTATGGTTTAACTTGTCCTCGAGAGGTGCTATGCAGACCGAGCGGCAAAAGGCAGACGGGTAGAGCACGGCGGAGGGTAATGGCGCGAGGGCGGAGAGGGAAAGAGAAAAGAAAAAGAGTGGTGGTGGAGATTGTGTGTTTTTCGAGAATGGGGGACACCTGTCGCTTCTCTTTCTTCCGAATTCGAGGGACATCAATGAATCGGGGGGTCGCAGGAGGTTAGGGTCGCTCTCGACACATCTCGGCGAATGCTTCCGACGCGAATTGAGTTCCATTGTCCGAAACGACGGTATCTGGAAAACCATTGCGAGAGAAGATACCTTGCAGCGCGGCTATCGTTCTCGACGTTGTTGTAGACGACATGGTGACCACTTCCGGCCACTTCGAGAACGCATCAACGACGACCAGATACCAGACTCCATGATCCGGTCCAGCGAAATCAATGTGCACGCGCTTCCACGGCTCCGACGGTCTAGTCCACGGCTCGAGTGGCACTTTTGTCGGCGATTTCCGGCAGCTTTGACAACTCCGGCACTTGCGCACGAATTCCTCGATGTCATGATCGAGTCCTCTCCAGTATACGAATGAGCGTGCAAGCTGCTTCATTCGTTCGATTCCCGGATGGTTTCTGTGAAGTTCCTGCAAGACTTCGTACCTGAGTGACTCCGGAATCACGACACGATCAAGCCAGAGCACACATCCGTCCATCACGACTAGAGCATCGCGCTTTTGGAACAACGCCTTGAGATCGTCCTTCAACGATCCAATTTTTGGCCATTTTCCTTCCTTGATGCACTTGGCGGCTTCAGCGAGACTCACATCCCGAGCTGTTGCAGCGGCGATGTCCTTGCTGAACACGGGAAGACGACGGACGGCGGCCTGTAAAAGATTCACCTCTACCTCAGCCACAACGACTTCGTCATCCTCGCTCGGCGTCTTCTGCATCATCCGAGACAATGCGTCGGCGTGTCCGAACTTCTCCGTGGTGACGTGCTCGATGGAGAAATCATATCCCATCAGTGTTGTTGCCCATCTCACGAGTCGATTCTGCGAGTGCACCGGCAACGTCTTCTTCTCTCCGAAAATGGCGAGTAGTGGCTTGTGATCCGTCTTCAAGCGAAAGCGGCGGCCGTACACGTACTTGTGAAACCGTTTGACGGTCCAGACGAGTGCGAGAGCCTCCTTTTCGATCTGCGAGTAGTTCTTCTCTGCAGCATTCAACGATCGAGCCACGTGAGCGATTGGACGCTCCTTTCCGTCCGTGCACTGGTGCGACAGTACTCCTCCGATTCCATATTCACACGCGTCAGCTGCAATCAGCAATGGTAATCGGGATCATAGTTGACTAAGTTCAAATCAGAAACAACTACCGACTTCAACTCCTCAAACTTAGCCTGCTCGTGCTGCGTCCAGTTCCAGTCGACGTCTTGATGCAGTAGACGATCCAACGGTCCTCTCATAGACTTGAGCTCCGGAACGAACTTTCCGTAGTAGGATATCATTCCAAGGAAACTCATCAACTGCTTCTTGTCTTGCGGCGGCATCATGTTCTGAATCGGTAAGATTCCTTTCTGAGTCGGTCGTCTTCCTTCTTTATCCAGCCGAAATCCGAGGAATTCGATGCTCGCCGTTGCGAACGAACACTTTGCCAGCTTGACGCGCAGTCCATACTCTCGAATCCTCTCGAAAACCATCCTCAAACGCTCCCGATGCTCGGTAAACGATTTTCCAGAGGTTTTCGCTGAAGGTCTCGGACGGTGCACCAAGGAGAAGGCGTCGCTGCGCGTCAAGGATGGAGAGAAGCCGGTTTTCGTGAAAGCGCGGCCGGTGCCGTACGGATCGATCGAAATCGTCGAGAACGAGGTCAATCGAATGCTGGATCTGGGCGTCCTCAAGAAGGTCATTCACAACGATTGGGCTGCGCCCGTTGTAGTCGTGCGTCACAAACGGACTGGAAAGTTGCGGATGTGCGTCGATTTCAAGACTGGACTAAACGCCGCTCTAGAAGGAGAAGTTCATCCACTGCCGGTGCCCGAGGACATCTTCGCATCGCTCGATGGAGGATCGATTTTTTCACAAATCGACCTCGCGGACGCATACTTGCAGATCGAGTTAGACGAGGAGTCTAAACAATTCTGCACGATCAATACGCATTTGGGATTGTTCCAATTTCAACGATTGCCTTTCGGCGTGAAAACCGCGACCATGATATTCCAAAGGCTCATGGACAAAATGCTCGCTGGAATCCCAGGAGTGGCAGCCTACTTGGATGATGTTCTTGTCGTCGGAAAGTCGATTACCGAGCATCGGGAGCGTTTGAGGATGGTTTTCGAGAGGATTCGAGAGTATGGACTGCGCGTCAAGCTGGCAAAGTGTTCGTTCGCAACGGCGAGCATCGAATTCCAACAGTGGCGATCAGTATTTTTAAATTTCTGTCGAAATTGCGCGTACATTTTGTGAAAATTGTTTCTTTACAAATTGCAACTAATTCCGAAAAATTCTCTGAATTTTCGGATTACTGCTGCTACGTGTCACCGCATCAACTCGCTTTTGCATTCGCATTCGCATCTATTCACTCTCTCTCTCCCTCGTTCCGTCTCTAACGTAGTTCAGGTGAATTATGGACGAGTTGGCAAAAACGCTTCAGCAGGAGCTGCAAGCGGAGCGTGAAGCACATCGAGCGCAGATGGAGAGGCTGATCGAAGTGTTCGCGAAGCAGATGGCGCCTGCAACCGCAGCTGCCGCCGGAAACGACGAGTCGACATCGAAACCATCGACTGGACAGCAATCTCAGACCGCTCTGATGAACGCCGTCGCGACGCGGATCCCGAAGTTCGATTTCGATCTGGAGGAGGACCTCACTTTCGACAAATGGTGGGCCCGTTACGGAGAGCTGGTGGAGAAAGAAGACCGCTTGTCGGATGAGTCGAGAAGACAAGTTGTCGCGGAGAGATTGTCGGAAAGATGCTACGATCAGTTGGTCACCGCCATCGCGCCGAAGAAGGTCTCCGACTTGAAGCTCGAGGACATCGTCGAACAACTCAAGAGTTTGTTCACGGTGCAGCGCAGCGTCTTCGCCGCACGATACGCGAGTGTGACAACCGCACGAGGAGTCGCGGAAGGATCGATTGAGTACGCAAACGGAGTGAATGTGCGAGTCGAACGATCACTCATCGACGGACTCACTCCCGACGACTGGAAGGTGTTCTGTTTTATCAAGGGCCTGGAGCACCCAAGCTATATGGAGCTCAGGCGCCATTTGATGCAGTTCGTCGAGTTGCGCTACCGGCAAACGCCGAGGATCAAGACGACGCTGGCGGATCTTCTCGAAGAAGAAAAGCAGTTGCAAAGTCTACAGATGGACGTCGCGGAAGTTGAATCCGGAGCGAGACAAGTAAATCGCATTTTGGCAGAAAAGGACTCAAAGAAGAAGAGTGGAGGAAAAGGAAGCAAGGGTTTCAAGAACCCGAAGGACGAAAAGAAGGAGTTTCGCAAGAAACGAATTTCCGAGTCTTCCAGCAAGAGGCGTGATGACAGCAAGAGAGTTTGCTGGTTCTGCGACAAACCGGGACACACCATGGCGGAGTGTCGGGCGTTGAAGCAGAAGAAAGCGGCGAAGGTGAAGCAAGTCACCTCGTCGTGTGCCGTTCAAGCGACGCGTCAATACATGACGGTCGGCGTCAACGGAAAGAACGTCGAATTCCAACTCGATACCGGATCGGACATCACGCTGATCGGAACGAAGGAGTGGGAATCGATTGGTTGCCCGCCTCTTGAGCAGTCGCCAGTGGTCGTGAGATGCGCCAACGGCGAGGAGATGGAGATTCGAGGACGTTGCGCCGTCGGATTCCAGCTGAAAGACGTCACCGGAAAAGGATTCGTGTATGTCCGCGAAGAGGGTACTCTACTCGGACTCGACTGGATCGCGCAATCTCCGAAGATGCGATACCACATGGATCAGTTGGTAAACCGCACCGAAGTCGTGGCAGCCGTGAAGGACACTGCCGAGCAGATCAAAAGTGAGTTGCTCAACGATTTTCCAGAGGTTTTCGCTGAAGGTCTCGGACGGTGCACCAAGGAGAAGGCGTCGCTGCGCGTCAAGGATGGAGAGAAGCCGGTGTTCGTGAAAGCACGGCCGGTGCCGTACGGATCGATCGAAATCGTCGAGAACGAGGTCAATCGAATGCTGGATCTGGGCGTCCTCAAGAAGGTCATCCACAGCGATTGGGCTGCGCCCGTTGTAGTCGTGCGTCACAAACGGACTGGAAAGTTGCGGATGTGCGTCGATTTCAAGACTGGACTAAACGCCGCTCTGGAAGGAGAAGTTCATCCACTGCCGGTGCCCGAGGACATCTTCGCATCGCTCGATGGAGGATCGATTTTTTCACAAATCGACCTCGCGGACGCATATTTGCAAATCGAGCTCGACGAGGAGTCAAGATCGTTCTGCACGATCAACACGCATTTGGGTCTCTTCCAATTCCAACGACTGCCTTTCGGCGTGAAGACCGCGACCATGATATTCCAAAGGCTCATGGACAAAATGCTCGCTGGAATCCCAGGAGTGGCAGCCTACTTGGATGATGTTCTTGTCGTCGGAAAGTCGATTACCGAGCATCGGGAGCGTTTGAGGATGGTTTTCGAGAGGATTCGAGAGTATGGACTGCGCGTCAAGCTGGCAAAGTGTTCGTTCGCAACGGCGAGCATCGAATTCCTCGGATTTCGGCTGGATAAAGAAGGAAGACGACCGACTCAGAAAGGAATCTTACCGATTCAGAACATGATGCCGCCGCAAGACAAGAAGCAGTTGATGAGTTTCCTTGGAATGATATCCTACTACGGAAAGTTCGTTCCGGAGCTCAAGTCTATGAGAGGACCGTTGGATCGTCTACTGCATCAAGACGTCGACTGGAACTGGACGCAGCACGAGCAGGCTAAGTTTGAGGAGTTGAAGTCGGTAATTGCTTCTGATTTGAACTTAGTCAACTATGATCCTCGATTACCATTGCTGATTGCAGCTGACGCGTGTGAATATGGAATCGGAGGAGTACTGTCGCACCAGTGCACGGACGGAAAGGAGCGTCCAATCGCTCACGTGGCTCGATCGTTGAATGCTGCAGAGAAGAACTACTCGCAGATCGAAAAGGAGGCTCTCGCACTCGTCTGGACCGTCAAACGGTTTCACAAGTACGTGTACGGCCGCCGCTTTCGCTTGAAGACGGATCACAAGCCACTACTCGCCATTTTCGGAGAGAAGAAGACGTTGCCAGTGCACTCGCAGAATCGACTCGTGAGATGGGCAACAACACTGATGGGATATGATTTCTCCATCGAGCACGTCACCACGGAGAAGTTCGGACACGCCGACGCATTGTCTCGGATGATGCAGAAGACGCCGAGCGAAGATGACGAAGTCGTCGTGGCTGAGGTGGAGGTAAATCTTTTACAGGCCGCCGTCCGTCGTCTTCCCGTGTTCAGCAAGGACATCGCCGCTGCAACCGCTCGGGATGTGAGTCTCGCTGAAGCCGCCAAGTGCATCAAGGAAGGAAAATGGCCAAAAATTGGATCGTTGAAGGACGATCTCAAGGCGTTGTTCCAAAAGCGCGATGCTCTAGTCGTGATGGATGGATGTGTGCTCTGGCTTGATCGTGTCGTAATTCCGGAGTCACTCAGGTGCGAAGTCTTACAGGAACTTCACAGAAACCATCCGGGAATCGAACGAATGAAGCAGCTTGCCCGCTCATTCGTATACTGGAGAGGACTCGATCATGATATCGAAGAACACGTTCGAAAGTGCCGGAGCTGCCAAAGCTGCCGGAAATCGCCGACAAAAGTGCCACTCGAGCCGTGGACTAGACCGTCGGAGCCGTGGAAGCGCGTGCACATTGATTTCGCTGGACCGGATCATGGAGTCTGGTATCTGGTCGTCGTTGATGCGTTCTCGAAGTGGCCGGAAGTGGTCACCATGTCGTCTACAACAACGTCGAGAACGATAGCCGCGCTGCAAGGTATCTTCTCTCGCAATGGTTTTCCAGATACCGTCGTTTCGGACAATGGAACTCAATTCGCGTCGGAAACATTCGCCGAGATGTGTCGAGGGCGAGGCATTCGTCACATCCGTTCCCCCGCATACCATCCCCAGTCCAATGGACTAGCTGAGCGTTTCGTGGACACGCTGAAACGAGGATTGAGAAAGTTAAAAGGGGAGGGACCGGTGTCGCAAGAAATTCTGGACGAGTTCCTGATGTACTATCGCTCGACACCGATGGAAGTTCTCGACGGGAAGTCTCCCGCCGAAGTACACGTTGGTAGACAGTTGCGGACGCGACTGACGTTGATGAAGCCGTCGGATGATTCCGAGGCGTTGGAGAAGGATCTCCGAGAAGTCTCCATGAAGGAGCACTTCGATCGCAAGCACGGAGCCGTCGCCAGAAGTTTCTCTGTTGGAGAGCAAGTCTCCGCGAAAGTGTTCAAGAGAAATTCGTGGAGCTGGGCCGATGGTGTAGTCAAAAGAGCCCTAGGTCAGGTAATGTACGAAGTGGAAGTCAACGGTAAGGAAAAACGATTCCATGCGAATCAATTGTTGAGCCGGGAAGTTTCCGAGACGTCGCGGGTTATTCCCTTGTCGCTGCTCAGCGATATTTTCGCTGTGCCTCTCAAGAAGATCGTTGCAGGTGCCAGCGATCATCAACCAGCCGAGCAGCAACCGCCGTCAAAGCCGAAACCGTCGCTCATTCCCGTTCCTGTTGTCGTCTCCAATCCGCCTCGTGCCGTTGTCGTCGCAACACCACCTACCTCCACGCCAATCGTTACTGCATCCACAAATCCCGTCTCTACTGTTGCTGCTCCACCGCTTCGAAGATCAACTCGTGTTCCAAAGCCGATCGTTCGCTTTGATCCCTCGCACACTGCATCTACGAGGAGAAACAATCGGAAGTAATCGTCGTCGTCAAGTTCAATCGTCTGCTGCTGCCGCCGCCGTCGTCCTTGGATTCGATCGTCGTTGTAATTCTTCTTTATTTTCGTTGTAATTTCGTTGTTGTTCTCTCGTTGTAATTTATTGATTTTGAGTCTAGGTTAGTAGGTTCCCTATTTCTGAGATTTAGTTATTTTGTCAAGTTTTTAGATCCCCGTAGTTCTAATTTTATTGTTCGTTCCGCCGATGCGTATTCTGCTATTGGTTCCACACACAGCCGTCATCTATCCCGAACCGTGGTTCACACGTCACCCGAACCTTCTTCGTTCCTCTGTCCACAAGTCAACCGGACACCCCTCGTACACCTCACCCGACCATCATGCTGCTATTTGAGTTCACAAGTCAACCGAGCTCCCCCCTCATGGTCTCTTGCTTCTGTCTCCTTGTTCCTATCCAAACAAGGGAGGTGTTGGATACTGTAGCAATGTCGTATGTTATGACGCGCTTGTGCGTACACCGTGACGCAACAATTGCGGACTTTTAAATCACCCTTTTTCTAAGTGAGAAATCTCGTTGTTCTGTTCTTTTCCCCGCTGAGTTGTACTTCATTTTCTTTTATTATTTGATATAAATTATTGCTTTTTTATATTACGTTCACGAAACGTAACATTTAAAGAAATTCTTTTTTCAGTTCTTTAATGTTTTTTAGAATATATTCCAGATTATTATTGCCAGGATCTAGCCTTTTTGAGAATATTTCCCAAGTCACGGCTTTTTTTACTATAATTTTTTCAGGTCCTAAAAGTTCAACAATGTCTTCACCGGCACAAAAAAAACCGACAGAAAGGTAAGAAAAATAGGAAAAAGAAATTTACCTGCGGAAATGAGTATTTTTCTTACAACTTCTCAATTTTAAATGTTCATCATCGAACTACGACTACAAGCGGAGAAAATTGGAACCCTCACTCTTTTAGGTTCGCCAGAGGTAGACCAATGAGACCATGCGCCGTCTGCGGTGAATTGATGCGATCGTTGATTGCTTGTAACGCATGCATGGAATTCTTCAGATACTCTGTGTCGTGGGAGGTGATTTTTGATTTAGTGAACACAGTTTAGAAATATACATATTTCCAGAGAACATACCGATGTTCTGGATCAGGAGATTGCCAAAACGTGAGAGGACCACATAGATGTAGGTCTTGTCGTCTCGAGAAATGCTACAAAGCCGGATTGAACCACGGTAAGTCACTATCGAAAATGTTGATTATCGGTAATTTATCAATTTTCAGGTAGCCGTTCATACATCCCGCAGATCCCTCAGCAGCAGCAGCAACTGCCCTTGCCTCAGCTCCCCTTGACACTGTCCCCGCCGACGCCATTGTTTGCTCAGCCACTCATGAATCTAATGACGACTGCCTTCGCGCAGCAGCAGGCTCAGATCCAACTCCAACAGTTCATGATGATGCTCGCACAACAACAACAACCGCTATGTGATGTGCAACAAGTGGCTACTGCCGAAGCCATGAAGACTGCGCAGGATGCGAAAGCTGCCGAGGAGGCCGCCCAGATTGTCTCAGCTTTGCTAGCAGGTCGTCTTTCTCCTGGTAACGGTATGTGTAATTTCAAATTTTGAAAAACCATTTTGAAAGAAATGTTTCTTTCGATTATCTGAACCTTCCTCAACCGACTTTCAACGTATTACAAATTTTTTCTGAAATTTAGGGACTTGACATTTTTTTCTGCATTTTTTTCATCAAAATACTATCGAATGCCATCGAAGTGGTCCCACAACCGAGAACCTGCGAGAGAACTGATATCTCGAGATTGATGACAGATAGCAAAAAGTTGTCAACAACAAAATTGTAGTTAGAGTTATGATCTACAAGTTTGGTGTTGACCACTTTATGATATATCTTATCAATTGCCAGATATAACAAATCTTCGGCAGAGCTCTCCTGGGTTGTTGGCCATTTCGATAGCATCCGATAGTATTCAATGAATGAGGATTAAATTCAGAAACGTATTTTTCTACTGATGAAGTATCACGATCAGAAATAGGAATTCAAACAAAAACCCGAAAATTCATATGTTTTTTTCCGAACTAAATTTTGCATGTTTTTTGCAGGGAAAAAATCAGTTCTTTTGATTTTATTTTTGAAGTGTTAGAACATTTTCGAAATGGATCAGAAAAAATCTGATGATTTTCAGAATTTCTAGACACGAGAAAAAAAAATGAAAAACTGATCTCTGACTTAAAAAAATTGATTTTGGAAATTTTTAAAAGTTTCAGTGAAATGTTGTTTTTTTTTGAAGAAAAACGTTCCTCAAAAAAATATTTAAATTTCGGAAAGTGGGAACAAAAAACGCATTATAATACTCAAACAGTAACCAACTGAAATCGATTATAGGCTTCGGAGTGGGAAAAGTGGTGGATTGTGAGATGCCCGAAGAACTCAAGACGGAGATTCCAAACCATCTGGTGAACGAGGATCTTTCGGACGACGATGAGTAGATTTTCATTATTTTTTCTATTCCGCATAAGAAAATTTTCATTTCCCATTCCCACCTAGCTTCCGCTTGTTTCTCTCTTCTCCCCGCTCTATTGATTTAATTATCCATGATTGAGCTCGTTCACAATGCGGCGTCCAAATCTTGTCGATGACCTCTATTGATTCGACCACCTGGACGATCTCTACATTACTTTCGACGCGTCGCGAGCGCCTCTTGAGAGGTCCTCGACGAGCTTCGGACGCCGAATAATCCGTACTAAAATAAGCTATGTTTTTAAATAAATTGTCTTTCAAAATGCTACAGTTGCTGTATGAGTAAGTAGGGAGTAAAAAGTTCTGAAAATTGAGAATTACTCGAAATTGTCTGAGAAATCGTGAATAAATTCATATGAAAGGTCCACCATGTCTACCAGAGATGCACGGAAATGAAAATTTCGCCAAACGGAAAGCAGAAACGGAAACGGAACCACTAAAATTTGTTACGGAAAACGGAATCGGAAACGGAATATCAATTTTTAAACGGAAACGGAAAACGGAATCCGTGCATCCCTGTTATGTATCGTGTAAGATGTTCCTCTATTGCGTTCAAGTGGAGTTTTTGATATTAGTGATTGAAAATGATTCAACAGATAATAGACAAGTCAATCAAGACAACAGACAAGTCAAAATCCCTGACGAGACGATCCTGGTGGTGGGAAGACGATCTCCTGCTTTGTTGGTCTTCCGTTGTTTGTAACATCAATTGTTTTGTGCATATGCATGAAGAAGTCGGAAGAAAGCCGAGGGATGGCAGGAGCAGGAGCAGGAGTACTCGCGAGCCGAAGGAAAGGAGCAGAAGCCAAGCCAGAGGACGCAAGGAACTGAAAAGCAATAAGGAGGCGAGCAGCAGAAGGACGGCTAGAGGATGGGTGTCTGGAGGTGAGGCGGATACAAAGAAGATGAAGGAGCAGGTGAGAGGAAGGTGGAGCGATAAAGAATGGAGATCGGCTTCGATGGGTTTCTCTGCAAACCAGGCAACATTTAAAGGTTTGCCGCTAATTCAATCAACCGTGGATGGGAATTTTTTATTGCTCTACCGTTTCCCCATCCCACGCAAAACCAGAGGTTTCTTTTTCTGATTTTTCCCAGCAATCTTCCGATTCCTCTTTTGCTGAGGCTGGGGAGACGGTAGAGCAATAAAATGTTCCCATCCATGTTTTATTAAAAATTCCCATCCATGTCTTATTATTATAAGGAATACGGTGGTAGGTGGCAGCCGGAGACGCAGAGCGACATGATGGAAGTCGACAACTCCTGGGCGTACTAAATGTATTCAGAAGTGGTTCCCATGTTCCCACCAGTACCAGAACTCTCCTGGACGTTACTTACTTACTTAGTTACTTAGACGATCCGTAGTTCGCCGAGGTGGCGCGGATCACAGCTTTCCAAGTTGGGCGATCTCTGGCCAGAGTCGTCCAGTTTGTTGTTAGTTGGTTGTCGTCGTCCCGGACAGACAGGTCCTTCTCCATCATGTCGGCCCAGCGCATCGGCGGACGTCCTCTTGGGCGTTTCCAGTCTCTCGGGTACCAGTGAAGTGTGCTTGTCGTCCAGCGGTCGTCCGCTCTCCTCGCAACGTGGCCAGCCCATTCCAGTTTTCGTCTTATCACGTGCTTCAGCGGGTCCTTGACTTGCGAGAGCTTCCTCATGTCTTCGCGGTGGAGATCTCTCGAGCGTTGTTCGGTCAGGGTGATCCCGACGATCCTTCGTTCCAGAGCAGCGTGGGTAATTCGGATTCGTTCGAGGTGGGCTTTCGTTGGTGACCACGTTTCTCCGGCGTAGCAGAGTGCAGGTAGGACGGGCGTGTCGAACAGATTTGCTCGGGTTTTCGGGTCGGCGATCAGGTCGGACGCTCTTTGGATGGTTCCTAGGGCCGCCCAAGCTGATCGTCTCCTTCGGTGTAGTTCTGGGAGCAACTCGTTGTTCTTGTTCAGGTTCCGCCCGAGGTAGACGTACTCATCACACTCGTCGATCGGAGCTCCATTCGCGTAGACGGCGGTTGTTGGAGCGAATGGATTACGCATGCGCTTTGTTTTCGACTCGTTTATCTCCAGCCCAACTTTCCTGCTTTCGTCGATGAGTTCGTTGAGCATTTTGGACGCTTCCAGTGGGCAGTGTGAGATCAGGACGACGTCATCCGCGAAGCGAAGATGATTGATATTCTTCCCATCGATCGGAACTCCGTGAACGTCCCAGTCGAGATTCCTGAAAACGGTTTCGAGTGTCGCTGAGAAGAGATTCGGGGAGATCGGATCTCCCTGGCGGACGCCTCTGCTGATCGGAACCATCACTGCCGTGTGGAACGGAGTGATGTCGGTGGAGCAGTTCTTGTAGCAGAGTTTCAGCACGTCGATATAGGTTCTGTCTACATTTTGGTCTTCTAGGCTTGACCAGATGGAGTCGGGTTCGATGCAGTCGAACGCCTTCTTGAAGTCGACGAAGATGAGAACCAGCGGCATGTGGTGTTCTCTTCCTGCTTCCAGGAGTCGTTGGACGGTGGTTATGTGGTCGAGGGTGCTGAACTTTCGTCGGAAACCAGCCTACTCAAAGTTCAAGGCTTCGAAACGTGAATATGTCGAGCGTGTTGTGGAGGATGTTGAAGCGTTCACTCTGCATAAACTTATTCGAAAGTGATTACGTGCTGAAAAATTCAAGCGGTTGGACTATTCACGAAAGCACAAATGGAATTGACGGATATGTCAAACAATGAAAAGCACAATGACACGACCGATGTCTATTCCAGGCCCTTGTTTGTGGAACCTCTCAAATCGAGAGTCTGATCCAATTCATCTATAACAATAAGAAAAGTGTCTGAAGAACAATAGAAGTTCGAATGTTATTAACAGTGTTTGTTTCAATAAAAAAAGTTTATTTATTACAAAAATTGTCATTTTTTCTTCAGCTGCTCCTCGCCTTGAGACGTCACGCTCTCTCCAACAGCTCCCTATATTTTGCAGCCAGACGTTTCGCAGCAGGACGTTTTGCAGCCAGACGTTTTGCAGCCAGACATTTTGCAGCCAGACATTTTGCAGCCGAGATATTTCGCAGCCAGACGTTTCGCAGCAGGACGTTTTGCAGCCAGACAGTTCGCAGCCGCTGAAACGTGCACAATAACAGATTTGTGATTAAAATTGTTTCTTTGCCGAAAATCATGTTGTTTGTGCACGTTTCAGTGGCTGCGAACTGTCTGGTTGCAAACTGTCTGGTTGTGAAGTGTCTGGCTGCAAACTGTCCGTCTGCGAAATGTCTCGTCTGCGAAATGTCTGGCTGAAAATTGTCTCGAAGCCGCTTTTCTTTTTATTCATCGTTTTCTATTCATAACTCTACTGTCGGCACACTGGCGCAATTGTCCCATCCCATTCCTCCTTTCTTCGTTTCCGATCATTTCCCATCATTCACATGTTTCCCATCATTATGTCTTTTAGTCTTGATAGTTTATTAGAAAATATAAGAATAAAGAATCATGAAAATATACTTCCCGAGCCCCTTATATATAGTAAAGCAAAATAAAATCATTAATATAATACTTTTTCAAACAAAAACTAAACATAACGTCCTTTTTAATATATACATATTTGTTTCCCTTCTTCGACGTTGTCGTCGACACTGCCGCCGGAAGAGTAGATAAGCCAAACTGAAGGGTACCCAGAAGAGCAATGATGAGGTTATCCAATCACTGATCCAGGTAGTAATCCAACTCCAGATGAATTCCACTTGTTCCTTTAACGATCCGAGAATTCCTTCGGGGTCGATACTTTCGTGAAAGGAGATGAAGTGGTTTTTGAGTGCTGTGGGATCGAAAGCGTTCTTCTGTTCTAATGAACCACTGATAAAGATGTAAGTGGGTTCGGTTCCACATTGTAATGCGCAGTTTTCGGTAGCTACCTTGAGGTAACTACCACTTGATGAGGAAGATCTTCAATGTCCGTCGCTCGTTAATTTTGGTGCATACGACAAATGTGAAGAATGACGGGCATGCTTCTATACAATTGTTCGTGGTCGATTTACACTCGAGTTCCAGTAGCACACCTTCGGGACAGGATCGACACCCAGATAACTTTGGTTTCGAGGCTTTGCAAACATCATCTCTCACGATCCTTGTGATGGATAGATTACGAAACTGTAGTTGAACAGCAACAAGTCCGGTTGACGTTGTTTCTGAGGCGATTTGAGATGGCCGAGTCATGATGACTACTCCACTTTCCGTTCGAGGAAGACTAGTTCGTCTGACGATATCCTTGATGTCGATAAATCGTTCGTCAAAGAAACAATTGAATTGTTGTACTGCAGCAAATGAGTGGCATTAAAATTCTCCTATAAGACCTCTTGTCGGCGCTCCCGGCGAAGAAACGGGGACGAAGGCATATCCGATGTCTTGGAGTGTGTTGTCGTTGAATTGCTTCAGAAATGAAGCTCCATGGACTGGAGCAGGGGCTGTCGAGAACCCTGTGATCGTCAGTGTTATGTTGGCAGAAGAAATGGACTTCCATGAGCAATCTGATGTTGTGATGAGTGTTCGTCGATGGTAACTTTAATGTCCAGTGTCGTTGTCTAGACGGGGCAGGTCACAACTTTGTAGATGATGTTCGTTGTCGGCGTTGCGTAGAGTCTTGAGAAGATGCATGATGGATCGCAGAAGAAGCAGAAATTGCAGGAGATGCATCCGCATCCACTGAAGCAAAAGTGTCCGAGCGCAAGTGATAAAGGTGTTGCTGAAGTGTAGGATGTACAGGAATGCGGCCACTCCCACAATAGTTTCGGACAACATCGGATCGGGGCTTCACTTCTACCACTCGAGCCATTGGTCATTTCGTCTGTCCGAGGGAAGGTTGTACGATAAGAACAACATCATTGATTTTTCGAATCTGGAGGACGTTCGTCTTTTGATGGTGGTTAAAGTCCTTTCTTTCTTGAAGTACTTGAATTTACTCACGGTTCCATCGACTTTGGAATGCTTCGGTGATAGACGATGATTTGCTCCATCCTTCCATAAAGTTCGTTCGCTCCCACGATTGATGGTCGGTGTCCGGTAGAGTAGAGGTGTCCATAATTCTGGTGAGTCATTGGCTGGATAGACAACGTCGATTGGAGCAAGTGGAATGATGTCATCTTCCGCTGCCACGTAGGAGATCGGGCGGCAGTTGACGATTGCAGTGCATTCGGCAAGCACGGTGGTGAAGTTTTTGATGTCCATAAGAACTTTCGTTGTGCCCCAGTTTTGATCAGAGATTGTTTGATCAATCCGATCATCCTTCCATATACGCCGCCGGCCCATGGAGAATGAGCTGGGACAAGCTAAAATAGTGGAAGAGTGGTGGTGTTGAGGATTCTTTGAAGTTGTTGACGTTTCAGCTCCTCTACGACGTTGATCATCATTTTGAACTGGGCTGCGTTGTCAGAGATGATGGTCTGTGGGATTCCGAATGTGGCACAGAGACGACGGAGAGTGTGTAAAAATGTAGTTTCTATATCCGTGATCACTTCCGTGTGGGTGAATCGTGAGTAGAGGCAAGTGTAGAGTACGAAGTGAGCATCCATTACTGTTTGTGCAACACGTGCTTTCAGTGGTCCGGCATAGTCTACGGCACAATGTTGGAAGGGCTTGGCTGGTTGTACTCTGGTTTCCGGGAATGATGCAAATGCAGGTTGACGATAGTGATGAAGGTTCATCTTTCGACAAGAGAGGCATTTCTTCATCACTTCTTATGTGGTCGACCGTCCATGCGAAATCCAGATGAAGCTGAAAAGATGACTGCTCGACGAGCCGGGATTCCATGTTTTTGAATGGATTACGGCCACCTCGGGCAAGTCATAGTCTATACTGACGATTTCCTTCACGTGACCGAGGCTGTACATCGCTGGCATCTTCTTCCCCTACTGTGAGAGCGGAACAAAATGACTGGAATGGTTGTGTTCATAGCAGGTTGTGGCTGGCGTCTGGAGAAATATGTTTGACTGGAACAGGGCAGAATAGACATTCACTATCGTTTTGTGTTCTGTTTCTGGAAGTTAGTCCTTCTCTGATCGCCTTTTTCAGACGGGAGTTTCAAAAGCCTCTTGTCTACAAGGATATTTTTGTACGGCCTCGCGGACCTCCTCGACAATTGTTCTGTAATTTTTTTAGCATTCTCAACGGTCATTGGGTCAATTTATTGTCTGTGTGCCAGAAGCTGAGAGGATAGACGGGCAACTCTGTCGGGTCTAGGAGTTTTCGCAGTGGTTTCCTAGACTGCGTACGACTTTCCTTTGGTTTCTTTGATATGGAACTTGGAATTTACTGGTTGTTTCCAATTGAATCTGAAGGAAACGTTTGCTGTAAGTGTGAACTCTGTAGGGCCTCGTAGAACATACTCTATTTTTCTTCTCGTAGACACCATAATTATCACTCCCGTTGCAGAAGTTCCGTGTGCTTAACAGTAAGAAGACACTGTTTGCGTGTAGTACTGTAGATGATTTATTCTCCGAGAGTCCGATGATGTCGGACTTGATTATGTTTGACTCCTCGAACAACTCCGCCAGCCGGTGATTTCATAAAACTCAAAAAAGGCTGAGTGTTGGAAAAAGTTCAGGGTAGAACAAAATTTCATACACTTTATTATTCATTTTCAAAAGGAATGTTGCGCCAGACAGGTGTCGCAACTAAGTGAAATGCACACAAAGGCACCGCTAATGGAATCTAGTGCGGTGCACTTTGGTAAAGAACACCTGCGAACATACATTTCACTAAATGAAAAGTAGTGCAATGCACACACCACTCAAAAGGGACAATGGAATTGGCACTTAAAAACCTATTATGCAATGCACTATATAAGGAATCGTTAGGAGCAGATTACTCAGATTTTCTACCTTCCCCATAGCTCCCGCGTTCCCGTCTCCATTCCTGTCCTTCGACTCCTGCCTCAGTCCCCAAACCCCTACTCTTACCTTTTTGTATTATTTTCTATTTTTATTCAATAAATATATTATAACCAAACAATACCACTGAACCGTCCCCGACATTGGTGCATCGACCAAACGTGAGTTACCAACACTTTTTTTGTTCAAATAACCAGCCAAAGTGCATTGCTTATATAGCCAGCCGAAGTGCTCCAAAGGAAGACCACAGGTTCCTTAAAAACAATAACCAAAGAATACACATACAGAGATCAGAAAAATGTCGAACAACGCTCTAACTTTGGTTAATTTGGACAGAGCCGGCAAAATTATAGCCGAACAACAAGAAGAAATTAAGAAGGAATTAACCAATTCCCATAATAAAAAAGTCTTTAACGTGCCCAAAAAAGAAAGCGCTGAAAAAGACAACAAAGATATTCAAGAATATCTTAACGAATTCACCTTGAACCTCGTAAATGAGGAAGAAAAATTCAAAAGCGAACTAAAACGCTATAAACAGAAAGTAACAGAAACAATTAGCGACTTAAGCACTAATGGAGGAGAAGGAATCATAGGGATAATGACAATGAACGCTATTACTAAGATGCAAACAAATGATAAGGAAGTAGAAAAACTCGCCAATCAACTGCAAGAAAGATTAACAAACAAGTAAGAACTAGACTCGAACAAGTCAACACTTTAGCCGAAGAGGAAATGGTAACCGGCATGGTACCAAGAGAATTCAACCTATACCCGACTTATGACGAGCTAGATAGAGAACTAACAAGGGAAGTGTTTTTACACAAAGTTTTGGAATTGTCTATAGATTTGCAGGGTTTTGATACTGGTCATCAATGTGTTTTGATACTGGTCATCAATCCCGCATAGTGGCTCCCTGTGCAAGCGTCGAGTTTTCCGGATATTTTGTCTCGAAACGGCCAAAATTGCGTTTTTTATCGAAATCCGGCATTTTTGAGCACTTTGAGACAAAACATCCGGAAAACTAAAAGTTTGCGCAGGTAGCCACTATGTGGGATCGATTACCAGTATCAAAAAGTGTACCCTTGCAAATTTATAGACAATTCCAATACTCCGTGCAAAAACACTTCCCTCGTAAGAATTAGAACAGTTTAAGTCAACAATACCACCACTAACGAAAAGAAAGTTCAAAGGACTAATTTGTCCAGTAGACATATGGAACTACCTACCTTCCATGGAGACATCGAAGAATGGAGTGCATTTTATATGATCTTTAAGGCCATCGTAGCAGACGATGAAGATACGCATGACGTAATGAAACACAACATCTTAAGAAACCACCTTAAAGGATCAGCATTTGAACTCATTAAGCCATACAAAACAGATGGCTCTGAATTTGAAATAGCTCTTAAAAGACTCGTAGAAATGTACGACTCTAGCGATAAGCAATATGAGCATTTATGGAACAGACTCCAATCGTTACCTGTTTCAAAAGAAACAGCAAGTAGTTTAAGAAAAACACACAACGAAATGTTTGCTATAATAAATAGTCTCAAAAGCCATGGAGACATAGAAGCAAAACTATTACAGTCTGTCATCAGATCAAAACTCCCTAAGCGAATTTTGAGCGAATGTCTAAAGGAAAGCCCAGAGAACACAACAAAGTTACTAGAGGCTCTAGACAAAGTTGTCATACGAGAGGAACTCGTAAATCGGTCACTAAACCCAAGCGAAAATGTTGAAAGAACCGTACTGGCGGTCAAACAAAGCAACAAGCCATGCAAATTCTGCAACAAAACAAATCACAAAACGATTGAATGCAGAAAAGTATCATCAATTAATGACAGAAAATAATTTATAAAACACAACAGATTGTGTTATAACTGCCTAAACACAGGCCACCAGACAAAATTATGTCGAAGCCAACCATGTAGATTATGCAACTCGAAGCATAACAGCGCCATTTGCCCTAAACAAACGAAAACACATGAGACACAACCAAAGTTCCAGAGAGACACAACCAAAGTTCCGTCCCCGACAAGGAAGACTATAGATTAATACAGTTCAGAGTTCCAGGAAGGATGCGACGAGCATAGTTTAGGATGCGACGAGCATAAGTCGACGAGCATACAATTCAATTCCTTGTTCCGGTTTCACTTTGAATTCCTCCACATTGCTTTGTTTCTCGGCGAATTCCTTGCGCCACTTCAGGTACTGGCAGACAATTTGCAGAGCACTGGAAGTGATCAGGGGCAGATGGACAGTGTCGTTGTTGGAGTGTTGGCCAGAGACGAGGAGCATGTTCTTGAGAACAGTCGACTGCTCCGCCAGCTCTCTCTTGATCACGAACTCGTGTTGGTCCACACTGATGAGTCTGACGGAGTCCATTGGGCGTGGTATTGGAGGACATCCAGAGGAAGAGAAGTCAAAGAACAATCTCGAATCTCAAATCTCGCCAAGTTCGTCATCAAGGACGAGGAAGCGAAGGAGGCAGAGATGGAGCACCAGTTGGAAGAGATCCCGAGTCTCCCAATCGACTACGTCAGACTCATCAGTGCGGACCAGCACGAGTTTGTCATCAAGAGGGAGCTGGCGGAACAGTCGACTGTTCTCAAGAACATGCTCCTCGTCCCCGGCCAACAATCCAACAACGACACTGTCCACCTGCACCTGATCACTTCCAGTTCTCTCCAAATCGTCTGCCAGTACCTGAAGTGGCGCAAGGAATTCGCCGACAAGGAAATGTAGAGAAATTCAAAGTGAATCCAGAACAAGGAATTGAACTGATGTTTGTCGCATCCTATCTCGAACTCTGAACTGTATTATTATACTTCCTGATTTCCTGAGAAAAATGAATGCATAAATGTCTGAATTTCTGTTCAATCCTCAGTTTCCTTCATTCTGGCAGGGTTGCTCAAGGAGTCGAAAAGATTCAAGTGGCACTATCAGCGCCTTGGAGAATAAACGAACAACACACCTGCAGGTAACTAAGACCGACAGAATCGTTTTTTTTTTGAACCAAGCTTATTTGTCCAGCTGACTTCAATCTGGAAAAGAACAGCGACTTCTAAGACGACTTAGACGACACTTTCAAATTTTCAGTGGTTCTCGCGAGGAAACTGAAGGATTGGAGGCGGAAGATGGCGGATTCGTATTCTTTGATGGCCCTTGCCGCCGGTAAAAATACTTGCTTATCCATACAACGTCCTCTTGTGAGCAGTTTTCCGTCGCCTCCAAAATTAATTCCCAGGGTAAGTATTCCTATACAAACGCATCATCGTCATTGATGCGTAGCGATTCTGTTCAGATACTCAATTGTTTACAGCCAGTTTGGTTCAAATTCGAAACGAAGAAGCGATCCAGTCGAATTTAAGCGGATGATCTCGAAATGGATTGCAACAACTCTTGGCAAAACATTACCCGTTTCTTTTCTTTTGATGGTTCACTTTGTCGCCTAATGCTTTTTCCATTTCGTATTTACTTTTCTGAAACGTTCACAGCAAAGTATTTTCTAGTCACTTAAACATATTCTATAATCAAAACTGGAACCCCGCCATCTTTTCTCTATTTGGTGCACCGTTCCATACATATTTCGCAATAACGTTGCGCCACCCAAATGGGCAGTGAGTGACCCGTAAACCTGTCACTCAATCAATACATGGCGAGGGAGTGTGGACAACGTAGAGACCGTTCAGCGCGGCGGGTCTCGATACGAAAACACCTCCCTCCCTTTCCTCTTCTCCGATGGGGTGGATCGGCTGGTCATCCATCCCTCATTCCAGTGTTCCCAGTCATTCCTCTCGGTGCTCAACCCCTCCCCTCTTTCTCTGTTAGGAGAGAGTGAGCGAGTTGAAGAGAGACGAGACAGTTAGACGCTGCCCGTCTTTCCCTCACTCGCTCTTCCCGTATACTCCTACTCATTTCCTGCATTCGGCCGTGTTGTTTTTGGTTCTGAGATTTCTTACTTTGGCTTGCTTCAAATCATATATTAGACAGCTGTTCTTTAGGTTTTTAAAGATATATAGATGTCGCCGACGACCTTCAAGGATAAACCGGAAACAAATTCAGCGGAAAGTACTGATTTCCCGATGTTCGGAATACCAAATCCGTGTTTTCTTCTCTCATTGGAAGCAGTACAGGTGAAATTCCGTTATTTGTTGCTAAGAAAACAACAGAAATCATAGGTTCTTGCCAACCAGCCAGACTGGGAAGCGTTCTACAATCAACAAATAATCAACTTGCAATCGTATCAATTTTGCGTAATTTTCGACAAGGCAGAGGTGGAGTTAATTCAAAAAGTTTCGAATAAGTCAATAATCCTCCAGACTAAAACTAGTCGGGACAAGATTCTCGCTGATAACGCTCCTTGTTTGGCGACTATAATTGAGAACATGCTCACATGTGGCAAAGAGAATGTCACTAAATACGCTGTGACAATCATTCACCAACTCTTACAGGTAGTTAATCCATTTTTTGTCGGAAAACAACTCACTTATAGGAGGATCCAAAACGTTGCGAGTTCTTTATGTTTGCTGGAGAGGAACGCAATGCATGGTGCAATTATATGACTGTCTTGCGAAGCGAAAATTCCTACATTAGTGCAATGGTACTCAAACATTCCAAACTTTCAAAAAAAAAAACAACTTTCAGATGAGTATTGTTATTGCGACTCTTGCATGTTCGGAAAAACAGTGCATGAACCAGAAGCATGTCCATTATTTTTGTGGCTTTCTGTCGGGACAGCTCAAACACCCGGTAAATGTTTTAATTAAGAGCTTCTTCCTGGAAAATATGAATTTTCAGCAAGCTTATATAAAGACTTACGTGCTTTGCGTGCAATTGATGCTGAAAAACAACAAGTACAGACACGGAGTTCTTGAAATGAACATTCTCGATGATGTTTTACATGCTCTGACAGAAACCGACTGTTGGGACCTTAGATACCAACTCTACTATTGCCTCTGGTCCATTTCTGACTTTTCTCACATGATCGAAGTGCCGTCATTGTTGGAAATTGTGCAAGATTTCGGATTTGCTCTCTCCGAGTATCCAAGTGAAACAATCATGAGGATGGCTACTCACACATTCACCAACATCTTGAGAACCGTCGATAATAACACAAAAAGAACAGCTGCGATCAAGATGTACGAAGAGTTCACCAGTGTTGAGATGATAATTTGTGATAAACAACTGGCGAATGATATTCGCGTGTTGAGTGAGGAACTGGGAAAACTGTATCACGCTGAAGTGAGATCTTATTGAAAGAAAAACATTAAGATTATTCCCTATTTTCAGACCATCTCCGAATCTGGCAACCCGCTCGACACTTCGCAAAGTACCTTCTCAGTCGCCGGATGTTCCACCACCCACAAGCTCGTCAACTGTGGAGCTGACAAGATCGACTTCGAGATCAAGGCCTCGAACAACAACGAGTACTGCGATACCCCAGTCTTCGGTTTCGTCGACTCGTCCGAGTTCAAGGAGATTACTCTCATCGCTACTGGAGCGCCGAAGGAAGACGAGCTCGTCGACCAATTTGCCCCAGATGCTGCTGACACCGTCGACGCTCAGGCTGCCTTCGGAGCCGCCACCCCAGCCGGTACTGTGACCAACAACATGTAAACTACCGCCTATATTCCATTTCCAATCCGTGCCCTCTTTGAACCATCAATCAATCAACTGCTTATAGTCGGAAGTGAGTCTGAAAATGTTGCTCTTCCCGTGCTTAATGAACGTTACAAGTTCCAAATCATACAACATCAGCGTTTCCAATAGGCGTTACATTTACCTTCAGAAAATATCCAGCAAACCTGGAGAAACAATTTTTTTCTAAAGTCGAAGCAATGATTTTGCATGAAAAATATTGCATCAATTATTCATTTTATACATTTATATTCTTACAGGTGCAATTAAGAGGCCCGTCTATTCTCGTCAAGGTTCACTAATGTGAGGTCCGATCAAGTTGTTTGAGAGAGTAAAATTTAACTTTTCAATGCTAAATTATAGTTTAAATAGTTCGTTTTAATAAAATTGTCATTGATGCTTATTTTCGAACATCATATCATCATAGCTACCAAATACAACTCTCAAACTATTCAATTTTTCTTATGTTAAAGAATGTTGTTTTATATTTGACGTTAGAAGCCTTATAAACTTGTAAATAAATTGTACCGTGATTCCTTTGGATTATCTCCTAATTTCAGTAGGAAACTGGGAATTTAAAGTTCTCTATAATCTGAATGGGTCTCTGTTTCTACAGACTCAATCTCGTTAATTTTTCACAGAAAAAAGGCAGTAAATCAGAAAAAAAAACAAAGAACCTTGTCGTCGTCGGATTCGTCAAGTTGATTTTCGAGCTCACATCCAATAATAGACTTTTGGAACAATTGGGGGGAGATGGCATTCCAATTGTCAGATCCACGTCAAGTAAGTATATGTATATGGAAGGGCTCTTATGCTTCTGAGAGTGGTGTACATTTTTAGCCAGAAGAGCATCCACTTTTAGAAATCGGATCAGATTGTTGCTTTGAACGCTCTGTTCCAGGAATACTGTTACTGGCGTGCGGATATTTTGCCGAATTTTTACCAACTCATCACACATTACTTACTAGGGAACCTTAAAGTCAGAGCTGAGCGGAAGTGCGATTTTGAGAAGCCGAAATTCGGAAGTAGGTAGACGAAATTAAAATTTTCCAAAAAACTCTATTTTCACGCCACCCCTAAGTGAACGGCACCTCTAATTGAACGGCACTGTAATCAGAGATTTTTTGATTCTAGAATGAAAATGGAATTTTTTCTATACTAATAGCAAAAAAACCCCACCAAAAAGTTGTATCTGTTCTTGAATTCCGAGAGAATTCAGAAAAACGGCTCTTACTTCGTCGAAAAAACGACAGAATGGAAATTTTGCGAAATGAGAATCGAAGGGGACCACTGAACTCAATTCATGACGCGAAAAATGATTTTCCTCGTGTCAACTTTTTTGAATCTCGAATTTTGGCTCAAGGACAAATACAACTTTGTGGTGAGTTATTTTGCAATTAGTACAGAAAAAATTCCTTTTTCATTCTAGAATCAAAACAATCATGATTATCAATGAGGAGATGGAGATGCAAAAGGAAGATGAGCATGATAACGGAAAACATCCAGAGGAAGAGAAGCCATCGGACTCTCGGAGAATGAACCATTTACAGTACTACACGCGACCAGTGTCTTTCTACTGTTAAGCACACGGAACTTCTGCAACGGGAGTGATAATTATGGTGTCTACGAGAAGAAAAATACCTGTCATTCAATTTTGTGGCGATACACGTAGGAAAAGCGAATATGGGTCTTTCGAAACGAACTTTCTTGGAAATGTTTAGTTGTATCTCCTTTCAAAATGTTTTCAAGAAGAAATTTGTGAAATATTCATAATCACTGATGTGTATTTTTTTCTCGTGCACATTTTAGGCTCGCAGACATAACCGGTCATCTGAACTCAGAAGCGGTCGTTCGACTGGAACCACTTTTTATTGGATTCTTTCTCACAAAAGAGCTTTTTTGTGTTTTTTTCTCAGTGTTAAGAAATATAGAAAACAGAAACAAGTTAGCAAGGTTATTCAGTTTTTCTTTTTCAGAGCGAAGCCGCCGACCTGCTTACGACGATCGAAAGGAAGATTTCGGGGAGTGCGACGATCGAAAAGAGGACTTCGTGGAATACGACGATCGAAAAGAGGACTTCGTAGAAGAAGACGATCGCAAAAAGGATTTCGGAGAATGCGACAATCGGAAGGAAGATTTCACAGAATGCGACAATCGGAAGGAAGATTTCATCGAATACGACGATCGCAAAAAGGATTTCGAAGAATGCGACAATCGCAAAGAGGACTTCGTAGAATACGACGACCGCAAAAAGGACTTCGTAGAATAGGACGATCGGAAGGAGGATTTCGTGGAATACGACGACCGCAAAAAGGATTTCGTAGAATACGACGATCGAAAGGACGATTTCGCGAGCTGCCCCAAATGTGGGACTGTTTCTTGACGATCGGAAGGAGGACGTCGCGAGATTTATAAAGTTTTTTTGATAGTTCAAATCTCAAATGTCACATCATATAAATTATGCCTTTATTTTAATATTTGATGGTCAATGTGAAAGTGAATAAATATGATGAAACAGATAAAAATGAAACTTTTACATTGATAGAAGGCGTTACAGAATTTGAACGCGGGAAAGTTTTTCAGAGGGACTTACACTTGTTTCTCTTCTTCGCAATGGTGATCCAGGGGGTGATAGGTGTGTTTGACGTTCAGATGTTAAAGAGTTCATCCAACGAAATGATTATCTTTCTCTGTTTTTTCCATCTCTGATACCAGCTCGCCGTCCTCTCGCCTTGCCGTGTGGCCTGTCCAGCCGTGTTTTTTTGAATCTTTCTGATGTCGTCTCGATGCCATCCTTTCCCGCTTTGTTCCTCTACTGTGATGCTTACAAGAGCTTCCCCCAGTGCTGAATGAGCGATCCTCCTTTTCTCGGTCCTTCGTTTTGTGGAGACCTATGTCGGAGTGTGGTAGGTGATAGCTGATAGAACTCAAGCGTCGAACACTTTAACTTTGATTGCTAAATTTTCGCACTCGTCGAATACAAATTTAAGTAATTTGAAGGCAGCCCATTCGGCTCTCGTTTGTTTTTACGGCGTCGATATCTTTTGTGGCACTCCGTAGTCTTCCCAGATATACGAACTCGCCTGTGTTTCGAAGTGTTACCAATTTTGACGTCGTTAGTGTCAGTTCCTGAGGAGCATCGGCTTGTAGTTCATCTTGAGTCCTGTCGCGGTGCTTGTCTGTACAAGATCTTTCAGCATTTGGACGATCGTCTGCGAACTGCAAATGGTTCGGCTTTCTTCCGTTAACCGATCTCCTGTAGTCAGTCGGATGTCTGGATGATGGACTCGAGGCAGGCAGAGAAGATATCTGAAGAGATCCGGCTTCCGTGTCGTTCTCCTTGGCCAATGGGTATTTCAATCCTTGTCGCGAATGGTTTGAAGCCTGTTGTGCAGTTTTCGTAGCAGGCTCATTCTGCACTGATGTAGTACGGTTCTCATTCTGCACTGATGTAGTATGGTTCGGTCTCGGTTCTCAGCCCAATGATCACTTTTTAGGGTTAAACCGAAGTGAGGGCAAGGAGTTCTGCCACCAACAGTTTTCAATTATACAGTTGTTTCTTTCAAAATTAAAATAAAGACAACTTCTCTAAAAGTTTACTGTGTTTTCTGCTTATCAAAGTGAAACGAAGTGTATTAACGACGCTTTGCATATTTGAACTCGTTCGTAGAGAAATATATTCTCCCAGAGGAGTCGGTTTTTCATTCGTTCATTCCGTCCGTCCGTCTGTCCGTCCGCACGTTTTTTACGAATTTCTCGGGAACAGAAACGAAATACATTTCCAAAACGCAAAATCCAGCTGGAGTGACGGCGTTAGCCGGTGCAAAAAGGTGGTCCAATCATACAAAGCGACGACATGGGCAAAACACTCAGTTGATACGCACAATGGAACAGCCCTGGCCGTAAAGCTGACTCTACTGGACACGGAGAGAAACACCTGGAGAAGACGGATACTGGAGGGGACGTATATCAAAATGGAAGGACCAGAGCTGAACGCCAAAGAAGAACTGACGGATATGGTCGCCAATTTGGGTACTCTGAAATTGTAGAATACCAATCTCTTTTTCAATCTCTTTTTCACTTTCCTCCTTGGTTACCTATAGGACGGCGTCGACACTTGGACCATTCTCCCCCTCCCCCCCTCTCTTCTTCTCTCTTTCTTTCTTTTCTCTCCCTCCCACTACTGCTCACCCTCTCGCCCCCTTAACCCCGCACCACCTTCTATCGATCCATTACCATGTCTCTCTTGTTGTGTTCCTTTAGTCCCCGTGCCTCATATTTTAATTCATCGTCCTTCCCTCTCCTCTTCCAAAATCTTCCCTAACAGTTCTTTCCACCTCCATTTCCATTGTTATAGGTAATTGACCTTCCCTGAAGATGGCCAATCCCGGCCGAAACGTCGGAAATATCATGTCGAATAATCGGTGCTCTAACAATAAAATGATATATTGTCCATGATTAGCAATGACCTTCCTCTATCGCTCGGGCAGACTGTCGTCGCCAGCCTTCCAGAAGGCGGTCTTCTTCGAGGCGATCCAGGCCAGGCTTGGTCGGAACCGGAAACGGAACTACCAAAATTTCCGAAATTTCCGACCATTTTCGGAAATTATTTCCGTCGGAACTTTTTTCGACTTGATTTTCGGAAATTGTTCCGAAAATTACAAAAAACCTCATTTTCTCAACAGAAAAAAGTTAGCTGCGAGAAGTGAAAAACAATTTCCGAATGATTATTTCAACAATAATGTGTCGCTTCGGTGGTTTTTCCGACTTGAAGGACTGAAAAAGCGAATAAGTTGAAATATTTTCAACAGTGTGGCCCAGTTTCGGCTCATTTTCGGGATTTCCGAAATTTCCGAATATTACCGACTTTTTTTTCGGAAATTTCAACTCGGAAAAAAAACCGACTTTTGGAGTGTTTTTTTCGGAAAAAATTTCTGATAGGTCATTTCCGATCAAGCCTGTTCCAGGCGTCAATTTCGCCAACGACATCTGCCCTTGTCTTGAGGTGCTTTCCATCGAAGTGATGCTGGAGCGACCGGAAGATGTGGTAATCGAAGGGACTGATGACCGGTGAGTACGGTGGGTATGAGAGCGAATCGATTCCGTGACGATCGAGAGCAGCCTAGGTCGCTTTCGCCTTGGCGGTCTCGCGTTGTCCTACAGGAGACGTGGTTTGGCGAGTCTCGGAGAGAGGAGAAGAGCAGCTGACTTCATCTCTTGCAGTTCCACACCGAGGGTCTGGGCGGTGACGGTTGTGTTCTCCGGAAGAATGTGATACAAGACCGTGCCGAGAGAACCGGAACGATAGCGGAAGCTTCTTCGAGTGAATGTCTCGCTTCGAGCGAGTGGGCACGGGGTCACCGACACTGCACCAAATCGGATTGTGGGCAGGGTTGGAGAAGTATACCCACAAACAACTTGACAAATTAGTCGGCAGATGATCATTCCGTGTTTTATTTTCATTCCGTGTTTTATTTTCATTCCGTGTTTTATTTTCACGAGGAGTGAGCTTCTTCGGTTGGCAAAATGGCGAAGGGCAAAAAGAAGAAAAAGAACACGGAATCATCACCGGAATCGAAAATGTCAAGGTGGTCAGAAGCAAGGTTGGCAAGATTTGAGGATTCGTTGGTGAAGCGAATAGTAGAAGCTAATAAATTGAGGGAGGATTCGTTGGTGAAGCGCATAGAGGAGGGAATCAAACGTTTACTGGAGGAATTCAATAACCCAACGGCTCAACAGGAACAGAAAAATAACCACTTACAAGGAACAGTCTCACCCCGCGAGGAAAAAGAGGACTGCAACCAAGTCAACGAGAAACCGGTCACGCAAGCGGGTGAGGAAGAGCAATCAGTAGGTATTCCGAATGCGGTCGAAGGATGTCAGTCCAACGAGACAGTCGTCAGCAGTTCGAAGTGCGAACCCGATACGTGGAAGTTCGGTGAGCTCACCACGTCGGCGCCGTTCATTCACATCCGCAAAAGGACGATCTTCTACCGAATGGACTATGGACTGCATGGATCAATGGACAAATCTCCGAGGACAACGATTCGAGGTCCGTCTTCCGATGACGTCTGGCACAGATGGAGACAACGCGCTGCGACGGAAGCCGACAAATTCTAGATCTAACAGTTTCAGTTTACTTATGTATCACCGCACCCATACTTTCCTTTTTTTCATTCACTTCTTCGTGAAGTATCTATAAATAAATAAATAAAAAAAAATCTTTCTCGTTTCCGAGTTTTGGATATTTTTGTCGCAACTGTCAATGCGCTTCTGAAGCTGCACCGGGCTCAACTGATGAGGAATGGTTTGAGGGCGTTTCGACACCTTATCAGCACGAATCAGAGATCGATACTATATTGCACATGGGACTCCAGTAGCCTTCTGTAGTCCGCGTACAGAAGATTCCGGTTCGTTCTCCAGGACGGCGAGAATAGGGGCCGGATCCGTAGACATAGGGCGTCCGGAGTGGGGTTTATCCTCGAGTTCAAAATCTCTCTTTTTGAAGCGACACCACCATTTGAACACTCAGCCACGAGAGAGCATTGGAGGGCCAAACTGATCCTCCATGAGCTTCACCGATTGACTCATCGAGTGCCCAGAACGGAACTCGTCTCTCAAAGTGAGACGGAGGTGAATCTTGTCATCCATCTTGCAATAACCGTTATTCTCGATAGAAGAACGACAGAAACTAAACTATTATATGTAAACAAAACACAAGTAAACTACTTCTAAATAAACCACAACATCAATAATAATTGCGCAGTAAGCCTGAAAAATTTGAATTCAAATGCAGTGTTCACGAAATTATGGGACACCCTAATATTTAATTCAGGTTAATTCAAAAATTGCATAAATCTGGAAAATAAAAGAAACACTGGTATTTCTCCCTTTCCAGCAATCGGAAAAATTTTTAAATTTTATTCTATGTTCTCAACAGTCCATTTGTATCCTAAACCTACTGAAATTATATTTTTGGAACTTAATATTAATTCAGGTAAATTAAAAAATTGCATAAATCTGGAAAATAAAAGAAAAACTGGTAATTCTCCCTTTCCAGCAATCGGAAAAATTTAAATTTTATTCTATGTTCTCAACAGTCCATTTGTATCCCAAACGTGTTGAAATTATATTTTTGGAATTTAATATTTAATTCAGGTTAAATAAAAAATTGCATAAATCTGGAAAATAAAAGAAAAACTGGTAATTCTCCCTTTCCAGCAATCGGAAAAATTTAAATTTAATTCTATGTTCTCAACAGTCCATTTGTATCCCAAACCTGTTAAATTTATACTTTTGGAATTTAATATTTAATTCAGGTTAAATAAAAAATTGCATAAATCTGGAAAATAAATAAAAAACTGGTAATTCTCCCTTTCCAGCAATCGGAAAAATTTAAATTTAATTCTATGTTCTCAACAGTCCATTTGTATCCCAAACCTGTTAAATTTATACTTTTGGAATTTAATATTTAATTCAGGTTAAATAAAAAATTGCATAAATCTGGAAAATAAAAGAAAAACTGGTAATTCTCCCTTTCCAGCAATCGGAAAAATTTAAATTTAATTCTATGTTCTCAACAGTCCATTTGTATCCCAAACCTGTTAAATTTATACTTTTGGAATTTAATATTTAATTCAGGTTAAATAAAAAATTGCATAATTCTGGAAAATAAAAGAAAAACTGGTAATTCTCCCTTTCCAGCAATCGGAAAAATTTAAATTTAATTCTATGTTCTCAACAGTCCATTTGTATCCCAAACCTGTTAAATTTATACTTTTGGAATTTAATATTTAATTCAGGTTAAATAAAAAATTGCATAAATCTGGAAAATAAATAAAAAACTGGTAATTCTCCCTTTCCAGCAATCGGAAAAATTTAAATTTAATTCTATGTTCTCAACAGTCCATTTGTATCCCAAACCTGTTAAATTTATACTTTTGGAATTTAATATTTAATTCAGGTTAAATAAAAAATTGCATAATTCTGGAAAATAAAAGAAAAACTGGTAATTCTCCCTTTCCAGCAATCGGAAAAATTTAAATTTAATTCTATGTTCTCAACAGTCCATTTGTATCCCAAACCTGTTAAATTTATACTTTTGGAATTTAATATTTAATTCAGGTTAAATAAAAAATTGCATAAATCTGGAAAATAAAAGAAAAACTGGTAATTCTCCCTTTCCAGCAATCGGAAAAATTTAAATTTAATTCTATGTTCTCAACAGTCCATTTGTATCCCAAACCTGTTAAATTTATACTTTTGGAATTTAATATTTAATTCAGGTTAAATAAAAAATTGCATAATTCTGGAAAATAAAAGAAAAACTGGTAATTCTCCCTTTCCAGCAATCGGAAAAATTTAAATTTAATTCTATGTTCTCAACAGTCCATTTGTATCCCAAACCTGTTAAATTTATACTTTTGGAATTTAATATTTAATTCAGGTTAAATAAAAAATTGCATAATTCTGGAAAATAAAAGAAAAACTGGTAATTCTCCCTTTCCAGCAATCGGAAAAATTTAAATTTAATTCTATGTTCTCAACAGTCCATTTGTATCCCAAACCTGTTAAATTTATACTTTTGGAATTTAATATTTAATTCAGGTTAAATAAAAAATTGCATAAATCTGGAAAATAAATAAAAAACTGGTAATTCTCCCTTTCCAGCAATCGGAAAAATTTAAATTTAATTCTATGTTCTCAACAGTCCATTTGTATCCCAAACCTGTTAAATTTATACTTTTGGAATTTAATATTTAATTCAGGTTAAATAAAAAATTGCATAAATCTGGAAAATAAATAAAAAACTGGTAATTCTCCCTTTCCAGCAATCGGAAAAATTTAAATTTAATTCTATGTTCTCAACAGTCCATTTGTATCCCAAACCTGTTAAATTTATACTTTTGGAATTTAATATTTAATTCAGGTTAAATAAAAAATTGCATAAATCTGGAAAATAAAAGAAAAACTGGTAATTCTCCCTTTCCAGCAATCGGAAAAATTTAAATTTAATTCTATGTTCTCAACAGTCCATTTGTATCCCAAACCTGTTAAATTTATACTTTTGGAATTTAATATTTAATTCAGGTTAAATAAAAAATTGCATAAATCTGGAAAATAAATAAAAAACTGGTAATTCTCCCTTTCCAGCAATCGGAAAAATTTAAATTTAATTCTATGTTCTCAACAGTCCATTTGTATCCCAAACCTGTTAAATTTATACTTTTGGAATTTAATATTTAATTCAGGTTAAATAAAAAATTGCATAATTCTGGAAAATAAAAGAAAAACTGGTAATTCTCCCTTTCCAGCAATCGGAAAAATTTAAATTTAATTCTATGTTCTCAACAGTCCATTTGTATCCCAAACCTGTTAAATTTATACTTTTGGAATTTAATATTTAATTCAGGTTAAATAAAAAATTGCATAATTCTGGAAAATAAAAGAAAAACTGGTAATTCTCCCTTTCCAGCAATCGGAAAAATTTAAATTTAATTCTATGTTCTCAACAGTCCATTTGTATCCCAAACCTGTTAAATTTATACTTTTGGAATTTAATATTTAATTCAGGTTAAATAAAAAATTGCATAAATCTGGAAAATAAAAGAAAAACTGGTAATTCTCCCTTTCCAGCAATCGGAAAAATTTAAATTTAATTCTATGTTCTCAACAGTCCATTTGTATCCCAAACCTGTTAAATTTATACTTTTGGAATTTAATATTTAATTCAGGTTAAATAAAAAATTGCATAATTCTGGAAAATAAAAGAAAAACTGGTAATTCTCCCTTTCCAGCAATCGGAAAAATTTAAATTTAATTCTATGTTCTCAACAGTCCATTTGTATCCCAAACCTGTTAAATTTATACTTTTGGAATTTAATATTTAATTCAGGTTAAATAAAAAATTGCATAATTCTGGAAAATAAAAGAAAAACTGGTAATTCTCCCTTTCCAGCAATCGGAAAAATTTAAATTTAATTCTATGTTCTCAACAGTCCATTTGTATCCCAAACCTGTTAAATTTATACTTTTGGAATTTAATATTTAATTCAGGTTAAATAAAAAATTGCATAAATCTGGAAAATAAATAAAAAACTGGTAATTCTCCCTTTCCAGCAATCGGAAAAATTTAAATTTAATTCTATGTTCTCAACAGTCCATTTGTATCCCAAACCTGTTAAATTTATACTTTTGGAATTTAATATTTAATTCAGGTTAAATAAAAAATTGCATAAATCTGGAAAATAAATAAAAAACTGGTAATTCTCCCTTTCCAGCAATCGGAAAAATTTAAATTTAATTCTATGTTCTCAACAGTCCATTTGTATCCCAAACCTGTTAAATTTATACTTTTGGAATTTAATATTTAATTCAGGTTAAATAAAAAATTGCATAAATCTGGAAAATAAAAGAAAAACTGGTAATTCTCCCTTTCCAGCAATCGGAAAAATTTAAATTTAATTCTATGTTCTCAACAGTCCATTTGTATCCCAAACCTGTTAAATTTATACTTTTGGAATTTAATATTTAATTCAGGTTAAATAAAAAATTGCATAATTCTGGAAAATAAAAGAAAAACTGGTAATTCTCCCTTTCCAGCAATCGGAAAAATTTAAATTTAATTCTATGTTCTCAACAGTCCATTTGTATCCCAAACCTGTTAAATTTATACTTTTGGAATTTAATATTTAATTCAGGTTAATTGAAAAATTGCATAAATCTGGAAAATAAATAAAAAACTGGTAATTCTCCCTTTCCAGCAATCGGAAAAATTTAAATTTAATTCTATGTTCTCAACAGTCCATTTGTATCCCAAACCTGTTAAATTTATACTTTTGGAATTTAATATTTAATTCAGGTTAATTGAAAAATTGCATAAATCTGGAAAATAAATAAAAAACTGGTAATTCTCCCTTTCCAGCAATCGGAAAAATTTAAATTTAATTCTATGTTCTCAACAGTCCATTTGTATCCCAAACCTGTTAAATTTATACTTTTGGAATTTAATATTTAATTCAGGTTAAATAAAAAATTGCATAAATCTGGAAAATAAATAAAAAACTGGTAATTCTCCCTTTCCAGCAATCGGAAAAATTTAAATTTAATTCTATGTTCTCAACAGTCCATTTGTATCCCAAACCTGTTAAATTTATACTTTTGGAATTTAATATTTAATTCAGGTTAAATAAAAAATTGCATAAATCTGGAAAATAAAAGAAAAACTGGTAATTCTCCCTTTCCAGCAATCGGAAAAATTTAAATTTAATTCTATGTTCTCAACAGTCCATTTGTATCCCAAACCTGTTAAATTTATACTTTTGGAATTTAATATTTAATTCAGGTTAAATAAAAAATTGCATATATCTGGAAAATAAATAAAAAACTGGTAATTCTCCCTTTCCAGCAATCGGAAAAATTTAAATTTAATTCTATGTTCTCAACAGTCCATTTGTATCCCAAACCTGTTAAATTTATACTTTTGGAATTTAATATTTAATTCAGGTTAAATAAAAAATTGCATAATTCTGGAAAATAAAAGAAAAACTGGTAATTCTCCCTTTCCAGCAATCGGAAAAATTTAAATTTAATTCTATGTTCTCAACAGTCCATTTGTATCCCAAACCTGTTAAATTTATACTTTTGGAATTTAATATTTAATTCAGGTTAAATAAAAAATTGCATAAATCTGGAAAATAAATAAAAAACTGGTAATTCTCCCTTTCCAGCAATCGGAAAAATTTAAATTTAATTCTATGTTCTCAACAGTCCATTTGTATCCCAAACCTGTTAAATTTATACTTTTGGAATTTAATATTTAATTCAGGTTAAATAAAAAATTGCATAAATCTGGAAAATAAAAGAAAAACTGGTAATTCTCCCTTTCCAGCAATCGGAAAAATTTAAATTTAATTCTATGTTCTCAACAGTCCATTTGTATCCCAAACCTGTTAAATTTATACTTTTGGAATTTAATATTTAATTCAGGTTAAATAAAAAATTGCATAATTCTGGAAAATAAAAGAAAAACTGGTAATTCTCCCTTTCCAGCAATCGGAAAAATTTAAATTTAATTCTATGTTCTCAACAGTCCATTTGTATCCCAAACCTGTTAAATTTATACTTTTGGAATTTAATATTTAATTCAGGTTAAATAAAAAATTGCATAAATCTGGAAAATAAATAAAAAACTGGTAATTCTCCCTTTCCAGCAATCGGAAAAATTTAAATTTAATTCTATGTTCTCAACAGTCCATTTGTATCCCAAACCTGTTAAATTTATACTTTTGGAATTTAATATTTAATTCAGGTTAAATAAAAAATTGCATAATTCTGGAAAATAAAAGAAAAACTGGTAATTCTCCCTTTCCAGCAATCGGAAAAATTTAAATTTAATTCTATGTTCTCAACAGTCCATTTGTATCCCAAACCTGTTAAATTTATACTTTTGGAATTTAATATTTAATTCAGGTTAAATAAAAAATTGCATAAATCTGGAAAATAAATAAAAAACTGGTAATTCTCCCTTTCCAGCAATCGGAAAAATTTAAATTTAATTCTATGTTCTCAACAGTCCATTTGTATCCCAAACCTGTTAAATTTATACTTTTGGAATTTAATATTTAATTCAGGTTAAATAAAAAATTGCATAATTCTGGAAAATAAAAGAAAAACTGGTAATTCTCCCTTTCCAGCAATCGGAAAAATTTAAATTTAATTCTATGTTCTCAACAGTCCATTTGTATCCCAAACCTGTTAAATTTATACTTTTGGAATTTAATATTTAATTCAGGTTAAATAAAAAATTGCATAAATCTGGAAAATAAATAAAAAACTGGTAATTCTCCCTTTCCAGCAATCGGAAAAATTTAAATTTAATTCTATGTTCTCAACAGTCCATTTGTATCCCAAACCTGTTAAATTTATACTTTTGGAATTTAATATTTAATTCAGGTTAAATAAAAAATTGCATAAATCTGGAAAATAAATAAAAAACTGGTAATTCTCCCTTTCCAGCAATCGGAAAAATTTAAATTTAATTCTATGTTCTCAACAGTCCATTTGTATCCCAAACCTGTTAAATTTATACTTTTGGAATTTAATATTTAATTCAGGTTAAATAAAAAATTGCATAAATCTGGAAAATAAAAGAAAAACTGGTAATTCTCCCTTTCCAGCAATCGGAAAAATTTAAATTTAATTCTATGTTCTCAACAGTCCATTTGTATCCCAAACCTGTTAAATTTATACTTTTGGAATTTAATATTTAATTCAGGTTAAATAAAAAATTGCATAAATCTGGAAAATAAATAAAAAACTGGTAATTCTCCCTTTCCAGCAATCGGAAAAATTTAAATTTAATTCTATGTTCTCAACAGTCCATTTGTATCCCAAACCTGTTAAATTTATACTTTTGGAATTTAATATTTAATTCAGGTTAAATAAAAAATTGCATAAATCTGGAAAATAAAAGAAAAACTGGTAATTCTCCCTTTCCAGCAATCGGAAAAATTTAAATTTAATTCTATGTTCTCAACAGTCCATTTGTATCCCAAACCTGTTAAATTTATACTTTTGGAATTTAATATTTAATTCAGGTTAAATAAAAAATTGCATAAATCTGGAAAATAAATAAAAAACTGGTAATTCTCCCTTTCCAGCAATCGGAAAAATTTAAATTTAATTCTATGTTCTCAACAGTCCATTTGTATCCCAAACCTGTTAAATTTATACTTTTGGAATTTAATATTTAATTCAGGTTAAATAAAAAATTGCATAAATCTGGAAAATAAATAAAAAACTGGTAATTCTCCCTTTCCAGCAATCGGAAAAATTTAAATTTAATTCTATGTTCTCAACAGTCCATTTGTATCCCAAACCTGTTAAATTTATACTTTTGGAATTTAATATTTAATTCAGGTTAAATAAAAAATTGCATAAATCTGGAAAATAAAAGAAAAACTGGTAATTCTCCCTTTCCAGCAATCGGAAAAATTTAAATTTAATTCTATGTTCTCAACAGTCCATTTGTATCCCAAACCTGTTAAATTTATACTTTTGGAATTTAATATTTAATTCAGGTTAAATAAAAAATTGCATAAATCTGGAAAATAAATGAAAAACTGGTAATTCTCCCTTTCCAGCAATCGGAAAAATTTAAATTTAATTCTATGTTCTCAACAGTCCATTTGTATCCCAAACCTGTTAAATTTATACTTTTGGAATTTAATATTTAATTCAGGTTAAATAAAAAATTGCATAAATCTGGAAAATAAAAGAAAAACTGGTAATTCTCCCTTTCCAGCAATCGGAAAAATTTAAATTTAATTCTATGTTCTCAACAGTCCATTTGTATCCCAAACCTGTTAAATTTATACTTTTGGAATTTAATATTTAATTCAGGTTAAATAAAAAATTGCATAATTCTGGAAAATAAAAGAAAAACTGGTAATTCTCCCTTTCCAGCAATCGGAAAAATTTAAATTTAATTCTATGTTCTCAACAGTCCATTTGTATCCCAAACCTGTTAAATTTATACTTTTGGAATTTAATATTTAATTCAGGTTAAATAAAAAATTGCATAAATCTGGAAAATAAATAAAAAACTGGTAATTCTCCCTTTCCAGCAATCGGAAAAATTTAAATTTAATTCTATGTTCTCAACAGTCCATTTGTATCCCAAACCTGTTAAATTTATACTTTTGGAATTTAATATTTAATTCAGGTTAAATAAAAAATTGCATAAATCTGGAAAATAAAAGAAAAACTGGTAATTCTCCCTTTCCAGCAATCGGAAAAATTTAAATTTAATTCTATGTTCTCAACAGTCCATTTGTATCCCAAACCTGTTAAATTTATACTTTTGGAATTTAATATTTAATTCAGGTTAAATAAAAAATTGCATAAATCTGGAAAATAAATAAAAAACTGGTAATTCTCCTTTTCCAGCAATCGGAAAAATTTAAATTTAATTCTATGTTCTCAACAGTCCATTTGTATCCCAAACCTGTTAAATTTATACTTTTGGAATTTAATATTTAATTCAAGTTAAATAAAAAATTGCATAAATCTGGAAAATAAATAAAAAACTGGTAATTCTCCCTTTCCAGCAATCGGAAAAATTTAAATTTTATTCTATGTTCTCAACAGTCCATTTGTATCCTAAACCTACTGAAATTATATTTTTGGAATTTAATATTTAATTCAGGTTAAATAAAAAATTGCATAAATCTGGAAAATAAATAAAAAACTGGTAATTCTCCCTTTCCAGCAATCGGAAAAATTTAAATTTAATTCTATGTTCTCAACAGTCCATTTGTATCCCAAACCTGTTAAATTTATACTTTTGGAATTTAATATTTAATTCAGGTTAAATAAAAAATTGCATAAATCTGGAAAATAAATAAAAAACTGGTAATTCTCCCTTTCCAGCAATCGGAAAAATTTAAATTTAATTCTATGTTCTCAACAGTCCATTTGTATCCCAAACCTGTTAAATTTATTCTTTTGGAATTTAATATTTAATTCAGGTTAAATAAAAAATTGCATAAATCTGGAAAATAAAAGAAAAACTGGTAATTCTCCCTTTCCAGCAATCGGAAAAATTTAAATTTAATTCTATGTTCTCAACAGTCCATTTGTATCCCAAACCTGTTAAATTTATACTTTTGGAATTTAATATTAAATTCAGGTTAAATAAAAAATTGCATAAATCTGGAAAATAAATAAAAAACTGGTAATTCTCCCTTTCCAGCAATCGGAAAAATTTAAATTTAATTCTATGTTCTCAACAGTCCATTTGTATCCCAAACCTGTTAAATTTATACTTTTGGAATTTAATATTTAATTCAGGTTAAATAAAAAATTGCATAAATCTGGAAAATAAATAAAAAACTGGTAATTCTCCCTTTCCAGCAATCGGAAAAATTTAAATTTAATTCTATGTTCTCAACAGTCCATTTGTATCCCAAACCTGTTAAATTTATACTTTTGGAATTTAATATTTAATTCAGGTTAAATAAAAAATTGCATAAATCTGGAAAATAAAAGAAAAACTGGTAATTCTCCCTTTCCAGCAATCGGAAAAATTTAAATTTAATTCTATGTTCTCAACAGTCCATTTGTATCCCAAACCTGTTAAATTTATACTTTTGGAATTTAATATTTAATTCAGGTTAAATAAAAAATTGCATAAATCTGGAAAATAAATAAAAAACTGGTAATTCTCCTTTTCCAGCAATCGGAAAAATTTAAATTTAATTCTATGTTCTCAACAGTCCATTTGTATCCCAAACCTGTTAAATTTATACTTTTGGAATTTAATATTTAATTCAAGTTAAATAAAAAATTGCATAAATCTGGAAAATAAATAAAAAACTGGTAATTCTCCCTTTCCAGCAATCGGAAAAATTTAAATTTTATTCTATGTTCTCAACAGTCCATTTGTATCCTAAACCTACTGAAATTATATTTTTGGAATTTAATATTTAATTCAGGTTAAATAAAAAATTGCATAAATCTGGAAAATAAATAAAAAACTGGTAATTCTCCCTTTCCAGCAATCGGAAAAATTTAAATTTAATTCTATGTTCTCAACAGTCCATTTGTATCCCAAACCTGTTAAATTTATACTTTTGGAATTTAATATTTAATTCAGGTTAAATAAAAAATTGCATAAATCTGGAAAATAAATAAAAAACTGGTAATTCTCCCTTTCCAGCAATCGGAAAAATTTAAATTTAATTCTATGTTCTCAACAGTCCATTTGTATCCCAAACCTGTTAAATTTATTCTTTTGGAATTTAATATTTAATTCAGGTTAAATAAAAAATTGCATAAATCTGGAAAATAAAAGAAAAACTGGTAATTCTCCCTTTCCAGCAATCGGAAAAATTTAAATTTAATTCTATGTTCTCAACAGTCCATTTGTATCCCAAACCTGTTAAATTTATACTTTTGGAATTTAATATTAAATTCAGGTTAAATAAAAAATTGCATAAATCTGGAAAATAAATAAAAAACTGGTAATTCTCCCTTTCCAGCAATCGGAAAAATTTAAATTTAATTCTATGTTCTCAACAGTCCATTTGTATCCCAAACCTGTTAAATTTATACTTTTGGAATTTAATATTTAATTCAGGTTAAATAAAAAATTGCATAAATCTGGAAAATAAATAAAAAACTGGTAATTCTCCCTTTCCAGCAATCGGAAAAATTTAAATTTAATTCTATGTTCTCAACAGTCCATTTGTATCCCAAACCTGTTAAATTTATACTTTTGGAATTTAATATTTAATTCAGGTTAAATAAAAAATTGCATAAATCTGGAAAATAAAAGAAAAACTGGTAATTCTCCCTTTCCAGCAATCGGAAAAATTTAAATCTAATTCTATGTTCTCAACAGTCCATTTGTATCCCAAACCTGTTAAATTTATACTTTTGGAATTTAATATTTAATTCAGGTTAAATAAAAAATTGCATAAATCTGGAAAATAAATAAAAAACTGGTAATTCTCCTTTTCCAGCAATCGGAAAAATTTAAATTTAATTCTATGTTCTCAACAGTCCATTTGTATCCCAAACCTGTTAAATTTATACTTTTGGAATTTAATATTTAATTCAAGTTAAATAAAAAATTGCATAAATCTGGAAAATAAATAAAAAACTGGTAATTCTCCCTTTCCAGCAATCGGAAAAATTTAAATTTAATTCTATGTTCTCAACAGTCCATTTGTATCCCAAACCTGTTAAATTTATACTTTTGGAATTTAATATTTAATTCAGGTTAAATAAAAAATTGCATAAATCTGGAAAATAAATAAAAAACTGGTAATTCTCCTTTTCCAGCAATCGGAAAAATTTAAATTTAATTCTATGTTCTCAACAGTCCATTTGTATCCCAAACCTGTTAAATTTATACTTTTGGAATTTAATATTTAATTCAAGTTAAATAAAAAATTGCATAAATCTGGAAAATAAATAAAAAACTGGTAATTCTCCCTTTCCAGCAATCGGAAAAATTTAAATTTAATTCTATGTTCTCAACAGTCCATTTGTATCCTAAACCTACTGAAATTATATTTTTGGAATTTAATATTTAATTCAGGTTAAATAAAAAATTGCATAAATCTGGAAAATAAATAAAAAACTGGTAATTCTCCCTTTCCAGCAATCGGAAAAATTTAAATTTAATTCTATGTTCTCAACAGTCCATTTGTATCCCAAACCTGTTAAATTTATACTTTTGGAATTTAATATTTAATTCAGGTTAAATAAAAAATTGCATAAATCTGGAAAATAAATAAAAAACTGGTAATTCTCCCTTTCCAGCAATCGGAAAAATTTAAATTTAATTCTATGTTCTCAACAGTCCATTTGTATCCCAAACCTGTTAAATTTATACTTTTGGAATTTAATATTTAATTCAGGTTAAATAAAAAATTGCATAAATCTGGAAAATAAAAGAAAAACTGGTAATTCTCCCTTTCCAGCAATCGGAAAAATTTAAATTTAATTCTATGTTCTCAACAGTCCATTTGTATCCCAAACCTGTTAAATTTATACTTTTGGAATTTAATATTTAATTCAGGTTAAATAAAAAATTGCATAAATCTGGAAAATAAATAAAAAACTGGTAATTCTCCCTTTCCAGCAATCGGAAAAATTTAAATTTAATTCTATGTTCTCAACAGTCCATTTGTATCCCAAACCTGTTAAATTTATACTTTTGGAATTTAATATTTAATTCAGGTTAAATAAAAAATTGCATAAATCTGGAAAATAAATAAAAAACTGGTAATTCTCCCTTTCCAGCAATCGGAAAAATTTAAATTTAATTCTATGTTCTCAACAGTCCATTTGTATCCCAAACCTGTTAAATTTATACTTTTGGAATTTAATATTTAATTCAGGTTAAATAAAAAATTGCATAAATCTGGAAAATAAAAGAAAAACTGGTAATTCTCCCTTTCCAGCAATCGGAAAAATTTAAATTTAATTCTATGTTCTCAACAGTCCATTTGTATCCCAAACCTGTTAAATTTATACTTTTGGAATTTAATATTTAATTCAGGTTAAATAAAAAATTGCATAAATCTGGAAAATAAATAAAAAACTGGTAATTCTCCCTTTCCAGCAATCGGAAAAATTTAAATTTAATTCTATGTTCTCAACAGTCCATTTGTATCCCAAACCTGTTAAATTTATACTTTTGGAATTTAATATTTAATTCAGGTTAAATAAAAAATTGCATAAATCTGGAAAATAAAAGAAAAACTGGTAATTCTCCCTTTCCAGCAATCGGAAAAATTTAAATTTAATTCTATGTTCTCAACAGTCCATTTGTATCCCAAACCTGTTAAATTTATACTTTTGGAATTTAATATTAAATTCAGGTTAAATAAAAAATTGCATAAATCTGGAAAATAAATAAAAAACTGGTAATTCTCCCTTTCCAGCAATCGGAAAAATTTAAATTTAATTCTATGTTCTCAACAGTCCATTTGTATCCCAAACCTGTTAAATTTATACTTTTGGAATTTAATATTTAATTCAGGTTAATTAAAAAATTGCATAAATCTGGAAAATAAATAAAAAACTGGTAATTCTCCCTTTCCAGCAATCGGAAAAATTTAAATTTTATTCTATGTTCTCAACAGTCCATTTGTATTCCAAACGTGTTGAAATTATACTTTTGGAATTTAATATTCAATTCAGGTTAAATAAAAAATTGCATAAATCTGGAAAATAAAAGAAAAACTGGTAACTCTCCCTTTCCAGCAATCGGAAAAATTTAAATTTAATTCTATGTTCTCAACAGTCCATTTGTATCCCAAACCTGTTAAATTTATACTTTTGGAATTTAATATTTAATTCAGGTTAAATAAAAAATTGCATAAATCTGGAAAATAAATAAAAAACTGGTAATTCTCCCTTTCCAGCAATCGGAAAAATTTAAATTTAATTCTATGTTCTCAACAGTCCATTTGTATCCCAAACCTGTTAAATTTATACTTTTGGAATTTAATATTTAATTCAGGTTAAATAAAAAATTGCATAAATCTGGAAAATAAATAAAAAACTGGTAATTCTCCCTTTCCAGCAATCGGAAAAATTTAAATTTAATTCTATGTTCTCAACAGTCCATTTGTATCCCAAACCTGTTAAATTTATACTTTTGGAATTTAATATTTAATTCAGGTTAATTGAAAAATTGCATAAATCTGGAAAATAAAAGAAAAACTGGTAATTCTCCCTTTCCAGCAATGGGAAAAATTTAAATTTTGTTCTATGTTCTCAACAGTCCATTTGTATCCTAAACCTACTGAAATTATATTTTTGGAATTTAATATTTAATTCAGGTTAAATAAAAAATTGCATAAATCTGGAAAATAAATAAAAAACTGGTAATTCTCCCTTTCCAGCAATCGGAAAAATTTAAATTTAATTCTATGTTCTCAACAGTCCATTTGTATCCCAAACCTGTTAAATTTATACTTTTGGAATTTAATATTTAATTCAGGTTAAATAAAAAATTGCATAAATCTGGAAAATAAATAAAAAACTGGTAATTCTCCCTTTCCAGCAATCGGAAAAATTTAAATTTTGTTCTATGTTCTCAACAGTCCATTTGTATCCCAAACCTGTTAAATTTATACTTTTGGAATTTAATATTTAATTCAGGTTAATTGAAAAATTGCATAAATCTGGAAAATAAAAGAAAAACTGGTAATTCTCCCTTTCCAGCAATCGGAAAAATTTAAATTTTATTCTGTGTTCTCAACAGTCCATTTGTATCCCAAACCTGTTAAATTTATACTTTTGGAATTTAATATTTAATTCAGGTTAATTGAAAAATTGCATAAATCTGGAAAATAAAAGAAAAACTGGTAATTCTCCCTTTCCAGCAATCGGAAAAATTTAAATTTTGTTCTATGTTCTCAACAGTCCATTTGTATCCCAAACCTGTTAAATTTATACTTTTGGAATTTAATATTTAATTCAGGTTAAATAAAAAATTGCATAAATCTGGAAAATAAATAAAAAACTGGTAATTCTCCCTTTCCAGCAATCGGAAAAATTTAAATTTAATTCTATGTTCTCAACAGTCCATTTGTATCCCAAACCTGTTAAATTTATACTTTTGGAATTTAATATTTAATTCAGGTTAAATAAAAAATTGCATAAATCTGGAAAATAAATAAAAAACTGGTAATTCTCCCTTTCCAGCAATCGGAAAAATTTAAATTTAATTCTATGTTCTCAACAGTCCATTTGTATCCCAAACCTGTTAAATTTATACTTTTGGAATTTAATATTTAATTCAGGTTAAATAAAAAATTGCATAAATCTGGAAAATAAATAAAAAACTGGTAATTCTCCCTTTCCAGCAATCGGAAAAATTTAAATTTAATTCTATGTTCTCAACAGTCCATTTGTATCCCAAACCTGTTAAATTTATACTTTTGGAATTTAATATTTAATTCAGGTTAAATAAAAAATTGCATAATTCTGGAAAATAAAAGAAAAACTGGTAATTCTCCCTTTCCAGCAATCGGAAAAATTTAAATTTAATTCTATGTTCTCAACAGTCCATTTGTATCCCAAACCTGTTAAATTTATACTTTTGGAATTTAATATTTAATTCAGGTTAAATAAAAAATTGCATAAATCTGGAAAATAAATAAAAAACTGGTAATTCTCCCTTTCCAGCAATCGGAAAAATTTAAATTTAATTCTATGTTCTCAACAGTCCATTTGTATCCCAAACCTGTTAAATTTATACTTTTGGAATTTAATATTTAATTCAGGTTAAATAAAAAATTGCATAAATCTGGAAAATAAATAAAAAACTGGTAATTCTCCCTTTCCAGCAATCGGAAAAATTTAAATTTAATTCTATGTTCTCAACAGTCCATTTGTATCCCAAACCTGTTAAATTTATACTTTTGGAATTTAATATTTAATTCAGGTTAAATAAAAAATTGCATAAATCTGGAAAATAAAAGAAAAACTGGTAATTCTCCCTTTCCAGCAATCGGAAAAATTTAAATCTAATTCTATGTTCTCAACAGTCCATTTGTATCCCAAACCTGTTAAATTTATACTTTTGGAATTTAATATTTAATTCAGGTTAAATAAAAAATTGCATAAATCTGGAAAATAAATAAAAAACTGGTAATTCTCCTTTTCCAGCAATCGGAAAAATTTAAATTTAATTCTATGTTCTCAACAGTCCATTTGTATCCCAAACCTGTTAAATTTATACTTTTGGAATTTAATATTTAATTCAAGTTAAATAAAAAATTGCATAAATCTGGAAAATAAATAAAAAACTGGTAATTCTCCCTTTCCAGCAATCGGAAAAATTTAAATTTAATTCTATGTTCTCAACAGTCCATTTGTATCCCAAACCTGTTAAATTTATACTTTTGGAATTTAATATTTAATTCAGGTTAAATAAAAAATTGCATAAATCTGGAAAATAAATAAAAAACTGGTAATTCTCCTTTTCCAGCAATCGGAAAAATTTAAATTTAATTCTATGTTCTCAACAGTCCATTTGTATCCCAAACCTGTTAAATTTATACTTTTGGAATTTAATATTTAATTCAAGTTAAATAAAAAATTGCATAAATCTGGAAAATAAATAAAAAACTGGTAATTCTCCCTTTCCAGCAATCGGAAAAATTTAAATTTAATTCTATGTTCTCAACAGTCCATTTGTATCCTAAACCTACTGAAATTATATTTTTGGAATTTAATATTTAATTCAGGTTAAATAAAAAATTGCATAAATCTGGAAAATAAATAAAAAACTGGTAATTCTCCCTTTCCAGCAATCGGAAAAATTTAAATTTAATTCTATGTTCTCAACAGTCCATTTGTATCCCAAACCTGTTAAATTTATACTTTTGGAATTTAATATTTAATTCAGGTTAAATAAAAAATTGCATAAATCTGGAAAATAAATAAAAAACTGGTAATTCTCCCTTTCCAGCAATCGGAAAAATTTAAATTTAATTCTATGTTCTCAACAGTCCATTTGTATCCCAAACCTGTTAAATTTATACTTTTGGAATTTAATATTTAATTCAGGTTAAATAAAAAATTGCATAAATCTGGAAAATAAAAGAAAAACTGGTAATTCTCCCTTTCCAGCAATCGGAAAAATTTAAATTTAATTCTATGTTCTCAACAGTCCATTTGTATCCCAAACCTGTTAAATTTATACTTTTGGAATTTAATATTTAATTCAGGTTAAATAAAAAATTGCATAAATCTGGAAAATAAATAAAAAACTGGTAATTCTCCCTTTCCAGCAATCGGAAAAATTTAAATTTAATTCTATGTTCTCAACAGTCCATTTGTATCCCAAACCTGTTAAATTTATACTTTTGGAATTTAATATTTAATTCAGGTTAAATAAAAAATTGCATAAATCTGGAAAATAAAAGAAAAACTGGTAATTCTCCCTTTCCAGCAATCGGAAAAATTTAAATTTAATTCTATGTTCTCAACAGTCCATTTGTATCCCAAACCTGTTAAATTTATACTTTTGGAATTTAATATTAAATTCAGGTTAAATAAAAAATTGCATAAATCTGGAAAATAAATAAAAAACTGGTAATTCTCCCTTTCCAGCAATCGGAAAAATTTAAATTTAATTCTATGTTCTCAACAGTCCATTTGTATCCCAAACCTGTTAAATTTATACTTTTGGAATTTAATATTTAATTCAGGTTAATTAAAAAATTGCATAAATCTGGAAAATAAATAAAAAACTGGTAATTCTCCCTTTCCAGCAATCGGAAAAATTTAAATTTTATTCTATGTTCTCAACAGTCCATTTGTATTCCAAACGTGTTGAAATTATACTTTTGGAATTTAATATTCAATTCAGGTTAAATAAAAAATTGCATAAATCTGGAAAATAAAAGAAAAACTGGTAACTCTCCCTTTCCAGCAATCGGAAAAATTTAAATTTAATTCTATGTTCTCAACAGTCCATTTGTATCCCAAACCTGTTAAATTTATACTTTTGGAATTTAATATTTAATTCAGGTTAAATAAAAAATTGCATAAATCTGGAAAATAAATAAAAAACTGGTAATTCTCCCTTTCCAGCAATCGGAAAAATTTAAATTTAATTCTATGTTCTCAACAGTCCATTTGTATCCCAAACCTGTTAAATTTATACTTTTGGAATTTAATATTTAATTCAGGTTAAATAAAAAATTGCATAAATCTGGAAAATAAATAAAAAACTGGTAATTCTCCCTTTCCAGCAATCGGAAAAATTTAAATTTAATTCTATGTTCTCAACAGTCCATTTGTATCCCAAACCTGTTAAATTTATACTTTTGGAATTTAATATTTAATTCAGGTTAATTGAAAAATTGCATAAATCTGGAAAATAAAAGAAAAACTGGTAATTCTCCCTTTCCAGCAATGGGAAAAATTTAAATTTTGTTCTATGTTCTCAACAGTCCATTTGTATCCTAAACCTACTGAAATTATATTTTTGGAATTTAATATTTAATTCAGGTTAAATAAAAAATTGCATAAATCTGGAAAATAAATAAAAAACTGGTAATTCTCCCTTTCCAGCAATCGGAAAAATTTAAATTTAATTCTATGTTCTCAACAGTCCATTTGTATCCCAAACCTGTTAAATTTATACTTTTGGAATTTAATATTTAATTCAGGTTAAATAAAAAATTGCATAAATCTGGAAAATAAATAAAAAACTGGTAATTCTCCCTTTCCAGCAATCGGAAAAATTTAAATTTTGTTCTATGTTCTCAACAGTCCATTTGTATCCCAAACCTGTTAAATTTATACTTTTGGAATTTAATATTTAATTCAGGTTAATTGAAAAATTGCATAAATCTGGAAAATAAAAGAAAAACTGGTAATTCTCCCTTTCCAGCAATCGGAAAAATTTAAATTTTATTCTGTGTTCTCAACAGTCCATTTGTATCCCAAACCTGTTAAATTTATACTTTTGGAATTTAATATTTAATTCAGGTTAATTGAAAAATTGCATAAATCTGGAAAATAAAAGAAAAACTGGTAATTCTCCCTTTCCAGCAATCGGAAAAATTTAAATTTTGTTCTATGTTCTCAACAGTCCATTTGTATCCCAAACCTGTTAAATTTATACTTTTGGAATTTAATATTTAATTCAGGTTAAATAAAAAATTGCATAAATCTGGAAAATAAATAAAAAACTGGTAATTCTCCCTTTCCAGCAATCGGAAAAATTTAAATTTAATTCTATGTTCTCAACAGTCCATTTGTATCCCAAACCTGTTAAATTTATACTTTTGGAATTTAATATTTAATTCAGGTTAAATAAAAAATTGCATAAATCTGGAAAATAAATAAAAAACTGGTAATTCTCCCTTTCCAGCAATCGGAAAAATTTAAATTTAATTCTATGTTCTCAACAGTCCATTTGTATCCCAAACCTGTTAAATTTATACTTTTGGAATTTAATATTTAATTCAGGTTAAATAAAAAATTGCATAAATCTGGAAAATAAAAGAAAAACTGGTAATTCTCCCTTTCCAGCAATGGGAAAAATTTAAATTTTGTTCTATGTTCTCAACAGTCCATTTGTATCCTAAACCTACTGAAATTATATTTTTGGAATTTAATATTTAATTCAGGTTAAATAAAAAATTGCATAAATCTGGAAAATAAATAAAAAACTGGTAATTCTCCCTTTCCAGCAATCGGAAAAATTTAAATTTAATTCTATGTTCTCAACAGTCCATTTGTATCCCAAACCTGTTAAATTTACACTTTTGGAATTTAATATTTAATTCAGGTTAAATAAAAAATTGCATAAATCTGGAAAATAAATAAAAAACTGGTAATTCTCCCTTTCCAGCAATCGGAAAAATTTAAATTTAATTCTATGTTCTCAACAGTCCATTTGTATCCCAAACCTGTTAAATTTATACTTTTGGAATTTAATATTTAATTCAGGTTAAATAAAAAATTGCATAAATCTGGAAAATAAATAAAAAACTGGTAATTCTCCCTTTCCAGCAATCGGAAAAATTTAAATTTAATTCTATGTTCTCAACAGTCCATTTGTATCCCAAACCTGTTAAATTTATACTTTTGGAATTTAATATTTAATTCAGGTTAAATAAAAAATTGCATAAATCTGGAAAATAAATAAAAAACTGGTAATTCTCCCTTTCCAGCAATCGGAAAAATTTAAATTTAATTCTATGTTCTCAACAGTCCATTTGTATCCCAAACCTGTTAAATTTATACTTTTGGAATTTAATATTTAATTCAGGTTAAATAAAAAATTGCATAAATCTGGAAAATAAATAAAAAACTGGTAATTCTCCCTTTCCAGCAATCGGAAAAATTTAAATTTAATTCTATGTTCTCAACAGTCCATTTGTATCCCAAACCTGTTAAATTTACACTTTTGGAATTTAATATTTAATTCAGGTTAAATAAAAAATTGCATAAATCTGGAAAATAAATAAAAAACTGGTAATTCTCCCTTTCCAGCAATCGGAAAAATTTAAATTTAATTCTATGTTCTCAACAGTCCATTTGTATCCCAAACCTGTTAAATTTATACTTTTGGAATTTAATATTTAATTCAGGTTAAATAAAAAATTGCATAAATCTGGAAAATAAATAAAAAACTGGTAATTCTCCCTTTCCAGCAATCGGAAAAATTTAAATTTAATTCTATGTTCTCAACAGTCCATTTGTATCCCAAACCTGTTAAATTTATACTTTTGGAATTTAATATTTAATTCAGGTTAAATAAAAAATTGCATAAATCTGGAAAATAAATAAAAAACTGGTAATTCTCCCTTTCCAGCAATCGGAAAAATTTAAATTTAATTCTATGTTCTCAACAGTCCATTTGTATCCCAAACCTGTTAAATTTATACTTTTGGAATTTAATATTTAATTCAGGTTAAATAAAAAATTGCATAAATCTGGAAAATAAATAAAAAACTGGTAATTCTCCCTTTCCAGCAATCGGAAAAATTTAAATTTAATTCTATGTTCTCAACAGTCCATTTGTATCCCAAACCTGTTAAATTTATACTTTTGGAATTTAATATTTAATTCAGGTTAAATAAAAAATTGCATAAATCTGGAAAATAAAAGAAAAACTGGTAATTCTCCCTTTCCAGCAATGGGAAAAATTTAAATTTTGTTCTATGTTCTCAACAGTCCATTTGTATCCTAAACCTACTGAAATTATATTTTTGGAATTTAATATTTAATTCAGGTTAAATAAAAAATTGCATAAATCTGGAAAATAAATAAAAAACTGGTAATTCTCCCTTTCCAGCAATCGGAAAAATTTAAATTTAATTCTATGTTCTCAACAGTCCATTTGTATCCCAAACCTGTTAAATTTACACTTTTGGAATTTAATATTTAATTCAGGTTAAATAAAAAATTGCATAAATCTGGAAAATAAATAAAAAACTGGTAATTCTCCCTTTCCAGCAATCGGAAAAATTTAAATTTAATTCTATGTTCTCAACAGTCCATTTGTATCCCAAACCTGTTAAATTTATACTTTTGGAATTTAATATTTAATTCAGGTTAAATAAAAAATTGCATAAATCTGGAAAATAAATAAAAAACTGGTAATTCTCCCTTTCCAGCAATCGGAAAAATTTAAATTTAATTCTATGTTCTCAACAGTCCATTTGTATCCCAAACCTGTTAAATTTATACTTTTGGAATTTAATATTTAATTCAGGTTAAATAAAAAATTGCATAAATCTGGAAAATAAAAGAAAAACTGGTAATTCTCCCTTTCCAGCAATCGGAAAAATTTAAATTTAATTCTATGTTCTCAACAGTCCATTTGTATCCCAAACCTGTTAAATTTATACTTTTGGAATTTAATATTTAATTCAGGTTAAATAAAAAATTGCATAAATCTGGAAAATAAATAAAAAACTGGTAATTCTCCCTTTCCAGCAATCGGAAAAATTTAAATTTAATTCTATGTTCTCAACAGTCCATTTGTATCCCAAACCTGTTAAATTTATACTTTTGGAATTTAATATTTAATTCAGGTTAAATAAAAAATTGCATAAATCTGGAAAATAAATAAAAAACTGGTAATTCTCCCTTTCCAGCAATCGGAAAAATTTAAATTTAATTCTATGTTCTCAACAGTCCATTTGTATCCCAAACCTGTTAAATTTATACTTTTGGAATTTAATATTTAATTCAGGTTAAATAAAAAATTGCATAAATCTGGAAAATAAATAAAAAACTGGTAATTCTCCCTTTCCAGCAATCGGAAAAATTTAAATTTTATTCTATGTTCTCAACAGTCCATTTGTATCCCAAACCTGTTAAATTTATACTTTTGGAATTTAATATTTAATTCAGGTTAAATAAAAAATTGCATAAATCTGGAAAATAAATAAAAAACTGGTAATTCTCCCTTTCCAGCAATCGGAAAAATTTAAATTTAATTCTATGTTCTCAACAGTCCATTTGTATCCCAAACCTGTTAAATTTATACTTTTGGAATTTAATATTTAATTCAGGTTAAATAAAAAATTGCATAAATCTGGAAAATAAATAAAAAACTGGTAATTCTCCCTTTCCAGCAATCGGAAAAATTTAAATTTAATTCTATGTTCTCAACAGTCCATTTGTATCCCAAACCTGTTAAATTTATACTTTTGGAATTTAATATTTAATTCAGGTTAATTAAAAAATTGCATAAATCTGGAAAATAAATAAAAAACTGGTAATTCTCCCTTTCCAGCAATCGGAAAAATTTAAATTTTATTCTATGTTCTCAACAGTCCATTTGTATTCCAAACGTGTTGAAATTATACTTTTGGAATTTAATATTCAATTCAGGTTAAATAAAAAATTGCATAAATCTGGAAAATAAAAGAAAAACTGGTAACTCTCCCTTTCCAGCAATCGGAAAAATTTAAATTTAATTCTATGTTCTCAACAGTCCATTTGTATCCCAAACCTGTTAAATTTATACTTTTGGAATTTAATATTTAATTCAGGTTAAATAAAAAATTGCATAAATCTGGAAAATAAATAAAAAACTGGTAATTCTCCCTTTCCAGCAATCGGAAAAATTTAAATTTAATTCTATGTTCTCCACAGTCCATTTGTATCCCAAACCTGTTAAATTTATACTTTTGGAATTTAATATTTAATTCAGGTTAAATAAAAAATTGCATAAATCTGGAAAATAAATAAAAAACTGGTAATTCTCCCTTTCCAGCAATCGGAAAAATTTAAATTTAATTCTATGTTCTCAACAGTCCATTTGTATCCCAAACCTGTTAAATTTATACTTTTGGAATTTAATATTTAATTCAGGTTAAATAAAAAATTGCATAAATCTGGAAAATAAAAGAAAAACTGGTAATTCTCCCTTTCCAGCAATCGGAAAAATTTAAATTTTATTCTATGTTCTCAACAGTCCATTTGTATCCTAAACCTACTGAAATTATATTTTTGGAATTTAATATTTAATTCAGGTTAAATAAAAAATTGCATAAATCTGGAAAATAAATAAAAAACTGGTAATTCTCCCTTTCCAGCAATCGGAAAAATTTAAATTTAATTATATGTTCTCAACAGTCCATTTGTATCCCAAACCTGTTAAATTTATACTTTTGGAATTTAATATTTAATTCAGGTTAAATAAAAAATTGCATAAATCTGGAAAATAAATAAAAAACTGGTAATTCTCCCTTTCCAGCAATCGGAAAAATTTAAATTTAATTCTATGTTCTCAACAGTCCATTTGTATCCCAAACCTGTTAAATTTATACTTTTGGAATTTAATATTTAATTCAGGTTAATTAAAAAATTGCATAAATCTGGAAAATAAATAAAAAACTGGTAATTCTCCCTTTCCAGCAATCGGAAAAATTTAAATTTTATTATATGTTCTCAACAGTCCATTTGTATTCCAAACGTGTTGAAATTATACTTTTGGAATTTAATATTCAATTCAGGTTAATTAAAAAATTGCATAAATCTGGAAAATAAATAAAAAACTGGTAATTCTCCCTTTCCAGCAATCGGAAAAACTTAAATTTTATTCTATGTTCTCAACAGTCCATTTGTATTTCAAACCTGTTGAAGTTATACTTTTGGAGTTTAATATTTAATTCAGGTTAATTTAAAAATTGCATAAATCTGGAAAATAAAAGAAAAACTGGTATTTTCAGATACTCTCACTGGAGCTCGTTTTTCAGAGAAATGAACGGACAATAATTTTCCAAAACAATTTTGAGGTTGATTTTTCGTTCTGACACCTTTTTGCACCGGCTAACGCCGTCACTCCAGCTGGATTTTGCGTTTTGGAAATGTATTTCGTTTCTGTTCCCGAGAAATTCGTAAAAAACGTGCGGACGGACAGACGGACGGACGGAATGAACGAATGAAAAACCGACTCCTCTGGGAGAATATATTTCTCTACGAACGAGTTCAAATATGCAAAGCGTCGTTAATACACTTCGTTTCACTTTGATAAGCAGAAAACACAGTAAACTTTTAGAGAAGTTGTCTTTATTTTAATTTTGAAAGAAACAACTGTATAATTGAAAACTGTTGGTGGCAGAACTCCTTGCCCTCACTTCGGTTTAACCCTAAAAAGTGATCATTGGGCTGAGAACCGAGACAATTGCTTACCATAGTAGATGTTGATATTTCAGTCGTCGACGTTTGACTTCTCCTTCACTTCCTTTTGCTCGTTCGACGCTACTTCTTTCTTCTCCGTCTCTTCCTCCGCCTGTCTCATTTGATCCATGTATAGTGGCATCGCGAAGTTGAACACTGAACGACAAACTGATTTGGCAAATGAGATAAAGGACTTACTGTTGTCAATCGCATTCCTGTCGAAATTCGGAGTGGTGTTGGCAGGAAACGCGGCAATCGCCTCGAGGGCTTCGGTCGCCTCGACGGTGCATTCGTCGCTGTTGAGTTTGCCTCCGCGACGATGATCCGCTCGTCTGGAAATTAATGAGTTGTGACGTTCGTTCGCAAATTAAAATCTCAACTCACCCTTTTTCTTGGCCGTCGGCTCTGTCACCATTGGATTGGCATGATAAGTGCACACCAGTTGCTCTTTGGCCGGAGAGTACAGCTGGGAGCTGCGAGCAGCTGTAAAACAAACGTTTTAGTTACTTAGACAAGAGTTCTCGAGGCACAAGTCCATGAAAGAACTAGGCACCGTTTCGGAAACCTCCTAATGCACCGTTCGGGCCTTCGCGTGCCATCGTCAACCACTCTTCTGTCAGCACGGCAAGTTTTCTCTCATGTACTGTTTATACTTTGCAAAGCGTTTTCGAAACTAACGGCATTTTGAAGATATGAAAACATTTGTTTGATTTTTGTCAAAAACTTATTTCCTATGATTGCTCATTTCGAATATTGTCTTGATTTCTGTGTTAGTATTGTACGAAATCATCAAACATTAAAGAATCACTGAGAAACGAATGTATTATCGTTAAATCTCAAAATCGGAGTCGACAAAAAAAATTCAAACGCGCGCGTGAGATATCTCGCAGCGGAGAATCAAAATGTAAACGGCGAAGCGTGCTGCGCCTTTAAAGCCCGACTACGGTAGGTGCTGATAATTAATTTCTTGTTTTCCACTCGATTCACTCAATTTCAGCGGTTTTTCGAACGTTTTTCGCGCTTTTTCCTGTAAAAAAAGCACTACAAGTGTATTTTCCGTGAAAAACGGTTGAAAAACCGCTGAAATTGAGTGAATCGAGTCGAAAACAAGAAATTAATTATCGGCACCTACCGTAGTCGGGCTTCAAAGGCGCAGCACGCTTCGCCGTTTACATTTTGATTCTCCGCTGCGAGATATCTCACGCGCGCGTTTGAATTTTTTTTGTCGACTCCGATTTTGAGATTTAACGATAATACCTACCATAACTTATTTCAAAATTGTGACTCAGAACACGCATTTTTCTCATGACAAATTGGAAAAAATGCTTACCAGTCTCCAGTTTTACCATTAATCGAGGGGAATTCAGTGATGAATCGGGGAAGAGCCTATTTCAGGGCTCTGAAGGGAAGTCAACCCGTCTGGGGACTCGGGATGAGGAAAGAATGAATGGCCGACTGGTGTCCGCAGGCAATGCGGCAATAAGGACATGCGAGAGAGTACACAATCGTGAGAGGACGTGTCTGGCCTTACCGCAGTCTGTGGGCAGTGAGTGTGTCGCATGTTGTGACGGCGTAGAGACGCAGACGAGCAGAAGCAGTGGGTGATGTGTTCTCTGGTGTGTGTCACGGCCGCATACGTGTTCGCACAGAGAGAGGGGCGTCGGGGGAATGAGTGAGGGCAAATGGGAAGTGTGTATCCTCCCATTACAAAAGCTGCCAAAAACACGCGGGGGTTTTCATGAAAGTTGGGGGGGGGGGGGGGGGGTCGGTATCTCTTATATTACCGTATTTCCTCGAATAGAGACCAGTATACAGTGCGGTCAATATCGATAGGACCACCCCCTTTTCGGGGTCTCCTGGAAAAACTAGAAGAGATATCAAAAATCTGTGAGCGCAGTTCGATTTGGAATACAAAATAACCCCGGGGGCCGAATTTGCATGTTCCGATCATTCCCCCTGACCCCTCACTCACGAAATGGTCCATATTCAGGCGGTCAATATCGATAGGACCACCTACCAAATTCGAGTTTTTAGTGCTATTTTTGGGGCAGAGGTGTCACAAAAAATCACTATTTCTGTGTTTTTGAACGTTTTTCATCCGTTTCACATTGTTCCCGACCTATTCCTTCACAATCGAACCAAATCCGGGCCGATCGGGCTTCGAGCGAATGTAGTACCGAAAGATCAGCTCGGAGACAGTAGTTTTTTGTCGTTTCGAACGTCAAATGTACAGGTACTGTAGTTGAAAGTGTTCCAGAACTATATTCACATGTATTTGGTCCCAAAGCAGTCATTTATTCCTACTTTCCTCATGGGCCGAGCCACTCTTCTTACCATGCGCCAGCAAGCACACCTGGATATGATGCATCTACTCGATTACCTCATCCGCCAGATGACACGAGAGATTCAGAAGAACTGGTCAGCGATTACCCAATTCTTGAACGACCCCAAAAACTACGGGTTGATGGTGAAAACGTCGCTAGGACGAAGATGAAAGGTGACAAATCGCGACGAATTTGTGGTCACTGGTTGTTTTTGGCGCTTCGGTCATCTTCTGACAAAAAATGAATCCAGGGCCACGAATAACATTTCGAATAATGTTTGTTGCAAACATTCAGCCTCAGCTCTTCTCCTACTCCTCTCAGACTCTTCCGAGAATTCGAAACGACTCGGAGAATGTTCCATTCGTCGTTGTCACCTTTCATCTTCGTCCTAGCGACGTTTTCCCCTTCAACCCGTAGTTGTTGGGGTCGTTCAAGAATCGGGTAATCACTGACCAGCTCTTCTGAATCTCTCGTACCATCTGGCAGAAAGAATATCCGATTAGATGCATCACATCCAGTTGCTCTTGCTGGCGCAGGGAGAGAACAGCGGCTCGGCCCATAAGGAAAGTAGGAATAAATGACTGGTTTAGGGCCAAATACATATGAATACAGTTCTGGAATACTTTGAACCACGGTACTTGCACATCTGACATTCTAAACGACCAAGAACACGGTCTCTGTGCTGATGTTTCAGTACTACCTTCGCTCGAAGTCCGATCGGCCCGGATTTGGTTCGATTGCACCGGAATAACAAACAATGTGAAACGGATGAAAAAACGTTCAACAAAACCGAAATAGTGATGTTTTGTGACACTTTCGCGCCAAAATTAGCACTAAAAACTCGAATTTGGTAGGTGGTCCTATCGATATTGACCGCCTGAATATGGACCATTTCGTGAGTGAGGGGTCAGGGGGAATGATCGGAACATGCAATTTTGGCTCCCGGGGTTATTTTGTATTCCAAATCGAACTGCGCTCACAGATTTTTGATATCTCTTCTAGTTTTTCCAGGAGACCCCAAAAAGGGGGTGGTCCTATCGATATTGACCGCACTGTATAGGTACGTAGGGAAAATGCTCACCATTAGATGGCAAATCAAATGGAAGCACATTCAACTTGTCTGTTTTTGGGATAAGGCTTGATCACTATGAGAAAAGTGATAATTTTTAATATCTATGTACTGATAGTTTGATGGAAAAAATACAAGTGGACTGTTAACTAGAAAAGATTACCTACGTTTTGGTTTTTCGAACAGCAAACAAAGGCCATTTTGAAGAGAGTAATGGTTTTTCAAAGTTGAAGTTTGGGTTTTTTTGGAACATTTGTTCGGCCTTAACTCCAGAAAGAGGTCCGGCGCAGCAATTTCCCATTATGGGTGTTTACACCTCTAATTGTACCACCGATACCCTTACTTTCATAAAAACCCCCGTTACATAATAGGAGTGTTCCTTGTCATTCTTTGTAACGGGAGGATAGACACTTCCCATATGCCCTCACTGATTCCCCCGACGCCCCCCTCTCTCTCTCTGTGCAAACACGAATGCGGCCGTGACACACACCAGAGAACACATCAACCACTGCTTCTGCTCGTCTGCGTCTCTACGCCGTCACAACATGCGACACACTCACTGCCCACAGACTGCGGTAAGGCCAGACACGTCCTCTCACGATTGTGTACTCTCTCGCATTTTCTGCGTCTCCTCCTCTCGCCGCATCGTGCGCGTTCACCACTCACTCGTCCCTTCATTCTTTCCCCCCGCGAGTCCCCAGACGGGTTGACTTCCCTACAGAGCCCTGATATGGGCTCTTCCCCCTATTCATCACTGAATTCCCACCGATTAATGGAAACACTGGAGACTGGCTTCTGATTTCATTGCTACAATGGAGAATGGATGTCACTCCTCGGAAAAATAGAGGTGCACATGGTGAGTGTTTTAACACAAAGATCAAGATAATATTTGAAATGAGCACTTTTCGTTCGTGATTGATAACTCCCAACCTACCGTATCTTAAAGGCGCATGACGATTTTTGTCTTCGGGTCTCGCAGCAATATTTTTGTTTTTTCTTTCTTTTTGATTTTCGATTCTTTTTCTGATTTTCTCCTCTCGAAGATGATGCTTTGCAGCTATGAAGGTTTCTAAGAAGAAGGCCGCCACCGACACCACCAAACCTCTCCAGCACTATCCATACGAGGTGAGCCAACATCAATCTGCAAAAAAAAAATGTTATCGACCCGAAGAATTCGTGATCTTGAAACAAAAACAAAAACGATGGGCGTGGCCGAGAAAGCCTGCGAGAGAGTGTGGAAGTTGTGAGCCGCAGACCGACCGTTTCTTGCGCCACCCCGGCAGATAGTCTGAAATCAGTCTTGACGCACGCCCGTCCCGCTCGCTGCCTTTTTCACTTATTCTTCTCGCAGCTTTCAGGAAAAAACGTTAACTTTTATCAGTTCCATTGCCCTTTTTCACATTTTCTTGATAAAAAGTCACAATTAAACTGAGTTTTCTTTCAAGAAACATTTGTATTTGAGATCTTGCAAGAAAGATCGTGAATTTTTGTGTTTTCCTCAACGCAACCCTCTTCTTCGAAAATCCAGTTCATCGTGTTTTTTCGAGAAAAAAACCGTTTCCCCTTCCTCGTCAAACACAGTTCCTTATCACTCGGCCGCCATTCATCTTCCTGACGCTTCTTGTCTGCGTCTCTCTCGGCACACACGCTCTCTCGTCGGATGAGTCAGTTGAGAGATACGCTGCAAAACACCTACCGTGCCGACTGATATCGTGCGTGTTTCTTGTGCTTTTTGCCTATTGTTTCCGGTTTTTCAAGTTGGATTTTGTATTTTGCACGATTTATCGATTGAAGCTTTTCAAAACAAACCCCTCGATGAGTCAGCAAAAGTGAATCATACGAATCACAAGTCTCACCTCGTGGCAGTGCCCGCATGGTTTTTGAATTTAAATATTAAAAAATCAGGTTTTCGCTCAAAAATGCTCCCGCAGTTTACCGGGTAAAAGAGATTTTTCTCAAAAACCATCAATTTCGCTTAAAATTTTAAACACACCAAGACGAAATATCTCAAAAACTAAACAGTATCAAAAAGTGTACCTGGGTGAAAATCATCCCTTTGTAAACAAGAAAAAATCTTTTTTTTACTTTAATTTTTTTCTTTAAAATTTTCTGTTAAAATGACGCAAAAATATTTACATACCGCGGTGCAAACTTTCGAAACCATGCAATCGTAATCGAAAACAAACCTTTCCGCAAGCTAATCTATCTTATTTTCAGAACACCCGCCATCATCTGCGGTCCTCACCAACGGAGCCGAAGGCCGAAGATCTGATCGGCGAAATCAAGATGGAAAACATCGACAACGGATTTCTACAGAGGCAACGGCTCCAACAGATCCACCATCAGCAGATCGATGGAAGAGGACGAGGACGAAGAGGAGGACGAGGAGTACGTTCCGGCGCCGAAGCCGAAGAGAACTCGCAAACGTCGTCAGACGACGCGCGAATCTTCGTCGTCGACTGGAAGTACCGGAATAAAACCGGCTAGAAGATATCAGGCTAAGCCGCAGGGCGAGAAAGATGTGAGTTTTTTTAAAGAAAAATCGTCAAGTTTCTTCAAAACTCCTGTCAAAGTCTTGCAGAATCTTTACTATTATTAAGACACGTTATCTGAGATTCGCGAGAAGACCGTAATACAAGAGGGCACTAGGATTTCAAAACGATCCTGGAGCGCTGTAATATTTTGTGTGTGTAGGTACATTAGGTGTAAGACATATTCAGCACATTTTGGAAGGCTCAGCCCCACTTGGCTGGAATTACAGACAAGCAAAGTCGAAAAACCAACTTTTTTCTTCGTCGCCCGATTTTGATAATTCTTTCACCATTCGATAGAACACACTTTTTTATGCACTTTTGCAGTTTATCACTTAATTTTATCACCACTTTGAAGACCAGAAAATGTCCATTTTGTAGTTCAAAAAACACATTTCAAAGTTTTTCACCCTCCCCAATGTTAATATACCAATCACTAAAAGCAGTTTCAGATAGTATATCGATAGGCCTTTCATATAAAAATATAGTGGTGATCGAAACGGATTGGGTAAAAATCCAAAAAAATCAATAACTGATAATCATTTTTGAAATTTTTTTCCGATTCGAATGAAACAAAAACCAATCGAAAGAGCATCTAATTTTTAGCATTTTTTATGAAGAGACTCATATTTGAATTTTATTTTAAGATGCTGAAAATTTCAGATGAAATCTCAAAAATTGGGTTGAATTTGGTTTTTAATTTTTTTCACCCACTCCAATGTTAATATACCAATCACTAAAAGTAGTTCCATGTAGTATATCGATATGCCTTTCATATAAAGATATAGTGGTGATCGAAACGGATTGGGTAAAAATCCAAAAAAATCAATAACTGATAATCATTTTTGAAATATTTTTCCGATTCGAATGAAACAAAAACCAATCAAAAGAGCATCTAATTTTGAGCATTTTTTGTGAAGATACTTGATCAGTCTTATCACTCCCAATCAAGATAAGACGATCTGAAATTCCTTTCGGAATCACGGAGAAACTGAATATCGTGATTTTTTTTTCGAACAAATTTCGTTTTCTCGACTCGAAATTTTGGGAATACATATTGATTAGTGTCCTTGACATCTCAGAATTTTTTCAGATTTTTTGGAGCACAAACAAAAAAGTTGGTTTTGTGCTCTTTGAGCACCTACCGTACTCCTCCAGGTGGAGCCCCGTGAATAAGTAGGTGCACATGGGTAGTTATGGTCCTTATTCATGTATTTGGGAAATTTCTTATTTTTTCCTCATCTAGAACTCTGAAACCATCCTCATCTTCGCGAGACCCAATTTTCACGGAAAAGTGTTGTAGTTATCACTTCAAGAAAGAAACACTTTTTCCGAGTGTTCAAATAAAGTTTCGGATGTGGGTCTCTTCACAAAAAATGCTTAAAATGAGATGCTCTTTCGAATGGTTTTTGTTTCATTCGAATCGGAAAAAAATTTCAAAAATGATTATCAGTTATTGATTTTTTTGGATTTTTACCCAATCCGTTTCGATCACCACTATATTTTTATATGAAAGGCATATCGATATACTATCTGAAACTGCTTTTAGTGATTGGTATATTAACATTGGGGAGGGTGAAAAAAATTAAAAACCAAATTCAACCCAATTTTTGAGATTTCATCTGAAATTTTCAGCATCTTAATATAAAATTCAAATATGAGTCTCTTCATAAAAATTGCTCAAAATTAGATGCTCTTTCGATTGGTTTTTGTTTCATTCGAATCGGAAAAAAATTTCAAAAATGATTATCAGTTATTGATTTTTTTGGATTTTTACCCAATCCGTTTCGATCACCACTATATTTTTATATGAAAGGCCTATCGATATACTATCTGAAACTGCTTTTAGTGATTGGTATATTAACATTGGGGAGGGTGAAAAACTTTGAAATGTGTTTTTTGAACTACAAAATGGACATTTTCTGGTCTTCAAAGTGGTGATAAAATTAAGTGATAAACTTCAAAAGTGCATAAAAAAGTGTGTTCTATCGAATGGTCAAAGAATTATCAAAATCGAGCGACGAAGAAAAAAGTTGGTTTTTCGACTTTGCTTGTCTGTAATTCCAGCCAAGTGGGGCTGAGCCTCCCAAAATGTGGTGCATATGTCTTATACCTAATGTACCTACACACACAAAATATTACAGCGCTCGAGGATCGTTTTGAAATCCTAGTGCCCTCTACATTTCGAGTTTCTCAGAGAACGTGTCTTAAAGGACAAATTCTGTCTGTCTGTATGTCCGTCTGTTTGTCCGCAGCCTTTTCTCAGCGCCTACTGGACCGATTTGGACCGTTTTTGGACAGACGGGTCAGAAATGTTGGCCCGATGATGCACAAAAATTTTCTAAGCGATCCGTCAACTTTTACGGCTTCTGGACTGTTTTTTGTGTATTTTTCCTCTTAATTGCGCCTCTGGGAAGCTTGCGTCGACTCGACTCGCCTTTCTTCCCAGAGGCAGGTTTGGTACTGCAGAGTCCAGCCAGAGAGGCGGCGTTAGCCGCCTCGAATTGGCTGGTTCCAAATAAAGGGCATATTCTCAAAAATGTCTGTATATTCGACAAATTTTGGAGAAACTGAAACAATTCTCCAATGACTAGAAAAGTTAAAGAGACTCTTATGGTTTGAAACAACGTCAGAAATCGTCAATTTCCAGACAAGGAGGCCGCGGATGCCCAAGTCGCCGAGGAGCACGTCGCGGAGGAGCCGATCACAGACTGCAGAAGAAGAAGACGATAAGAAGGAGAAGCAAAAGGAGGGGAAGAACGAGGAAGAGAAGACCGTCGCGTCATTTTTTATTTTTAGTTTTTCCTTTTTTTTCCCCCTTCCCCTATCTCACATTCCTCTTTCCCCATCTCCTCTAAATTTTTTAATTTATTATAAAATAAACACAATTGTTCTGAAAAGTTTACTATGTTTTCTGATTATCAAAGTGAAATTGAGTGTATCATTAAGTGTATTAACACTTTAAATATTTGAAATTCAGGAACATTCGAAATGCGAAAAAAACAGGGACGATGCGATGGAAAAAACTTATAGATGCTAAAAATGTTGGTGATTTTGATTTAAAAAACGGCCAAAACGATATCGAATCACGGCAGTCACTTGTTTATAAATTAAAAAATACCTTGAATTTTCTAACATTTGAACAGAAAAATCATAGAAAAATGCACGATTAACTTAAAAAATACCTTGAATTTCCTAACGTTCAAGCAGAAAAATAATAGAAACATGCACGATTAAATTAAAAAATACCTTGAATTTTCTAACATTTAAACAGAAAAATCATAGGAAAATGCACGATTAAATAAAAAAATACCTTGAATTTTCTAACATTTAAACAGAAAAATCATAAAAAAATGCACGATTAATTTTAAAAAAGACCTTGAATTTTCCAACGATTAAACAGACAAATCATAGAAAAATGCACGATTAAATTAAAAAATACCTTGAATTTCCTAACATTTGAACAGAAAAATCATAGAAAAATGCACGATTAACTTAAAAAATACCTTGAATTTCCTAACGTTCAAGCAGAAAAATTATAGAAACATGCACGATTAAATCAAAAAATACCTTGAATTTTCTAACATTTAAACAGAAAAATCATAGGAAAATGCACGATTAAATAAAAAAATACCTTGAATTTTCTAACATTTAAACAGAAAAATCATAGAAAAATGTACGATTAAATTAAAAAATATCTTGAATTTTCTAACGTTCAAACAGAAAAATCATAGAACAATGCACGAATAAATTAAACCTTGAATATTCTAACATTCTTATTGTACCACCGATACCCCTACTTTCATGAAAACACCCCGTTACATAATAGGAGTGTTCCTTGTCAGCCTTTGTAACGGGAGGATAGACACTTCCCATATGCCCTCACTGATTCCCGCCGACGCCCCTCTCTCTCTGTGGAAATACGAATGCGGCCGTGACACACACCAGAGAACACATCAACCACTGCTTCTGCTCGTCTGCGTCTCTACGCCGTCACAACATGCGACACACTCACTGCCCACAGACTGCGGTAAGGCCAGACACGTCCTCTCACTATTGTATACTCTCTCGCATTCTCTGCGTCTCCTCCTCTCGCCGCATCGCGCGCAGTCACCACTCACTCGTCCCTTCATTCTTTCCCCCCGCGAGTCCCCAGACGGGTTGACTTCCCTACAGAGCCCTGATATGGGCTCTTCCCCCTATTCATCACTGAATTCCCACCGATTAATGGAAACACTGGAGACTGGCTTCTGATTTCATTGCTACAATGGAGAATGGATGTCACTCCTCGGAAAAATAGAGGTGCACATGGTGAGTGTTTTAACACAAAGATCAAGATAATATTTGAAATGAGCAATTATAGGAAATAAGTTTTGGAGAAAAACCTAACAAATGTTTTCATATTAGCTTTAGCTGGCCCATGCCGATTTTTTTTCTGATTCAAATTGCAACGCGCTTCATTGCAGCGTGCTCAAGCGACCCGTTCAATAGGGCCGAACAGCGCCTCGTGGCGGAACAAATGGTGGAGATGATGGCCCAATATGGGAGGCAGGCGGTGGCCGAGAGAGGCAGAAGTGAGTGAAGATGGTTTGAAACAACGGCAGAAATCGTCAATTTCCAGACGAGGAGGCCGCGGATGCCCAAGTCGCCGAGGTCGTCGTCGCCGAGGAGCACGTCGCTGAGGAGCCGATCGTCGAGACTGGTGGAGAAGAAGGCGAGAAGAAGGAGAAGGAAGAGAAGGAGCAGCGAAAGGAAGGAAGAAAGAAGAAGAGGAGACCGCGGGTTCTCTCCCAATTATGGTAAGCAGATTTTTCAACGTTATTAAATTTTTAAAAAGTTATTTCCCTTTCCTCATCGCTTCTTTTCCTGTCAAAATACACCTATATAGCAGAATTCAGACTGAAATTTGGAAATTTTTGAAAATCAGTTTTTGCTCTTGTGCTCCGCGAGCCGGTGATAAGAAATTTTGAAATAATGGTTTTTAGAACTTAGCAGCTCTGAAAGTACCATAAAAATGCATGAAAAATTCAAAATATTTCACGAATTCCACTATTTCTCGATTCCTTTCTCAGGAAAAATTTCCCGATAAATTCTCGAGGATTCAGTTTTTCTCGAGACCAAAGTCAAGGGATAATCCCAATCGAATCATTTTAGTTTTCCCTATTTTTTCTCATAATCTATCTAGATGACCAGTATACTGACACTTGAGGAAAATGCTCAAAATTAAACGACGGATTGACTGGAAAAGTTTCCAGAGAGATTAAAAAGTCATTTTTGGAAAAGTTATAATTTCGGATAGTGACTGAAAATTTGATAGAACAGTCAGCAGTGGATCGTAAATTAGAGATGATTACCAACAAGTTTTGTGTTTCAAACATTCTTCGAAGTTGAAGTTTCGATAATTGCAGCGAGAATAATCTTCTGTTCAGTGCCGTCGCTCATCGTCACCACCACCATACTCGGTGGCACGTAAGGTAATCATTTCCTTTCGATTTTCGCGTGATTCCAGTAATTTCTTTTCAGGAACCACTCAAGCTGCCGCGCCTCGTCACCCCCCAATACATGAAAGGGTAACAAATTCTCAACTGGAGAGGGTACAAGAATTAGCAGTAGAATAAGTGTTGCTTTTTCAAAATAAATATTCCACTTGAAAAAATTGCTCGTGTTGTTGTGAATTGGTTGCTCACCAATAGAAATACTTTGCACTGTTCCGGATAGAACACTTCCATGTTTTTAATGATCTCATTGGTTTAACGTTATTTGCCATCTTAACGATCCCAGGGTTGCAAATGTGCAGCTGTCGGAGTACGGCAGGGCGGAGTGTCTCCGGCACGATCACACGGTTGTTGAGAAGGATGCAACCTTGAATTACCGTCAAACGATGCCTAATTTTGAACCGATACCCCTCGAACGGACCTACTGGCGCTGTCTGGTCTGGCTGCAATCGTTGGTCTTCACCATGCAGATAAGGGTCCATATTGATACATCGTTCTGGGAGTGACGGGTGATGTCGGATCCGTACACCGGAAGCTCCCTGACTTGATCTTCCAAATAATCTGGCTGGTCCCATCCTACCTCGGCTATGATGACCTCGTCATCTTATGGTACCGCTCGTACCATCCTTCTCTGGCACAGATCCAGGCGGCGTACAAATTCCAAATGGAGCGACTCCCGCCAGATTCGGAGAAAGTAGCGTCGGAGTTCATCAAGGCGAAGCGTAGAGCGGGAGCCGAATCGAGATCCAAGCCGAAGGCCGACATCCAGAAGATCATCGACACGGAGATCAAGGAAGGAGGTCCCAAGAAGGAAAGAGACGCTCTCCTAGCGTTGCTGTTCTGGTTGGCTCTTCTAAGAGCATCGGAGGTTGCAAATTTGGAGTGGAACGATCTGAGGTGCTCTACTTCGATGTACGGCTGGAGAAACTCTTTTTATTTTATTTTTCAAGATAAAAAATCACAAAAAAAGTATTGGAAAATAAAATTAGTACTCTAATACATAAAATCGCAGTGTAAACAACGTAACTGCCGTCTCGAATAGAAGAGAAGACTGTGAAACACGAATTTGAAATGTCCAATGTTTCCACCTGCTCTCTTTAATTGTCCATCTTCAGACAGTTGAGACAGATGATTCTCGGTGTTCTCTTCGTCGTCGTCGAGCTCAGCGGCGGCTGAAAAGAGAGCACTCGTTTAGAGGGGTCTCGTGAAGATATGCGCCTTCTCAAATCCCCTCATCAGTATCATAACATTAGAGATATGAAGCTACTAAAAGTCTCTTATCAGTCTCTTAACACTCACTTATCGGTACCTTACCAGTTCCCATAACACTCCCCTTACTCACCTTCAAGGTACGCTCCCATCCCATTTTCGACATTGCTCCTTCACGTAGGCGATTTGGTCGCGCAGACGGTCCACATCGGCGATCACGGCATCAATGTCGCCGAGGAGAAGCGAGCCACGCGTTCAGTTGGGGCGACAGACGACATATTTGGTAGGGTGGCTGAAGTGATGGGAAGAGGTTAGGATGGAAAGGAAGATAGAAAAGGAGAAAGAAGAGGGGAAAAGGAGAGAAGAGACGACTGTCTCAAACGAATGAGTCACGTCCCACTGATGCCACAGCAACCCGCGACCGCCTACGCAACACGCAACGCGGTATGGCTAATGACCAAGAACTGTACCCAAGAACTAGTGGAGCGCCGTTGCCAACGTGGCAACAAGGTGACAGACTGGGGGATGAGAGAGGCGGCAGACGGGGAGACGGTCTCGGGGTCAACGGGGGATGTGGAGAACACCTGGGAAAGGTACTGGAGGCTCTAGAAATTGCGATTCTTCTCTCGTTTCACTCGCGAAGAACATAGTTTCTCGATGTCAGAGCGAATGGATTGAAAGGGTTATAGATAGTAAAGAGTTCATTTTGGGTGTAACAGCGGTGTTTGAGGTAGTCGTACACGGGGACACGGGGGACAGGGAGACCAGAAGAAGGGATGCGAGGGAGATCTGGTGGGCTTAGTAAAACAATTTCGAATTCGAATAGAACAGAGGAAGATTATCTAAAGTTAATAACAACAAAAGGCACTGTGTACCGGGTACATTATGATAATAGGAGATAGAACAACATAGAACATGATAGAACACTCGATAGACTCGTTTTGGTATAGACCCACCTAGCTGGCGATTCTCCTCGGGAACTACGAACTGGTTGGCCTTCGTTTTGTTTGCAGCGACGACGGCGACGAAGTAGAAGGCTGGACAGGGTCGGTGACGGGTGATGGTTGGAAGTGCTGAAATCAGAGAGTGAATTCTGGCTTCGAAGTGCCTACCTGCTCGGTGATGAATTGCTCACTCCTTGACTTTTGGGGGTGTCCCTTAGATATCGAGCAAGACCGGAATCTGATCTCCACCTCCTTCTGGTCTTCACTTGCTCCGGTGACAGACCGTCCATCAGAAGTTGATTGGCTGCTCCTCTCATGATGGCGTGATGTGACGCGTCTCGCCAGCCCACGGTTTGAAGCACCTTCTTCGTAGCAGCTGACACTGCGCTCGGCGACAACTTACCTCACTTCGTCAAATTTGGGAAGACCCTCTGAGATTTGTGGCTGCTCTTTGCTCTCCAATGACACCGTAGGACGTCGATATGCAAGCCGTCCTTGTACTCGACGAAAGTTTCCCTCCCCAGCCCCAGCTGATCGTTCTTGGCCTTTTTTATGGTCATCTCTAGAAGGTCTCCCGACCTTTTCAGATCGTTCCACTCCAAATTTGGGACCACCCTTGCAAATTTATAGAAAATCCCATATCTTTGTGTAAAAACACTTCCCTTGTTAGAAGCGCCAACCAGGACAGTAACGCCAAGAGAGCGTCTCTTTCCTTCTTGGGACCTCCTTCCTTGGACACCGTATCGATGATCTTCTGACTGTCGGCTTGCTTGACGACCTTCGGCTTGGATCTCGATGCGGCTTCCGCTCTACGCTTCGCCTTGATGAACTCCGACGCTAGTGTCTCTGAATCTGGCGGGTGTCGTTCCATTTGGAATTTTTATGCCGCCTTGATCTGTGCCAGAGTAGAACTTCCCGCTGACGCCGACGTGTGAGCCATGAACAACATAAGACTCCTGTCGTATCGCGGTCCTCAAATTTCGAAAGTGATAAGGAAACTAATAATGGTCATCACATATTAAATGAGCTACCCACCGGGCTGACGTTGTGATTAAAGCCATCTTTCCAGATCTCCTGCTCATGAGCTGTCTAACATGTGGCTGTATGTACAAACACCACGAACTTAACAATCATGACGTGATGTTCCGGACCCTTCAGCATGTTTCTCATACTCCAAATTGTTGTCGAGATAGCACCGATATAAGAATCAAACGTGAGTCAAAGTAATTTCTTGTGATCAGATACTATCGAATGTGCACAAAGTGGCGTGGCGGAAGGGAGAAACGCGAGTGAGCGGGACTTCGGGTCCGCCGCGATCAGTTGTCGATTTACGGCAGCGGCACCGCGGCAGATTTAAAAATTTTCGGTGATTTTCGGAAATTGCGCATTTCTTTCATTTTTATCGGTTTTTTTCCAATTTTTTTTGCATTAAAGTTGTAAAAACAAGTGATTGCAACGTTTATTGATGTTTTCCCACCCATTTCCCACTTCATTATCAACAAAATCGAATGTTTCAGGCAAAAAACACGAAAAGGCTGTAAAACGGACAAACAACAGGAAATAACTAATGAAAAAAGGAAAACAAATCGACAGACGAGTTAAGCTATTGGTAGTTAAGCAAAGATTTTCCAGAAAAGTCGAACATTTCGTCGGAAATCAGTCGGAGAATTGAGTGGCGAGTGGCGGCGACGCACAATCGACTAAAAGAGCGAATATCTGCGAAACGGATTGAAACAGTGAGCATTGCATGAGCATTGCAAACAGTGAGCATTGCATGTTGACTGATAATTTCATTTATTATATCAAGAAAATCTAAAACCCGCAGTTTCACAGATATTCGCTCGTTTCGTCGAATTTTCGTGCGTCGCCACCACTCGCCACTCGATTCTCCGACTGATTTCCGACGAAATGTTCGACTTTTCTGGAAAATCTTTGCTTACTCAGGAGTTCGGGCGCCGGAAATTTTCCCGTGTTTTGGCTAGTCGGCCGCCGCCCCCGAAACCGGGGAAAATTTCCGGCGCGACACGGGAAAAACGCCGGCAATCTACGTAAAAGGTGAACCTGGGAAACTGTTCCTATTCTGGCGATGTGAGTATACTGTTTTCTGGCTAACAAAAACAATTCCAAAAATGTGCACACTCCAACTCTGAGAGCCGGATGCTAACGCAAAAATTATTCCATGTTGATAGTTAACTCGCCATCTCTGCCCGCTTCTCCCACCCCTGTCAACGTCGCAGCCGACACCTCGCGGCTTCCGCCTCTCGCCGTACTTTACGTGTGAAGGGCGGAGTCGCTAACGCGCCAGGAAATTTCCAGGGGAAAATCAAGGGAAATTTCCTGGCAGAAGATTGCCACGGGAAAATGGCCGGCAGGCGGTTTTGGCCGACCGGCGAATACCATCTTCCCGGGAACACGGGAAAATTTCCGGCGCCCGAACTCCTGAGTAACTACCAATAACTTAACTCGTCTGTCGATTTGTTTCCCTTTTTTCATTAGTTATTTCCTGTTGTTTGTCCGTTTTACAGCCTTTTCGTGTTTTTTGCCTGAAACATTGGATTTTGCTGATAATAAAGTGAGAAATGGGTGGGAAAACATCAATAAACGTTGCAATCACTTGTTTTTACAACTTTAATGCAAAAAAAAAGGGAAAAAACCGATAAAAATGAAAGAAATGCGCAATTTTCAAAAATCACAGAAAATTTTTAAAGCTGCCGCAACGCCGCTGCCGTAAATCGACAACTCATTGCGGTGAGACTCAAAGTCGCGCCCACTGGCGTTTCTCCCTTCCGCCACGCCACTTTGTGCACATTCGATAGTAGCATTACTTACTTCCAAATTCACATTCAGTGCTCGACTCTAAGTCAGTGTTCTTTCTATCTATAAGGCTCCGCCAGAGTTGAATGGTCCAGGCGTTAGTTCAAATGGGCAGATGGAGAGGAATTGACTGAAAAGTGACAGATCACATATAAGGACCACTGATCAAAACGCATACTTGGAACGATGAGGTTCTTCTTGAGATTCCTCTGACTGAATAGTCTAGACTCTATCTGTCTTTTCGACTGACCCGACGTAAACATCGATCCGGTGGCTTCTGAAATAATACTGATACTTGACTCAGAAGCAGATGACTCGTCACTTTGTCCGATTGATGACTGGATTGTTGACTCTTCGATGGGTTGCTCGAATCCTCGAACTGTGGAATCGGAATCATTTCCCATTCGATCCGAGGCCACCAACAGCCTTTTTTATTTTGAAAGATCCAGTCAGTTCTCACCCAAAGAATCATGACCTTTTTCTCCGGCAACTCTACTAGAATTGGATGGTCCAGGCATTTCCCAGCTCCGAGATTCGAAGACTTCGATGAGGTTTTCCCTGGATGGCGGGGTGGACGGATGTCCTGGAAATGGAGAAAAAGGACGATAATTCAGAAAGGTGTCTCGTTTTATGCCTACCATCTTCAGTTTCCACATGACGATGCGTACCGTCTTTTGATGCTTCGATCGTATTCCATCGCTACTGCTTGTTGTCCTCGCTGTCCTTGACGGCTCACTGGTGGTTGACGACGATGGATCCAAATTCATTCTGGGAAAATAACCTGTATTTAATTTTTTCTCAGAACTTACTCACCTTCTCCAATTTTGCCAAAATCATGGAAATTTAGTAGTAAACAAGGGTCATCATATAGAGCATATTCCATGTTCTTTTCATTTGTGGATAAAAGGTGTCTGAGAGGTCGTGTTCGTTACAACAAAGCTGGGAATAGTGAAATGGAGCAACGATGTACTCAAATTTTTATTTTATTTTATTATCTCAAAAATATGATTATTTTGGAAGAAGCGAAACGCAGACCCACCATTATTTCATTGTCAACCTTTATTTTTTCTCAATTAGTAATGTATTTGCATGATTTCCCAATAAATATCTGTTATATATGAAACAGTGATGTCACTTATTATTCCGCGGGCGTGGGTTCATCAACGTGTCTAGATCACCTCCGGGCCGGTTTTCTCGTATCTTGAAGACACATTTCTGTTTTTCATCGGATCAGAAATAACTGTACCTCCGTAAAAACCGATTTTATGATATTCAAATTCTCTTTTTTTTTAAATGAGAATTTGTCGTTTCATACGACGATTGCAATTGCCGATTTCCAACAGCGCGCGCGGCACTTTTACGTTTCCGTCGAGGACTGGAATTTTGCAATGAGAGCATTACCCGCTTCAAGTAACTGTTTCTGTTTCAGCAAGACGGCAATTCCGGCACCAGGAAAGTGTCAATTTCTCTGCACCTCCCACCGCACCGTGTCTCCCCCTCATAGTCCAGCACAAGCGCGCTCCACCGCACATCCACGTCATCTGGCAAATGTGTGTGCGCACCGACAGCGGCGGGAATGCCCGCCCCCTCGACGGTGACCACTCATCCCCTCCCCCTCTCCTCTCCCCGTGTTTCCCCGTCGTTGCCATTCCATTTGGACGGTGGATAGTGGAGAAAAACACCCTAGCTCTCTGGTAAGTTGTCGAAACCCTTTCTCGACTCCTCTTTTTCAACTCCTTGCTCTCTTTCAGCCGCCAACTGCTTCAGCTGCCACAACATCCGCAGTCTCCGAAGAAAACATGAAATGGGTCAAAATATTGGATTATTGCACTAAAAGCAAGATTTACGAGGATACCAGTGAGTTACTTTGAATCCCTCCAACTTTTCTCATATATACTTTTTTTCAGTTCACCTCGAAGTCCTCATCGACCCAAAAAGAGCACGGACACTCCCCCAAGTTGTTCCGAAACTAACGAGAAGTGGCGACAAAAAGAGCGAGAATACTGGACGGAGAGAAGAAGAGCATTAGCCGGTGAAGTCAAGAGACAGCAAGACAATGGCTGAGCTGGGGTCAATTCGGTAATTGAACTATGTGTATGTATATGGATTCATTGGGACTACATTCGATAAGGAAAGTCTGTGAATAAAGGTGCTCGAGCCCCACTTGTTTTCAATTCGCCGATGATGCTGAGGATCTCTGATCCAATATGCGGAGGTACTTCTTCGTGTACTGCACCTCTGCGTGGTGAAGAAGATCAACAGATCAGCTACTGATCTGGCTAAGCAGTACGAAAGCTCAGTTCTGACTCCTTCCGTTCGTTCTCTGTCCGAGAGTTTTTCCGATTGCTCTCTTTCGATCTAAATCTTGAAAATTCGTCCGGGTTTCATCAATTTCGCGGTTCAATTGTTCGCTGTCAACATTAGTCTTCAAAAATTTCAAAATGTACTGAGTCTGCAGAGAACTGTGTCTGTGATGAAACATGTTCTTCGCGTAATTGCATACTCAGAGCATTCTGGATTTTTTGAGGATTACTGTCAACAGTGAACATCTGGAAAATCTGGAGGACGAAACTCGCACGTTGAATGTTACCAGGTTGACCCAGAAAGGCGACACCGCGTACATTTAACGCGCCAGTAACGTTCTGGAAACACAAGACTTACGTTTTAAACTTTATTAATGCCACTGTTTGACGAATCGGTTGTCTGCTTTGCTGTCACCTTTCTCTTTCGTGTTTGCGACCTTTCGGGCCATCGCTGACCGGCTCGTTTGAATCTCACGTGCCTCACGTGAAATCTCACGTATATTCACAGAGGCTCTGGACTCCAGAGTCTGGAGGTACTTGGTGAAGCTCGGACAGAGGACGAACGGGAGGAGTCAGAACTGAGCTTTTGTACTGCTCAGCCAGATCATAAAGACCTGTTGATCTTCTTCACCACGCAGAGGTGCAGTACACGAAGAAGTACCTCCGGTCTTAGGATCAGGGATCCTTAGCATCATCGGCGAATAGAGAGAGTTTGAACTTGTTCATCCGGTGAGAAGAAAAGGACAGCCCAGAAAGAGAAAAAAAGGCACTAAAACCTACCGGCTTGAAGATGGCACAGGAGAAAAGGCCACGTAGGGCAGAAAAGAAAAAGACGTGTGGTCTTCAAGAGACACCGAGTAGAAACAAAAAACAAACCGAACGCATTACACATGGCCATCATGATTACTCCGAACTAGAGCTGGAGACAAGGCGAGCATTCGGGAACTTGCTCCAGACATCCGATGGCACTTCTGTAGCAAGCCTCCATGCTCTCCGATCTGGCAGGGCACTCGTAGATTGCTTGCAATGTCCCGGCAAAGACTCGGCAAAGAGAGATTCGCTCGGAAGAGTCCCCGCAGCGTCGTGAAACTGAAGTCGATGAGATTTATATTAGGAGACTGGACTTTTTCAAACTAACCAAGTTCTCCTTGACGTTGCGCCATTTCTTCAAATCTTTCGTAATGAGTCGGCTGCTGGCTAGATGAAGCAGTACGTAAGTGGCACTGAACAGGTCGTCCACCGGCTGACAATCTAACCCGTTTGAAGCAGGTTCTTCCAGTGCTTTTCCGCAGGGCCTAACGTAGTTTCAGTTGTTGATCGAAATGGAAAACCTTTGAAAATAATCGAAATAATAATAGTTTATTGAAGGACTAATGGCCAGTTATACAATACATAAAGAATAGTTGAAATGTTCAGTTGATAAATAGATGATGTGTTAAATTTAAACTTTTCAAAATACATTTGAATTCATTTAAGTTAGAGGGGAAAATAGTAGAAATGGAAAACCTTTGAAAATGAAGGAAAGCAAATCGAATATTTTATTTCAAACCGGTGGTTTCTGTAAGGATCGAACTCAAGCACCAGTTGGCAAGAGGCGCTGAATACCGAAACTTCTATCCATGAATCTGATGGTCAAGGTGACATTTGTCTCCGCACAATTATAGAACAAAGTGTTCGGATCAGTTTTGTCGCGCGTGAGATCCGGGAACGAGTCTGCAGTCAATTGGAAGCGGGAGCTGCAGAAGAAGCTCACTTTCGAGAAAGTATCGGTTCTCGCATAATGCTGAAAGTGAGTGTTTTTGGTGAAAGACATTACATCAGAATGCTCTTACATTCAGAAGTTGCTCGACGGTCTCCTTGCTGATGTTATCAATGCGGAGTGAGAGAACCGGAACATCCCAGTAATCACGAATGTTATCCAGTGAACGAGACCAGAACATGATAGAGTGGGCGTTTTTCCATTGCACACTTCCAGTAATCTCTCTTGTATTGAATCTGGCGTTCATGGACTCGTTCTTGAAGTGAGTGATATTCTTGAGCACAGTCTCGTCAAGTGAGTGCAAAAACAATGTGAAATCGATGCCTGTGCTCTCGCGCGAGCAGTGGACGGAGAGCTCCTTCACCTTGAGGCGACGATTCAGAGATCGAAACATTTCCGCAATCGCGGCATGTGTCTCAGAGAAAAAGCGCTCCAGGTTTCCTCTGAGCCGCCAGAATAAACCCTGCGTGTCAAGCTCCAGCTTATCGATGACCAAATGAGGATTCGAAAAAATGTCGCAGAGAATTTGAGCCACCATACGACTCCCATTTTCGTAGCTGACAATTTTCCTAATCACTGTTCCATTTTTGTAGAAGCAATCGACTCGGAATTCGTGAGTTGTCCAATGCACACAGAGAAGACTAATTTCGCGGTCTTTGGTAAAACAGAAATCACGGATGGACCCGCAAGTTGAGCGGAGCTTGACTCTGGAAAAACCTATCGTTTTTTGGGTACGTATTTTTGTGTTCTGTACCTCGCGTTATATCCGGCAGCATCGAATATCTTATCGGCGATATCGAGCGGCATGTCCAGTAGAGACTTTTGCTCCGGGTTATCCATTGTTCTGGGAGTTCAACATAAAGTGGGAAAAGTTTCAATTGCGAAACGGGGACGGCGAAAAAAGGAAAACAACTGATGCCTCGAAAAGATCCCTTTTCGAGGTGAGGAGGTATGCATACAGGGCCAGCGCCTTTGTTTTTAAATCAACAAAAGACGAGGAAACACAGAAAAAGGAGAGAAACGAGAGATATCGTCGACATATGCGGAAACATTTTAGAACGAATTGAGTCATTTTCGATATTTCGAAATAGGTGAGTTTGTAGGCAAAATTGCGGGCAGTTTCTCTAGACAATGACTCATAATCACAAGGAATTCGGAAAACAATAATACCTTGGAGTATAATTGCGGCGAGGAGGGGAGGGGGGACACACACACACCACTACAAGCAGGCATGTCCGTTGGCGACGAAATGAAAACAGCCGGTGACAAAAAATATCGAGTAGTTTCTAGGAGGAATACCCACCGGGTTAGCGCCTGTGTTTCAATTAACAGGGCGAAAGAGTGCAGGAAAAACGGGAATGAGAGGAATCAACACGAACCAAGGGACACGAGAAATTGAGAGAAAACGAGAGATATCGTCAAAATGTGTAAAGATGGCAGCATTCCAGAACGAAGTTTCGAAATAGACGAATGGACTGTTTGTCCGGACGTACCTCATAATCACGGCGAGGAGTGAGAAAGAGGGGGGGGGTGCGCACACCGGGTCAGCGCCAGTGTTTTGACCGGTCGGCACAAAGAGGCGACATAGCCGAGAGGGGGAAGCTTCTGTAGTAGAGAGAGCGTGCGGGACGAGAAGTACGAGAAGAGACCAACAGAATCCAGTGGAGCGCGTTTGCGTATTCTCTAACAAAATGAGTCATTTTCGATATTTCGAAATAAACGAATTTGCAGGCAAACTTTCGGACTGTTTGTCCGAATGTAGCTCATATTTAAGGCGATGGGTGAGAAAAGGGGAGTGCGCACACCGGGTCAGCGCCAGTGTTTTGACCGGTGGGCCCGAAGAGATAGCCGAAGGAGAGGGGGGCAAGCTTCTGTAGTAGAGAGTGATGAAACGATTGAGACAGAAATTTCCAGAACTATTTCGAAATTCATCAATGGAGCGCAATTGTATTGGGTTTGATGATTCATGGAAGACGCTGTGTTTCAGAGGCACTTCCAGGATTTGGACACCATGGATCCCTTAGAATTGGTCCAAAAAACTGTAGCGAGGGCAGCGGACGTTAAACAAACAAACACTGGTAAGTGATAAGAGAAGACAGTGGACAATGTCTATGTAGAGACGCGACACTTGGAGAGTGGACAGCAAGGTGCCTGCTAGCAACATTGTTATGGGGGGGGGGTGGATGGCGTTCGGCCACCAGATCCCGAAAAGTGGGCAGGGCCTGTCTTGCAACCGTCGCTCGAAAATTCGCAACTCTGCCGCACGCCCTAGTCCAGGCATCGAATGTGAATTGTTCGGGTCAAGTTGTGCAAATTAATTTTGTAGTTCTCCCTTCTGGAGTTTCAAAACACTCATCTGGCCTGGATTTTTTCTTTCACGTAGCTTTGAGTTTTGGTGTTTTCTGTAGCGCGTACTCAATTTCTCGAATTGAAAGTCACCGGCTCGCGGAGCTCAGGAGCGGAGCACAGGAACTGATAACGGATTATTTTCGTGTTTTGGAAAGGGGTCAGCTGTAACATACGAGTTCGAGGATGAAAAAATGAGGGAGAATCAGGGAAATTCCAACTCAGGAGCTGCCGGTACGTCTACAATGCAACAAGTTCACAGTTTGAGGTGCCCTCGAGAAGCCCCCCATTACTCTACAAGCTCCAAAATCTTGTAATGAGCCCCAAAATGACCTTCTGAGAATACCTGTAACCCTTTGATCTCTATCACTGGCCGAGAAGTTCCTTTTATTTTTGTTTATTGGGTGATATATTGATGATAACGATATCTTGGTTACAACAGAAACGGGACAATGATAGAGATCATCGATGATCTCTATGATCCTATAAGATCTAGAAAACATGCTGATAATAGGTGATATTATAAAAGGGGACATATGGCTAAATATGAGACAATTGGGGACTATGAACTTATGAATTTGAGACGTCATAGGTGACAAGGACAAATTCACAGATCAGTAACTTCCAGCAGACGACGCGTTGAACCAGTTCCGACAATCTCTCCGTCTCGCATTGTCGAAGAAGGTTTTCACCTTGCTCTTGTCCACCACCAGCTCATCGGCGGCTTTTTTGATCTGCTCAGGGAATTGTTGGATTCTGGAAAACCAGGGAATTCAAAATTTGATGTATTTTTCTTTAAAACCAACCTTCCAACTTTGGCTCCATTCAGGTTCATTCAGCTTCTTGGTCTTGCCAGCTCATCATAAGCCACTCGTAGAGGCACTCATAATATTCCTGGCCCATCTTCAGATTTTCCAGCTGCTTCGGGTCCAAGATGAGGCTCGATAGGAAGCTCTGCTTCTTTTTCAGCACTTTCTCCGCAAAGAGAGTCTGACTGATTCCGCGCTTCTTCAGCTCGAGGTGGATCCTCCGGCTCAAGTTCACATTGTCAATAACGCCTCCTGGCCTGGTCAACGGAAGGGTCAGGGCATGGGTATAGCCGACTTTGAGCTCCTTTTCGCGAATCTCCGCTCGCTGCTTCGCCAGGAATCTCCTCGAGTTAACTGAAATTGAAAGCACTATGATAGGGATGAATTTTGACTCATATCTCAAAACTAATAAGAGGTATCAAAAAGTTGTCAACTAGAAAATTGTTCAATGATTAATAAGGAGTTTATCAGTAGTTGACAACTTTTTGTCAACTCTCACGGTTCGTGAGATATCAATGGATTAGTGATAGTTATACTTACCTATCATCCCCGCAGGAACCAGCTCGCCAATTTTTGAAAACGAGACTCCATTTTTTTGATCGCCGGGCTCTGTAACATAATTAGTAATATCAAAAAGTGATCAACTGAGAAATTACTCAGTGACTGATAAGGATTTTATGTCTAGTTGACAGTTTTCTGATAACTCTATCGGTTCTCGAGACATCAACTGATAAAGCATGCTCACCTTGAAACAGCACCTCCTCTTCGGGATTTCTGAAGAATATGTCCATTTCGCGGTCCCGGATTCCCTTCGACGTCTCCATCGTCTTCAGACTGCCGATTTCTTCAGCCGCTTTGTACGGGTTGAACCTTCTTTTCACAGGGAACCCATTGCCGGATCCTCATAGTGAAGCGGCTAGACCGGAGTTGAATCCACTTGGACACGTGGCATATATCCCATTGAATCGGTTCCTCGGTCATTCGCTCATTATTCCTTGGAGCAGCATCGCGTGATAGGAGTTCACGAAGAGCTCATTCAAGCCAGATCAGCTATTCCGTTGCCCTGTCCGAGGAAAGCATTATCGTCATCTCGCAGAGGACTTTCCGGTGAGAGAAAGTTGTCTCCCGGGTTAAGAGTGATGTGGGACGACGACTGGTTATTGGCAGCGAGAAAGTTATAGTGAGAATCCATGTTTGCACGCTGAAAAATTGGTTTTTTACTGGGAGAGAGAGAGAGAGAGAAAAAAGGGAGAAGTGAATAAAAGAGGGAACTTTGTTCCGTTTGGACTCATATGAGACCGATAAGAGATATCGGAAAGTTGTCAACTAAGGAAATGTTAAGAAATTGATCAGGAGTAAGACATTAGCTGACAACTTCTCAATGGCTCTCATGATTTTCGAGATATCGATTTATTAGTGCCGCTTACCAAATTCGGTGGGAACAACGAATAAAAGAACGAGAAGAGTATTATATATTTCAAAAATCTTGAAACCTGCGCAAGCGCGCTCCGCTGGACCCGTGTTAGTCTCGCCAAGAGTCTTGTCTGCGTCTCTCGTGGAACACACGAGATAGAGACAAGAATCGTGGCGAGACCAACACGAGTCCAGCGGAGCGCGTTTGCGCTGGGTTCACGATTTTTAAAACGTATAATAGTAAGGAAACAAGTGACGGAAGGGGAGAGAGAGAGGGGGAGAGCGTGAGGAACGCCAATATTGTTGCACAACACCTCCCCCACGTCTTCTCCACATTTGACGACGTTCTTCCTCCGAGAGACTGTTCTGGAGGAAGAGAGACGGGGACACGGATCAATACAGTTTAGGTCGAGCACTATTTTACAGATGCTGTGGGTGGCCCAAGGAAAGGATGGTTGTCCTGAGATCATAAACACATTCACGTTATAATCATAACTGTCCACTGAAACGGGGAATTGGGCCGTACAGAGTTTCTCTCGAGTTCAGTTGATTACGTGAAAACATACGTTTTCTCAAATTGAGTGAATCTCTTTCAATTTAAGAGCTATCGATAAGCAATCGAAAGAAAATTTGATCATTTCTAAGTTTTCTAATCAATTCTGATGGATAAATATGTGTAATTTTTCATTTTCGCGGAGGTTGAAAACAGCTGAAACCGTCACGGGAGCTTTGGCGGTGTGCTATTTGAATTCCCGCTTTGCCGATTTGCAAAATTTTCAAATTTGGCTGCGAGCGTTGCCTGAGTAGTCAACGTTTAGCGCATATAATTAGGCGTTGAATACTCAGGCGCCGTTCGCAGCCAAATTTGGAAATCTTGCAGTCCACCGCACATATCTAAAGCTCTCGGGACAGTTGACGTTTAGTATATGGAGTGTTTTTTTTTCAGAATTCAAAGTGATAAAAAGAAATGGGTTGATATAGGAAGGACGATGTGCGGGAAGAGGAGATTAGTGCAGAACACACAGAGAAAGGGAAACGATTCAGAAAAGATTCACTAACCAATGCAACACAACGAACACAAATGACAGAAGGGGAGAGAGTGTGAGGAACGCCAATATTGTTGCACAACACCTCCCCCACGTCTTCTCCACATTTGACGGCGTTCTTCCTCCGAGAGACTGTTCTGGAGGAAGAGAAACGGGGGGGGGGACAGGGATCAATACAGTTTAGGTCGAGCGCTATTTTACAGTTGCTGTGGGTGGCCCAAGGAAAGGATGGTTGTCCTGAGATCATAAACACATTGACGTCATATTCATAACTGTCAACTGAAACGGGGAATTAGGCCGAACAGAGTTTCTCCCGAGTTCAGTTGATTTCGAGGAAACATACGTTTTCTCAAATTGAGTGAATCTCTTTCAATTTAAGAGCTATCGATGATATAAACGTTATTGATATACGTGTTCCTGGTATATCATGTTTATGGTGTTGGTTATGAGAGTGTTAAAGATATATCTTTATTCGGGTTAAATATGTGAGGGCGGTATAAGCGGGTGGTCGCTGGAGGTCCCAGAGAGCGACCACTCGCTACCGCTGCGTCATGCTCGACTGATGTTTACGAGCCCTTCCACTCGTGGGCGTGTGGTTGCGCGTGACATGCGAGTGTAACGAGTCATGTGCCCCTCGGGCGCCATGAGGCCCCCAGTCAGGGTGCATACTACACACACTCGGGCAAGATGGAAAGAGAGGACCAAAGTCCACACGTTCACAATGAGCAATCGAAAGAAAAGTTGATCATTTCTAAGTTTTCTAATCAATTCTGATGGATGAATATGTGTTATTTTTCATTCTCGCGGAGGTTGAAAACAGCTCAAATCGTCACGAGAGCTTTGGCGGTGTGCTATTTGAATTCCCGCTTTGCCGATTTGAAAATTTTTCAAATTTGGCTGCGAGCGTTGCCTGAGTAGTCAACGTTTAGCGCATATAATTAGGCGTTGAATACTCAGGCACCGCTCGCAGCCAAATTTGGAAATCTTGCAGTCCACCGCACATATCTAAAGCTCTCGGGACAGTTGACGTTTAGTGAATGGAATGTTGTTTTTTCAGATTGCAAAGTGATAAAAAGAAATCGATTGATATAGGAAGGAATATGTGCGGGAAGAGGAGATTAGTGCAGAACACACAGAGAAAGGGAAACGATTCAGAAAAGATTCACTAACCACTACAGCACAACGCACACAAATGACAGAAGGGGAGAGAGTGTGAGGAACGCCAATATTGTTGCACAACACCTTTCCCACGTCTTCTCCACATTTGACGACGTTCTTCCTCTTAGACACTGTTCTGGAGGAAGATAGACGGGGACACGGATCAATACAGTATAAGGAGTGCGATCACGTGACCCAGAGAAGGACATGTTACCCCAAAAAGCTCTCTGAAACTTCAAATTTCGGTTCTCCAACGACGAATTGAACCTTTGACATACATTTCAGAGCAATCTGCAGAAACTTCCAATAACAATGAAGGAAAACACCATTGCTCAGTTTCACAACTTTCATTTATTTTGTTCGTTGCAAAATATTCGATTTGCATTCATGATAGAGATCATACAAAAGAAAATAAAAGATTAATGTTTTCCGGTGGATGGGAACGAACGGTCGGATTGCAATGATGAGAACTCCAACGAACCTCGCATCGAGAATTCGTGGAACCCGGGTAAAAAGCATGCGAACTGCTCGGGAAACCGGGAACCTTGCAGATCAAATGGTTGCTCCTGATCGGAATCAAGAACCCACAGATCTGGTTCATACAAGACGCCTCCGCTTCATTCTGTCTCCAAGGACCGAAATCAGCCAAAATTGTCGTGATGACAACAACTTCTTCACCACCACGGGATCCGAAGAGGTCAAGAAAGGAGTCGGACCGAAGTCAGGACTCGTGAATGTGTACATTCACCGCGGCCGAAGCATCTTGGCCGAAGCCGGACCGTGTTCTCAGTCTGAGTGTTTCATGGCTCATGTCTCTATCTCAAGGGAATGTTTGGTCGATGCACCATGTCGCGCAGAGGCGGTTCGATGGATCTGCGAATGCATTCATCAGTTGAGAGAGAACTTATAGAGACTTTTTCGAGAGTGAGGAAAGAGATAAACACGAAAGTCTTATCAACTCGTTTATCAATCAAACAGAGAATCAAAAAGTGAGATTGAGTCGGGACCAGCGTATTCACCGAAGGTGAGTACGGCTGGAAGCCGAACTGAAGTTTCTTCTCGCATCTGGTCGTCGAAGAGGCGGGCGTCCACATGTCATCTGGGGCAGGTCGGTCGAGGTGATGTCAGGGCACGTCTATTGATCGAAGACAAACGAGTACATCTGACGAGGGCGTGGTCACGTGTCGGCGATGCTTCTTTCGTGGACGACTTTAGCACTGATGATGAGAGAGGGCGAGAGTTGACGAGACGAGTAAGAGTAGTACAGCAATTCGAGAAGGCAGTTGTCGAGTCGTTGAGCGGGCTAGATGAAGAGTCGGTCGAGTCGGTGTACAGGTCGAGAGAGAGAGACCTAAAGGGTCCCTCGAATTTGCGACACTATCTCGTGAGTCGAAAACTTGCAGTTCGGCAACATGGGACATCAAACGAGGCATCCAGACAGTTTCCACGGCTGGCAAGTACATCTGTCAGTCTCCCGTCAGATGGTAAGAGAGTTGGAACGATGCAGGGTTAGCCTTGCATGTTTCATCGATGGTACGCCCTTTGTCTCACAAACGGCTCGTTAAATTTCTCAATGGCGACAGAGGAAAGCAACTGTGAGCTGTAGGAACATCCGCAGCACATACGGGATCACTGAGGGAAGAGATAGAGAATGAATGTGTTTTCCGATGGAGGAGCGATGGAACGAACAGAACTGAAGACAGTTCAGCACTCAAGTCAACGAAACACAACACAGGACGGGACGGAAGAAAGGAAGAATCGGACAAATTCAGTGTCCTTTACACTTTGCCTCCGAGTGAGTCACAGCATTCCTCCATCGAACTATCAATCGGCAGAAATCCAATCAAGCTGCGTCTCCCTTCCGCACACACTGTCTCAAATACAGTTTTGCAGGCGGCGACAACTGAGCATCCTTTTGTCGTAATTGCCCCCTCGCCCCGTCTCCGGCACATTTCAATGCCACAATTTCCTTGTATCTAGGCTCCTTCCCCTTGCTCTGATCTCACCTTATCCCATGTTACGGTCCTGGTTAATGGATGATTCTCGTTGAACACTGTTGACTTTTATTTCATGGAAAGTAGAACTTCTTCGTTAGTTACCAAACGTACAAAAATCTGTTTTTTTAGGTTACCGTTTTGCAACAAAAACTGAGAGAGGTGATTATACACAACACATAACACTGACGTTGTTTATTAAGCAGTCAACCCATGATAATTTTACTTGACAAAGATTTTAAAAAAGAGTACTTTCCTTCAGAGCCCATGCTCATTCTTGTACTCACGGAGCATTGCATTATTCTGAAATTGTGCATTTCTTGAGTATCTGAACCCGTTGTCCATTCTAACCTTCAATGAGCTCTCCTCGATTTCGCATCTCCACACCGGGTGCTCCCACTTCTTGCCCTCCCAAGAGACCAGATAGCGAATGGTTCCGTTGTCATTGCGATGAGCAATGATCTCTTTCACTTCGTACACACCTGGAAACCGTGAATACAGAAATGAGAGAAGAAGGGAGAAACGTTCGGCTCCCACAGGTTAGCGTTTGTTTTTAAATTTGTTTCAAATTTTTATATAGACTCACGAGATTTTCCATCGTACGAGACGCGCGAGATCAGTGTCTTGCAATCAGTGAGCTTGTTATAGAGGTCTTCCTGGAAACGGATCAATTGGAAGGAGGTGTTTTGTTGAAGTTGCAAAACTCACATCCATCTCGTACTCCTTTAGCTCAATGACTTCCCCACTGCTCAGTTCCACGAAATAGACGACGTAGCTCTTTTTGGAGACTCGGTGACCGAAGATCTTCGCGTTGGTGAGTGAAAGAGAGCTGGAAAGAGTACGCAGTCGAATGAGCAATCCCCGAAAGCTTACTGTTCAGACGAGCTGGAGGATGACATATTTGACGGTAAGTCCCACGAATTGATGCCTGAAAGGAACAACTGATAGGATGACTGGCATTCAAAGAACGGAACGGTTGGCAAGAGATGGGAAGGGTGCTGCTCTGTGAATGTTGAAGTGGAAATATAAATGAAGTATATGGCACGGTTCCCCCCGCGCCACAATCATAAGAAACGGCGACGGACGCGTGGTTCGATAACAACGGAGAGATGGCTGGCAAACAAATAAATGGGGTGGTGCATTTGGTTAACAAGAGGGGGGGGCCCTTTTGGATGCAGAACAGTGCGCAGTTGAGGAAAAATGATCAGCGTAACAAACATATTATCAGTTTTCGAAGCGCACGAAGTCTAAGAAAATAACGAAGATATCGGGTGGATATGGTATAATGGAAGAGGAATGGGGTCTTGCCACGAGTAGGTTGAACTTTTTTGAAAATCGACATGCGCCTTTAAGGAAACTACGATAGAAAATAACTCAAAACATGGAATTCACAGTAGTTTGTCCGAAGGAGCATGTCGATTTTCAAAAAAGTGCAATGTTCTCGTGGCGAGACCCCATTCCTCCCACGCTCTGTCATTGCACCACACAAAAACAACGTGGCCGCCGTGAAATTCCGCGTCCGATGGTCCAAGTTGAATTCAAAACGGTCGAGCGGCACCAAGTGGTCCTGTGAGCCCCCGGGGTGCGAGCTCTTCCAGAATTCCAGAAATAAGGGAGGTCACGAAGTGTCAGAAAGAATCCACGACGTGAGATTTCAAGACCCATGTTCAATTCTGGAGGCAGACGCCAGCCATAATGAAAAGTGGATACCTTCATTTCACGTGAGAGTTAGAGGACTCGGCTCATTTCGACACTTTTGTGACAGCTTCAGGACCAAAATTCGGAAAAAATTCGGACAACGTTCTTCATTTCTGCGAAGCCACGCCCCCAAACGCGCATTTGTGTACAATTTTCGAAAAATTCTCGACAGAATCAATTGAGAAGGGATGAATGAAAAACTGATTTACCTTCAATAATATCTTCCGCTGTTGCCAATAATCGTAGTAGAAATTCAGTAGGATTCGAATAATAAGAGCCCATATCAGGGCTCAAAAAGGACAGGAATAGTACAGAAATGGGAATTCAGGGGAGAATCGAATAAAAGTAGAGCCCATGTCAAGATTCTGATGAGGTAGGGGGGGGGGGGAGTTGAAAGTCAGTAAAATCGTGTGAGGTCTTCAGAGCCCATATCAGGCCTCTGAAGGAGTGTCAACCCGTCTGGGGACTCGCGGGGGGAAAGAATGAAGGAGCGAGTGGTGACCGCGCGCGATGCGGCGAGAGGAGGAGACGCAAATGATGCGAGAGAGTACACAATCGTGAGAGGACGTGTCTGGCCCTACCGCAGTCTGTGGGCAGTGAGTGTGTCGCATGTTGTGACGGCGTAGAGACGCAGACGAGCAAAAGTAGTGGTTGATGTGCTCTCTGGTGTGTGTCACGACCGCATTCGTATTTGCACAGAGAGAGAGAGAGAGGGGCATCGGGGGAATCAGTGAGGGCATATGGGAAGTCTCTATCCTCCCATTGCAAAGGCTGGCAAGGATAACTCCTCTTCTGTAACGCGGGGGTTTCTATGAAAGTAGGGGATCGGTGGTACTATGAGAGGTATGAACACCCATAATAGGAAATTACTGCGTCGCACCTCTTTCTGGAGTTACGGCCAAACAAATGTTCAAAAAAATGACCAAAACTTCAATTTTTAGAAGCCATAACTAGCTTAGGCTGATCCTATCTCAAAAACAGACCTTACGATTTTTTTGGAAGTGTTTCCATTCTATTTGCCATACACTTGCGTTTTCCCCATGTGCCGATATACATGTGCCGATGTACTGGTAATTAGATGGATTTTGAGAAAATGGAGAAAACTGAAAATGACACCTAAACATTGGTAAAACTCTTCGGTTTGTTCAGGAAACATTGTGACACTACTCCCTTGTTATCACGGAATCTCTTACCACTAGATTATCACTAAACAGCATTTCAGCTTTTTAGTGAATTTTCCAGCCAGAAAACGTTTTCTGGTGGTCGTTCAGTGTGCTTTCACAACAAATTAAATTTGTTTCGGAGAATTTTCTAGGCTCTGCCGCATAAAAGGGCGCGGAGCCACCCTCCTCCGCTTATTCTTCCCCTTCTTCCAACAAAAACTGTTCTGAAACTATTTAATCGTCATCTTTTATCATATCTCTATCGATTGATGCACATAACATGAGTATTTGACCAAATTCCGATGGTGGCCTAGAAACCCAAATGGCTGGACCCGACCAGAAATCATTAAAAGTCATGTACTAAATTTCCTCCATCTGGTTTTTTTCATGGCCTAGAAACCCCATTTCGTGGCCTAGGATTACGACAAATATTTTTTGACACATGGATTCGTGCTCAGCGTAAAATTATGCGTCGATTGATGTAACTATGTGTTTTCTATGTGCTATTTCTGTCTTTGTTCATGAATTACTACGGAAAAACGTTACAGGATTTCATATAGCTTGATGATTTGCCAGAATATGTGAAGGTGTGATGACCGAGTATTGCATGTATGTGAGAAATCGTACTCCCACATATTCCGCACGAATACCATTCTTTTGTGTTTTCTATGTGCTATTTCTGTTTTTCTTCATAAATTATTATGGAAAAACGTTACAGTAATTCATACAGCTTGATGATTTTCCAGAATATGTGAAGGTGTGGTGACCGAGTATTGCATGCTTTGTTTTTAGGGTCGACTCGGAATCGATTGATTAGGAGAAATGATGGATGAAGGTGGACGAGTGTACATGTGGTGTTCCAAAGGGAATACACCCCCTCCCAAATTGCCACCAGAAATAGGCGTGTTAATCATTCACCTTGTTTCGAAATAGGTGTCGAATCTTGGCGGAATCTTTTTATTTTATTATGCAGACATTTTACAGGAATACGACAGAAAAGATGGGTTAGAAGTATTGGATAAATAAAGAAATTACAGAAAATTTAGCAACCACAAGGCGGGTTGAGAAAAATGTGATGATTCCGAGACAAGCGGGAGACGAGAACATCTGGAACGTAGCCTTATGGAATTTGTGAACATTTTCAAAGATTTCTTACCGCCTGAGTCCTGGGGTGTTCATCACTTCTTGACAGCTTCCTTCTCCTCCACCTTCGTCTGCTCCGCCATGAGTGGCTCGATGGGCTTCTTGGCGGGTGTGCTCGCCGGTCTCAGATGGCGTGGAGGCCACTGCGTCGGCGGGCGGCGCAGTGGGCCAAAACGTGGGCCACGACGTGGGGCCGGTGGTGGAGCCTTTGACGACTTTCCTCTCATTTCTGAAAGACTATGGTTGATGGTTAAGATGGGATTTCCGGCGAGTCTACGACAGGGGAACAGGGAATGTAACACAAATGAATGGAAAACCGTTCTCCGGCAAGTTTACCGATAGCAAGGGAGAGAGAGTGAGTGAAAACCGAAATGTTTGGTTTTTTTCTGATTTAGCGTTGAGTAATGCATTGTTTATGGGGTGGGACTCTGCATCGATTGATACATTGATTAGAGGGAGAATGATAGAAGAAGGTGGAAACATGATTCATCGATGATAAATGCTTTGTTTATGGTGGGACAGTGCCAGAATCGATTGATTAGGGCAGGGGAATCTATGGTTTTCCAAAAGGAATTTCTCAGAATTTTCAGAATTTTCACCACTCTCAAGTTCCCGCCAGGGAAGGGAATTCACAGAAGGGCTGGAAACTCAGCTCCAAAGCCTTTTGGAAGCACTTTTTCCAGGAGATTCCAGCCGTTTTGTATCTCACCTGAGTGAGACTGGTTGCCTAGTCGCGTGAAAAAGATACACGAAGAAAATGCGAAAACGACCACAATGAGTGGGGAACGGTATCACTTCTGGGGGCATTTTTTGAGCAATTGCCACGTGGCCAAACGCGCACTTTAGAATTAACGCAATATAGGGGAGGCTGCAGAAACTCAGCGGTGATTTGAATGGAATAGATCACTCACATCATTCTCCAGTAATTACGTTAATCGCTTTTAAATTCAGTGCAAATCGTTCAGCTGCCATATCAGGCTGCTTTCTCCATCCATTCCATTCATTCTTCTCCTCCTTCTTCTTCTTCTCTATGAGTGGTGATTTGAAAAAATCGTTTCGTAAAAAAGAGCAGCATATCAGCAGCTCCAGTTGGGGAAATCGCATTTCATCTAAAAAAAAACGATTGTTCATTGAATTTTCTATACTAGAGACTGACTCACCCTTGTTCTCTTCTCATCCATCCTCCAATCCTCTATCACAACTCCAATGAAATACGAGCGGCGTCCATATCAGGTCGGCCCGAGAGATGGTGGCATTGACCACAAGTTTGATATCTGTCACTTTTCAAAAATGGAGAGAAATGGGAGGAAAATTGAGAAGAAAAGAGAGGAAAAGCTGAGCAGAACAAGGTGGAAGCCTCTGGAAACGATGAACAGGGAGGAAGAGTGAAGAAAAACAACGAGAAATGGGCAAATATTTGAGCAAGACAGTGATTTCTGTTGAGGTAATTGAAGAGATGACTCAACACAAGGACGCCATGGGTAGGGATGAGTCATCGATGATTCATTGTCGGCATCTTTTGATGTCGCCCTTCCCCGGAGACCACCCAGTCAACAGAGATTGGTTAAAGGAAGGTCGTTTTTCGAAATGAGATTAGAAATAGGCCATTTTTGAGATATGATTCTAGAAAAACTAAACAATGTTACCGGTCCAGTTGACTATTCCCTGTCCAAGTTCCAGCTCGAATAGACCATTTTGAGCCGAGTCAAGGCAAAAAAAGAAAAACAAAGGGGGAGGAAGTCAATACCCTCGCGGCGCAACAAAAAGAGAGGAAGAATGAGCGGAGGAGGGTGACTCAGAGCGAGAGAGCAGACGGTCGAGAGGAAGGGAGAACGGCGGCGACGAGGGGAAACAATGGCGTGTGTGTGTCCCGCCGCTGCTTTATATACTGAGGAACGAGAGAGCGAGAGAGCGCAGACGGGTAGAGAATGAGGAGGAGGGACGAAGGTGTTTGAGCTCTTTCTCTCGCTTTCTGCTCTCTCTCACTCTCTCGCTTTGCCGTATAAAAGGGCGCAGAGCCACCCTCCTCCTCCTCTTATTCTTCCCCTTCTTCCGACAAGAACTGTTCTGAAATTGTTTATTCTTCATCCCCTAACATCCCTCTATCGATTGATGCACAAACATGACTATTTGGGCATATTCCGTTGGTGGCCTAGAAACCCAAATGGCTGGACCTCGCCTAGAACCCGACAAAAACTGTTCTGAAACTGTTTATTCTTCATCCCCTAACATCCCTCTATCGATTGATGCGCAAAACATGACTATTTGGGCATATTCCGTTGGTGGCCTAGAAACCCAAATGGCTGGACCTGGCCTAGAATCCGACAAGAACTGTTCTGAAACTGTTTATTCTTCATCCCCTAACATCCCTCTATCGATTGATGCGCAAAACATGACTATTTGGGCATATTCCGTTGGTGGCCTAGAAACCCAAATGGCTGGACCTCGCCTAGAACCCGACAAAAACTGTTCTGAAACTGTTTATTCTTCATCCCCTAACATCCCTCTATCGATTGATGCGCAAAACATGACTATTTGGGCATATTCCGTTGGTGGCCTAGAAACCCAAATGGCTGGACCTGGCCTAGAATCCGACAATAACTGTTCTGAAACTGTTTATGCTTCATCTCCTAACATCCCTCTATCGATGGATGTAAAAATCTTGAAATTTGGTGACTTTTTTTCATGGCCTAGAAACCCAAATGGCTGGACCTGGCTTAGAATCCGACAAAAACTGTTCTGAAATTGTTTGATCTTCATCCCCTAACATCCCTCTATCGATTGATGCGGATAACATGACTATTTGGGCATATTCCGTTGGTGGCCTAGAAACCCAAATGGCTGGACCTGGCCTAGAATCCGACAAAAACTGTTCTGAAATTGTTTATTCTTCATCCCCTAACATCCCTCTATCGATTGATGCGCAAAACATGACTATTTGGGCATATTCCGTTGGTGGCCTAGAAACCCAAATGGCTGGACCTGGCCTAGAATCCGACAAGAACTGTTCTGAAATTGTTTATTCTTCATCCCCTAACATCCCTCTATCGATTGATGCGCAATACATGACTATTTGGGCATATTCCGTTGGTGGCCTAGAAACCCAAATGGCTGGACCTGGCCTAGAATCCGACAATAACTGTTCTGAAACTGTTTATGCTTCATCTCCTAACATCCCTCTATCGATGGATGTAAAAATCTTGAAATTTGGTGACTTTTTTTCATGGCCTAAAAACCCAAATGGCTGGACCTGGCTTAGAATCCGACAAAAACTGTTCTGAAATTGTTTGATCTTCATCCCCTAACATCCCTCTATCGATTGATGCGCATAACATGACTATTTGGGCATATTCCGTTGGTGGCCTAGAAACCCAAATGGCTGGACCTGGCCTAGAATCCGACAAAAACTGTTCTGAAATTGTTTATTCTTCATCCCCTAACACCCCTCTATCGATTGATGCGCATAACATGACTATTTGGGCATATTCCGTTGGTGGCCTAGAAACCCAAATGGCTGGACCTGGCCTAGAACCCGACAAAAACTGTTCTGAAACTGTTTATTCTTCATCCCCTAACATCCCTCTATCGATTGATGCGCAAAACATGACTATTTGGGCATATTCCGTTGGTGGCCTAGAAACCCAAATGGCTGGACCTGGCCTAGAACCCGACAAAAACTGTTCTGAAACTGTTTATTCTTCATCCCCTAACATCCCTCTATCGATTGATGCGCAAAACATGACTATTTGGGCATATTCCGTTGGTGGCCTAGAAACCCAAATGGCTGGACCTGGCCTAGAACCCGACAAAAACTGTTCTGAAACTGTTTATTCTTCATCCCCTAACATCCCTCTATCGATTGATGCGCAAAACATGACTATTTGGGCATATTCCGTTGGTGGCCTAGAAACCCAAATGGCTGGACCTGGCCTAGAATCCGACAAGAACTGTTCTGAAACTGTTTATGCTTCATCTCCTAACATCCTTCTATCGATGGATGTAAAAATCTTGAAATTTGGTGACTTTTTTTCATGGCCCAGAAACCCAAATGGCTGGACCTGGCCTAGAACCCGACAAAAACTGTTCTGAAACTGTTTATTCTTCATCCCCTAACATCCCTCTATCGATTGATGCGGATAACATGACTATTTGGGCATATTCCGTTGGTGGCCTAGAAACCCAAATGGCTGGACCTGGCCTAGAATCCGACAATAACTGTTCTGAAACTGTTTATGGTTCATCTCCTAACATCCCTCTATCGATGGATGTAAAAATCTTGAAATTTGGTGACTTTTTTTTCATGGCCTAGAAACCCTTTTTCGTGGCCTAGGATTTACGTTAAAAATTTTTCGACCACGGATTCGTACTCAGCGTAAAATTCTGCGTCGATTGATATAACTATGTCCATACTTTTGAATACCATATTTTCGGCCAAAATTTGAATTCCCGCCATAATGGATGGTCTCGCCACGGAAGGTCTCGCCACGATGTCCCTTTAACTACAGTAACTCAGAGCTGGTCCCAAACTTCTCCTAAAAGGTGTCATTCTTCTCATTCTTCCCATTTTGTGCCCCCTCTTCTCCCCCTCCTCCCTCCCCTCCCCTCCGGCCCTTTCACTCCATTCAAAATGCGTACGTACGTTATTTTTGATGCTGATTCCGATGCGCATATTCTCAGCTGCCTATTTCCAACGGATCCACCCGAAAAAGTGAGTTTTTCGTAATTTCTTGAAAAATGGCCTATTTAATTTCACCATTTCGGTTTTGACCGAACAAAGTTTATGAAACTCTCCAAAAGTGGTCATCTAACCTCTCTGAGTAATTTCCATACGTAATTTGGAACTTCTAACGGTCAATTTTCAAAATAGAGAGTATTGAAAATTGAAAATTTTCCAAAAACTCGAAAAATTGACTTTTTTTAGTTAATTTTT